>OX328131.1:75966143-76652144 GCA_946811695.1 Gonocerus acuteangulatus
TTGATGTTTCAAGGAATGATTTTTCAAAAAAATCTCTTTCCTCTTCATCCGAATCAATAGACTCAATTTCTCCATCACCTTTACATACTTACTAAAAGGCCTCTCAATTCTTTCTTGATTTTCTTCATATAAAATGTCAAACGGTGGTCAAAAGAAAAAAATTATATTTTAAATTTTTGTTACGTAAGTAAAGAGGTGGGGTGCTGTGAGTACCCCAAGTCAATAAAAGACCCGAAAGACGGACAAATAAGGTTTTTTCTGATGCAAATGCTACCTCAATGTGAACATAACTACTATTTAGGAAGATACCAAGGAGATGAAAAAGATTGAAAATCTTTAAATTGAAAATATAGAGCTAATTAAGTCATGGGGTGCTGAGTACACCCCACCTCCCTACTTAAAGGTTAGTAAATAAGTAAAAACCGTTGAGTCCTCTTGAATCACCCGCAGATTATTATAAATAGTTAAAATTAATATTTATAAACTAAGAATATTCCAACAAATATATTTTCAAAAATTGAAATAAATATAAGCCATTGAAATAACTAGTAAATGCTTATTCAAGAATCAACATATCAAACAATAAGATATCAACAGAATGTTTTCTTTACAAAAAGTCTGTTCTTTTTTATTACTAGGGGAAGTTGGCAAAGAAATGTACATAGTAAATCGAGGGAGGCTGCAAGTCGTAGCAGACAATGGCAGAACCGTACTAGCCACGCTTAAGGCAGGATCATATTTTGGTGAAATCAGCATACTCAATATGGGCACTGCAGGTAAAAATTTGGGTAAATATCGTCACAATGCAATACAATTTATTTAATATTCTTTTAATTTGCATGTAGTTCATTTAGATTTTTTATATCCCTTTTTTCCATTTTTTCATACATTATTTTAAGTTCTAAATGTAATCTTTTACTTTTTTATACAAAACAATTATGTGATTAAACTATTTTATTGTTTTGTTTTTTTCGCATGTTTTTTTATTATGTTGTGGAGCTTATTGGCACTTAGCACAGACTTTGATTAGTTGTATACACTAACATATGTGAATTTATTTCAATAAGTAGTGTTAAGGTTTTTAAGTGAAATAATATTTATTTCATAAACTAGTAAAAATGTCTCCAATTTGCTTAAGATAAAATATGAAGGCAGGAACAAAAATAATTAAAATGTTTGAATTACTTTTGTTGACTTTTTTTAAAAGTTGCAATTCAATTCATTTGTCAGGCTGACTTTTGAGTCAAAAGGATGTGCTTGAACTAGGAACTCAAACAGCTTAACCATTAGAACAAAAGATACCTATTCTATAAGCAGACATGACATTGCCTCGGGAATAAGAAATATATTTAACATTCTTATATTTATGATATGTAAGATATAAAGTTATTGTTTAAATATTCCTTTATTTTTCATGAAATGGGGTTTTATACAAATCTGTACAGAACCTGATTTTTTTATTCATTTTGTTAAATTTCCTTGACCCTACAAGCTAAATACAAATTTAATGTCCACTTAAAATATTTTCATACTCAATTTTATTTAATAATGTGCCGAATCTATGAGCATGACCAATCAGACCCTTTTTGTGTTTTTTAACAATGCTTTGCATGTTTTTTCTAAATTTTTATTCCGTAATATTCCCATTTCATTTTCCTTTTGCAACAATGTGAACATTTCTCTGTTATGCTTTCCTTCAAGTGAATGTGTAGTTTGGCAATTTCATTTTTATTCTCCTCCTTGAATAATTTACTTTTATGTTTTTCCTTCAACTAAAACAATACCCTCATAATAATTGATTGTCCTCCTGTAATATTTCTCAAAGCAATTCAACATATTTGTGAGTTGTTGAGAAAGAAGTTGAGTCTTAAATCTTAAATGAAATTATTATTGAGTTAGTACCAACCTTAACACGAAGAAGGAACAAAGTTAAACATCTCTATGGTTAGAATCAAACCTACAAATATTGCTTCATAGAGACTTCTAAAAACTGATGTATACTTCAGGGCACAAATGGACGCCAACAAATAAAATCGCCAATATATCTTTGTTCCTAAGGACAAAGACAGGGTAGGCGCAGGGATGGTTTGCAATTCTTAATCCACTGGTGGAAGTGCTGTATCATTTCACTAAAGCTCTTCCTATCTTTATTGTATGATACATTAATTTTAAGATGAGCACATTTCAAATGAATTTTGAACTTCATTGAAATAGAAAAATTCATAAAATTAGCAAAAATTATTGTTCTTTGGATTTTGTGTTCTACTAAGCATTGATGGTGTAGGAAGGCGATTGATTATAATAAAAAATTAAAAAGCATCAAGAGCTCTTTTTTATTCGTACACTGTAAAATTACCCTCCTCCTTCTCATCCACCCCTACTTGAACTCAGTTCTTCTTTCAACTCATTAAAAATATTACATTTCATTTTGGAACTCCATATCCTCTGCTTGCTCTATGTCTAACAAACTCTGGCTGATATTCCACAGGGAACAGAAGGACAGCATCTGTCCGATCTGTAGGCTACAGTGACCTGTTCGTCCTCTCCAAGAAGGATATGTGGGACGTTCTGAAGGAATACCCCGCCGCGAGAGTACGTCTTGAGGCTATTGCAGTAAAAAGACTTGAGAAATATAGGAAAGCTCCTCTTCAGAAAGGTAACGTACAGAGAAACACAATAATTACTTATTTATCTGTTTATTAATACTCCCAAAATTGATAAAAATGTATGCCTTCCCTAAAAACATTTTTCAGTACACTACAACCTATTTGCTGAAGACACCTACCAAAATTTATGCCTTTCCCTCCTTTGAAGCTAAACCTTTCTCATTTCAAGATGCAAAGTACCTCGGCACTTGCACAAGTACTGCAAATACTGAGAGATATTTATTGTGAAAATAAGAAAAATAGGTTCATTCAAATTGGGAGTTTATTATTGAACCAAATTCACCAGCATTTTATTGAATAAATATATAAATATGACATAAATTATACATATCTTCAAACTAACTCTAAAATTATCTATAATTGCACTTAACTAAAACTACGTAAGCATCACATCAACACATGTCATTCAAAAGCGTGAAATGACATACTCACTGTATGTCATGCTTTTAAACAACAAAAATACATTATTGAGTCCTCAAATATTCTGGGAAAAACCTAAGATGCTATAAGAAAGTTCCCTCCTAAATCAGACTCTTTTGGTTTTATTTAGACTACAATTTTTCCTAAAAATGATTTAAAACTTTACTAATATGTTTGAATGATCAGCGGCGATGGGTAGGAGCTTCTCTACTCCCGGACTGGTGGAGACACGAGGGAGAGTCCCACTGGAAGATATGTGGATATCTCCGATGGAACCTCTCATCAGAGGGACCTCCAGCCTAGGGCCTCCTTACTCAAACAATTCCATCTTCAGCCCCAGTCTCAGTCCCGCTACTCGGTAAGTATCAAAGTATACTTCAAAACAACTTGTTTTTAACTTAATATTTAATTAACAAAATTCATAAATCCTGAATTTATCCCAAGGTAGGACATTTTTTAGTACCTCAATTTTTAATGAAAAACTTTAAAGCTTAAGTGTGTGTTTCTAATAAAATTCCATTCATAAAAAGTTTCAAGTTGAGTTCATGTTTGAGACTGATAACAATCTTTGAGAGAAAACTCAAAGCAGTTGGTTAAAACAAAAGGAGTAATAGAAGAGAAATGAATTGATCATTCAGAGCTGACACATTTACATCTCATGACCAGAAAGGAAAGACAGACACGTAAACAATGTGACGTACCACTGACTATAAATCAATTACTGACAAAATGTTTACATAAAAAGAACTAAGACGTATCATTTAGTATGATCAAACTGCTCGGTGATGAGAGCAAATATGTAGCACATTTTTTCAACTACCTGAACAAGACAATCTTTCTCAACAATTTATAACACAAACATTAAAGCATACACATAAATTATATTATTTCTACTCTACATCATTGTAAGGATTTGTATTCAGACACTATTAACAATTTTAACAATTCATAAAATATTACTTCAATGTGGTTAAAAAAAGAAACATAAAATAATGTTAAATATACCATTAAATAAATATGAAAAATGTATACTCACTTTACTAACATCTTACTGTCTGGCATAAGCCACATTATATATTAAACATAAACTTACACCATCATTATAAATACTTCACCATTTTTAACTAACAGAGCTAATGTTTGTTGACTGTTTTAGCGCCTTAATACCAAAAACTCGTAAATCAGTTTTGAGAAGTGAGAGGCTATATTTTTTTTTTTTTTTTTTTTTTTTTTTTTTTCATTTAATGATATTACATTCTGTAAAATAATTACATTTTGTAATGTGCTTACATGACAGATAAAAATAACGAGCGTCTGCATCAGCTGCCCCCTTTTCTAGAGATTACTAGACACAGCCGTACACCATTCCTCAACCAGCTACAGTACGAAGTACTGGATCTGGAAAAGGGACGAGAGAACTGCAGACACTCTAGGGGCTTGTGGGGAGAAGATAACCTCCGTTATCACTCCCTTGTATTGCTTAAAGCAGATCACGTGGCCACATCCTGTTCAACCGTCGTGGTGGAGAATAGGGATGGTTAGGAGTGGACAGTGACTGGACAGCAGGATTAGGGTTTAGGGATAATTTGTGATGAAATAGAGGCTAAATTAGAATAAGAAAACAGTTAAACCATTGTAGTAAACATTGTTGTGGAAATTTTGGATTTTTTTCTCATTGTGGAGAGTTTAACCCTTTGCTGTCATTTGGTTCTGCCATTTTTTTTGCTACATATTAGTCAAAAATAGATAATAGTTTCTAACTAAGACTATAACACCATCCGTTTCCAATCCCAAAACCCATTTTAAGAAGGACGTTCAATTCTTAGTAAAAAAAATAATTATTAGAGCACTTTCATAGCCAGTGTGTCATCTTCAGAGCTCTGTTAACTCAAAATAATAACCAAACAAACGACCCAAAACAAATGTTCAATGTTCTCTCTCATGAGTTATGTTAGCAAAACGTTCAAAGGCAAAAGAACCTTCTTCAGTGCGCCCCATAATCGCAGGAGGCAGTTGGGACACAGACATGTCTTAATAAAATCTGAACTTTTTGTACTTTTAATTCATGTAGTTATTCACTATTTCAAAATATGTAGTCTAAAGTTTAACAATTATTTATTATTTCACAAATAATTAGTGATAACAAAAGCATGTAAAATGTGTATTTGCTCTTAAGCAGGAGCCTCGTGAGGACAACGGAGTCTGCCCTGTCCGTAATGTCTAGTGGTCAATCTTCTGACGAACAGCACAAACAAGCTCAGAAAAATATGGGTGAGTAAGCAATGCTTGAGAAATTAATTATTTCTATTTCTTTTTTCTGTTTTTTTTTTTTTCTTTTTTTTATTATTATTATAAGTAATATTTAGAATTTAAAAATTGCCAACACTTTTTATAATTTTATTTGCAGGATATCTTATTTTTGGTAGCACTCATAAGATGAACAACAGACTACGAAAATTCTTAATTAAAGTGAAAACAAAATTGGGCTTATTTGGTATTAAGTCAGCCACAAACACATTACCCGAAAGGCAATAATTGACTAGAAAAGAAATAATATTTGGAGACGAAATCACAAGCTTCAGGATAAACCAAGATTCAGATAGAACGTTGCAGGAAATAAAGTTTCACCAGCAAAATAAAAGTTTAGCACTGGAGGGAGAACCAACCCAAACCATATATGATTTTCTTTTAAGTCCAGATTTATACTAGCTGAGAGTTCTCAGATATAAATATACTGAAGAAAATAAAGAAAGAGTTCAGTGAGTGATGTATCTTCATACACATACTCATGAACGTACAGATGTAGACTGAAATCTACCTGTTTATAATACCAACAGCCCATGGTTGGTCACCCATTCAGGTACATGCCACACCCGACATTGCTTAACTTCGGTGATCAACGGGAACCAGTGCATTCCACATGGCTATGGCCGTTGGCTACATTCATTAATATATAAATTTAAATTGCCATTCAACACCTCGAAGATTTTTTTTTTTTTTTTTTTTTCGTTTTGAATAATCCTTTAAACTTTACAGTAAGCATATGAACTGTGAATTTAATATCAAGAAGGATTATTCATTTGTGTGCTGACGTTTGAGTTAGACTTTTTTTTTTTTTTTTTTCTTCAATTTATTGTCTGAGTAAAATCTCAAAAAGTATGATTTTTAGATAATCAGAAGAGAACATTTCCGCTGAGATTGTTGAGGTTGTTAGAGTTTGTTCATTAGAGTTACTTTTTTTTTCTTTTTCTTCTTTTTTTTTTTTTTTTTTAACGTCGCACCAACATCTGGGCCATTAGCACTGACATTCATGGAGCACTGGGGAATTTTCATAATGAGCTGTGAGATGAGAAAAATTTCTGCTGCAGGTGGGACTCGAACCTTCATCTCTCGCATGAGATTCTAAGGTGTAGCCATTAGACTACAGGGAGACCCCATTAGAGTTAATAAAATTTAATTTATTTATAAAAATGGGTTTTTATTGCCATCGTTTCAGCTCGAATTGCAAGTTTTCATCAGGGCTATAAATGAAAATGTTATACATTATTTATTCATTTTGCCTCTATACTGTAAGATTGAAAGGTAAACTTTGTCACTAATTGTTAGGAAAATGTTCTATCTATATTCTTTTGTTCTTGTTACTTCTTTCTTTCTTTATAAATTTTTGTTATTAGTAATTACTTTGTCTATTTATGTTTATAGGTCTGATGAAGACTTGAAATTCAAGCTGAAATGTTGGCAATAAAAACTTATTTTTATACAATAATGTAGTTTTATTAGCTAGCTATTACGACTGAACACTTGGTTCGGATGATCAGATTAACTTACTTATTTATTTTTTTAATTTATTGTCATATAATATGGCTATGAACATGTTTATAATCATATTGAAATGCAAAAAATCTACATTCGCTTCTTCCATTACTTTCAGAAGCAGGGGAGCCACAAGGCCAGACTACAGAAGAACCACTCCTCGCGGAGATCAAGCGTCTTCGAGAGAGGCTGGTTACTCTTGAGTCTGAAAACGCTACGCTCAACATGAAGCTGAGCCAGCAGCAGTGGGAGGTCGAGCACAGACTGGCAGAGATCGAGATGCAGATCTGCGGCGCCTCTTCTGCGGACAGCTCAGCCGAGGACAATGAAAGAAACAAAGAAAGCATCATTTAACAAAGATGTCACACTATGGTTCCCGTCTTTGGTTAATCTCGTGGACATATAAAAGTGAGGACTTAAATACTTTTTGGAGGGACTCTAAGAAGCCCTGAGTTTTGAAATTTACTTTGAATCAGTGTTATTAAAAATGAATAAACGTAAACATAAAGTGATAGTTCGCGAAAAAAGGATGTTTCGTGCCTAAAAGATTGTATAAAATTATATAAATTGAACGTCTGTTATTAATTAATGTAAATAGATGAAGAAACACTTTATTTAATGTTACTGTTTGTCTATGTGACATGTTTATTGGAATTTGTAGAGGGCCCTTGAGAAAATTTGTTTTTAGTGGAAAATGTGCAAGCCAAAGTAAACACCCAGTGGATGTAGTAAAAAAAATTACAATTTTTTATCTTAAAAAATATGTAAATTAATTTTTACCCCATTGACTCTAAGAAAAGTGAGAAGTAGTTTTGATTAGTCTTAGAATTGGCCATTCATACATTATGCATTACTATTTAATGGAGAGAAAGGAAAGGCCGCTGCGCTCAGAGCGTTACACGCATACTGACTGACTGACTCCAGGAAACACAACTACTGACTCATCCCATATGACTTAGATGATTTACTCACTCTAGGAAGTATATAACGATACATGTTATTCAACATGTATTATTTAAATACTGTAAAATATTTTCTAAAATATAATTTATTATACTTAAAAATAGGATATAGGGGATAACTTGCTGATCTCAGATAATTTGTCGAGAGAGACATATTTTCAATTTTTATAATTTACTACTCCCTACTAAGTTAACACCTTGTTACTGCTACACTACTAAGTTAAGACCATAACAACAGGCATTGAAAAATTACACATTTGTTTTAAATATAAGTAAACAATTTTTATGTCTCTGGCTACAACAAATTATAATTTGTAATAAGGAGAGATAATTATCTCTCCTAACAAATAATTGTTAAAGTGCTGATATATTTCATATTTGGTTAGTAATTTGTTCCAAGGGAGGCAAGTCGAAAAATGATGTAATTCGAATTAACTTAGTTTTTTTTCCCCCCGAGGATCAGCGTCTTAAGCAATTTGCACTGGGCTATTTATAGTTTTTTTTTCTGCTAACGATTGAACGAATGAGTGGAATAAGGAGGTGTGTGTCATTTTTGACAACTTGCTTTCAAGTCAATGAATTAGTAGAGTACAACAAATAAAAAATACGGACTGATTGTTGGTTGACAATTTGTCATATGTTCCTTGTCTCCATGTTCCTTGTCTTGAGTAGGAGAATTTATTTTGAGTTAATGATCAACCTAACAGACAGTTATTCTATCCAGTATGCTTTTGGGAGAATGGAGTGCCTTTATAGGCCCTCCACTAGTACCCTTAAATCATTCCCTGTTATAATTTGCAAATAATTCATTCATATTATTATGATTATTTCTTGAGATAATTGGTTAATTGCCTATAGTCCGAGAGCTGGCAATGCACTTTTCATGAACTGTTTTATGCACCTTGAAATTTTGCTATAATATACCTCTTTGGTAGATAAGAAGGTAAATATGTGTTTCCTGGCATACCTTGGAACAACAGGTACTGCGCATAGGGGAAAGGTGCAAAACAATATTTCCGAAAAATAGAGTTTTAATCAGAAGCCAACTATCTTTAATGTAAAATTAAGACAATTTTACAATGATTAATAAATATGGCAGGCACTTTTAAGGGGTATAACATGTAAAAAAAAAAAAACTTAATTGTTTTTATTCTCATATTAAATGAGAGTTTTATTCGCGCTGCCATTTAAAGTGGAACAGCTCTACAAGATCATATGAGCAAGAACCAATGAGAGCACAGAGAATAACCACAACTGCACGGTGCTGTCATTCACTCTTACAGTTACGCACAGTGTATTGCAGTTTATCATATTCAACATTTATTTTTATGTTTCCTGATAATTATACCCCACAAAAGTGGCTGCCCTTTTGTAATTATTTTCAAATATGTTTACTGAAGACGCTGTTTAAATCGCAGCGTGAATAAAGCACTTCATTTAATATTAAAATTAAAAACTTGGTACTTAGTTTTTTTTTATTATTATAATTTTAACCCCCTTAAAAGTGCCTGCCTTATTTATTATTAATTTTAAAATTGCCTTAATTTGCCATTTTTTTTATTAATAATGGTTGTCTTCTGAATAAAACTCTACTTTTGGGCAATATTGTTTTGCACCTTTCCCTATGCTCAGTACCTAGTGTTCCAAGGTATGTCCAGGAAACACATATTTACCTTCTTATCTACCTAAGAGGTACATTATAGCAAAATTTCAAGGTGCATAAAACACTTCATTAAAAGTGCGTTGCCAGCTCTCTGTCTATTAGTGTTAAACTCATTCAGACTGACTGCGCACAAAACATATGATTTCTTTTCTACCTGTAAGAATGAGAAATAACTGAATGGGTCACTGAAACCTCTACATGTGCCATACAGCATGTATCATCTTGAAAACCAAACTACTTTTCCTAATTTCAAAGATCAGAAACCTTTTACTTTTATTTATTTATTTTTTATATTACACTTAATTGCTTCTGGCGGGTGCTCCAATCCGCGAAGGACCTGGGCTCCATTCACAGTTTTCTCCATTCATCTTGAACAGCTACAAATCCACAGATATCCATATCTTATAGATCTCGCTCGATATAATCAAACCATGATAGTTGATGTCTCCCTCTTCTTCAAGCATTAGCTGGTTTGTCATAGAGCAGCTTTTTGTTTATTCTCTCTGGCCTATCCTCTCGACGTTCCTCCAAAGCTTTGTAAATGTCGCAATGTCAGCTTCGCCGTACGGGTCTTTCAGCTCCTGTTTCATTTTTCAAATTTTTCATAATTCTTCCACATTTTTTTTTTTTTTTTTATGGCGCATCAATATCTGGGCCATTTGCGCCGACATCCAAGGGGAAGCAAGGAATTTTCCCAACGAGCCGTGAGATGAGAAAATTCCTGCCGCTGGTGGGAATCGAACCCACCATCTCCCGCATGAGAATCTAAGGCGCTAGCCACTAGACCACGGGGAGACCCTGAACTACAGTAGTTTTTTTTTTTCTTTTTTTTTTTTCTTTTTTTATGACGCATCAACAAATCTTGGCTATTAGCACCGACATTGGTTACAGTAGTATTTGAATTTCAAATTCATATTATATTACTGAGGTTTAATTGCCATAGTTGCAAATAACTGAAATAAATAAATATTTGCTTTACAACACAAGCCATATTCCACCTCAGGACTTATTTAGAACTCCAATCATTTATTCTCATTATCTCTTCTTTAACTCACTGATTTGTAATGGATGGATTATACAGAGAATTTCAAACAAATAAGAAAAGATTTTATTAATTTAAAAAAATATAAGATGATTTAAATAAATAATTTTAGTCCTCTGTGTGTTTAATATTCTTGGCTAGGACGTTTATATCCACTAAAATGAATCTTTTTGAATTGTGACATTTAACAAAAAAAAAATATATATATATATATATATATATATAAATATATGAACAGTTTGTTTACAAAGAATAAATATGGCCTATTAGTAATAAAGATATGTGTGAGTAATGCTTTGTTTAGGATAATATGGAAATGGGAGAATATCGTCTTCAAAATAATCTCCCTCTTTGTACATATGTAAATATTAAGAGTCAATTTGTTATGTAAAATTAAATATCTGTAGTCAAGTTGATCCAGTTATTGAAAAGTATATATTTTGTAATTTTATTTGTTCTAAAAATAATAGTTATTGCTTTGTAGATATCTTAAGGTGAGAATAATTAATGACTTCCTTGTTATAACATTTTTAATAAATTCTGCTTATTGTATGAATTGGGAAAGAACTTTTAACTTATCAAATTGCATGATAGTTTTTAATAGCCAATTATTTCGCACTGCCTAATTTTTTTCTTTCAATAAATGGGTCACAATTTGGAGAAGAATCAATCAGCTTTAACTAGTATCGGTGTGTACTTTTTGAGAAGAGCATTGATTTTAAAGGTTGCTAGGTTTTTTAACTCCCATTCATGTGTATATAAATTTCACTTTATTAATTTTTAATGTTTGTCGGAATTTAAGGATTAAATATGTACTTTTATATTTAGTTTTCATAAAATTTTTTTTAGTTAGCAAGCTAGAGATAGCTTTTAGTTATATGCAACATTTAATTTTGTGTAATTTTTTAATAATTTAACCAATATAATTACTATTAAATGCTATTTTTAAGTAGTGCGAGAAAAAATCATATAACCTTTGGTTATACCCAGCCTAAAAGTTGTATAGCAATGGAGGGACATGATAATTTGATATCATTGATGTGTGTCCCAAATAATGAAGTAGGCAGAAGGCCCATTAATAAACACCTTTATTACCCAACTATAGCCCATTCAGTTAGATGGAATAGTTCAAACTCACATGCGCAAACTTATGCGGGAATTATTCCTGACCGGTCTGCCATTTGCATTACCATTTCAATAAACAACAGGTTACATGAAACTCAGTAGAAACTGATTGTCACGTTTAGGACTAGGAAAGGCTTTGAGATGTTAGATAAGGGTGATAATGTGTAATATATATCAATACTTAGCCAAAGCTAAGGCTGGAAACAATTGAGACTATAACATTGCCTGTTCAAATATAAGGTTAGGTGGAGGGAAAAGGACATATCCTATATTCCCGGTAGAAAATTGGTGGTAAAAATTATCTGTCATAACCTTATCACTATGAAATTTAAAACTTTTTCATCCTCAGTTTTGGCTAAGTATTGATAAATATCTATTTCCCTGATCTAACCTCTCAAAGTGTTCCCTATACTTAAACAAGACATTATCAGTTTTTATAGTGATTCACGTTAATTGTTTATCATTAAAAAGCTTTGCAAATGGCGGAACAGAATGGAGAGTGCAGAGGAAATTCCCGCCGACGTTCGAGCATGTGAAATTGAACCTGGGTGTATCTAGGCAAGCTACAGTTTCGCATTCTATGGAAGCCTCTTTAATTGCTAAAATTACTCTAAATTTATAATCTACCTGTTGGAAGAAACCTTCTGCTACAAGGAACCTTCGGCCACATCTTGACTCAAGCTGATCTTAAGACTTCAGAATCAGCTGTGAGAATTCAGCTGTTTGAAATTGAGAGAGTCCAAAATAAAATTTGATTATCCAATAATATTAGTTAATTTTGTAATTATTAAATTTGGTCTGTTTATAATTTATCTTGCCCTTAATTATGGAGGAACTATTTTTAATTTTACTATTGTAGATCCTTGCCAATTTTCCAATATCCTTACTTGCATATTTTCCAAAATCCTTAAAATTCCCAATAAGTTGTTTTATTTATTTTTCATTTTGTTGAACAGCATTTTCATTATGCACTAATGCCCAACGATGTTGAGCACCAGTAAACTCCCATTACTCCTACAATATTTTCATTTATTATTTTATTTCAAGTAAGATCTACATCGTTTCTGCAATTAATTATTTCTTTCTAGAATATTCTACCAAGAATCTACAATGGACTATTTTTGAATCCAAAAAAACATTGTTCTCTAAATTGTGATGTTTTTAGAAGAGCTATTGCTATTTTTAGCATTGAAAACCAAATAAAATAGATTATTGTGATATAAAGAAATACCACGGGAAATGATCAGCGTGCTGTGAAGCCAGCAACCCTATAACGTTAGGCAGCCCACTATATTATTTTATTTAAATAAAGTTTTCTTATTTTTCTTCCATGCTTTGAAAAATTAAAAGCCCAGCAACAAAGAAACTATGATTTTCATTCTATCCCTTTTCTGGATAGCTTTTTTTTTCAGAGAAGTTATTAGAATTGTCAATTTTTGTACATATATAAGATTTTTTAAAATATATTAATATAATATCTTACAATTTGTATAAAATTAATATATTAATTAATTGTTGAACCTATTAAATTTCTTTTAATCTGTGGTAATCTATTATGTGTTAATTATACCATGATTATGAGTTTATATTCTCTTCGAGTAATTAGAAATGGCAGAAGGTCAATTATTATTATAATCTTTTAATGTTACAGATAATTTTAAGGTGGGTAATTTAGGGCCATGGGGCGGAGGACGAGTTTAGCTCAGTGTCGGAGCACTGAAGGACCCAGGTTTGAACACTCAGATATGCACTAAAGATTTTACCATCTAAGGATGTGTTTACATCTTATAGTTTGTTGTCTGTTTAGTTTAGGATATGTATGTCAGACAGAAATTATGACTAATGTAAACTCCAAACAATTTATCTCTGAGATATATATTTCTATCAAGAGCAATAAGGGTGCATTTACATCAGACGCACTTCTCACAGGAAATATATATCTGGTTTCGGATATAATAATTATCTATCAGACACCTCAGATTTATTTCCTGCGAGAAGTGTCAGATGTAAACGCACCCTAATGTCGCATGGGCGTATATAAGGGGGAGGGGGGCTGCAGCCCCCCCCCCCCCCCCCGAAATTTTGATTTGATGGTAAAAACTTGTCGTGAAACCCTTAAAAATAAATTAAATAAGATCGCTTAGTTCATAAAAAATATTTTATTTCACGTCTAATAGCATTTTAGTTGCCTAAAACTATTCCAAGCTCTAAATTTTTAGTATTCCAAACCCCGGAAATGGTCTTAGCCCCCCTGAAATTTTCCCAGCCCCTCCCGAAATTATTTTCTATATACTCCCATGTAATGTCGTTTTGGGAATCGCGGTCTCAGACTATCACTAGGCTGGTCCAGCTTTTAAAGGGTATCTGCAAAGGGGAAAATCAGGTGGTAGGAGCATATTACTGACCATACTATCTCCCTAGTTTGTTGTATTGTCAAGAATGAGATGCCTCTACAGTATCTGCCCCTCTGGGCCTCAAAGCCTGTTATGGAACTGCCCTTTTTTTCTTTAGAGCCTTAGAGATAGATATATTTTTGGCTATTAACAAATTAAAAATGAGCACTATATATTGGGATGTTTATCTTCCTGATAGCGTATAAGTACATAATAGTTTGCAAAGCTCTTAAGCTCTTGATGAGGAACAAAAGAGTTTGTAACACGAGTATTCATTTTTGGCATTATTTATTTTGTTTTTCTTACTATCGAAGTGTATAAAGAAAAGTTGTACACTCTGACCGACTTGAAGGCTAAAAACATTATTTGTTAACATATTGGTCAGAGTGGATAATATAATACGACCAACTTATTACTAATTCAAGAAATAGAAATGACGTGTTCTCTGTTTCTTGTCTTCCACAAACATCCGTAAATTCTATTCTATAATAGTACTCAGAGAGAGCCCAGGTACTCAATGGCTGTCGTACACTCAGCTGACTGACTTAAGGCTAGGCTGTCTTCAACGCCTCCCTCTCAAGTTGTCCCCAAGTTTGTTGTTTTAAATTACTCAAGCTTGCATAACTTTGGTTCTACTAAATATTTTGTGTACATTTAAAGCCGATATTTTAAGTCAAGTATACTAAGAAAAACTTAAAAAAAAAGAAAATGTTAAAGGTCTACCATAAGCCACGACTGAACCTATCGTGGGCAAAAATTTGTTGGACAGAAATTTTGTTGAGGGTGAATATGGTGTCTTTGATGTATGAAATGGAAAGATACCATGAAACGGGTCGATTCTATGTAATGTACAGGCGAAACCTTAATTTTATTTATATAGATTGACCTTTTGCCAATTTCAATTTAGTTTAAAATTATTGGTGATATTAAAATAAGCATTTCTTTGAACCTTGTGATCAATGCTCTGCTCTTCCTTAGTTTTGTTTCCTATTAAATGTGACGTCCTTGGAAATTTTCAAGTAATTTGTATTGAATAGATAAAAATAGATTTTTCAAAGTCATTATTGAAATGGTCAAACTTCACAAGAAGTTTCACGAAAAAAAAAAAATTATGGCCATGAATGGTGTTGTGATCAAAACAAATCTCTTTAGAAGGATTTCTTCACATCCTAACTGTAATAATTGTCAAAGAATAAATGTAAAAAGAATTTGCACTTAAAATTCTAAGTATAGATTGTTAGAGGTACTGCATATATGTTGAATGTTTCTGTAGTCTCAGATATTGGTGTCATATTTGTAACTACCCTCACATATATACAAAAAAAACTGTTATTTCATACTTTTTGAAATGATAAACTAAAAAAAAAAATAACATAAACTAAGATTACTTTTTAATAACTACAGTGCTAATTTTTATTTCATTTTATTTTTAAGTGCTTATAAATTCAATTAATGACATAAATTTAAAAATAATATGAGAAAATACTAAAAAAATTATAACAAAATTCCAATTAAAATTTGCACACTTTTTAAGATTTAAGTAATTTCTAAATTGTTAGTTTATTTATTTTTTACTTCACAAAATTAACAGACCACAGATTTTTTTTTTTTCATTTACCAAGAAATAAAGATCCTAATAATCTTAGGACAACGCTCCAAATAGAAAAAAAAATTTGAATTTTGGGACCAAATTTTTAATTTTACTTGTAGGTCTTAAATATACACGTGTAATTGCTTAATGACATAGACTGTGTAAAAGGAAAATAAAACATTAAAATAAAATGATTCTGTTTTAAAGTAGTTATAGTTCTTTGATAAAATATTGGTATATAATTTGTACTAACTAAGGTGGCAAAGATGGAAGAAAATAGGAGTATTTACAAATGTACATATTATATGTTATGAATTTTTATTATAATAATTTTAAATTGTTACCCCCAAGGAAGGGCTTTAAATTGAAATTATTAAGTATAAGTAGGGATTAAGCGGCATCATAGATAGGATTTCGAATTAAGAATTTTATGAGCAAAAATAGACATCTTTAATTTAACTGGACTTTAGGGTAGACATTTGAATGTGCTTCTATGAAAGGTTCTTGGAATCGGTTGTAAAAAAAATAAAATAATAATATGTGATCAAATAAACAAATTGTTGATAAAAAAAAATGAAGTTTTTGACTTCTCGAATGATTTTTTACTCATTTATTGAAAAAAAAAAAAAACAACAGAAAATTAATATTAATACAGAAGGATAATTTAATAATTTCAAGGGAGAACATATGACATAAAGAAATATATGCTTTTACATAGTACACAAACATTTTTACAGGATATTTTACACGAGGAATACTAGAAATACCATCGAGATAAGAAACCTGTTCAGTGGCATCTCTGAAATGTGACCAATAGAAACATAGAAAATTTGAGGATTTCAAAAGTTGCACAACCTAATATAACCTTAAACTCAAAAGGTAGCCAATCTAAAATACTTTATTACTTTATTGAAACCACAGAAACGTTTTGCTTATGTCTTCATTTATAGCATGAAAATAAAAAAAGTGAACCAATGTACTGTATTAGACATTTTTTGACTGAAATAAATGTGGTCTGGTTTATAATTATAATTAAATTAAGAGTTAAATTGGGGGGGATGAAGAGCAACATTCTCGTCAGGGTTTATATATTTTAATCCAAATGACCAGATAATGGAAATCACTTCTGTACAATAAAGAAAATTTAGTGTTAAATGATTATATAGTAATTATTTATATGAGGAATTTAATATTTTTTAATTATAAATTAAAATTCGAGCTACCTTGTGTTTTTCAATGCAATTCACTTTGTTACAAAGCTTATAAATTTAATAGATATCTAGAAACATGGCATGTCATTCATTATTATAAAATTTACTTTATTGTATTCTGAAATACCAATAGGATTTATTGGACGTGAAACTCACACCTAATGTTTGATATATAGTATATATTTAAATGATTATGTCATGGTCCATACAGTGTTATATAATTTAAATGTACAAATGAAATATTTTCTACCACAAACGTAAACAGAATAATAATTTACCCTTTGTTTTTTAACCTATTTCCCGAGGAGAAATAAAGTGTTAATATTTCATTGTAGTTTTCTTATGTATTTCCTCATAAACATTTTCTCTAATTAATGTATTCCAATAAAATTAAAAGCTAAATATATGCTATATCAAACATTTTAATCAATAAATAAAATTGACTAAATTAGCTTGATAAATGATATTGTTAAAGTTTTCTGATATTCTAAAAAATGTTATTAATATAAAATACAACGAGAGACTTATAAAATGTATGATGATAATTTCAAAGGTATAGATATCAATTTGTTATTAATACAATTATTTAAAGTTTACTGAATTTTTTAACAATCCTTCCATGAATTTCTTACAATTATTGCAAGCACTACGATTATCTATGTAAATACACTGTTATTTAAATAATACTTAGGAGGCCCGGTGGCCATGAGAGTTGGCATGAGCACTTAACACTCCATGGCAAGGGTGGTGGGTTCGATTCCCACTCAGCTTAGTGGGTTTTCTTTGGAAAAAAGAAAAGGCATCAGCATGAAAAGGCATCCTGGCATGAAAAGGGTGGTGACCTATACATAACCCATCCTAAAATTCAGTTAATTTATTTATTTATTTTTATACTGCCTCTACTTGTTTGAGTCATTGGCAGTCCTGTGGTGTTATATTTCTCTGTAGAGGCCTATATCCTTGATATATGTCAATACTTGTTGCACAGATCTTTCGTCGTCCTGTAGGATTTCAGCAAGACTGCCTTTAATATTGTTCACGGTTCTCGCCTGGTTGTATCTAGTATATTCTGTTATAAAGTGTTGAACCGTTAGTAGCTCATTACAATGTTTACAGGTGGGAGGGTAGAGTCCTTTTGAAAGATAATTGTGAGTTATTCTGGTATGGCCAATTCTCATTCTTGCCAAAACCACTTCCTCCCTTCTGTTCAGCCTTTCAGATGTTTTCCATACATTGAGGTCTCCTTTAATGTATCTTAGCTTTGTTCTTGTTTCGAACCATTCGTTAGTCCAGACTGCTATTACATGTTTTTTAATAAATACTTTTAAATCATGTCCTCACACCTGTTCTATTTTCGTGTTATCCCTTTGTGTTTGTCTTGCATTATTGGCTTCTTTGTCCACTTCCTCATGAAGTTTAATACCCACATGGGAAGGAACCCATAAAAGAGCAATTTCTTTATTTTGCGTTGCAAAATGTTTCCTTATTTCTACTATTATAGGATGGCCGGGGTCTCCCGTGGTCTAGTGGCTAGCACGCTGGATTCATAAGCGGGAGATGGTGGGTTCGGCCCCCACCGGCGACAGGAATTTTCTCATCTCAGGGCTCGCTGAGGAGAGATTCCTGGCTGCACCATGGATGTCGGCGCTAATGGCCAAGAATTGTCGATGCGCCGTAAAAAAATAAAATAAAAATACAAAAAAAATATAGGATGGCCGTTCTTGGATGTCGGCAGCCCATTACACTGAGTGAGTCCGTTATGATGAGGTGCTTGTTGTTTTCTTGAAATCTAATATCTTCCATTGCCTGTCAAATCGCAAAAGATTCTCCAGTAAATATACTGTTTGCTTCATGCATGTTAATCTTTTGCAGAAGTTGTCCCTTAAAAAGGCGCATCCTATTTGAGAGTCAATTTTTGAAGCATCTTTATATGTTTTAGTGTAGTCTGTGTACTTTTGAAGTCTGAGTTAATTATAATGGACATTAAGAATTTAAATTAAAAAAATATTTGATACACATTTATTTTAATGGCCACACAAAAGATTGGGATAGGCTAAATGCTACTGATAACCATGAGGTTTTATTTTAATTTTAATGTATTTTTATTAATAATACAGATTTTTTGGAACGAGTTTTACACAGGTTACCACCCTTTTCTGGCCAAGATAAAGTTATGCCTTCATTTATTTATTTTTTTTAAAGAAAAGCCACTGTCCCTGAGGAAGAAACAACACTGACATTGTTCATGCATGTGCACTAAGTGCAGATGGGTAACCATTAAGAAAACCTTTTAATTCAGTATTCATTTCATTAAATTTTGTTTCTTTTGCCATAAATTATTTTCATAAGAATGTGGAGTTTAAAAACTCTTTGCAGGAAGAATAGCAACTGGTCTTCTTCAAGAAAAGGGGCTTTTACTGCAAAACAGAGTTGGACATAATCATAATTACGATTATAATCACAGACTCTGGAGATTAAGATTACAATTGTAATTACGATTACACTTATAATCGTACTTTTGATTATAATTACACTCGAAATAACAACCATTCTCTGTGATTACGGCTGTTATCGCAACTTTTCTGTAATAAATCAGAATGTCCAAGGAGCTTGCTAAGGAATCTAATCAACTCCTTTCAAGTAGAACGGCCCTAAATTATTGCACGTTCCAAATGGACACATTCACATTCAAAAGTCTCAAACACAACACTTAGCTGAGCAGGAGAATTGGAAAACTAATCGCATTGAGATAATGAAAGTCATACATATAAATAATTGAGTCTTGAACTTAGTCATCAACTGGAATTACCGGTGATTACACTAGTAATTACAGAAGAAGTTGTGATTATGTTCATAATCACAGAAAGAGATAGTGTTCATAATCATAGAAAAGTTGTGATTACAGATGCAATCACAGAAAAAAATTTAACATAGAAAAATCATTCAGCGAACTCAAGAGTAAATATTATTATGTATTCACATAGTTAGCGTAAATAATCAGTAGATGCCAAATACCAGTGAAGGCAATCCCTACACTATAAAACTACCACCACCAATGGTAGGAAGTAGCAGGAGAAAATATATTAATTTCTTTATTTAAATTTTAACATCCATTTATTATTTATGACCAATTTTAGGTCGGGTTATGTATAGGTTACAAGGATAGGTCTGATGCCTTTTCTTTTTTTTGAGAGAGAGAAAAGCCACCACCCATAGTGGGAAACGAACCCACGACCATAGGCACAAGTTCATACTTATATTAATTTATGTTAACAAATAATATTAATCATTTGAATAGAAGGTACATGATACTCGTATAACTATGAATTATCTCGAGGATTCTTTGTTCTAGACAATGACTCGAAAGACTTTGAAGCAACTCAAACACCACAGAATCTTTGTTGATGATTTCTGGGATACATGGGACAAAGTGGTATGGGTCCTTCATCAAAGTTAGATTTTTTTTGTTTTCCTTTTGTGTTTTTTTTTTTTTTTTTTTTTTTTTTTTTAGGGTAGGGGAAAAATCTTGCATGAGACGAAGTGGACAAAGCCACTACAGTGTGAGATTCCTACTCACTAAAAAACCACCTCCCTATACACCTCAACCACCCTACGGAACCGCCCTCAGGCACTACTTCGCAGGGGGGAGTTGGCCCTAAGCCTTCTTCATTAGTGGACTACATTATTATGAGCCGTAGTCAGGCCCTTTCTCTGCCGTTCTTCATTTCGTAGCTTTTTGGCGATGAGAGCAGAGTATTCTGACAGAGCCTCCCAGTTCTCGGTATTAGCCAGGATGAGGCTGACCACATTTTCTGGCTTCAAGGGCTCGCCCAGTTTTCGGTCCAGTTCTGCCTTTTCGATGCGAAATCTCTGGCATTCGAAGAACACATGTTCTGCAGTCTCATCTTTAGGAGCGCATGTTGGGCATGACGACTCATCGTCCAACTTAAAACGAGCTAGGTAAGCTCTGAAACAGCCGTGTCCAGTGAGCATTTGAGTTAGATAAAAATCTACTTCTCCGTGCTTCCTTTCCCTCCATGTTTTGATGAGAGGTATTAAACGATGTGTCCATCTTCCCGATGTTGAAGCATCCCAACGCCTTTGCCAGTTCTCCATCGTCAAGTTCTTCTCCACTTTTTTGACAGTTTTCCAATGGGCGTCTGGATCTCTCTTCCTTCGATAGATCCTACTACGCTCTTCTGCCAAGAGGTCAATTGGAGGCATATCTGCAACGATACACGCTGCATCATACGAAACGGTTCGAAAAGCTCGGCAGGCACGTAGAGCACTTCGACGATAAATACTAGTGCAATTTCGCGCGTATGCCTTTATCAACATTGCGCTCGACCAAACGGGAGCAGCATACAGCAAGATGGAGCTAGTGATTGTTGCCAGAAGTCTCCTTCGATTTTGTCCTGGACCACCGATGTTTGGCATAATCCGAGCAAGAGCCTCTGTAGAACGTGCTGCTTTACTGCTGATCATCTTCAAATGTTCAGCAAAACGCAATCTTGCATCAATCTGCACGCCTAGATATCTGATGGATGTCTGAGAGGATATATCGGATTCCCCGACATTTATAGTGATAGACTCCATGACCTTACGGCTTGTAACTAGTAGTACCTCGGTTTTATGATCTGCAAGCTTTAGGCCTACAGAAGAAAGCCACTGACGAATGGTTGAGATAGCCTTGTTCGCATCGTATGTAATTTCTTCCAGGAGCTTTCCACAAACTACTACCGCAAGATCATCCGCGAAGCCCATCAAAGTCGTTTCCTCCGGCATGGGAAGTCTGAGTGCTGTGTCGTACATCACATTCCACAGCAAAGGACCTAAAACCGAACCCTGAGGAACGCCGCCTGTAATCTTATAGATTTTTGAGCCATCATTCGTTTCATATCTCAGGTATCTTTCAGAGAAGTAGTTCCTGATAATCCGTAGGAGGTACTGTGGGACTTCCATTTTTTCCAAGCTGTCCATAATACAATCCCATCTTGCTGAATTGAATGCATTCTTTATATCCAAGGTGATTATAGCACAATACTTTTTGCTCCCTCTCCTCCACCTCTTACCTGCAATGGCTTCTCGGGCGGTTGTTATCACAAGGTCGATTGCATCAATTGTTGATCTGCCTTTTCGGAATCCATACTGATTCACGGCCAGACCCCGGATACCTTCACTAGTTTCGCTTACTCTATTGTAAATTATCCTCTCTAGAACTTTTCCTGCGGTGTCCAGGAGACAAACTGGTCTGTAAGATGAAGGTTCTTCTGGAGGACCCTTGCCTTTTGGTAAGAGAACAAGATTTTGTTTCTTCCAGAGGGAAGGAAAAATGCCTTCACGGAGACAACAATTATAGGCCTCGAGGAACAGATCTGGCCTAGATCTAACAGCCTCTTTGAAAGCAACATTCGGGATATTGTCTGGGCCTGAAGCCTTAGTGTTCTTGACTTTTTTGCAGGCTTCGTCTAGTTCTTCCTGTGTGATCTCAGGTACTTGATCCTCCGCGGATAGCTGATCCACACTTGTAACCATTTCTTTTTGCGTTGGAAAAAGAGTTTTTACTATTTTCTCCAGCAGATCGGGAGAAGTAGGAGGTGAAAAACTTGAACCTTTCAGTTTTGCCATAACCGTTTTCCTTTTCTGTGTGTGTGTGTGTGTGTGTGTGTTTTAGCATTTCCTGAAAAATGTAGCTACTGAGGTTGCACTCATGAAAGATTTTTTTTAAAAAATGTCATCAAATCTTTATCGATCCCACATACAAGATACCAAAAATTAACCCCTTTAAAATTTATATATGTATATATATATATATATATATATATATATATATATATATATATATATATATATATATTGTAATGATATTTTACATTACAAATTAAAAGTTTTACATTCAAAATTAACAGAAAATTCTGAAAATGTAAAAGACTCTTTAATATGTTAAAATCATTGCAGGAATAAGCAAATATTATTCTGTTATGATGTCTGGCAGATTATACAGGTAGCACTGGTGATGGGTTGGACTCTCCCTCCAAGAAACTTTGTCAGTTGGTAGGAAGCTCTTGTCTAGTTCAGTTCTAAAGAAGCTACAGTTGGTTGCAGTTAGTAGGAAGCTCTTGTCTAGTTCAGTCTTAATGAGGATCCAGTTCTATACAGTTGGTATGAAGCTCTACTCGCGTACAGTTCAAATGACGCTATAGTCTTATACAGTGATTGGCTAATTTTGAGTTAAAAAAAGAAGATTTATTTGTTCGTCATCAGAATTAATTGAGAGAAGATATTCCAACATATGCTGTCTGCAGCTTTATATCAGGTAATTGAGAGAAGATATTCCAACATATGCTGTCTGCAGCTTTATATCAGGTAATGTTTGTTTGTCCTACTGCATGGATGTGACTTATCGATGAGTTTTTTGTTTACATTTAAATTTATCCACCACAGAATTATCTCTGTTCTCATTTACTTTATTCAAACCCGAACCCCTGAGATGAATAATTTTTAAGATTAAATATTACATTTTGGCGACCCAAAGTGGCGCATTGTTTTTTAATTAAAAATATTTTAATCGTTTCTGTATTTTTAATATTTGTATAACATTTTGGCGCAACCAACGTGTGGCTAAAATAAATTATAATAAAAAATTATATAACTATATATATATATATATATATATATACATATATATATATATATATATATATATATATATATATATATATATATACATTTGTTAACAAAATAATGATCACAATCTTTAGCATTCCCATGGCAAGTGATTGGATGAGTTCGTTATTTGTTTGAAGAGGAGGTTTACTATGGACACAAATTACTAATGTGCTCCTAATAGAGTTGTAATGTAATGCTTACTTTTCAAATTACTTTCCTGTTGTAATGGAAATTCACCTTGGGCTGACACCAGATATTGTCGAAAATTGGAATATAGGCTTTTGTACTAAAAACTACATTAATAGTAATTGCAATTAGCATTCCAATTCCTGTAATGGTAATGGAAATTGCAATTAGCATTCCAATTCCTGTAATGGTAATGGAAATCGCAATTACATTTTCCGATTACAAGTAATGGTCATATTTTTCTTTTTATTACCATTACTTGTAATTGGAAAAAATATGTTTTTGCTTTAGAATTATATATTTTAGCTACTGATTACTATTTCAATACTAAATGAATAATGATGATTAGATAGTTAGCCGTCGAGGTGATAAGTAAAGATGGAATGGTTGGGGGATTCGGCTAAAGAAACCTTAATACGATTTTTGTTTAAAAAAATCTATATTTAGGACGTTTCGGCTGCACATTGGCAGCCTTCTTCAGCTAAAAAATATATACAACTTATAAGTAAAAAAATAAATATACAACTTGTAAGTAAAAAACAGGCAGAAATGAGCGTAGTATATACATCAAGACAATAAATTTTAACATATCTTATTTTTAAACAATAAAAAACAAAGAAATCCACAAGTCCGCCCTTGCAGAGCATGCCATAACAAAAAAAACACACTTTCAGCTTTGACGACACTGATATGCTTTCCACAGAACGAAGCACCAAAAAGCGACAGATTTCCGAATGCGCCCACATTGGCTTGAACCCCAATAGCATTAATTACAGGACTGACAAACAAATCACCCTGCTTACTCCGCCATCTTCCATAAATTGTCCTGACCTCCTTTTTATCTTTGTTCCCAGGCTCCAGACAATTTTTCTACTTGTGTGTCCCAAAACTCTTAACACCTTTACAACCCGCTTTTACAACCTAGCAATTGCACTTCTTTCATCCTCACCGACATACCGCTTCCTCACCCCTCCCCCAGTCAAAACTATAAAACCCCCTGTGAAGTTGCTGTCCCTCATACATTCAACCATGGTTACCTAAGCTGTTCTTGAGGTCTTCCTCCCTCCCCCCTAGGCATTCTCTAGTGGTACGTATCTATATATTAATTATTATAAATTGTGTTCACTTATAGAATAGATTGTTTTTTCTCACTATATGAAAAATGTTCGTTTTTTTGTACTGATTAGTTTTTTGTACTGTTTACTTACTACTTTCTACATGATATTTACTTTCCAACTACCGTATTTTCATTGTTTAAAAATAAGATATGTTAAAATTTATTGTCTTGATGTATATACTACGCTCATTTCTGCCTGTTTTTTACTTACAAGTTGTATATTTATTTTTTTTACTTATAAGTTGTATTTTTTAGCTGAAGAAGGCTGCCAATGTGCAGCCGAAACGTCCAAATACAGATTTCTTCCTGAAAGTCTGACGTTTTTCTCCTAGCCGAATCCCAACTATACCTTGTCTTCATATTATAAATTGTATTCACTTATAGAATAGATTGTTTTTTCTCACTATATGAAAAATGTTCGTTTTTTTGTATTGATTAGTTTCTTGTACTGTTTACTTACCACTTTCTACATGCTGTTTACTTTCCAAATACCGTATTTTCATTGTTTAAAAATAAGATATGTTAAAATTTATTGTCTTGATGTATATACTACGCTCATTTCTGCCTGTTTTTTACTTACAAGTTGTATATTTATTTTTTTACTTATAAGTTGTATATATTTTTTAGCTGAAGAAGGCTGCCAATGTGCAGCCAAAACATCCTAAATATAGATTTTTTTTTAAAAAAATCGTATTAAGGTTTCTTTATCCGAATCCCAACCATTCCATCTTTACTTAAATGAATAATGTAATCAGTAATTTCTTTCTGTGAGTACAAGTTCATGTAGGTAATTTCTTGCTTTGTAATAAATAATGGCAATTGAGCTTTTTTATTATTAAAAAGTAATACACATAATTAATGTTCTGGAGACGATTTAAAATTGTTTGTTGTTGAGTTATTTTAGAGACCCCTGAATTAGATAACTAATTTTATTTTATATATGTCTCCCAGAAGTGAAGTCCATATTTTATTTTTTTTTAATAAATTAACTTTGTGAGAGATTTTTTTTTCTTTGCCACGGCATTAGCAAGTCAAACTCAGGACCAAGGTAAGCCGTTGTAAATATATTGTATTCACCCTACAAAGAACAAGAAAAAATAATAAAATTTATTAACAATTTAAAGTAGCCAATAAATAAATTACTTTACTACCTCTGGACTGATAAACGATATCCAAAGAATTATTAGTGAGTTTATAAACCCTTGGAATTATTAATATATTTTTTTTTTTTTTATGAGCACTCGCAACAGAGGTGATTTGTCTTATTAATAAATATGGCATTGTTCTAAAACTATTGTAGCTTTATATAGTTCAGAACTTTTAAAAGAATCAGCATTTTTTTAATAACATTTCACCTCAAAACTTTTATTTATTATTAAGAAGAAATATTGGAAAAATTTAGCTATTCATTTGTTCGTAGGTAGACAAAATTAAATGTGATAAAAATACTAAGAAAATTGACACAATAAAGAAAGGAAAATCTAAAGATACTGTGATTGTAAGTGAAATATCTACCACTTTGGTTTGCAAAAAACAAGAGAAACCTCCATCAAAATCCAAAGAAAAGAAAACAAAAACTGATGACACACAGAAAAATTCAAAATCCAAAGAAAAAAATCTTAAGTCAGCCTCTGAGCTTAGACCGAAAAGTGGAACTCCAGTTACTACATCAGCGAAGATTGAAACAGCCAAATATAGGACGAAAGACCAGTCAAATCAAGTGCTTCCGATTCCTTCAAGGACGAAAACTTCAAACAAAACTATGGGAACAATGACAGAAGAGAGTAGTTGCGAAATGAATGAAATAAGTAGCCATGAATTGATTCGTTATGAAAATAAGAACGGCAGCTTAGAACAAACGACTTATCAAGGCTACAGAAACATGATGAGGTGCATGGCAACGCAGCAAGAAAAGGCTGTCATTGATAACCCTATGAATAAACTAAAACGTAATAATAATGAAAATTCACAAAAAGAAGAATTTAAAAAAGTGGCTTCCTTTACTGACAAGCCTGACATAGTGGAGAAAATTTCAAACTTAAAAGTCAACGAGATAAAAACAACTTCAAACCATGAACCAATTAATAAAACAAGTAACAAAAAACGTAAAATTGATACAAGCAAACGCAGCTCTAAAGATAGCAGCCTCCCACAAACCCAATCTACAGATCCCTGCTCTTGTAAAGTGAGAACCAAGTTAAAACTAAGCGATTCTTCTACCCAGTATGAAGAATACAGGACAGTCGATATAAAATCTTATACTTCGAAAGACTTATCCTCATATAGCTCACTCGACAAACGTATTTACACTTCCAGAACTCTTCCAATCGAAAATGAACAACTCTCTGAAGAAAGTGCAGATCGATCACTGGTAGAATGCTTTTGCAGCAATGAAGACTTTTCGGATACTTACAACAATTACAAGGAAGCGTACAAAACTTGTTACAAGCCTCTCGCAAAGTCTCCACCTCCAAGGCACTATGAAATCAACAATTACAAACAAGAAATATCGACAGTGCAACCAAACGACACAGGTGTTGAGGTAGATTATTAATTTCTTAGCTCTATACTCTTCCTAGACATAGTTAATCATAAATGTTCACTTGTTTCATTACTCTGAAACGTACAATAAATTTGGTTGATGGCCACATTAGTCATACCCCTGTTACGTTTGGCTTGGTTTTAAAATATAAAATTAAATTAAAAGATATTTAGGTTTCATAAAAATTAAGAAAGGCCAAACAGGTTTCCCAGTTTCAAAAATCTATATTTTATTCATTGAAATCAATATTTCGGCTTAATGCTATTATCAGTAATCTTAAATAATTTCCCAGTCTAAAAATGTTGATATTTTAAATGATTCATCATTCATATATGCTTTTATATAATTGAATGACAAACATAAAAATGAGATAAATCTAAAATATGATAATTTTAGACTGTAAAATTATTCATGATTCCTGATGATGCCATTAAGCCAAAATATTGATTTCAATGAATAAAATATTAATTTTTGGAACTGGGAGACCTGATTGGCCTTTCTTCTTTTTTATAATACCTAAATAACTTATTGGAGGTCTCTAAAAAGTGGTAGCACTTATCAACTCAATAAATTACACGACATTTTTTCCAATATATTCTATATCTACAAATTTTTTTCCAATGACGGGAAAACTAAAAGGCCTTGAGGAGTTTTGCCTCACGCAAATCTCCCAGTGTGTGGGACTCCCTCTTGGAACAGTTCATTCAGCCAATCTTCAAGAGGGTATTTTACCCTAAAGGGGACCCACTATACCATAAACTATATCTACAATAAAATTACACGTAATTGCTTAAAATATTTGGATCATCCAATGGTCTCTGTTGGAGCCAAGTTGTTCTGTACTCCTTGATTATTTTTATTAATATTCACGATTACTAGGAAAATGGCCTTTTCTTCCACAGCGTATTTTAGGGAAGAGTGCTTTCAGAATACTTCATCGTCAATGTTTTGTTAACAATAAAAGAAAAAATATAAACAGATCAGAACAATTCTCATGTAAACATTTATTTATTTAAATTTACATGACTACTCATATGATTCCGGGATGAATTATCTACAGTAAAAAGCCAAGATTGGGATTATGCCTTTTATTTTTTGAAAGAAAACCCATTACCCCTAGTTAGGCAAGGAGTGCTCATGCCTTTAGACTCACAGCAAGGTAAAAAGTCCTGGTTTTTAATGTTGTTTCAAATAAAAATAGCCAATTTGCATAAAAACTATATTCACGCAATGTGGAAAATATAAATTACACCAAAGAATAGGAAATAAACCAAATACAGCTTCCTTTAAGAAGCTAACCTTTAAGTATTAAATTAAATACAATTCCTGGACCAATACAGTAATTCCAGTAGTTGGCAAATAATAAATTTTAAAATGTAATGAGATGCAGATAACTATCTGCAGCCGGCCAGGTGACAATAAGTCAAGGAATCGCCTAAGAAAACAATCAGATTTTCTGAAAATCTCTTAGATTAGATAGATTTTTCCAAAAATTTGTTAGACTAGTTAGATTTGTCCAAAAATCTGTTAGATTAGTAAGATATTTCTGAAAAACCGACTGTTTTTCTTAGCTGAATTCCAACTATTCCTTGAAATCTTAGGCTTAATTTTATTTAGATTAAATATCTGGTTGCATATAATATCCTAACCATAAGTATGATTACGTAAGTAGTAACTGTTTTCAATTTTTCAGTATTACCAAAAACAATTATCAAAGGCTTATAGGAATGCAGTATCTCCAAGTAAAAGTGCAGGAGCAAGTTCTTTGGGAGCAGAGAGAGCAAGACGTCCGCAATGGACAATAACCCCAGAAAAGCCGCTAAGCCCACAGAGGGGAAGAAGCCTGCAAAGGTTTCAAGGGGCTAACACTGAAAGACACCCCCCAATGAAGAAAGAAGACAATTTTCAGGGTTTTCCTACCATGCAGACAACTCCTGGAAGATACTCGAGGCCAAAGAATGGAGGGAAAAGCCCCCTTCGATACGTTTGCCCCGAGAATACTGGAATTACGGCAATGCAAAGATCTGTCAGCCCCTGCAGGAATAACCTACTCAATGAGATGGTGAATATCCATGTATTTTTTTTTTTGTTTTGAAGGTCCCAAGGTCAACCCCAGGGTGTGCACTTAGCAACACCAGTGTCATCGTTTGAGATCAGAATTGGGATTCCAACATATAAAACCTGAAATGACTCTATTCAAAAAGATATATTCTGAGGTTTTTTGAGGGTCAGATAAATGATCTTCATTTTCCTTGCAACTGCCATTATTTATCTGCCCCACATTTTTAGAGTGTCATTTCACATCTCTTCTAGGACTTATCTTAACGAGATAGTCTAAGCTCAAATCACAGCAACAGCTCAAATTGCAGCTAAGAATAACCCACAAGATAACCAATGTATGATCCTTAAGAGATCTGAGATAATGAAAGAAAAATTTTGAGCAAATGAATTAAGGAGGCTACTAGTAAAATGGAGTAATTTATTGAACCTCTCACCAAAACAACACAGAATATGCAATTTAATAGTTATCAAAAATATATTATTTCGGGGACTAGAGCATAGCTTATTAACTACCCAGTGTATCTAGTGTCATGAATCTGATACCTACACAGGTTCGGATCCTCTGTGCCCTACGGCCAGTTTCATGACTCATTACTATTTTTTGTACTGACTTGTTGAGCATGCAATTTATTTTTGAGATAATCAACACAGTCGTGCTTATAGCACTGTGTATTGAATCATTACTGCCATGCTTAGAAAGGGTGATTTTTTACGGTATGGAGCCCATTTTTTGTGTATTTTTTACACAAAGTATGAAAAATAATTTGTTTTTGATGAAAAATTTGGTTACAATATTTAAATTGGTCAAAAATGATTAAAATCAAATATATAAATATGAGAAAATAGAAGACAAATATGAAACATTGAACAAACACACACTTAAATATATAAATATATATACTATAATTTTTTTTTTTTTTTTTTTTTTTTTTTTTTTTTTTTTTTTTTTTTTTTTAACGGCGCATCTACATCTAGGCCATTAGTCCCAACATCCAGAGTGCAGCGAGGAATTTTCTCAGCGAGCCGTGGGATGAGAAAATTCCTGCCGCTGGTGGGGATCGAACCCACTCCCGCTTATGAATCTAAGGCGCTAGACCATGGGAGACCCCACTATAAATGTTACAGTAAGTTTATAATCTGGCATGACGTTAAGGCAGGTTTCAATGTAATTTCAATAATTAATTATACAAATAAAATGACACAACAAAAACAAAAATCACAATAATTTTTTATGTGTTAGACGTTTGCGTTTTACCAAGTGGTAAGCAAGCCAAAAAAAAAGTTTGGCATTAAATAGATAAACAAAATGTTAATTATAATCTAACGAAAATCTTGTGTTATTCAGGCATTTGCCCATTATTATTGCTCATTAGCTGCGATGAAGAAACTTCCAGATCTTCGTCCACAGGAGCCTGAGTCTACCATGTCCTTAAATACATACCAGTAAGTAATTAACAAACAAAATATGGCGCTAATGATCATGACAATGCACAAAACGCTATTCAATTTTTTACAAAATAAAGGATTTTTCAAATAAATCCTCGATGGAGACTTGCCAACAAAGGCAAATTTGTTATTTTAGATAATATGTAATGTTTAGTATATTTAAAAATAACCTCAAACTCGAGAATGTTCTCATTTATTGTTAATGGCAAATATCATTACCTTTAGAGCTTTGCCTGACGCATTATAATGGTAAACAAATAAATATATTAATTTTATAAAAATACTATTTATTAGAAATGTGTAATACATCACTAAATGAATTTCTTACAGAAAGAGGTAAAAGCAATATACTCTTTAAGTACTAAAAATATTCCTAGTCAAATGAATACACAAATTCTTGCGTGGTTCTCCTCTTGAACTTGTTCATGGCTAAAGAAAGGTGACAGGCCAGAAGGTGCTTACACATGATATGCTTCTCTTTCTTGAGGACACTGAATTTAAACATCAAGCACTGGCAGAAGTTTAAATGTGGATACAGAGTGTAAAAGCCGGATGATCCTTGAACCTTTGAAACCAATGCTAACAATAAATACTTGCATAATTTAAGCATAATATCATAACAATTTAATTAAAAATAATGACACAGGACTATTATTAACCCTTATTTAACCCCCCCCCCATTCGTCGGGTGGGGCTGGTTGACCCTATAGAATAGTTTTTTTTTTTTTTTTTTTTTTTTTTTTTTTTTTTTTAAATTTAACTGTTTATTTGATATAAAAACAAAACATGATATAAACATTGTGTACCTACAGACCACAAGGATAAATTTACAATATAAAACAATTTAACTTTAATGTCAATGACAATAACTTTAATGCATGAAATATATCTTCTTCATTTCATTGCTCTATTACATTGTGAGAGTAAATATAAAATTCGTTATTTGGAAGGAAAATAGTTAATAATAAGAAGTACTATTTATATATATACAATAGAATATACAGTTAGGGATTAATGAGTAAATGTTTATGTATAGTTATCTCACTCCTGATAGTATAATCCAGTTCTTGGCATGCACTCGACATAGTCTTTTATACTTATTTCAATAATATATGTTTTGTCCTTTTATGTACATATCTCTTAGTGCTACTTTTGCTATAGTTACCTATATTCTTAATCAGTGGGTTAGGTTTTCCCTTGCATGCTTTAAAAAACTTATATGTGAGCTTTTGTATGAAGAATTTTATGTGCGGAATATTGGATATTTTATGAAGTGTTTCTATTTTGGTGCATCTGGGTAAGTTATTTGCTATTCTTATACATTTATTTTGAAAAATTTGTAATTTCTTATAGTTACTATTACATGTAGAACTCCAGACGGGACAAGCATAGGTTAATATAGATCTAATGCAGGATTTGTATAATTGTATTTTATTTTCAGAGCTTAACTTTGATTTTCTGTTGAAGTAGGGGTATATTTGGCAAAGGGCTTTATTCGCTTTATTACATACTTCGTTTATATGTTGAGTAAAAGTTAGCCCTCTATCGAGAACTACACCTAAATATTTAATTTTACTTTGCCAGGGTATTATTTCATTATCAATGATTATATTGTGTTCCAGCTGGGATAGTAATCTTACTACCTCCCATGTATGTTACCACAGATTTCTTGCCCTCTCTCTACCTGTTTGAACCCTGTCATAATTTTTCTCTGTTAAAATTTCAAATTGTGTAATAAATTGATTTTATTATTTATGTTACTTTTTATTTTTAGCTTTGAATATTCAGTTTGAATTATGTAATTATATGCTTCAATAAAGTTTTTATTGACTATATGTTTTAATAATATACTTTTGTTATCATATAGGTATATTTTAATAATCAATGAAGCCAAATAACCAAATCTCTATTGTTTTCATATTAGGGACAGTACCAGATATATTTGTCAAAACAGTGAAGACACGGGGCGAGCCCGACCCAGGTATCCCTTGCTACCACGTCTTAAAAAGTTAATTCTCCCAACATCTAGAGGTGAACGAAAAAGCTAAAGGTAGTCCCTGTCTTCGATAGATAACCCCAACGTCAAACCAAGAAGAGTAGTTAGCCGTAGCCAAACGGAAAGAGGAGGGGTGAACTGCTGGAGCAGTCAGCAGTTCTGGGTTCACAGTATGCCACGACTTCTACAGCAGTCAGCAGGAGGAAAGGGTTAAGAAGGATAATGACTGTGACATTATTATTTATCTAAAAAAAATAAATATCTTTTTTGTTATATGATTAAACATCACTAAATTGTTATGTTTATATAAAGGTTGTTGGTACGTGAGTGAGGTAGATAAAATGTTTAACTGTGCACTTTCTTCTAACGGACAGTAATTCTACCAGGATTTTACAATAAATTAAAATGGAGTGAAGTCAGTAAAACAGTTTAAAAATACTCTATCTGTCACATGTCTACTCCGTATATGATACATTACAATATATCAGATTAAAAATCATTCAAAACATTGTTTGGAAGGAACATAAAATTAATATTCTCACAGAAAAATAGGATCTTTTGGTATCAGAGATGGTCAAAAGTTCAATGAGTTCTTTATCTATAAGATCCAGAGCTTTCAGCAATGTTTGACCATACAAAGACAAAAGGACTCTGATGTCGTCATCTGTAACTGTAAAAAAAATTAAAGTTATAACTAAAGATTTGAAATTAAATATCAATGACAGCCAAGGTTTAATGCAACCAGTAGGACTTTTTGATATTCTACAAAATTATATTATTGATTTTTATTATTCAATTAATGTTATAAATATTCAAAATAAAATGTCAATAAATGCTTACTTTCATGATTATTTTGAATAATTTTACAACAAATACCATCTAAGACATAGGTTTTAAAACCACCGCCATTTGAGTTGAATATGAATTCCATAAATCCTGTAAAATAATCAGGTCAACACATTACAACATAACAGTTTTGATGTATAGAATAATAAAAAATAAAATAAAAAAGTTTTGATACATCAAAGTCTAACATACTTCATTAAAGTTTGATTAAAGTTATAATCTCCTGAAAGGCAGAAGAAAATTCATTGACAAGTAACTGCTGGGAACATAAGCAAGAAAAACCAGCAAAATAATTAAATAAAACTAGTATTAAATAAATTTAAATTAAGTAGAAGCACTAACCTATATCAAGAATTTCAAATACATTTATAATTAATCCACTAATTTAAAAATAAATTACCTTAAAGATTGACATTATTTTGAATGTAAATGACAAGAACATTACCTCACAATGGTTTTGTCGAATGAATTTGCAGAATAAAAAATGAAATAACATATTGGGATAACATTCATTAAAACATAACAAGACAACCAGTCACAAATCACATCCAATTTGTTGACTACTAGGAGCGTACATGACAAGGAGAGACCTATAATCTTTAAAATTTGTAAATAACAAGAAACGAGTAAGTCAGTGGCGGGAAAATATGATATTATGATATGATCGATATTATTAATTACAAACCAGAGAAAAAAAATTAAACCAATGAGATATACTTCTTAGCTAACTTTAAACTTTTTGTTTATAGATATTCAGCTTCCGCAATTACACCATTAAACAAAATTTGGTAAATGTCAAGGAGCGTGGTCTCCACGCCGATTCTTTTGAAACTTTGCACTATAACGTATTTTGATGCACTAAACACGAATCCGTTAAAAAAAAAAAGCTCGCTTTTCACTAGGAAAGAAGTTATGAAACACTAAAGTTCACTGTTATGGAGGTTATAAAAGACGGGTTAACGGCGAATTTGTAAACACGCGCATGCGCAATAGTCCTTAATGACGAAGTGTAATTGAAATTTAGACTCACCTTGTGGTAGCTGACTTGGTCGTAAATTGTCGCTTTTGGGCATACGTGCTATGCGTTTCCGCTCGCTCAAGAAAATATCAAAACCCCTAGCCAATCCAACTCGCTAAAATTAATAAAATTCTATTATGTAAGATTAGCAAGCAAATAAATGTTATTTGAAAAATTTGAGCGTCCTCACCTGTCGTAACATGTCGCTTATACGTGCTGTGCGTTTCCGCTCGCTCAAGAAGATATCAAAACCCCTAGCCAATCCAACTCGCTAAAATTAATAGAATTCTATTAATTTTAGCGAGTTGGATTGACTAGGGGTTTTGATATCTTCTTGAGCGAGCGGAAACGCATAGCACGTATGCCCAAAAGCGACAATTTACGCATAAGCTTACTTCCGTTTTCTTAGCCTCCTAGGCATCTTCCAAAGCTCTGTTCGGTGGATATAACTCCCCAATCACACAAAAAAATGCTTTTAGGCGGTCTTCATATTTATGGACGCGTTTGAAGAGAAATTCGGCCAAATCTCCATCTAAATGATGAGACCGCCTCCCGTAGCGTGGGATGTTGTCTCTTACTTCTCTCCAAACGCGTTCGATGTGTTGAGTATGGGCTCCTGCAAATATAAATAGCCAGTTATCAGAGATTGAAGTTTTTTAATTTTTATATTTATTAATTTATAAAATGAGATAATTTTGTCTTTACATACCGCTTTCTGGGTCAACAAAATTCAAAGAATGGTTAACTTTCAGATGTTGGAAACCTTGGCTGTTTAAGCAGTCATAAGATTTCCAACAATCCGAAATAATTGTTGTCCCAGGCTTAATCCATTTTTTGATTAGATCTAAAAGAGTATTTTCTGTGCGATCGGGAACTGGAACTAGAAATATATTACTAGTTCCACGTTCATATCCACCGAAAATCCAGTTCCCAGCGACGATTCGACCACGATTATATTTCCTCTTGCCGATTTTGGCTTCATCAATTTCAACAATAGTATTGGGTCCACCAAGTTGGACTGAATTTTTTTGGGCCCAATGAACGCATACCTAGAACAAAATGTATTTTAATTATCAAAATTCTTGTAATATATGTAACATGTCATTATATTAATACTATAATACTTACTTCTCGGCAAAAGGATATCCAATCAACGATCGATTGTGCTGAGATGTCCAATTCTCTGGATAAAAAGAGCTGCCTAGGAGGCTTCATCATTATAAAGTAGCCCGTAATTAAACATATTTGGTGAATACTCAATTTTGAGTTATGGAACCAAGTGTTGGTCTTGGCACTACCTTTAAAATTACACTGCTTTCGAACCACTTTTTTATGCCTATTTCTTTCTTTGTGCCACTTTCCGCAATGATAAATCATATTAATGGTATTTAATATTAACATCTCCCCACATTTATCACATTTCTTTTCGTTACTAATTACATTATTGTGAATTAAAACAATAAATTCATGTAGCTTCATTATAAAGACCACTGGAACTAATCTAAGTAATTAAATGGCGCAAATTAGAACGCATGAATCATAAAGGCATTAGCGAATTATGAAGGGATTTCTGTTATATAATATTTGTCAACAGCAAAAAAAAAATTTTAAAGAATGGTTTATTATTTTAAAAAAATATTTTTTAAATAAATAAGTGGTGATAAATTGAAATAATTGATGGTAAATTTCAATTAGACATCCTTATTACGAACTTTTCCATACCCGCGCATGCGCATGTTGACAAACATAGTAGGTTACATTACCTTTTAGAACCCGCACAACAGTGAACTTAAATGTTTCATAACTTCTTTCCTAGTGAAAAGCGAGCTTTTTTTTTAACGGATTCGTGTTTAGTGCATCAAAATACGTTATAGTGCAAAGTTTCAAAAGAATCGGCGTGGAGACCACGCTCCTTGACATTTACCCAAAATTTAGTAGACAATTTTTATGCAAGATCAAATCTTAAAAATTGTGAAAAACAACAAGAAAAATAATTTTGAGCTTTTTATTTTAATTAATACGTGGGCTCCTATAAAGTAGCCCTATTAGCCAATAATTTGATAGGTTTTTCTAATAAGTTTCTTTTTTTTTTTTTCTTTAGAAGTAAGTATGCAAGAGAATATTTATTATATCTTAACCTTTCCTTTATTTGTGGTGTTATGATCGGATAGGCAAATAAAGGCAGACTATTTTTGTTTTAAACCTTTACTTTAACAAGTCTAGCTTGAAAGGTGATTTTCCACACCTCGGAGGAGGCCGGAGCTTTTTTTGTATGGCATAGCTGTTCTCAATCCTTATTTAAAATTCGTGACTTTTAGTTTTGCATAGCGCTTTATTTATTTTTTTATTTTATTTTATTTTTTGTCCAGTTTGACTGATGTGTGGCTTAGTTGACTATCGTAGAACAAGCAAAAAAATTATAATGTTTTTCTCTCTCTTTTACTCATAATATCACTCATTTAGAATATTGTGTAATTTGGGCAAACTTCCATTATTTTGACAGTATGCCTAAATTAATAGGAATACTCATGAACAGGGAAACAAATAATGCTGTTCCTAGATCCTGTAGCTTATACAGTTTGAGAATCACAAACTAGATAATCAAAATAAGCACTTTTGAAAATCGATTTTTTTCCGCTCCAGCACCACTGTGCAGCGCATCGACATATTTAATTTAATTTTATTTATTTTTAAACAGCTTCACGAGAGGACGAATATCTTGCAACCTATAAAATCTAGAACAAAAAGCAAAAGAACTTTGTAGTCTAGATGCATTTGGAAGTATCCAAATAAATTTTTGTTTAAACATGAAAGTTTGTTCGTAGAAATCATGAAATTTTGATAAACATCAATTGTAGAGAGAACAATAAGATCTTAAGAAGTTTACATTAAATGTTCACTTTTAGTGGAGATCCAGCCTGTTGGAAAAGTAACATGCTTCTGAAGAGTAACTGTGTGACGTCACAACTTCAGCAGTGCTGATTGGGGAGACTGGTTAAATCATTACACCTCCTTGGTCCCACGCGACATGAAGATCTGGCGTATTAATGCGGAATTTGACAGTTTTGACCGTGGGCCTCCGATTTCTCAATGAAAGAAAAAACTGAGCCTTCAATTCGTTATTTGGGAAATTTTTACTTCAGTTTATTGATTAAAAAATTCGTTAAAGAAACGTTGAGTCTAAATATTTCAGTAAGTAACAATTAAATTGAGAATAATGTAGTGGAATACCACGTGCAAGTTGTGTTTATTTTTGTTATTTATTTTTTGGATGATTTTCTCATTATTTTAATAGTTATTAGCTTGAAATTTTATGTGCATATTTTATTAATTTGTAGGTTTAAATGTCGGTTGACACTGTTTCACCGTCTTGCTCAACTCCGAAAGTTGTTCGTTTCCAATTGAATTATAATTTGAAGTCTTTGCTGTTGGGATTCGTAAATGAAAAGGACAGTCACTCCTACGAAGCATTATTATGCCACATTCGAGATCTTGGACAAGAAATAAGGGTAATTTAATATATTGTTATTCTTTTTGAAGTAATGAAAATGAATTATTAGTTACAATAAGCCATGTATATATTTTAATTGTTCTAGTTTTTTGAGTTTCTTTTCTCTCTCCAGCTCTCCAGTTTTTTCCAGGCTTCATTTCCCTGGAGGCCACTCCTGACTCCTCTGGTTATTTATGTTTTCTGCTTGGTGGTTAAGAGGGAAATATCAACTATTTTCTCTCTTGACAACCCAGCAGAGTTCAAGAGATGGAAGGAAGAGGTTGGAGAGCCATCAAGTGAATTATATTGCACAAAATAATACATATTTTCCTGGAACGGGGAAGAAGCCATAATTCTATATAATAATATAAAACATTAAATGAAGCTCAGCAAAGCACCTTTAGACAAAAGATATTTTTAATGATGACTTTTTTTCAGGATGATGATTTGACACAACTATTGCGAGAAGCAAGAGGATGTATATCTATTTTGGATGCCAATTTTAGATTGTTTGTGCAACTAGTGTTGGTAAGTTTAATAAATACAATATTTTTATCTTTTTGATCCCTGATTAAGCCCTTTCCCAGGGCAATAGGAATAATCAAGATTATAACAATTTTGTCATAGTCACATAATTTCCATTTATCATGACTATTCTTTGTGTCTTTAAGGGATTAGAACATTTGTGTAAAGAATTATTTCTACGTTGAACCCTCTCTTTCCTAATCAAAAGTATAAACTAAAATCAAATTGTTAGCCATTTGTGTGATACTAAGACAGAGCATAATCTTGATTGTCATACGATAGAATATAGAGAGTATAGCTAATTCCATAATCAAAAGATAAATTTGTCTCTGATAAGACTGATATTGTCCTGTTTACTAATATTTCATGCAGAAAAATCCCGGGTTGATGATATATATTGCCCATATAATGTATTGGGGCAGAGTATGAGGAAAAACAGCTGCTTGAGAGGTCAGAAAATTGGAGGAACTCCAACAAAATCCTAATGACATTTTACTCTATCCTTTGAGTTGTCATAAAATGGTTATAAATAATATTAATTATTCATACAACAATAATGCAACATAGTTATACAAAATATTTATTTTCCAGATTCTCCGATGGGCACATCGTTCAGACGAAGTTGTCCACGAGTATCAAGGTTTCTTACAAGATTTATGTTCCGCTCATAGCTATTACACTAAGATAGTTATAGATCATTTGGTCTCTTATTTTAAAATTGGTATGTTATTTAAAATTGTTTTTGTATTTAAATTTAATAGTTCGTTATACTATTATCACTTGTGATATAATGTTGCAGATGTATCTGATTGGACTGAAGATTGTCCAGGAGAGCTAAGCCAAAAATGTTACCGAAATTTACATGATGCGATCAGGTCAATTCGGATGGGTATACCTATGTAAGTTCAATCAAATAAATTAACAAAATTTGTCTATGTTGTGTGATTAAAATCTCATCGTGTCATGGTCATAACGGATTTCACTAATGTTATGTTGAACATTCTGCCAGGTTCTCCTCTGAGTAAGATATCTGCTCTTACTCAGGTCAATTCGGATGGGCATACCTATGTAAGATTAATCAAAGAAATTAACAAAATTTGTCTATGTTATGTAATTAAAATCTTAAGTTTTAACCTTTTTTTTACAAACGGAATAGCTTGCATGATTTACTTCAGTCCCCCTCTCCAGCACATTTGCACAGATGCATTCACTTCTTATATTTTTGTGTCAATAAGTGTATAAAGTCGTAAAAGACGTCTTCATGGTTTCAGCCGTTTTTTTTTTAAACAGAAAATTATCAAAAAATTCATGAAAACAGTGAAAGATCACTGCCAACCGTAGATATTACAAAATTTTCCACCTTTTTACTGAGATATTACAATATTAATTATAATAATTTTGAGTTGATACCTTAGTTAAATTATTAATAATCATTCATCGATGTTATTTATATTTTTGAATTATAATGAAAGTGACATCTTTTCAGGTCCAAAGAGATCCTTCTCAGTTCTGTCAAAAATAACTATCCATATTTAAAGAGGGCTGCCTCAGAACAGCGGAATTACGTTTTCAATCTTCTTCAGATTTTGCTTTATGAACCATCTATGCGCCATGACATTCTAAAACTAATTGTTGACAAGTAAGTATTCATTTAATATGTTTAATTATAAGTCATTATAGATTAGATTATATTTCAACTGACTCGTATCCTCTGACGTGTGGGGTGCACATCGGTCATTGTCCTATTGTGCGAGTCTTAAAAATAGTCAGATCTTACTTTACGCTCCTGATGAATGTCAGATACTGCCCAACTTTTATCAACCTTTGATTTCATCCTCATCAAGGCTACCAACTCTTTAGTAGGAACCGACTCTTTTCCAATGCAACACATTCAAATGTAACATGCTCAGTTTTCTCATCCTTGTCTTTGCACCATCTGTAGACTGGTGATGACATAGACGCTCATCTTCATAGTATACGTATGTTTGTTCAAGGTAATGTGTCCTCAGAAAGTCGCTATTAACTCCCTCAAATCCCTTCTACCCAAGAAAATGTCCTTTTTTTACCGAATTTCTAAGGTCTATGAAGAACTTATGGATGATTTTCTGCTTTTCCCAAAATTTGTCAAACTTCCTTTTGGCTCTTGCAATTGAAATTTATTTAATAACCTTTTTTGTATATTAATTTATCTTTCAAATGATCAGCACCACTATTTTGCAATAATTTCCAAGACTTAAGAAATCATACAGGTTATGAAACGTCTTTTTTTTTTCTTTTCTTTTTATGTTTCGGCTGCATATGTCATTAGCATCAACATTTATTTTAACCACTTCGATCTTCAAGTCGATTTAATAAGCGGATTTTCCACCCTACATTAAGTGAGGAAATATGCCAAAGTTTTAATATAATTATAATGTTTAAATTTAATGATGAAGAGATAAATATAAAATAAAGGCATTTCAAAGTGAATGGGAAACACCCCTGTTTTGGCAATTAAAAAAATATATATATTTATGGAATAAGATCAGCCCATCTAATGTTACATTTTTTCATTTTAAGTTTACAACAATCACTCCCCCTCCCTCTCCCCAAGATATTTTCGAATTATTTGTAGTTAAAATCCGCCTTCTTTTGCAGGTTAATTACATTGGATGTCCATTGTCCACGATATGAACTTGAAAATGAGAAAGGAAAAGAAGAGACATTGATGGAAGTTGATGTCGAAGGAGTTTTCCCAATGGAAGAAACTCTCAAGGAGTCCAAAAATCGAATAGCCGAGTCGCTGGACGTTTGTCTTCTTTTAATTTATAAATATCTCTACTCCGAATCGCACGACAATGAACAAAAGCTGTTATGGGACAAAGCCAAGCCACTCTTTCAGGACCTTATTAAAGTAAGTCAAAAATTATATTTATTTTTAAGGGTGACCCAATGTATCAACCATTTTCCTTCTCACTTTTCATAGATTGATTTACTCTCTTCCATACACGGTTGCCACCTTTGTGGTGCCTCTTCAGGTGGGGGGGGGATGTTATACATAAAAACATCCTCAACTTGAGGTTGAGAACCTTCTACCCTTTAGGGCTACCTCAAGACCAGGCCATGGCCATTCATTCTAATGAATCCAATATGGCAGAGAAAGTCAGCTGATCAGTAATCACTATGTCATATGTTTATAATGTATTTCCATGCTATTTTTTTCAAAATCTTTACTAACATGTATGATTTTGTTGTGATAATGATTAGATTAAAATTGAGAGAGAGAAAAACACATGGTTCAGGATTTTTTTTTTTTTTTTTTTTTTTTTTTTTAATATCTATTCATTTTTGTTCCTGATTGAACATAAATATGTTCATTGTTGGGTGTTTCACTTGTCTTTAACTAAACTCTGTTTTCTCTATGTGCTCTACTGGAAACATCAGTAATTTTTTATTGTTTTGCTTTATTTTTTATATTGCCCACATATGTATCTAATTCTCCAATTGTTCCTTTCTTTTCAGTGTAAATTTATCATAACTATTTAATTATTGAATTAGAACGTTTTAAATTGTTTCTCTCTTTATTGAAATAGCTCTTCTTGTTTTCCATTTGTTGATGCCTCTTTAGGAGCATAAAATCTCTTAAAACAGTTATACAATCTAACTGTACAAAGATAAACTGAAGTCATTTATATAATTTTTTTTTTTTTTTTTTTTTTTAATCAAAAGAGTAAAAAAAATAACATTTTGAAGACTTAGACTAAAAAAAATAAACAGGTATTGGACTTCACAAATGAACCCAATGAATAGACATATTAAATTCTATTTTTATTATCCATCCACTTATGTTTGATTCGATGAATTTTGGCCTATATGAGATATTAATATAAATTTTATATTGTAACACAATATTATGTATAAAATTCCATATTTCATTTTACTTTTTAGATATTTGATGAAGTGATACTTTTGACTCACGCAAGCAACCATGTGCAATTTTTATTATTCTTTTTTCTAAGTTTTAAACAATCTTTGGGGCAATTCTTCATTCAGACATTATGGAAGAAGGTATCGGATGTCAATATTCCACCAATTATTCGGCAAGCAGCTGTCTGCTATATGGCCAGTTTCATGGCACGCGCTACCTACATACCTCTCACGTAAGTATCTGTAATTTTAAGTGGTAAATACAGACAAATAAAAGCTAATAAATGAGTATAACATGTTAATATTAAAAAATAAAATGTGGATTTTAAATAAAAACAAAGATTATTGGTATTAATGCTATTTACTTACAGTAGACTCTCACTAATCCGGTGTCGTCAGGACCAGCGTACAGTCGAATTAGAGAAAACGCTGGATTAGAGAATTCAGTTAGAAGCGGTCACTTAAAAACCTTATTATTTGAGGATATAATAATATCTACCATTTTTAATAAATTTATTTGCATATGTAAGTAAAATTTAGGTACCAAATTATAAAATAAAAATTCAAATAAAAATATTTTTTTCAATAAAAATAAATTCAAAATATGTAAATCCCTGCTGGTGTATATCAGACGTTCCAGCCACACTTTCCTTTGTAGAAACATTTATTTTCTCAGTAGAAACACAGTTTCCTGCCTCTAAAACGAAACATGTTTGCCTTCTTTTACTTCCATTCAATGAAATACCACAAAACTAATGTTTGGCTAGCTAGGAAGGGAAGATTTTCTAGGAACTCATTCCTCTCAGAGGCTGCCGGATTAGAGAGAGTGATGGATAAGAGAATGCCGGATAACACACAGTCTACTGTATAGTATTATAATTTAATATTTTTATGGTAATAATAGAATCATTTTAATAACACAAATGGTTTGAGGTGAGGATAATTTCCTTGTGTGCTCTTAGACATAGACACTGTACTTTACTTACCACAAAAGATTTTGGATTTTTTAAAAATGTTAGATCTCCCGCACAAGGCCTAAAGCTTATACAATTTTCTAAAAAAGTCAAATTTTACAAAAATGTTAAAAGAACCTAAAACACTTTTATTCTAAGTTGCAAGTTAAAATTCCACTAACAATAAGCACAAAAAACGACGCAAAAATTATTTAAAAAATGTAGCACAAGGCCGTAAATGTCAGCCAATTTTTGAATTTTTGCAGTACTTTGGTATTTGTGTGGTTCATGGTTTACCCTCAATGTAACTAAAATCTTGTTAGGATTGATGTATTGAAATGTTCTTCATTATTTCACTTCTTAGGGTGCGTTTACACACGACACTTCTCGCAGGGTATATATTACATACGAAGAGAAATAGCTAGACATTTATATCATGGGTATGTGTGTACGATAGTTCTCGATTTGCGATAAATGTACTGCCCGTTTACACTCATACATATATGTCCTGTGTAGTCCATTCTGCTAACTAACAATGAGGAAAGTATCGAAATGCAAAATCGCGTACTGTGTAATTATTATAAAAATGTTTATTATAGAAAAAAAAAAAAAAAAAAAAAAAAAAAAAAAAAAAAAAAAAAAACGTTCTGCATGGGTTCGAGAATGGATTTTGAGACAGGAAAAATTAGGTTTCTTCAGTCTATTAATGTCTGAGCTCTGTTTCGAGGATCCAGCACTGTTTTCGAATTTTTTAAGAATGAAACGAGCAGATTTTGAAAAGCTTGCTTGTAAAATAAGTCCTCTTATATCAAAGCAAGATACCAAATCCAGAAAGGCTATTAGTGTAACAGAATGAATAGCTCCAGCTTTACGATTTTTAGCATCTGCTGAGTAGGTATTTACTTGATGAAATACTATTTTATATTATGAAATTTTATTAATATGAACTATGTTTTGAAACTGTACACTTGATATATTTCACAATTGCATTGGCTTCTTTAATTTTAATTTTTAATTTCTTCGGTAGTTTTACTGAATGCTTCGACCATTTCCGTTAAAGCATGATGTTTTTTTTTTTTTATTTTATCTTTATAAGTAATATGCTTAACCTCCCACAGCTCCGGTTTGATTTAGTACATATTGATAAGTTCTATAACTTCAACTTTTAACCAGTCTTTTTTTTATCTCCCATATTGCAAGAGAAAAGTAGACGAACTGTTAAAACTCCAGCGATAAATCAAATGTTCTGTTGCAACTAGCAAATAATCAGTGTTTACATCTGTTGGTATAGAAGTGTCGACAATACAGCTAGAAACCAAGATATTTCTCCCTGACATTTATTCTTCTCTTTATAATCAGTGTTTACACCTGACGGTATAGAAGTGTCGACACTTATAGCTCGTGATAGAAATACATATATCAGACATAAATTGTTCATGGTTTACATCAGTCAGAATTTCTCTCTGATATAAATATCCTGCAATAACTATCCGAGTGTAAACCCATCCTTACAATTCCAACCAAGCCTAATGAGATTTTAGTTGCATTGAGGATTGAAAGTTGTGGTGCCTAGTAGCAACTTTTTTCAGCTTGGAATTTGTAAACAAAAAAAAAAGGTTAAAAATCAATACACCCTACGGAATAGGGATCTGATTCACTGTGGAGATAAGTGTCGTCAGTATTTTGCTCAGGGTGCACGATTTTCGCCTTTGGATCTACCTATTCTACTGGATGGGCCTAGGAATGGTCTGGCACCGCAATTTTGCCAGAAGATATTAGGATTTCAAATGTGGAAATGTGTAAGTCTTAGGGTGGGTTTACACTTGCTAGTTATTGCAGGAAATTTATATCAGACAGAAATTGCGACTAGTGTAAACCATGAGCAATTTATGTCTGAGATATATATTTCTACCACGAACTATAAGTGTCGACACTTCTATACCACCAGGTGTAAACACAGATTTTTACGAGAATAATTTAATTTCAGAGATAAATATCTTGGCTACTAGCTGTATTGTCGACACTTCTATACCAACAGATGTAAACACTGATTATTTGTGCTTTTGGTGAATTTATTGCAAATTAGAACAAATCCCGAACTGTCCTATACATATCCATGACATAAATGTCTAGCTATTTCTGTCAGTATGTAAACCTTCAAGAGAATATCTATCCGACACCTGACATATATTTCCTGCGAGAAGTGTCAGATGTAAACGCACCCTTAAATAAACAATACATCAACCCCCCCCCCCCCCCCCAAACAAGCTCTAATTATGCTCTTCATTTTAGTTTTCTAGCTGAAGATGTCCATTTTATATTCTTTAACTGTCCTTTCTTCCTATTTGTCTGTATTCCATTCCTTCATTTGTCCTGAACTGTTTTCTATTCCATCCAAAAGAATTTTCTGTCACTTATTTAATTATTATATGTTTCAAAATTCTGATTGTTTTACAGCGTTGTTAAAGACACAATAACAGAAATGTCCAGATGGATTCATTCATACATAGACAATGAAGACGGATCAAATCGCTCTGATCTGCAAGATAAAAGAATCCATGGAGTTTTCTACACAACCTGCCAGTCTCTCTTCTACATCATTGCATTTCGACATAAGGATTTAATTCAAAATAAAGGTACTTTTCTCATCCAGTTATTAATATTATACTTCTAAACATTGTAAATTTACTAGAGTAAGTGATGTCTAAAGAAACCTCTAAATTAAGCCTCAAAGATATTTCCTCATTATGAAAAAATCTTTGATGCTGGCGCTGAATATTTAAGCACACTCCTCAGCGAAGTGGCTAGTTTATTCCACATTCCTGGAAAATTTGCTTAAAATAACCTATAAAACACAAAACAAATATAGATAATTTCACTCTTTTATTCTTGTAAGTAATAACTGTCTCAATTATTAATTTTATTTAATTTTGCTCTCGAAAACCTCAACTTCTACTGGGCCGATTTTTTTTTTTTTTTTTAATATCATGTTTTACCAAGTTTCACTGCAAGGAAGTAAAAATAATGGCCATTATGTGCAAATTAAAAATTTGATTAAGGTGTAAACCCTCATTCCTCAACAAACTCAAATTAAGGAGGAGAATCTTCCACTAGTAGGCTCATGTACAGACTGTTTGTCAAATAAGTTAATACAAATATTTAACAGATGCTGTATTTCAGTTTTTTTTTTATTTACCACTATCTATGTTTTATTGTGTCTATTTTCCTTAATCTTTCTTTCCCCAATGTGCCAATGTTTTTAAAATCAAAACTATGTTTATATTTTATAGCATGCTAAGCCAATGCTGTTTTATTTTCCCCTTTATAAATATTTTGAGCATGCTGCTTAATTCGTTTTCGAAGCAACTGTTACGATTCTCCTATGTATGATCTATTGAAGCTCTTGCAGTAAATTTTGTATTTAGTTTCCTTCCATTTTAATTTACCTTTAATGTGACTAAAGTTATTTCTTATTTTGTTGTCGTATTTCCAAGCTATCTTCCCAATATCTTTACATATATGTCGTATTTTGTTTGAAATTATTGGATGAACATAGAATTGTAGTAATAGATTAAAACAAAAAAGGTAAATCGATGAATCAGATAAAAACACTATTAACAATAAAGCAAGCAAAAATTAGTGATTTTTTGAGCAGGACAGTTCAAAAATCTTATCCCAGTAATGATTTATCTTATTTTTCACTTTCTTAGAGTACAAATAATTTAGTTTCCCTTGCTAGACATTCCTTTAGTCGAGTCTTTATTTTCAAACAAATTTGGACCTTCTGATACGCCAAATTCTTGATATAATATGCAATAAAAAAGACTACAATTGATTCTCTCTCTATTTTGCAGGATTAAACCATCTCCAGAGCCTTGGACTATCTAAAATAGTCACTTGCCGATTGAATCCACTTCGAGTCTGCCTTCCAGTAATTGTGACGAACTTTGCAGCCATCACTCGTTCATTCCAGCTAGCCTATTGCTATGCGATTATGGAGCGGAATGGAAGGAACACGCTTCCAACAGTTTATCAAGATGCTTCTGGCTCTATCAGTGGTATCAGCCACACTCATTTAGATGATTTTTTCCCCTTTGATCCATATCTCTTGAAGAGGTAAGCCTATTTTTCTCTACAAGAGGATTTAAAAATGTTTCTTTTTAAAAAATGAATTATATTTAATTATTTTATTAAGGAGCTTAGGCTAATACTGCTGCAGTAACGTGATTGGTCTTGGTCCTAGGTTATTTTCTTACCTCTTGCTCATGATTTCTTTTTTAGTCCTTTATTCCCGCTTTACCTTAGGGCTGCCTTATACCAGTGGTTCTTCCAATTGGTGATTATTTTTAAAGTTTACAGTAGGTGATAATCCACAAGTGAGCTAAGCCATTGAAATCACTATTAACTCCCTCCCAGCTTATTGCTGGAGGTTTTGCAGTAGACAAATAAAATAACGGGCGCCCGCAGTTGGGATCCCACTGCCTCCTCAATTCAGTGAGGTGCCTCGCCTAATTTACTAAATAATGTATTTTTTACATTATTTCATCATTATAAAAATAAATTAATTTCGATTGTACAAATGGCCAGCATTAAATGCATTGTATATACATCATCAATAAATTGTAATAGAATAATAGATGATATTACATTATATGATGAAAGGATATACATTCCTCCAACATAAATTCTTCTGATAATCTTCTTGCCTTATTATTATTAGCTAAGTTTCTCAAAAGAAATTTGATTTACTTTACAATGATTCGATTGGATTTTATTTACCATAAACAGGTTTATGGTTAGTGATCACTACTTATTCATAAAAACCATGATCGACATAAAAAAATACCAAATTTGAATTTACTCTTTTAGCGTGGTTCCTCCCTTCCTCCATAGGGAAGGCTCATAAGGTTGACCTCATGACGCAATCCGGAAAATTTTGTGTTTCAGATCCCCTAGAGACCGAAAATAACGGTGGTTTAAATTTGTGTGTGTATATGTGTATATATATATATATATATATATATATATATATATATATATATATATATATATATATATGCATGTATATGTATGTCTGTTCGCGGTCTAGCACAGGGAATAATGGTCCAATTTTGATGCAATTTGGTACAAAAATCTTTCGTCTAATTTGAAAGTTCAAGTTCGTTAACCAGCAAAATCCGCCCACTGGAACATGGTTTTTGGAATGAAATTTGTGCGAAAAAAATTGTTCCGCTTACTTCATATGCTTGTAAGTTCTCGTTTTATAGGCTTATTGGCCTAGGAAAACGAATGAAACCATTTTTAAGGCAATAGCTTTAACCGTTTTTGAGAAAATTGGAAAAATATTTGTTGAAAAACGTTTTTCGATTCAGTTGAAACATTTTCTGCATGTTCGAATTTCATCAAAACTAATATGTTGAAAGTTTGGTTACGTTTGGAGTTAAGGAAGGGTTAGAATAAAATATTTTATTAACAGACATGAAACATTTTGGTAACTTTGTATACTTTCTTTAATATCTCAAAAACGGTTGAGAATCTTGGTAAGCAGAAAGTTACATTCAAAAGCTTACTAAATGCTCTACAAAAAAGGTTCTGAAGAAAGTTTTGATTAGGCGATGTCAATCGGAGAAATAAGTGCTTATAACTTTAATGTAATTGATTTTGTTTATTCGAACAGTTCTTTTTGTCTGTTTTTATTCCTTGTTATTTTTTAATTGCTTATAGTTGAATAATGTATTTGAAAATAAAACAGGTTAAGTAAAATAAGAAAAAGAATTTATTGTTGGAAAAATAGCTTTCCAAGAAAGAGATTCAAAGACCTTGACTATATTCAACTGCCTCTATGCGAGAGCCTTTCTGGGGTTGGCCGACCCATGCAGGTAAGATCATAAATCAAGACCTTTCAAGAAAGGTGGAACCAAAATAATAACTGTTTCTATTTTAATCTTTCCAAATTAGACTAACGGATCAAGATAAGAACGGAACCGCGCTAAGATGATGCAGTTCCTGCGACTTTTTTCTGTTTGGAATTGAACCATACTTTATATGAAATTTTTTGTTGCCTTTGAGGTCTTCTATCGCCTCCCCCCCTTAACATTTAATTTTTTTTTATTCCGCAACACTGAGGTGACTTGGCCAGGTTTGAGTTTGTTTTCAGTAGTGCCACAAGGTGGTGCCTATTTCTGTGTAAACTTTCTTTGAGACATTTAGTAAATTATTATTTTATCTTCTGGCTGTGGACTGTTTATTTATTTATTTCTGAAGAATTTACCTTTTTTTTTTTTTTTTTATTATAGACTTTTATTTTGTTATCAAGTTCATTTTATTTTTTTACCCAATACTCCTGCAAACTCTCATGTATTGTATTTGTGATATTTTAATACTTATTTCTAATTATGACAATAACGTTTACAGATCTAAAGCTTTTATCGAGCCTCTATATCGAGAATATACAGGACCTTCGGAGAAAGAGAAGCCTCAAACATCTTCTAAAGATGAAGATGATGATGACTTCCTCGACTCGGCTACTGTGCCAGTTGAAACGAGTTCGAACCTCAATGTCTTTTCCTACAGTACATCACCAGGATTTCTTCAGATTTAACTTTTTAATTTGTCTATACCTGATTTTAATCGAGTCATTTTACTCCATTTTAAGAATGAAGTATGATAATATAATTTCGAAAATTTATTAATACATAAAGATAGATAATGCCTGACTTTAGTGCTGTATTTATGATTGTTTTTTATTTAAATATTTTTACTATTATTTATTTGGCACCTTTCATGAAATTAAAAATAAAATGACTGATTAATTTGTACACATTGTATAGTTGTTAGAACTTTGCTTAAGGTGCCTTGAAGAATGTGTTGTTCCATAAGAAGGCTGTGTTATTATTTTAAAGATCATTCTTTGTTTTATTTTTCTTAAATGTACATTGATATTTACAATTTATGGTCTTATAAATGTACAATTGTTATTAATATTTGTTATTGTACTAATTTTGTAGTTGAGAAATAAAACTCTCCTACTCAGATTTTGTAGAAGTTGTTTTCATTATTTTTTTTCCTTTTAATATCTAATTTATTTTTTAATGTACATTGCAGAGGTATAAAATGATGACAGCTTGTATATCTGAGGAAAAAATGAGGCCTTGGATTTGATACTCTGATTATTAATTTTTTGTTTATTGGGAATGTATCAAACTTTTCTCTTTTGATTTAGTACTTATTATTTTAACACAATGAAAGCCATGCAAGAAATGGTGAAATTTTTTATGGGGAAGAACATTTTTTTCTTTAAATGCAACATTCAAAATTTAGTATGACAAGTAATAAAATAAAGAATTAAAAGAATCCACTTCTGACATTAGCCTCTTTCAGCAATTACATGAGCAAATTGGTCAGGGACAGAGCGATGACTTACGCCTTGAAATCAACCTCGGCAAGCAGTAGGTGCAGGTGGCCGCCTTAGGCTAAGCCAATAGTCCAACGGTGGTACGATTATATCACTTGGGGCTCAACATATTAATATGTTTAGCGTTATTGATATGTTTGATCATAGGAATTTGTGTCTTGGAATATCCCCTCATTGGCAGTGCTGGGCGTAATCATAATTATGATTACGATTAAAATCACAGGCTTTGGAGATGTGATTACGATTATAATTAAAGACCCTGGAGATATGACTACGATTATAATTGTAATTACAAGAGTGATTATGATTACGCTCGTAATCACACACTTGGTTATAATTACACTCGTAATCACAACATTTTTCTGTAATAACAACTGTAATCACAGCTGTTTTTTTGGTTACACCTCTAATTAAAACTTTTTTTTTTTTTGTGATTACAACTTTAAGTACTATTTTCTTCTGTGATTAAAACTGTAATCACAATTTATTCTGTGATTAAAACTGTAATTACCAATTTATTCTGTGATTACAATTGTAATCATACCCTTTCTGTGATTACGAACGTAATCCCAACGTTTTCTGCAATTACCACTGTAATCCCAAAGTCTATTATTTTTATAAATTAGAATAATATTATGGATTGTTACTGGTAATTACCATAATATCAATGGATGACAAAGTCTCAGCTCTTCATATCTACGACTCTCGTTATGTTAAAACGAATAGTAATTATAGGCTATAATCACAGAAACAGCTGTAATTACAGTCGCAATTCCAGAAACATTTTGTGATTACAAGTGTAATCATAAGCACTCTTGTAATCATAATCATATCTCGAGGGTCAATGATTATAATCGTAATCACATCTTGAAAGCCTGTGATTATAATCGTAATCACATCTTGAAAGCCTGTGATTATAATCGTAATCACATCTCGAAAGCTTGTGATTATATTCGTAATCACATCTCGAAAGCCTGTGATTATAATCGTAATCACATCTCGAAAGCCTGTGATTATAATCGTAATCACATCTCGAAAGCCTGTGATTATAATCGTAATCACATCTCGAAAGCCTGTGATTATAATTGTAATCACATCTCGAAAGCCTGTGATTGTAATCGTAAATATTATTATGATAATGCTCAACTCTGCTCATTGGTACCACCTAACCCTAATGTAATTTCTGTGCCAGAAAGAAGGCAATAATTTTGGTAGTAAAAAGGATTTCGTTTTTGTGAAATATTGTCTCACTTAGGAATCTTTTATCTTGAATGGAAATAATAAAGAACAAAATTCATTTAACATTATATTTCATATCTCTTGACGATAAAACAGCAATTATTTACATACTTGGAAGTAATCAATACAAATTTTAGTTATTTAAATTAGTTGTATAATTGATCAATTATTTACTTTTACAACTACAGAGACGGCATATTTAGATCATATGAGAAGAATTTGAACAAAGAACCCAATAATAAAGTTAAATTATATGATTTTACAATTTGTTTTGTCAATAATTACGCAAACTGATTTTCACTGAGTAACAATAAATTTCAAATTAAATAACATAAATATACTTACAAACCTTTTTAAGCATAAATAAATAAATAAAATTGTTTATAAATAGATCGCATTTCAAATTAAATCATCTCTTCACTACGATACATAAAACTTATAATAAAATTGACAATATTATTATGGATGGCTAGAATTGTTTTATTAAATAACAATTCAGTTCTAATGGCCAGAGAAGTGAGGACTATCAAAAAGAAAATTAACTAGCAATATGGCATCCAAACTAAACATTTTATAAATATTTTTTATGTGGATAAAATGTCAATTAATTGAAGTAACAGTATTAGATAACTCTTAAACATTTACTGATCTTCAAGTTTCACATCTGTTTAGATTAATTTTCAGAGCATTATTTTAGGTGTATTATAATGTTTTGCTATTTACAGATGCTGTTAATTAGTTCTATCTTTTCAGCTACTTTGTCACAAGATGTCAATAAACATTTGTTAAAGGTACGTTGAAAATGAAAGATAAAAAGGCATCAAAGTAGACGTGAAACTATAAATGTAATGATGATGAGTTAAATAATGTGGACATTTAAGTTTATTGACTTTCTCTATTAACCATATACAAGAATTGAGATTTTGTGAATGAATTTATAAAATAAAAATTTGCTTTGGATAAAAATAAACAAATAATTTTAGTATTAAGCATGAATATGTATGAATGATATGTTTACAACGACTAAATGATATGTTTTTTTGTTTTTTTTTCAGATTGATAACAATAAACAATAAAATTTATTGTATAACAAGGAAATTAAAATTATGGAAATATTTTGTTAAACATAGGAAGGAAGCATAGCAGATGTGATTAACATATTTTTTAAGACCTAAATATTTATATATGTAGAAAATGATACAAACAGACTAAATGTTACATAGAAACAAAAATAAAAGCTGCCATACACGTACAGGAAATCCTCAAGGAAAAACCTCCGGGAGAAATTCATAATGAAACATTATTTACTTATGGAAGAAATAGAAAAATAAAAGCTACCCACCTACCCTACACATATTTGTTTACAAAAAATATTCATTAAACTGTTAAGACATTTTTTTAAATACAAAGAAATATTATTTCTGGTTAGGATATGTTATTATAGCCCTATACATTCTAGAGATATTGTGTGATGTGATTATGTATTGAATTTACAATATTCTATTAATAATATTTTTGGTTATGATAAATGCCATTTTATTATTGTCACTTTACTGGGTAAAACACATTATTGTTATAAATTTTATTGTCTATATATTTAAAATTATAGTACATATTTTCACATTTGAAGTAATTAAATGATTATATATATATATATATATATATATATATATATATATATATATATTCCCTTACCAACCAGCAAGGATGAATGATTGCCTGAAGAAGCCGGAGAGGAATCCGGCGAAATATTGCGATGACAGGAGGAGCAAGACCGCTGGAGACAGATGCCGAACAAACAACACATATATATATATATATATATATATATATATATATATATATATATATATATATATATATATATATATATATATATGTAATCATATTTAGATATAAAAATTATTATTTTGATGGGTATACCAATCATTTTAAAAAATCACAATGGAGAATTCTCTTCCATTGTAAAAGATAGATAAATCCTTTTATTGTACATGACACATATTAAATAATTTATTTGGATGAGGATTAGAATAGTTAACAACCTTTCGTTACATATAATATCAATAGTTGAACAACCTTCGTTGAGAATTATCCTTGAGTAAATACTCCATTCGAATCTTATGTCATCTTATTCTATGATACAAATATAAATGTTGACAAAATTAAAAAAAAAAAAATTAGTCGAACATGCCCTGGGTTTGACCTAAGGAACTATACATGATAGTAAAGCCTGAGCTATGCTGTGCTTTTTTTTTTTTTTTCTTCTTTTCTAAAAAACAAAAAACTGGAAAGTGTAATAACTAGAGCCCGGAAGATAGGCATTTATTTTTTGTTAAAATAGGCAGGCAAAAAGGCACTTGAAATACTGAAAATAGGCATTTATTAGGAGTGAAGGCAAAGAGTAATCTCACTCATTGTTAATGAAAATAAGTATTTTAAATACTCATTCATTTCTTTATTATGAATTTATCACAGAATTAGTGTACTTACTCTTACTTTCCCTTGTTACAAGCAACAACAAGATGATTTTTCAAAGTATCAACTCTCATAGACCTTCTAAGAAAAAATGTTCTTCATTATGGAAAAACTTCCTCTGCATTATCTTATCATTTCTAAATCCGGGATACCAGGTAACTTCACCATTGTCACAGCAAAAGGGGTGTGAGGAAGGAGACGTACTTCTCTCATCCTCTCTCTTTCCTGCTATTCATTATGCTTGTGCATTCCTTCTACCAAGGCTCTGTTATTTACAGAGGGTCAATCCACGGGTTGGGAAAATAAGCTTTCGAATTGATATTTGTGACGGCAAAATGTTATTTAATTTGTGAAACCTTTTTTTGTTTTTGACGAACTGAAATTCGAAATTCTTTATGTGCTTTTTAAAATGTTTAAATCGCAGAAAAAAATTGCATAACGAGCAAAAAAGGCTTTAAATCTTAAAAAAGGCAAAATAAAAATTGTCTCTACACTTCCTAAATGCAAGGAAACATATTTATTTCTATCTGATTCTTCAATATATCCATTCAGATAAAAAAGGCATTTTGCCTAACTTCCGGGCTCTAGTAATAGTAAATATATATATATATATATATATATATATATATATATATATATATATATATATATATATATATATTTATGTTCTGGACTTATTTCCTCATATTTATAATTGCTTTGTAGCAATATACTGAACAACTTGTTCATCTTCAGCTAATTTCTACTATGACAACATGAGTGTTGGGGAAAAATCATTCAGAATTATGAATAAATCTGTTATTTCATAATGAATAATGTTTCATTCATTATTCAGTTAATTCATTGAATAACGTAACTTTTTATTTTATTCAAATGATTTATTAAATAAAAATGATTTATTGAATAAAAGTTATTCATTCGAATGAAACCATTTTTTGAATGAAATTGATTTATTTGACTGAAGTTTTTCATTAAATACAAGTGATTTATTTTAACAATCGTTTCTAATAAAAATGACTAAGTTCATTAAACTTTTTCTTACTTTTAATAAAAATTATTTATTTAAGTGATATTGTTTACTGAACTTAAAGAATCTGAGTGTGTTCTTCCATGAATCACATTATTTTAAATGTATAAAAATAATGAATGAAGAATGAAAAATAATTAATTATTCATTAAATATATAAAAAAAATCAGTCAATGAATACATTCTTATTAAATAAAAATGTATTGAATAATAAGCCAACCCTGTTATTAATAGAATAAAAAATATATCAGTGGATGAATAACTTATTCAATGAATAAATTCTTATTCAATAAAAATTTATTTGAATAAAAAATGTATAGAATAATGCCCTACTTCGCAACATGAATGGTTACAAAATGTGTTATGTGTTTCTCAGTGTTATTGTACTACACACCCCAGGTCTCAGCTCCCACTACTATTTTTTTAAATAATGAGACATTAAATTATAAAAGCAAATTATAAAATATTTTTCTTTTGCACTCTCCTTACCAACAAGAAAATTGCTACATTCAACTACTGCTTATTATGCATTATTTTAAAGCATATTACTAATATAATGTCTCTTATACTTTTGAAGGACATTGGAAGACATTGATTTTTCTTTCCTTTTAAAATATTTAACAAATATTTGAAAACTACATTTTGACTAAAACTAATTTAACTTCTTGTATATCTATAATGGTTATGTTTTTCATTAGTCATTTCCTTATTTGTTTTTTTCTTTAGTCTTACTCTAATCCTCATCACTTACTATTCATTACTAAACTGAAATTAATAAATAAAGAAATCAGGATAAGTCCTGGTTAAAATAAAAATATAGATATTTAAAATCTTTGACTTCCTGGAAAAATACACACAAAAAGTACTATTTAAGTTAGGAATATGTTATTGAAACATTAGACGGCATATTTTTTGATTTTAGTCAACGAAAGTATACTCACAAATTAGAAAGTAATATGAAGAAATAGATGTTTTCCCACAAAATTAATTTTGATTGTAAGGAAGCCACTTTTATTTTTACAAAAACAAAAATAAATAAAAAATTATGGAAATATCTCAAGGATATAATTATGGAAAAATTGTAAATGACAATACCAGTGATATTTTCTGGGGGAAACATTTAAGGGAAGTTCTTATTGGAAATAGCCCTGAAAATGGTGAATTACATAAGCATACCATCTTATACAATTTTTTAAATGATATGTTTAGAATGAAAGAAAAAATTCACTGGTTGTTTTCCTCCCAGCAGATCACAATGGCATTGTCAATATTGAGAAAGCAGTGTTGGCTCGTTGCCTTAACCCTCAACTGGTAACATACGTCTGAGAGACGCCTAAGTATAGTATTTTCCCGTATTGTGGTGCTTAGAGCTATTTGTAAAATTAAACCTCCAATGTATGCTCACATTAATAATGTAAAAAATGCTAGTGAAATTTTAACCCGATCAATTGTATTTTGTGGTAGTAGAAAGACACTAACTATAAAGTACACAGTCTAGTAGACGCGTGTTACTAATAGCGCTCAGTTTCATGTTCGACTCACAGACGTGCATTATTTGAAACTATTTATTTACTACAATTGAGGTACGCAGCAAATCAACAATAACTATTTAAAACAAAATTTAATTATTTTTCCTCTCTATTTATATTTTATTCCGAAACTAATTGCACATTTCATTCCCAACGCTACTGTTGTCAATGAGTTCTCTTCACTTGAACTAGTAAATGAATAGATCAACATACTTTGTATCATTGGCACTATAAGAGAAAAAAAAGGTAATTCCACCTAAAATTCTGATGAAAAAAGGTGATGTCTTTTGATAATTGTTGAACATTCAAGATAAGGTCGAGAAAATGAGACGAGATATTCTTGGGCTTGGGGAACCTGAAGAAAAAATTGGCAGGTTTTAGAAACTTTGTGATTATTTTTCCAAATAGAAAACACGACACTAAATTCTATAACCAGAAATAACACAAACAGCTTACAAATGCATAAAATATTGAACCCATTATGGCTAGAGTGTTCAACAAAAGTATGCAATACTTGAGCTCCTAGAGCGATGAATGTTTGCTTGTTTTTAGACCTGATTTTAATACGAAGCAATGAAAATTATTTTTTTAATTATTTTAATAAACTATACCTTCATATAAATAGTATTTTCAAAATATTTGCCCCCAAAAACATTTTTTACCATGCACACGTCTCACAGACGCATGTTACTTATAACCTACAAAATTTGGATGTTACCAGTTGAGGGATAAATTTTCTGAAACCATTTAAAACTTGGTAAATTATTACTTGATATTCAAGGAAAAACCTATCTTCAATTCTTAGAGCAATTAACTCATTATCCACTGAGTAGCTATCATATAATCAAAATAAAATTTGTTTCTTATATGTAAACTATAAATCAATAAATGTTACATCAATATTATTTCCATATCTGATTAATTACATTTAAGGATAAAAATAATTAGTAAATACAAATCTATTCTACAAACAAAATTGAAACGTTTATGCTCATTATAACTGGCTATACAAATAATTTAATTGAAAATAGAATGCTTAGTTTTATTTTCATTGTTCTTTGTTTATTCATGAAAATAAACAAAAATAGATAAACAGTTCTTCTAACTATTTGCTACTTTTACTAATTCATTGGAAGAAATCTTATTGTCATTATTTCTTGTAAATTACTTACTACAACAATTAAAAGCCACATATAGAAGGCAATAAAATTACACCTTATAATTAAATTAAGAATTCTAATAATTTATAATTAAAAATCAAGATATTTTTGTAACAACTCGGCCAAACTTGAAGGGGCGTATAGATCAACCAAGAGGTGTTTCCTCAAACAATTCACTATCTACACAGACAAAAAAAAAATGGATGGCTTCAGGTTGCTCATCTAAATCTCATTTTAGATGTAATTAAGGTTGGTTGACCTCACATCCTTCAACTGGATAAATCAGAAAAAAATTAAATAATAAATTATTTTAACAAATATATCAAATTTGGATTAAGTGTATTAAAACACATTTGAGCCATAAGACCCACTATTATTTAGAACTTAAAATATGAATTTAATTTATTTTTTAAAAGGAAATAAATCATAATTTAAATGTAAAAAAATTATAGTTTTCCAAGGAGCACAATAATCCCTCTCATTAGATCCAATACCTCCTTTAGGGGCACTCAACCTGAACATTTGACAGGGGCATCAAAATTTAGGGGTTCCATTTTAGGGGTAAGAGTTAGAAACTTAATAGTGGCATGCTAAATAATTAATAGAACATTTCAGTGTGTGTCGTTTTTATATTGTTTATGACTGAAAGCTTAAAATATTTACATTATTACTGAATTTATTTATTTATTGTACTGATTGATTATCAATATTATATTATACATTTCATTTTTTTTTTTTTAATATAAGCTTTTTCATTTTTAAATACGTTTCCACTGGATTACAGTGGGTGCTTTGATAAAATCTATTAAAAATAAATGCAAAAGGATATGAGGAGCTAATTTTCCTATTTATTTTTATTAAAGAGCATTCTCAAACTACATAATAGTCTGATAAACAGGAAAAACTAAGATGGATTCAATTGCATTGAATTCTTCTTTACAATTATTAATGACTACAAAGGAGAATGTTATAGCACAGTTCTTGAACCGTGATTTCTCTCACTTTATTTATATCTGGTAGGCCTAACTCTCATTTACTAGCCTTACACTGTTTTCCATGGAGTACACTCAACAAATATTTACCATAAAAAAGAGTCATAATTTTCTAAGTATTTGAATTTGATATTTGCTCATTCTAAATAATTGGTTCTCAATCTCAGAAGGAATTTTTGCTTTCCGTATTTTAATGGTCCAAGATTGGAATGAAGTAACCAAGAAATATGAGCTCACCGCCATTTGAAGCTCTTTTGTGATAATTTTTTCTAGATCAAAGGAGAGGGATTAGTGTATAATTTTCCTCTTTCCTAATTTCTTTGTGGAAAATGTCCTTTCTTAATTTAAATGAACTGTACAATTTCTTTTAACAGAAAGTAAAACAAAAGCATGCAATTTCTTGAGTTTTTCTAGGTGTTTATTGTCTTTAGACCCCCTCATGTATTTTCAAATTTCTGTCTGTTTTAAAGAAAATACTTCATTTCACCAAACTTTCTTTTAACTATACTTACATATTCCTAGTTACACATTTAGTTTGCTTTTAGTATTACTTATTTGTATTATTTTAGATATGAATTAAATCCACAACACCATTCGATTAAGTGGTGATATGTTCTACTTGTTAAAATAATGTTTGATAATGAACAAATATTCTATATATGCCCAAGTAGGTACATATAAATTTGTTATATTACAGTCTGTTTTATTTTCTCTATGTACAAACAGCAATACAGTACTTTGTAGCAGTACATAGAACTAACATTAATTTACATAGAATACAAATTACTCAATATGAAGTTACATAAAATTTAATTTGTGAGTCCATTTTCTAAAAATGAGATCACAACTTTTGTTGGTGCTTACTAGAGGCATACTTATTACTATAACATTTAAGTTCAAGTCGGAGACCCGGTAGCCGTGAGGGTTAAGGCGTGAGCTCTTAACACTCCGTGCCAAAGGTCGTGGGTTCGATTCCCACTAGGAGCGGTGGCTTTTCTTTCGAAAAAAAAAAGAAAAGGCATCACCCCTATCCTGGCTAGAAAAGGGTGGTAACCTATAGATAACCCGTCCTAAAATTCGTAGTTAATAATAAATGGACGTTAAAATTTAAATAAATAAATAAAAGTTCAAGTATATTTGTATCAGGAAGAAAAGTTCAGAATAGTTTTATTATTAAAAAATGATCTTGAAACCAAAGTCCTCAGTCATGCTGGTATTTAATTTCTATGGCCTAATAAAAGTTATTTTTTACTTGAGAAATATCATCTTTGTGATAGATAGAGCCCGGAAGTTAGGCATTTATTTTTGGTTAAAATAGGCAGGCAAAAAGGCACTTGAAATAATGAAAATAGGCAGTACTTTAATTAAAATAGGTATTTATTAGGAGTGAAGGCAAAGAGGAATCTCACTCTTTATTAATGAAAATAAGTATTTTAAATACTCATTCATTTCTTTATTATGAATTTATCACAGAATTAGTGTACTTACTCTTACTTTCCCTTGTTACAAGCAACAACAAGATGATTTTTCAAAGTATCAACTCTCATAGACCTTCTAAGAAAAAATGTTCTTCATTATGGAAAAACTTCCTCTGCATTATCTTATCATTTCTAAATCCGGGATACCAGGTAACTTCACCATTGTCACAGCAAAAGGGGTGTGAGGAAGGAGACGTACTTCTCTCATCCTCTCTCTTTCCTGCTATTCATTATGCTTGTGCATTCCTTCTATTAAGGAAGGTTCTGTTATTTATTTAAATCCAAGGGTTGGGAAAAAAAGCTTTCGAATAGGTATTTGTGATGGCAATATGTAATTTAATTTGTGTAACCTTTTTTGTCTTCGATGAACGGAAATTCATTATGTGCTTTTAATGAATTCACAGAGAAAAAAAAATGCATAACAACCAAAAAAGGCTTTAAATCTTAAAATAGGCAACGAAAGGCAAAAAAGGCAAAATAAACATTGTCTCCACACTTCCTAAAAGCATGAAAACATATTTATTTCTATCTGATTCTTCAATATAACGAGTCAGATAAAAAAGGCATTTTGCCTAGCTTCCGGGCTCTAGTGATAGAAATGAATATTTTTTTTATTGTATTCTAGCTTCTTTAAAAATTTTGAACTTATTTTAATTTAAATTACCCATTAATAAATTAAAATAAGACAACAGACTTTAGGGGTTTTCAAAACAGGAGAATCTAGCAGTTTTGAAGCGTTACTGCAATGATAACATTCTTCAGCTAAAATGAAACTGAACAGTATGTTAAAAGAATGAGTAACAAAATTAGAAAATTATAATTATATAAAATGTTTATTTTTAGGGCTTATGTTGCTTATTTTTAATGCTTAATTTTTTTGAATGCACTCGAGCGTAAAATGGGGAATTCTGTGTTGAAATGCCCCGCACAGCAAGTCAATTCAAAAAATAAAGAATTGAAAATGAAGTCATTGGCATTATGCATTATACAGTGATTTAATAAGATATATATTTTTGTTGTGAAGGCAACCTAGAACCAAAATAAAGAGTTATTTAATTTTAATTTTATTGCTGTAACTGTTTATAATTGGTTTTAGCTGAATATGGCAATCATTGCTTATACAAAAAAGAAAACATGATACTCTCTCTAATAGGACAAATAGTATATTTTATAAATTAAAATCTACATTCAGAAAACAATATTTGATTGAAGAATTGGTTGGAGTGAGATTGAAAATAGGAGTGGAGCGGCTTGGTCTTTGAAAGAAAAAGAGCTCTTCAGAAATAATGAAACAAGTCTGAGCACAAAGAAAATCAAACTTGTCAAAACTGTGTTAATTGGACTTCATGTTATTTGTACCGGGCTCATAAATAATTAATAATAAATTACAAATTTCAAAAAATGTAATTCATGATTATATATGCAGTATGTAATCCCAACTAAAAGATATGCCCTGTTTTCACATTTCCAAAGACATTACAAAAGTTAAAGATTCTACAAAAGCCATAAAATTGAATTTTATGTGAGTAACAAAAACAACTCTTCTTTCTCAAATGACAACCAATTGAATTTGTGCAAAAATATCAGTAAATTTAGTTATCCTGCTCTTTAGTAAGCACTTTTTATTGTAAATCTATTTAAACATTGTAGTTACTATAACTAAAGTCTTCTAAGAGATATTGTAATCATGGCTAACACAGGTTAGAAATTATTGTCAACTGCAATTCTTCATAGCCTATTAATTTCTGAGCTATTTTTTCTCTATACAATATATCAGTATTTTGTCGTAATATAAAAAAAAAATATGTTAAGCATACATATGATACCCAGGCTTTGGGAAATGGACTGCTTAAAAACAGTATCTAATAAATAATATGGCTGGCATTAATATTAGGCCTACATTTAAGGTAATTAATATATACACAGATATATAATTGTCAGTCAGAAATATGGAAGTCATGTTTATTTTCGTTGTATTTGAAGTTGGCTAAAATTAATAAAAAGCAAAATTACTAAATCCAAAGATGTAAATATTGCAAATGGAAACAAAATCACTGATTCATTTTTTTTTTTTTTTGTTGTTGTTTTGTTTTTATTTTAATTGGAATGCAATTTTTATTGGTACATCAGTCACATTTTGAAATAATTGAATGAAATATTGGCTTGCGCCTGGTAAATTGAAACAGCCTCTAAATTGTGCTGAAGGATCAATTCGGACTTTAAGACTTTACCTTTCAGGTATACGAGTTAGTATTTGTTTGATTTAATTCATAAAAACACATATTAATTAATTTTAATATTAATATTAATTTTGGAATATTTAATTTGTTTTTTTTTTAGAGGCCTGGTGGCAGTGAGTGTTAAGGTGTGAGCACTTAACACTGCGTCCCAAGAGTCGTGGATTCGATTCCCATTAGGGGTGGTGGTTTTTCTTTGGAAAAAAGAAAAGGCATCAGCCCTATCCTGGCTAGAAAAGGGTGGTGACCTATAGATAGCCCGTCCTAAAATTATGAGTTAATTATAATGTACGTTAAAATTTAAATAATAATTTGTTTTTTCTTGACTTTATTTTTGATATTAAGTGAAAAAGCTATTGTTCAGCTTTTTGTTGGGCAAGCCCTAGGGGCTTCATGTTTTGTTTACACTTACAATATCAACATCAGCTTTGTTGAGGACAAACTCAAACCAGCTTGCTTTTTGATATACATAAAACAAAGTGATTAATCCGTTTTCTCAACTTTTCTAAATCAGAAGCACAAATCTTCTTTTACATGTCTGCTTAGTGGACATAAAATATTTAATAATAATTAATTATGATGAACCTCATTGCAGTAATACTACAATGACTTCATTTAAACCTATGTACATGATACCTCCTAATTCCTGAAATGTATACAAATATACAGATTAATCTTCTTCTGGAGGTGCGGTCGGACAGCACAAGCCTTCACTTCCATCAGGTCTGATTCCAAATAGGATTGTCTCTGCTGTTGTTACTTCGTGCTCAACAATTCCATGGAACTCCTTCAAATCAGATGATGGAAACCAGGCCTTTTCATTGTCATCGATCACAACAATCCCAAACAACCTGTGATAAAGTAAAAATAAAATTATTCTTGAAAGGCATAGATATTTTTATGCTGTATAACTAGTTCATAAATATTGATTATAAATAAGTTCCTACAGTATATTCAAGAGTATAAAATAACAACAAATCAACCAAAAATATACAACAAGCAGCTGTAATTTTTGCTTCCTGTCATATACATTGTTCTGATGAAGAAGATTTATTTGAAAATAAGTAAAATCAATCCATTATGAGTAGAGGTTTACTCAGGAACCAAATTACTAATTTGCTCGCACCAGCTGTAATTTTACTCCCTCGCAGTGAAACTTGGTTTGGACCACACCCAACTAATGAGAAAGGTGTGTTTCCAAATTTATAGTCGTCTTCTTTGCTTTAAATCAAATACTCTGATTCAAATAGTTAGCCAACAGTATAATAAGAAGACAAGGAATAGTAGGGTTTCGGTTAAAAAAAGTCAGATTTTCGGGGGAAAAAATCAATATTTCCAATGTTTTGCCATTCTGAAAATGTTCAAATTTTCCTCATGACCACCTAACCAGTATCTTTGGCCTTCCTCTATCCCCTAGGCAGGGCCTATTTTGGATGTATGCTGCCCCTAGGCCGGGCTGAGGGATGCCCCCCCCCCTTAACTTGAGTTAACCCTTAGAATGCTAGCGGATCTGAGAGGGACCGACCGCCGGGTGCTACGAGCTCTGAGAGCCGATCCTACCCCCAGTGCTAGCCTATTTTCCACCCTCCGCGTGCGACTTTGGTTTGGAACAAGACTATACAGACAGAGCTCCCGCCTTGGGTCGCTCTTATTACGTAGATATATAACAGGGGACATGCAAAATTGCTTGTTTTGTTGTAATTTAAGATGCTAATTTCATTAATTGTGTGTACTTTAGTGTGACCTTTTCAATTATTATAACATGTTTCTTATTATTATTATCCTGCAAGTTGCGAAGAAAATTAATAAATAAACAGTTTCTAAAATAATATTTCAATAGTTACCGAAGTATTTTAGTTATAAATTTAGCACCATTAGCCCTGTTAGTATGAATGCACCCTTTTATCGAAATATTCATGAAAACACTTTCTCTTCTCTTCATTTTACCCATTTTATGATTTATTTCATTGTTATGATACTTCAATTTATTTAGTATTTTTTTTTTAAATATTGATTGATCTTTATTGATAATTTACAATCTGTACAGTTATGTACAATAAGTAATTATTTAGTAAATAACTGGGTCTTTTTTTTTTACTAAAAACTAATCATTTTATTTTTATATGCAACTCATAAAACTGGTTATGTCCAATAATTACTTGCTGGAGAAAAAAACAACAACACTTTTTTAAAATTTGTGTTTTGTAATTATTTTAAAACAAATTTATTTATAATATGTAGTATAGTCGCTAATGGCCTACATGTAGATGCACCGTAAAAAAAAAAAAAAAAATAAGTAGTACAATAATTAAATAGTAATAAAGTATAATAATAATAATAAAGTATAATATTTAGTATAATAATAAAGTAATGAATTAGAAATAAATAGTAGGCATATAGCAAAAATATTAATAATAAACTTATAAATATAAAAATAAATAATAAACCAAAACTAGTACTGAGAAATATTTGTTAGGGTCATATTTCCCCACCCCTAATTTAGCCTAAAGGTGGGAAAAGGTTTGGCAAATTTTAGTAAAGTGTCTGCAAACAATAGAAATAACAACCCAACCCCTGCAGGTAGCCGCCTTGGTACAGTCTGAATTGGTGGTAATGGACCCTTCAGGTGGTCTAGGACTCTCCGTTCGAGCTAAAGTTAGCTTCCACTCACAATAAAACCGGGAAAAACAAACGTAAAGACATTCTTCTGCTATCTAACAGATAGCTAAGTAACTAGACTAGTTGTACAGCGTGATACAAGAGATCTCTGGGCTTTCTGGAAGGAGAGACAATACTTAGAATATGAAAACGAATATATTCGTGCGTCGCACTCTGAGGAATGTCCCGGCTGCACGAATATATTCGTGCTTCGCACTCAGAGCATTTTTTTAGAGAACGAATATATTCGTGCATAGCATCGAAAGGGTTAAAAAATAAAAAGTATGCCTCGATAGTTAATTATAGTATAGACAGACTGGAGGGTGGACGTTATTGAAACATTTGCCGCCCTTCTTTGTAATTTCCCTTTTCCCATTATCTAATAATAACACAGGTGAACATTTGATCAAAAAAAAAAACACTGGAAGCAGTATGGTCCTTATGGGATTTTTGGGGACACTGATTACGATTCACGGGTTGGTTAACCTTCCTCACATCAGATTCAAGGTCATTCGAAGGTCAAATAGAAAAAAAACTGAAGGAAAAATCTGAACAAATTCATGCATATGTTTTTGAGGTCCCGGAGTCCATATACGTAGTTTGTTTGACCTTTATGCCTTTTCCTAGAAAGAAGGTAAAATAGAGGAAAAAAGTAGAAAAAATTCATACGTATATTTTTGAGGTTCCTGAGTCCCGTAGTTTATTTGACTCGCACTGCATCCCAGAAAATTAATTTTTGAATGATTTTTTTAGGGTTTTTTCTTGATTTGACCATCAGATGACCTCTAAAGTTCAAACTACCCCTATATCATACCGCTCCAAGTGTTGTTGTTTTTTTAGATCGAATGTTGACCTGTGTGATTCATACTGCCGCCAGCCTTTTATGAGTATTTTAAATAATACTCAAGGTTAATGTCCTATTCTTATTAAAAGAAAAATATTGCATAAACAAGTTACATCTGAAAATTTGCCTCCCTAGGCCATGGCCTATTTGGAAATTGTCCCCTGCCCCTCGGCATTCATTGCTGAAGAAGGCTGCCACAGATCATGAGGAAACGTTCAAAATATCCATTTTTCCCAAAAAGCTTACTGTTGTTCTCCCCAACTATTCCTTGACTTTTCTTAACACAAGAATAAAACATCAATTACTCACACCAAACATTAAAAATAAAGGCAAATACTAACCTGCAAATGGCAACTAAAGGTATCCAGACTATGGCGACTAAAACCAAAACGCAAATTAGAAATATAGCCCATCCTGGCCATTCCTTAAGGACGGTTTCTCCAGTAGTGGAAACCCAAGCAGGGTAGCCACTCCCTTCAGTTATCAATTTGGCAATACTAGCTCCGAGGATTAGACTCATTGCTAATGGAGACAGGTACTTCCAGCAGACAAGCCAGTATAGTCCAGGACGACTCCCAGTCATCAGTTCTATGTCATCAGCAAATCTAAAGTTTATAAAATAATTCAGTTAAAGAAAGTTCATCTCAAGATCAGTCAAAAATCAGTCCCTTAATAGGTCAGAAGGGCCCAGAGGGACAGACACTGTAGAGGTATCTGATTCTTGACCATACAGCATGCTAGGGAGATAGTGTGGTCAGTACTATTCTCCGGCCACCTGATTTTTCCCTTTGCAGGTAACCATCAATTAATTAAAGGTTGGGTGAGCCTAGGGATGATCTGGGACCCCAAATCCAACCCTTGAACGACGTCACTAGAAGGTAAAATCTTTAGTGTGCGTGCATTCGGGTCTTGATCCTGGGTCCTCCAGTTCGTTAGTCGAGTGCTAACCTCGCCCCCGCATCTCAAGATATAGTCTTAAATGAATTGATAGTAAGGAATATAAACTTATTTATTAATTTATAGTTATTGAGCCTTTACTCACAGGAGTAGGATTATTACAGTCAGCAGGATCATTGGCTCATAGACTTATTTGATATTTATTATAAACAAAAATAAAATTAGACAATCGTAAAATAATTAAAGTTAGAAATATTTTAATGATAAAATTAAACATGAAATTAAAAACATCATTTAAATAATCAAAGAATAAATATAAATATTTATGACAAATAAAATTGATATGTCTATGAAAATAAAATTAAAAAATTATAGATTTTATATTATATGGTAATATCCGACCACTTTCATGAAGACGTTTAGGTATAATGAGAGACCATAGAAGCAGGATGGAGCACAGACAGAATATAGCCATGATTAAATAAAAACTGTCCAATCCTCAATCTTGAAAACTTGTTTTTGCCATTTTTATGCATTTATAAATTGGAATACAAAATTTATTAGACAAGCATAAGAATATTTCTGCAAATCATTGACTTTATTGAAAGTACAAGTATGTTTAAAATTTAAACGTTTGCCTAAAATTAATGGCTTGTACTACTTTTTTACTTTTTACTTTTTTTAAGTATTACATATGAAAAAAAAATTGATTAGAGCTCATACCTTTTAAGTCCGTAAACATATGAAACAGCAATGCATTCAAATAGAGCTATGATGAGCAATGGAAAGTTGCCTGAGAAGCTATCGAAGAGGATGAATACGTAGTTCCCAGCTCCATGGGCAAAACTCATTGAGACAACACAGCAAATGAGACACATTACTCCTGAAATTTATTAATAAGTGTCATGGATATATTCATTATTATTTAGATATATTCAATTATTTTAGATCTAGGCTCAAAGTAGTGCGCCAGGTCTAGTCCCGGCCTACACACACTGTGTGTACATTTCACAAAGTATTATTATTATTTTTTTTTTTTTTTTACGGCGCATCGACATCTAGGCCTTCACGAATTATTAGAGCCGATTTTACCCTCTCATAACTTTGAACCAGTTAAAGAAAATCTTTTTCACTATTAGGTTTTACTAGGTATTATACTAATAAATGTGAGTAAAATTGGAAAGTTTCATAATTCTACATTGAGGCGTTTCTAGGCGAAATATAGGCAATGGAAAATCGGAATTAATACAACTCACTGACTCATGCATTAAAATTATTAGGTACTTCCCGAAAAGCTAGAGACTTGAAATTTTGCAGCATGATAGACATTAGGATGTTATTAAAGGCAAAAATTGAAAAAGCCTTAAAAGTTGTGTTTGACTCTGCTCCCAGGGAGGGTGCCCATTTTGTACTAGTTGTTCCTTCGGAAACCCATCATTCCTCCTCAAGCCAAACGTCAACGGTGCCAACTCTAAATACACTTACAAAAAGTATTGATATCCTCCCCCCCCCAAAAAAAACGAACGGAAAAAAGGCCAAGTTCCAGGCCCCTCATTGTTGTCATTCCACAGTACGTAATTAAAAATAACAGAGGCCTTTCCACAGCCATTTCCAAACATCCTAGATTCAGTAGCGTTGCTATTTTTGTGTTCAGCAAATAAATTTTCCTAAAATATCTTGAATCTAGCCAGGTGTTTGATCAAATGACTTTTTGCTGCTAGCTGTTGGACTATGACTCGTTCTTAACTCAGATTAAAGGATGAAACTAGTAAAACGTTGTTTAATAAATCATTTATTGAGTCACATGTTTTATTTTTTAACCTTCCATCCTATATTTACAAAATTAATTAAAAGGGTCACTATTCCTCTATGATTTGGAAATATAAAATAAAAAAATGTATCCTTAATATGAGAAGAAGATTAGTTTTTATGCACCTGTAAGTATTTCTTTCCTTAAATTGGGAAACAACTTCATATCTACAATTGAGGTAACAACTCCTTCAAGTGTGCCAAATTGTGAATCTATTCCAAGGGTGAAAAGCATGAGGAAGAAGAGAACCGACCAAAACTGAGCCCCTGGGAACTGGTTTATTGCTTCTGTGAAGATTATGAATGCTAAGCCTGTCCCAGCTGCTGACTGAAATATACAAAAATATTCATTATCAAAGGAAGAAAATAGATCTCTTGAATTCAGCTCTGATACTCTTAAGTAATACTAACATTTCCCAATTCTTCTTCTAAATCACATTTTGAGACATAAATGTTCTCATTTCGAGCTGTTGTATTTTTGAAGGCGTTCTCAAGCATTGACGCTTCTTTTTTTAAGCAACTTTCATATTGAAGGGTTGCTTTAAAGCCTGAAAAATAAATAAATGGATTAATCAACCTTCATTTATAATTGTATTGATTACATTAGGATGCTGGGAATTACATTTAAGCTTGATATTATTTTTTAAGTGAACCTTTGTCATAGAGAGATTGGTAACTTATTTTCATTTAAGAACAGTGTTTGGTTCTGAATTTGTTGGTCAGAACTAAAAAAACAAAGATCTTATAGGTAGGTATCTTTGAACTAATGATTTGATGATATGTTAATTTGTACAGATGACAAAGTATGTGTAACAAGATGAAGCTCCTGAAGTAAAGGAATTGGTACTTATCCAATGATGAACCAATTTCAAACAAATAATAATAAGTCTCTTTATCGAATAGAAGCAAGCTTTTGATAGTACAAATAAAAAATACTTAATTGTATGATAAACCTTATACAATTGGCTATAAACAATGTATATTCTGAGGAAAAAAAGTTGATCTAAAAAGGCTTTAACATTTCTATGTATACAGTAGACTCTCCCTCATCGTTGCTCTCTCTAATCCGGCGGACTCCGAGAGGAATGAGTGACGGATCTCAAAACTCGACAGAGCTCGAGGGTTCTAAGAAAAACTTCCCTTCCTTGCTAGCAAAACATTTTTTCGTGGAATTTCATTGAATGGAAGGCAAAGAAGGCAAATATGTTCCTTTTAAAGGCAGGAACTTGTGTTTTAGCTAAGAAAATAAATGTTTCTACTCAGGCACTTGTGGCTAGAACGCCTGATTTTAGCCAGTCAAGTTCGAACATTCGTCGTGAGTGGAGTGAAAGTTTTAAAAGTAACTGTCAATCCAGTAGAAGTTAGAGCTCTTGAACAGCTTGATAAAGGGGTGACAGCAGCCACCTGATAAAAATGGTAATTATTAATATATCCTCAAATAATAAGGGTTTTCTGGATGTCGGCGCTAATGACCTAGATGTAGATGCGCCGTAAAAAAAAAATAAAAATAAAAAAAAAAAAAAAAAATAAGGGTTTTCAAATACATAATTCCTCTTCTTACGTAGGTGCCTAATTCTTCTAACTGAATTCTCTAATCCGACTGTACTCAGGTCCCAACAATGCCGGATTAGGGAGAGTCTAGTGTATCTTCTTTTTTTTAGAAACAAATGATATAATGTTATTTTGAATTAAATTCCTTGTCTCTGTTTCTCGCTAATGTACAACTCACTTTTTCCAATGATTTGAGGTCAGAATCCATCAACAGGTCATGGTTAGACTCAGCTCATGTCTCAATCCTTTAAAAATTTAACTTTTAAAAAAATCAGTAATTGTTAAATATTTATTTAGTTTACTAAATGTACACATTACTTCATTTCACTTTTACGTGGTTCAAAATTTCTAAACGGTTTGTCGTAGAAGGGCCAGAAATTGGGAATCAATGTTAAGGATGAGATTAATAAATCCTATTATTTTTTCATCGATGCCATAGGTAACCAGCAAACTTTAAACTTCCTGTAAAAATAAGTTCTCATTCAAGAGAATAATCGTAACAGATAATAATCATTACCTATGATTGAGAATACAACGATGCCCGCAAACATGGAGGTGAAGCAGTTGGTAAGTGAAACCATGACCGCATCCCTGTAGCAGTTGTTATTTACAGGATTGTACGAAGAGAACGCAATGAGACCCCCGAAAGCGAGGCCTAGTGAGAAGAATATCTGCGTCCCTGCTTCCAGCCAAACCACCGGGTCTGCGAGTGTGCTCCACTGTAGAGAAAATTATAAATACTTTAATATAATTAAATTGGGCTCAAGAGTTATTAATTGTCAGGTTTAGAGATAAATAAATAAGGAAAAAGAATGGAGTAACTCAAATAAATTCTACAGCCTAAAACAATACATCCCTCATGTATTACAAACAATAACTACAAATTTCACATAATAAACTCACATTGGAGGCCCGGTGGTCGTGAGTGCTAAGGCGTATACACTCCATGCCTAAGGCCGTTTGTTCAATTCCTACTAGGGGTGGTGGCTTTTCTTTCAAAAAAAAGAAAAGGCATCACCCCTATTCTGGCTAGAAAAGGGTGGTAACCTATAGATAACCCGTCGTAAAATTCATTGTTAATAATAAATGGACATTAAAATTTAAATAATAAATTCACATAATTCCTTACAGCACATGGACAGAACGGACAATATTTGAAAATATTTAAAATTCAGAACGATGATAAATGTAAATGTGACAGAATATATTAAGATTTTCTCACATCCCGTGTTCTTGTATATACGACAAAAACAGATTTAAATTAATAAAATGTATGATGCTAAAAGGCAATAATTGGACAGAATTATCAAATATTTTATTTCATAAATATAGAAAACAATTTACAATTTTTACCAAAAGTATAGATAAGGATGTAGCCAAATAAAATTAGAATTCAATGTTTTATTTTGAACATAAATTATTATAATTCAATATATTTGCACTTTAAAATCCTTCTGGATCAATAAAAAAAACGCAGCATCAGTTGAAATTAGATTTTAGTACATTTGATTTTACAGTATTAAATTTTGGTTTACATTATTTTCACAATAATCATTAATTAGAGTAATATTTTAATTGATACAATTGGTTTTTTTTAATTTTATTTATTTATTATAATTTCAAATTGTATTGCAAACCATATTTTAACATAATATATAAAGATTTTCTAATTAATATTGAGTGCAAATTTATTAATTTACTTTTATATATATATTATATATATATATATATATTATATATTATATATATGGTATATATATATAATATATATATATATATATATATATTATATATATATATACATATATATTATATATATATATATTATATATATATATATTATATATATATATATATTATATATATATATTATATATATATAAATATATATTTATTTATTTAAATTAAAAAAAAAAAAATCAGTCGTGTAACAGGCCACGAGGGTCCTGAGGGGCAGATACTATAGAGGTATCTGATTCATGACCATACAGCACACTAGGGAGATAGTGTAGTCAGTACTAAGCTCCGGCCGCCTGATTTTCCCCTTGGCTGCTTCGACTGCCAGAGTCATTAGCACCCAAGGTACCCATTGATTTTTTTTTTTTTTTTTTTTTTTTTTTTTTTTTTTTTTTTTTTTTTTTTTTTTTTTTTACGGTGCATCGACATAAATCTTGACCATTAGCGCCGACGTCCAGGGTGCAGCCAGGAATTTTCTCAGCGAGCCCTGAGATGAGAAAATTTCTGGCGCCGGTGGGGATCGAACCCACCATCTCCCACTTATGAATCTAGCCACTAGACTGCGGGAGACCCCGGTACCCATTGATAAATTTATTAAAGACTGGATTGGCCTAGGGATGGTCAGGGAGGCCGAATTCAACCCATGAACGAAGACACTAGAAGAAAAAATCTTTAGTGCTTGCTCGGGATTTGAAGTCAGGTCCTCCAACTTATTAGTCCAGTGCTCTACCACTGAGCTAACCTCGCCCCCATTTAAATTTTAATGTATATTACAATTAACTAAGAATTTTAGGACGGTTTATCTATCTAGGTCACCACCCTTTTCTAGCCAGGATAGGGCTGATACCTTTTCTTTTTTCAAAAGAAAAGCCACCACCGCTAGTACGAATTGAAACTATGACTATGGCATGGAGAGGTGCTCAAGCGTTAACACTCGTGGCCACTTGGCTTCCGCAAATATATTGAAATATTCTGAATACATGTATGATTATGTTTATAAATAAATAATTAGTGTAGATAAAGAAATAGAGATTGGTTTATCGCAGAATATATAGAATGAAAGTTATTTAATCAAATTGAAGCTAAACATATAACTTAAATAAAGGTTTCAATAAATATAAATGACATTTCACTAATGGCAAGAATTTAAAAATATGTTATTCTGGGTAGAAAACTGGATTACTAAATTGATAAGAAAACATGAATAGAGATTGATCTCACCTTCGGAGTGAACAAGTGTTTGAGGCCATTGGACATGCCCGGCAGGGTCACACCTCTGAAGAAGAAGATGATGAGGACAATGTACGGGAAAGTTGCTGTTACGTAGACTACCTAGAAATCAAGCTCTTATATTGACAGATTCATTTTATAAATGTTGACTACCAAAATATAGAAACACTTTTGTCATTCATTTAAAGGTCCTGTTGTCTGGGGTGAGTCTGAACTCGTACAACCCGTCCGACTCACCTCAGATGACAGTAATGACCAAAACATATGTTACTTTTAAAAGATAATTATTGTAATAAGCCATTTTACATTCAAAGCCATGGCATTTCAACAAAACTAAGAAAATAAATTAGGAATCTGTGCTTCTAAATGTAATGAAATACTGTAATTTAGAAATAAGAATATCTTCAATGTCCAAAGTGCATCTTCTAGAATTCCTTTACTTTAATATCTTCACAAATTGACACAAATAAGCATCGAGTTAATAAAATTGTTTCCCCCAGAAGCAGTGTTTTTGACCACACACAATTCTCTGTAAGGTGGTTAGTTTATGAAATATTCCTGAAGCATGTGCTTCAAATAACCTATATAAATACAAATAAAGTTTATTGGTTTGCTCTTTTATATTTTTAACTAGCTGAATGCTCGTGCTTTGTCACGGCAGATAAGTAGTTTTTTTATTGCAGTAAATAATGTATCATCAAAATTAACGCTATAATATAATTTTTTGGAGTTTATTATAGCACGGTTTCCATACTATATGTTATACATCACCATAAGTAATCAAAGTATAATGTTTCTCGACACTGGGGTGCTCCAGACCAGTGTCACGAAACAGATAATGTAGAGATAACCCGTTATCTATAGGTTACCAGTAACAGCAGTATAACCAATACAGGTTAAATTTCGTTGTCAATAATAAGTTTCTCAGGTGTCATTTTGAATCACCAATTATATTTGCGAGCATTACCAAGAAGTGTTCTGACTGGGGATGCTGATGGGTGAGGAGGCCGTGCAAGGGTTTGGGATATTATTACCTCGGATGGACAATCACTAGGTATCGCGTAAACTCTATGGGGGACAAGTTGCAATGAACCGTAATCAAAAATAATACTGAAATAGATACAGTACGGTAACAGCTCTTCTTTTATCGTTCTAGCAACGCATTCTGCCTAGGCGAGCATGCTCTCTTTAAAATTAAAAATTCAAACTCCTCTAAAAATACTTAGAAATTTGAATATCTAAAAAACCTTTCTTAGCGAGTGTTTACATCCCAAAGGGAGTGTCCGCGATGATAGTCAGTGGTATTTGACAAATATATAGTAGATGAATAGTTGACTCTGTTATTATTTTTTTACTGGAGTACCAACTCCAACTTCTAATGATTTTTTTTTTTTTTTTTACAACACATCTTACACATTAGTTGCGTATGATATCGACTGAGTTTTGTTGCAAGGAAGTAATAACAATGGCCAGTAAGGGCAAATTAATTTTTTTTTTTTTTCTTTTTTTTTTTTTTTTTTTGTACGACGCATCTGTTTCTAGGCCATTCGTGCCAAGCTATCTATAAGTGGCCACCCTTCCTAAAAATCCATAGTGGAAGAGGGAATTCTTTCCCTAGCTAAATTCCTTCAAAAAGTGCTAATATTTAACTAAGTTAACGTATTTATTAAGTACAAACCTTTCCTGAAGAAGCAATTCCTTTTATCATACACATGTAGACGAGGATCCAGGCAACTACTAGCGAAATGGCTATCTTCCAGTTGAAAGCTGTGGGGTGATTTATGTCTTCAGAGGCCATCAGGGTTGTGCGATACCAGAAATATTGAGTCGGCGAGCTGACCTGTCAACATAACATCAAATTAATTTATTTTTAAATTAATAATTAATAAACCTATATAGTACATAGTGTTAAGTGTTTAAGTTTAGTATTTAATATAAACACTTAAACTATTAAACAAAATAAAACTTTATTAAAACAACTGATTAAAGATTCTGATCGGATGTAAGTATGAGTTTCAAACGGTGCGTTGCGAGATATCTGGTTCCTGGAGCTAGTAGTCAGGTCTAGTTTTCTTTTATTGACACAGTTTATGGGAAATTTGATTAAAAAGTTCGTACTCACCCAAGTCGAGCCTTGACCGAGTACTACCGTGAACTAGGCTTGAATTTCTGGTTTGAGCAAATTCTGACTAGGGATCTCGGTTTTGAATGAGATTGCACAGAAACATATTTTTGGCTAACCCTTCTTAGAGCAAAGGTTCAACTAAACTTTTTAATTTATATCACATGTGTTATTCTCTATTATCTGATAACCGCTACAATAGTATATTTAGTGTATCTACAATAAACTGATGAAATCAAAACTTGGGGGGGGGCTGCAGCCCCCTCTTTATTTACGCCTATGCACCACCTCCTATGTTTCCTGAATAATTTAATAGTTTTGTTAAAAACTGTATCACATTGTATGTCCACTTATACAGATTTTTGGGATGGGTTATCTGAAGGTTAACACCCTTTTCTAGCCAGGATAGGGCTGATGCAGTATTAGACCCAATTCCATCTGTCTAAACACAGAACTAACTTTCAAAGCCAATGGCCTTAGTTAAATAAAAAAAAAAAACAGACAATAAAAAAAACTAACTTTCAAAAATAATGAAAAAATGATGTTAATCACCCCTTGTTTTATTAATAAACAGGGGGTGCATAGCATCTTATTAAGGGTGAAGAATATCTTAATATTGGGTTAGTACAAACAAAATATTAAGTTTCATTATAATGTGTGAGAAAAATGACAATATATTCATTCCCTTGTCTACCACCGAGTATGAAAACAAATAGCCTGAAGAAGATGAAGAGGATTTCATCAAAATATCGCAGGATGAAGTAGAAGAGAAGAACAACCGCTGGAAAAAGAAGCCATTCCATCTAAAAATATTATTCCCAGCGATGAAAATAACACCAAATTACAATATGTACAAGTATTTGCATGTGTGTGCAATGGAAGGGCCACACCCTGGGAGAACCACCATTATTGTTGCGAAGGTCGGGTACTAAAAAGGAATTCTCCTTCAAATAGGATACATGTATTACCATAGAGTCGATTCATTTTTTACAAAAAATAACTACATACACAGTTTCAAAGGTCTTAGTACGGAGAACACCATACCAATTTAAAGGCAATGATTTATATTATTTCTAACATTTATGATCACATTAACTTACTCACCAGGTAAGTATTTGTATGTGTGTGTGTGCAATAGAATAAAGACACAGTATTTCATTTCAGTAAAGAAAATATTTATTTGTATAAAGATGCATACGTACCACACACTCAGGCTCCGGCCTGTAGGATCCATTTGGATAGTAATGGTCTGGACATGTTGCCCAGGGTAGGACATCTTGGAAACTCTGGAAGGAATATATAGTCAGTATAGTATTTTTAATCTTCATAATGTTTTTTTCGCATTCATAAATTAATACAGATTTAAGAAAAGGGCTTTATGTATATTCAATCTCCTTCTAGGTATGTTCTGTCACTCTCAGAAAGTATGTTCTGTCAATGAATTTAGTGAATTAAATCACTGTTTTTATAAAGGAAAGTCTTGGCCTAGCAGACTCAAACATTTGCCCTCTTTGTTCACCCAGTTGATAGAGGGATGTCACCCCCTCATCTGTCTCAAACTCGTCCATCTTCCTGACCTCGCGACGCGTACTGGGAGGCTCAAATGGTTCAACCGCTATTGAGGGGCATTGGATAAAATAAAATAATAACAACAGTCGGCAACCATTTTGATTGTGAAGTTCGGTCATTTCTGGAATTTTGACCAGCTTCATAACTTTTATTAATTGATGTTTATTTTGTATTTATATAAGTTAGCAATAAGAAATTATGTTTAAGGACAATCATCAGCAATTAACCATCTTCTTGATTTAGTTATGCAGCTCCTTTTTTTATTTTTCGCTCTAAAATTAACAATTCCAGGAAAAATGAAGTGCTGCTAACAAGACTGCGAATTGGGCACATTAAATTTACCCACACGCACTTACTACAAGGCTTATATCCACCGACGTGTGAAACTTACCAGGACATCATAACCGTCGAACATATCCTCCTCCACTGTCCTGTTTTCCATAAAGAAAGAGAAGCCCACGGAATCTCGAAGACCCTTAAAGAGGCACTAATGGATAACCTCGCCATAACACAAAAAATAATTGACTTTTGTAAAATTATAAAATTACAAGTGTAAATAATTCATTGACCTGCCAATGACTCTTCTCGAGTAGAGGCAGTAAGTTAAAATAGAAAAAAATAAAATAAAAAAATAACAATTCCAACAACCCAAGGTCTTTTGACTTGACATAAAAACAAGAAATCTGAATTTTAGAAACATTGTAAACATATTCTATTTAGAATATGAATAAAGAGTAAAGAAATGAATATTGAAAGGGGCTTTGTTTTAAATACTTCATCAATTCATGAGAAGCCTGAATGGGGCTTAATTTCAGGCATGAATGGTTCCACTCCCACCATCATGAATAATACAAGCCTCCCCTTTAACAACCCCCAGGAGTGGAGAAGTATTTTCTATTCAATTTAGACCTTATTTTAAGATAATCGTTTTATTCGGTGGACAAATTTTCTTAATTGCATTATTTCTCCTGGATTTGATTGCCATAATTTTTTTTTTATTTCACTGATCACAAATATAAATAACACAGCTATGCTAACAACACACATTTATTTATTTTAAATTTCCAACCGTAAGCGATAAGTTCATGAATATAAGAATTAAGTCTTTCTGTTCATTATTTGCAACAAAAAAAAAAGAGAGAGAATAATTAAAAACAGCAAGGAATTGACAAAAACATAAAATTGGCAAAAATTAAATTAAAAAACAGATATTAAAAACAATAAGAAACCTGTAACATATGATAACGAGACTAAAAATGAGCACGTTATTAACGAATACAGAAGTTTTCAATCAAGAATTTATAATATGAAAGTTATACTACTTGGTATATTACCTGAAATATTATTTTATTTTATTTTCTACGTGCACTGCATATTTGGCTATTTGCACAACATGCAGTAAGAATAGTAGAGAAAGTAAAAAAAGAAATCTAATTAAATTAACAAACAAATAAATATGAAATATAAATATAGGAAAATAAACTAAAATGTATTAGGTGTTTGCAAATAAATTTTGAAATACGTGTTAATTTTTATATGGTTTTGAAACATTGTTTTGATGTGATGGATACCATCTGTTAGTAGTTCAGTCAAATCAAAAAGTATGTCTAAATAAACTTCTGCAGTTTATCAGTATATGTTTTACTGTGAGTGTTTTGTTATACTGTTCACAAACTGTTTTGCTGGTCCGTGAGTAAGTAGTGTATGACCAATACAAAGTTTTTTTTTATCTTAAGAAGTTCGAGTAAAAAACGATTTTATGTTATTGGCTATAGCAGTCTCAGTTAAAACCAATAAGATGGCTTGTAGTTCACTATATAAAAGCTGTATATCGATGACAATTTAATGTAACATATACTTAATGGTCACTTGACATGTTCTTGTTTTGGACTTTTACGAACTACTGGCATTTACTAAAGAAAAAGGCTGCCAAATGTTGTGTTGTTCTTAGCTGAATACCAACATTGCTCCTTTTTGCTCCGAATGCTAACAATTTGCACCTTGATATTATTACTGACCTTTAATGCTAACTTAATGAATGAATGAAAGTTTGCATTGCATAAAATACCTGTACAAAGTAGAAGAGGCACCAGGCGATGATAGTGTTATAGTAGAGAGCCACATTGAGCGAAACGACAGCACTACTGATGCCGATGCCTGCGAGGAATGGCGAAACCTGATTCCACACCCCTGTGGCACCTTTCCTCAACCTCTGCCCAATGGCCAGCTCCAGGTAGAACATAGGGATACCCTCGATGCAAAGCATGATGAAGTATGGTACCAGGAAGGCACCTAAAAACCTCAGTATGATTATAATCACAATATGAAAAGAGAATTTAGCTTAAGGCCTGTTTACATGATTCAATTTCTTGGAAAATAATGTTCAATAAGATTCTATTTATCTAAAGTCAATTATTTTAAAGGCTCCGAAGCCGTCACTCAGGGTAATGATGAGGATTTACATAAGAGCAACTTGTTGGTGGAATGTGAGCAAGAATTTGGGTCCACAGAATGACCAAGGTATGGCATTGTGCGGCCTTCCAAAGGAGTCGACTGATAACAGATCTCCTACAGAAATAAACTTAAGAAAAGTGTATAATAACTGAGTATTGAACGTTTATGTCGAGCCAAGATAATTATGCTTCAAGAAAGGTAAAAATACACTAAAGCACAAAGCTAAAATTACAAGGATTGGTTGATTTTAAATACCCAAACGTTTTGACCTTTTGAGTATTGAAGTTTTTATAAAGAGGGGTTTGAACATTTTTCTAGACTTTTTTATGTTATTCAACTTTTCCAAATTCTTTTACAACCTCAATATCTATTTTGTTTTAATTTCTTGATAATTTATTTAATTTATGTTTTAATATTCAAGTTTTCCTTATTAAATGCACTCCAGATTATATGATAATTGCTTAATATGAGTAAGAAAAGAGCCAAAAAATGACCTTATACATTGACGATTGGTATTTTAGACTACTTCTGGGAGGTAATTTATTTCAAAATCCTTTCCTTCTTTGAGAACTATTAACCTGGATGTTGTCAACAAAACTATCAACCATTTCGTACATAACGCAAGAAGAAGACCAAAATAAAATTATTTCATTTTTTTCTGGAAGTTTAACAAGGTTATTGATGGAAATGGTTTGGCCAACATATTTTTGCTGCCCGGTTCCTATCTCAAGATCAACAAAAACTTCATCAGTTGGTAGTTCAGTACTGCCAACCTAGCTCAATAAACAGGCATGCACAATCTGATATACCCATGTCCCTTTATTTAAATATTAATCTCAGTTGGCAATCTTCGATAGAATAAAGATAATATTTATTAACCAATTTACCTTTTCCCTGAAGAAAAGCTCTTTGATGTTTTGCCCTAACTGCATGGGCGTATATAGAAAATAAGTTCGGGGGGGGGGGGGTACTGGGAAAACTTGTGGGGGGCGCTGAGACCATTTCCGGAGAATGTAATACTAACAATTTAGAACTTGGAATAGTTTCAACCAACTAAAACGCTATTACACCGAAAATACAATATGTTTTATGGGTAAATGTGAAGGAACGCGGTCTCCACACCGATCCTTTTGAAATGTTGCACTATAACGTATTTTAATACACTAAACACGAATCCGTTAAAAAAAAAAAAAAAAGCTCGCTTTTCACAAGGAAAGAAGTTATTAAGCACTAAAGTTCACTGTTATGGAGGTTATAAAAGACGGGGTAACAGCGTATTTGTAAACACGCGCATGCGCAATAGTCCTTAATGACGAAGTGTGATTGAAATTTAGACTCACTTGTGGTAGCTGACTTGGTCGTAAATTGTCGCTTTTGGGCATACGTGCTATGCGTTTCCGCTCGCTCAAGAAGATATCAAAACCCCTAGCCAATCCAACTTGCTAAAATTAATAGAATTCTATTAATTTTAGCGAGTTGGGTTGACTAGAGTTTTGATATCTTCTTAAAATTTAAAAAAAAAAAAAAATTAAAGAATGGTTTATTATTTAAAAAAAATATTTTTGAATAACTAACTGGAGATAAATTGATAAATAATTGATGGTAATCAATTAGACATCCTTATTACGAACTTTTCCATACCCGCGCATGCGCATGTTGACGAACATAGTAGGTTACATTACCTTTCAGAACCCGCACAACAGTGAACTTTAGTGTGTCATAACTCCTTTCCTAGTTGCGAGCAACTTTTTTTTTTTAACGGATTCGTGTTTAGTGCATAAAAATACGTTATAGTGCAACATTTCAAAAGAATCGGTGTGGAGACCGCGCTCCTTCACGTTTACCGTTTTATGAACTAAGTGATCTTATTTAATTCATTTTTAAGGGCTTAAGACACATTTTTACCGATCAACTCAAAATTTCGGGAGGGCTGCAGCTTTCTCAGCCCCCCCCCCGCATATACGCCCATGCCTAACTGCCCGAAATACCAGAATGTTTCGTCTTTATCGGCTCATAATACCGATATTAGTTTTCTTTTCTTTTTTTTTTTTTTTTTACACGTAGTAGCTTATGTTAATGTTAGTTTTTTGACATTTTTTTATTGCGCTTTTCCAAACTAATATCCTTCTTCCCTACGAATTTCGGAGCACATTTCAGTAGGGCCAAGTTCTTCTTTCTTATGATTGAATTTTTTTAACATTAAACTCTTTCCATTCTCTTACTTTTTTTAAAGAAATAATTCAGAAATTGATAAGGGACACTTGCTATTTTTTTCTTCGTAACTGCTTCCAGGTCCAGTCTCGTAAAACGTTTTTTCGCGGCACTTTCAGTGGGCCAAAAAATCGAGGAAGAGGGGGCCCCTAAGGCCCATTTTCCAGCAGTCCTTATTGCCCGGCAAGGACAACATAAAAGGAGAGAGGACGTAAAAAGTCTAAGATTCCAAAGATTAACCAAAAGCCAAAGGGTTTGGCCATTCTTGCTCGAAACCGCGGATGATGCATGTTAATCTGAAGAAAATATGCAGTACATTTATATGTAGATGTATATTTTGCTTTTAATATGAAAAATAGAGTCCTTTTTTTTTTTTTTTTTTTTTTTTTGTAGTAACATAAGGTTCCTTACCTCCTCCGTTCTTTTGCGCAAGGTAGGGAAACCTCCAGACATTTCCTAGTCCCACTGCATAGCCTATTGTAGCCAGAAGGAAGGTCAGCTTCGAATCCCAGTTCTCCCGATCCTCCTCGCCACATTCTGGCTTGAAAAGGAAAAGATCTCTATCTTCCTTTTTCGTCCGTTCCGTTTCAGTCTGCAACTAAAACACAGAAATTACACAGGTATTACATTACATCCTATCATAGCTCTGTGAGTGCAAGAAGGCGTGATCTATTTATTTGTGGAATTGCCATTGTTAATGCTCAGCACCAAATTGCTAATGAAGTGTATATATATAGAAGAGGTGGATGAGGAAATGGAGCTGAACATATAGGTGCCTATTATTGAGGCTAAATGAACAACTATATAGAATGATAGAAAAAAAATTGAATTATTTATTTGAAAGCATAAGAAAAAAAAATATCTCCTTGTGGAGCAGGCACTGGTTAGTATGTTAGATTTGAAGAATAAGAAAAAAAATATTAAACTTCTGTGCGAATGAAAATATTAAAAAATACAAGCATGTACAGCTGATGATCGGGCGAATAGTGGCCGCTGAGGGTAAAAAAGGATTATAGTCTCGCTTATCTGGTTGATGCTGCGTCTTCCCTGTAGCCGCTGACGCCAGGTTGAAAATTGGAGCTTGGCGGGGCTTCGAAGAAGTTGTACCTCCAGAGAATGGATGCAGCATGCGGTAAGGTGCTCCCAAGGGCCTCAAGCATGTGCTGTTCCTCAGGCACTCAAGGCTGGACTCATCCTAAGGGAGCCAAGGCTGTACTCATCCTAAGGGAGCCAAGGCTGTACTCATCCTAAGGGAGCCAAGGCTGTACTGTCTTAGGGCGGGCAGCTCGCAAATCGGCGATAATAACGGCGATAACTGCCCGTAAGGTGCTGCCCTCTTCCGAATATTGCACCGGGAGGTGGCGGACTCTCTAGGCTCGAGGGTAAACCAGCCGTCCTATCGGAGTGATAATGGCAATCCCGAAGAGGATTAAGATCGTCTGATAACCGTCTCCGGGCTTGTATCTCAGCTGCCAGGCTATTCCCCTCTACCTAGACGCTAAGATATTTGCGATACAATAATTGAATAAAATGTAATAAATAATTTATAACTTATACTACTTGGTCTCTAACAGCCATGTTTGACCTAAACTGACTAATTTCAAGAAACAATTTCTAAAAAATGATCCATTTTGATTTTAGTTTAAAACCTTTTTTTTTTTAATTGGAACAAGTTGAAGACTGGGTATGTGAGACGAAAATTGGCCCAAGAACTGAAACTAGTATGTGATTATCTAAAAGAGATTAAGTGGAAACGCTCTCAACTAAAGATATGTAGGGTCCGAGTAGACACAAAAGGCTGATTCTGGTACACTTTCATCAGGGCCGCCACACCTCATAGCCGGGCCCGGGACCAGATCACGGGCCCCCACTTCTCACAGCCGGGCCCCCACTTCTCAGTGCCAGAATGAAAATTCTAGTCGTTTTTTTGTAGGACTTTTGGAATTTTAAAATTATTTTTATATTGATTATTGAGCAAAATGAGAATAAAAGCCGACAATCGGTGCTGCAAAGGTCACTTTCGGTACTTTTTTCCCAAATAGCCAGAATCGGCCCGGGCCCCCACGGTGCCCGGGCCCGGGACAACTGTACCCGGTTGTCCCCCCATGTGGCGGCCCTGACTTTCATGATGGAAATGGCGGCACACAGGAGATTCCTGCCCAAAAGTATAACCTACATGGAGAGGTAATATAACAGTCTACGCTTCGCCCCTCCCCATATAACCTACTTCTTTCATCCCTTTGGGAAAAATCTTAGAGCTCAGCAATCGACAAATTTTATAATCCCTCTATTGTACCTCTTGGAGAAACTTTATGGATGACCTTGAGAGAATAGTGCCGAAACTATGTATATTTAGTCTCGAAACTATCTCTTAAGGCTCAATTTTGTTAAAAATGGGGAGAGCCGGAAAACATAAATGAGAGTAAATTAGGACCGCAACCTAAAAAATGTACATGGTTCTCTACAATAAGTTATTTGGGAATTGCTCTCTAGGTTAAAAAGTGGACGGGATATCAAACATAAACTTTCATTTCTTCCTTCCATCATGGGCTTATTTAGAAAATCATTTCGGGGGCTGGGAGAATTTCGGGGGGGGGTTGGCTGAGAGCATTTTGGGGTTATGGAATACTAACAATCTACAACTTGGAATAGTTAGCCAATTAGTACGCTATGACATCCAGAAGAAATTAATTTTTCTGAACTAAGTGATCTTATTTAATTTATTTTTATGACACTTTTTTAGCGATTTTAGGCTGTCTGCTGCCCCCTCAGCCCGCGTCCTTATATAAACCCATGCATTTCGCCGATAAGGTAGGTTTTATATTGTAAATTATGTAATTATTGTGCAGAATTCACGCAGAGCGGATCTTATAAATAAACAAGAAAAAGCAAATGATTGATTCACTAAGGGTTCATACATGGTACTTTCACTTCTTTGTCTGATGTATTTCAATCCCGTAGGGTTCCAGCGCCTTGACGGCCAAGGGAACTTCCGAGGTAGCAAATGATTGATTCACTAAGGGTTCATACATTGTACTTTCACTTCTTTGTCTGATGTATTTCAATCCCGTAGGGTTCCAGCGCCTTGACGGCCAAGGGAACTTCCGAGGTAGCAAATGATTGATTCACTAAGGGTTCATACATGGTACTTTCACTTCTTTGTCTGATGTATTTCAATCCTGTAGGGTTCCCGCGCCTTGACGGTCAAGGGAACTTCCGAGGTAGCAAATGATTGATTCACTAAGGGTTCATACATTGTACTTCCACTTCTTTGTCTGATGTATTTCAATCCTGTAGGGTTCCCGCGCCTTGACGGTCAAGGGAACTTCCGAGGTAGCAAATGATTGATTCACTAAGGGTTCATACATGGTACTTTCACTTCTTTGTCTGATGTATTTCAATCCTGTAGGGTTCCAGCGCCTTGACGGTCAAGGGAACTTCCGAGGTAGCAAATGATTGATTCACTAAGGGTTCATACATGGTACTTTCACTTCTTTGTCTGATGTATTTCAATCCTGTAGGGTTCCAGCGCCTTGACGGTCAAGGGAACTTCCGAGGTAGCAAATGATTGATTCACTAAGTGTTCATACATGGTACTTTCACTTCTTTGTCTGATGTATTTCAATCCTGTAGGGTTCCAGCGCCTTGACGGTCAAGGGAACTTCCGAGGTAGCAAATGATTGATTCACTAAGGGTTCATACATGGTACTTTCACTTCTTTGTCTGATGTATTTCAATCCTGTAGGGTTCCAGCGCCTTGACGGCCAAGGGAATTTCCGAGGTAGCAAATGATTGATTCACTAAGGGTTCATTCATTGTACTTTCACTTCTTTGTCTGATGTATTTCAATCCTGTAGGGTTCCAGCGCCTTGACGGTCAAGGGAACTTCCGAGGTAGCAAATGATTGATTCACTAAGGGTTCATACATGGTACTTTCACTTCTTTGTCTGATGTATTTCAATCCTGTAGGGTTCCAGCGCCTTGACGGTCAAGGGAACTTCCGAGGTAGCAAATGATTGATTCACTAAGGGTTCATACATGGTACTTTCACTTCTTTGTCTGATGTATTTCAATCCTGTAGGGTTCCAGCGCCTTGACGGTCAAGGGAACTTCCGAGGTAGCAAATGATTGATTCACTAAGGGTTCATACATGGTACTTTCACTTCTTTGTCTGATGTATTTCAATCCCGTAGGGTTCCAGCGCCTTGACGGCCAAGGGAACTTCCGAGGTAGCAAATGATTGATTCACTAAGGGTTCATACATTGTACTTTCACTTCTTTGTCTGATGTATTTCAATCCCGTAGGGTTCCAGCGCCTTGACGGCCAAGGGAACTTCCGAGGTAGCAAATGATTGATTCACTAAGGGTTCATACATGGTACTTTCACTTCTTTGTCTGATGTATTTCAATCCCGTAGGGTTCCAGCGCCTTGACGGCCAAGGGAACTTCCGAGGTAGCAAATGATTGATTCACTAAGGGTTCATACATTGTACTTTCACTTCTTTGTCTGATGTATTTCAATCCCGTAGGGTTCCAGCGCCTTGACGGCCAAGGGAACTTCCGAGGTAGCAAATGATTGATTCACTAAGGGTTCATACATGGTACTTTCACTTCTTTGTCTGATGTATTTCAATCCTGTAGGGTTCCCGCGCCTTGACGGTCAAGGGAACTTCCGAGGTAGCAAATGATTGATTCACTAAGGGTTCATACATTGTACTTCCACTTCTTTGTCTGATGTATTTCAATCCTGTAGGGTTCCCGCGCCTTGACGGTCAAGGGAACTTCCGAGGTAGCAAATGATTGATTCACTAAGGGTTCATACATGGTACTTTCACTTCTTTGTCTGATGTATTTCAATCCTGTAGGGTTCCAGCGCCTTGACGGTCAAGGGAACTTCCGAGGTAGCAAATGATTGATTCACTAAGGGTTCATACATGGTACTTTCACTTCTTTGTCTGATGTATTTCAATCCTGTAGGGTTCCAGCGCCTTGACGGTCAAGGGAACTTCCGAGGTAGCAAATGATTGATTCACTAAGGGTTCATACATGGTACTTTCACTTCTTTGTCTGATGTATTTCAATCCTGTAGGGTTCCAGCGCCTTGACGGTCAAGGGAACTTCCGAGGTAGCAAATGATTGATTCACTAAGGGTTCATACATGGTACTTTCACTTCTTTGTCTGATGTATTTCAATCCTGTAGGGTTCCAGCGCCTTGACGGCCAAGGGAATTTCCGAGGTAGCAAATGATTGATTCACTAAGGGTTCATTCATTGTACTTTCACTTCTTTGTCTGATGTATTTCAATCCTGTAGGGTTCCAGCGCCTTGACGGCCAAGGGAATTTCCGAGGTAGCAAATGATTGATTCACTAAGGGTTCATACATGGTACTTTCACTTCTTTGTCTGATGTATTTCAATCCTGTAGGGTTCCAGCGCCTTGACGGTCGAGGGAACTTCCGAGGTAGCAAATGATTGATTCACTAAGGGTTCATACATGGTACTTTCACTTCTTTGTCTGATGTATTTCAATCCTGTAGGGTTCCAGCGCCTTGACGGTCAAGGGAACTTCCGAGGTAGCAAATGATTGATTCACTAAGGGTTCATACATGGTACTTTCACTTCTTTGTCTGATGTATTTCAATCCTGTAGGGTTCCAGCGCCTTGACGGCCAAGGGAATTTCCGAGGTAGCAAATGATTGATTCACTAAGGGTTCATACATGGTACTTTCACTTCTTTGTCTGATGTATTTCAATCCTGTAGGGTTCCAGCGCCTTGACGGTCAAGGGAACTTCCGAGGTAGCAAATGATTGATTCACTAAGGGTTCATACATGGTACTTTCACTTCTTTGTCTGATGTATTTCAATCCTGTAGGGTTCCAGCGCCTTGACGGTCAAGGGAACTTCCGAGGTAGCAAATGATTGATTCACTAAGGGTTCATACATGGTACTTTCACTTCTTTGTCTGATGTATTTCAATCCCGTAGGGTTCCAGCGCCTTGACGGCCAAGGGAACTTCCGAGGTAGCAAATGATTGATTCACTAAGGGTTCATACATTGTACTTTCACTTCTTTGTCTGATGTATTTCAATCCCGTAGGGTTCCAGCGCCTTGACGGCCAAGGGAACTTCCGAGGTAGCAAATGATTGATTCACTAAGGGTTCATACATGGTACTTTCACTTCTTTGTCTGATGTATTTCAATCCTGTAGGGTTCCCGCGCCTTGACGGTCAAGGGAACTTCCGAGGTAGCAAATGATTGATTCACTAAGGGTTCATACATTGTACTTCCACTTCTTTGTCTGATGTATTTCAATCCTGTAGGGTTCCCGCGCCTTGACGGTCAAGGGAACTTCCGAGGTAGCAAATGATTGATTCACTAAGGGTTCATACATGGTACTTTCACTTCTTTGTCTGATGTATTTCAATCCTGTAGGGTTCCCGCGCCTTGACGGCCAAGGGAACTTCCGAGGTAGCAAATATTAACAAAGATCATTTTTTTTTATTTGATTTTTGTGTTAACGCTTTATAGCGATGTACACCTTACATTATATATATATGTATGGAACGGCTTCTTTCTCCAGCGGTGTCGCTCCTCTCTCCATCGCAATATTTCGTCGGGTTCATCTCCGACTTCTTCAGGCTGCTATGTGTCGTCCTCGGTGGTTATCAAGGGAATGAATTTTTCCCGGATTTTCCCTCCTTTATAGCCCTGCTTCGTAGACTATGCAAGCCAATGGTGTAGGGGGTCCGTGGGCCAATAGGGCTCGAGGGCTGTCTTCGTCGTTCGTCGTCAGTGGTCCGTGTGGGGCGCTGGTCGTCTTGAGTCCCTGTTTTCTCCTCTATCTTCTTAAGGATGGGCCGCCAAATGTCCGGTAGGATGAGGCCATCTTCCCTATTGAAGTTTACCGGATGCTTATGTATTTCGATGGCTTCTCTAATTAGTCTCCTTGTCAAGCTGGTTTCCTTGGCTAGGGTCTTGGCTCGGTTGAATAATACTTACCTGGGGCACTCTTCTCCGTGTGTTGCCACCATATATATATATATATATATATATATATATATAATATATATATATATATATATATATATATATATATATATATTACATTATTTTCTACATGTTAACATTGTGTATATATCATTACATTATATTACATTAAATTATTGTCTATATATTTATATCGTTTGTACATTATTACATTATATTAAATTACATAATTGTCTATACTTACATCATGTATATATATTACTACAGTATATTACGTTATTGTCTATATATGTACATTCTATATAACTAAGGCCTAATACAATCATTATTACAATTATACAATAAATACTATATACATATACAGGAATTTCAATTCTACATATAAATCTAATTATACAGCCAACTGGTTTAATTCAAGATTAGTTGTGCATCGTCAAAGCAATGCTGATTCAAAAAGTTAACCTGGCTTTAGAAATGGTGCAATCAGTTGGGAGGGGGAAAAAAGTCTTCTTTTGGAAGAGCTGTTTGGTCCACCTTAATGTTCTTTTGGAAGAGCTGTTTGGTCCGCCTTAATGTTCTTTTGGAAGAGCTGTTTGGTCCACCTTAATGTTCTTTTGGAAGAGCTGTTTGGTCCGCCTTAATGTTCTTTTGGAAGAGCTGTTTGGTCCGCCTTAATGTTCTTTTGGAAGAGCTGTTTGGTCCACCTTAATGTTCTTTTGGAAGAGCTGTTTGGTCCGCCTTAATGTTCTTTTGGAAGAGCTGTTTGGTCCACCTTAATGTTCTTTTGGAAGAGCTGTTTGGTCCGCCTTAATGTTCTTTTGGAAGAGCTGTTTGGTCCGCCTTAATGTTCTTTTGGAAGAGCTGTTTGGTCCACCTTAATGTTCTTTTGGAAGAGCTGTTTGGTCCACTTTAATGTTCTTTTGGAAGAGCTGTTTGGTTCACCTTAATGTTCTTTCTATTTTATTTTATTTTATATTTTGTCAAATATGTTGGTGTCTTTTAGGTGTGAGAGTATCTTCTCAATATAAGGGCTGCCATCTCCAAGGAGTTCTGTCATGTCGTGAGGAATGCCCAAATTAAGTCGTGATTGACAGTCAGTTAAGATATGTTGTACGGTTAGGTCACTGTTACATATTGTACAGGTTGGTTTTTCAGTTTTGGTCATCAGGTATTCATGAGTTAGCCGCAGAGATGGGCATAATTTTATTTATAAATAAAAATACGAATTTATTCGTACTTTATACATTTGTGAATACGAATATAAATAAATTCGTACTTCATATATTTGTGAATACGAATATAAATAAATTCGTATTCATAAGTGTGAATACGAATTTATTTTTATTCACATATATTAAATATAAAAATACAAATAAAATTTTATTCGCAAATTTTTCTGCGAATAAAAATAAATTCACAGAAAAAATTGTAAATAATCACAAAAAATGTGAATATTTAAAAAAAATCAAGTGATTACAAAAAAAATCACATTAAAATATACGAATAAAAATTTATTCACATTATAATTTGTGAATAAAAATTTATTCACAATAAAATTCGCAAATAAATTATGAATTTCCTCGTATTAAGATGATATTACAAAAGTTATTGTAGGTGATTTTTTTTTTTTTTTTTTTTTTTTTTTTTTTTTTTTTTTTTTTTTGATGGAGGTACAGATGACAAACTGTGTCCCTGCAGCATGGCTGGTTGGCCCGTGGCAGACTCGGGGTAAACAAAAAATCTAGGCGCTAATAACCTAGACGATAAATGCCTTAAAAAAAAAAAAAATCACCTTCAGTAACTTTCGTAATATCATCTTAATACGAATAAATTCATGATTTATTTGCGAATTTTATTGTGAATAAATTTTTATTCACAAATTATAATGTGAATAAATTTGTATTCGTATATTTTAATGTGATTTTTTTTCTAATCGCTTGATTTTTTGTAAATATTCACATTTTTTGTGATTATTTTTTCTGTGAATTTATTTTTATTCGCAGAAAAAATTGCGAATAAAATTTTATTTGTATTTTTATATTTAATATATGTGAATAAAAATAAATTCGTATTCACACTTATGAATACGAATTTATTTATATTCGTATTCACAAATATATGAAGTACGAATTTATTTATATTCGTATTCACAAATGTATAAAGTACGAATAAATTCGTATTTTTATTTATAAATAAAATTATGCCCATCTCTGGTTAGCCGTGTGTGTCCGATCCTCAATCTTGCAAGTACAACTTCTTCACGACGATTGTCTCGGTTGGATGATTCCAAATTTAGAATGTAATGTTTGATATTTCTTAATTTATTGTCGGTTTTGTGAGTACAGTCCTGTTTCCATTTTTCGAGTATTGTCTGTCGAGTTTGCCTAATAACGTTCTTATAGTAGATTTCAGTCTGTGTGTATGTTTGTTTTTCTGTAATATCCTTGGCGTGTCTGTCAGCAGTGTCACTCTGTCCAAGGTTTTTGTGTCCTGGCAGCCAAAAGAGTGTTACGTGTTTTCCTCTTGTTTGTAAAGGCTAAAGAAACCTTAATACGATTTTTGTTAAAAAAAAATCTATATTTAGGACGTTTCGGCTACTCATTGGTAGCCTTCGTCAGCTAAAATGACAAGAAAAAGTCCGACTCGCAGGAACTGCCTCATCTTAGCGCGGTTCCGTTCTTATCCCTAGTCTAATTTCGAAAGATTAAAATAGAAGCAGTTATTATTTTGTTGAGAGGAGATCGTTGACCGTTGATGATGCAAGGTAGGGATTGTCCGGGTTCGGTCACTGCTACTTAATAATACATACCCCATATGTGTATGTATGTGGGCATATATATGTACATATGTGTGCGTGTATATGTGTATGTGTATATGCATATATATAAATATATATATATATATATATTACATATGTATATATATATATATATATATATATATATATATATATGTGTGTGTTAGGTATATTTACATAGATATGTGCATATATTAGTGTTAAATATGTCCTACTTGTATTTACAGCCCTGATGAAGGCTTGAAGTTCACGCCGAAACGTCGGCACAATAAAACCAATTTCACGATAAAATGTAGTTTTATTAAGTAGCAGTGACCGAACCCCGACAGTTCTTATTTTGGTTCCACCAGTCTTGAAAGGTAGGGCTTACAATCTTACCTGGAAGGGTCGGCAACACTAGAAACGGTCCCGCTAGTGACAAGGTCTTGGAATCTTGGAACTCTATATTTCTAACAATAAATTGTTTTTGTTATTTTACTTAACCTGTTTTATTTTCGAATACATTATCCAACTATAAGCAATTAAAAAATAACAAGGAATAAAAAACAGACAAAAAGAACAGTTCGAATAAGCGAAATCAATTACTTTAAAGCTTTAAGCTCTTATTTCTCCGATTGTCATCGCCTAATCAAAACTTTCATTAGAACCTTTTATGTAGAGCATTTAATAAGCTTTCTAATGGTATCCTTCCGTTTACCAAGAATTTCAACCGTTTTCGAGATATTAATGAAAGTTCCCAAAATTTACATTATTTCTTGCAACAGAAAATTGGTCTCATTTTTCATATCCTGTTTTACACACAAAATTTTCCCAACATATGAAATTAAAAAGCAATAAAAAACGAAGGGAAAGAGACAAAAATTACAAAAAGAACGACAAAAACCCGTTCATAAGAACAAAACAGACGTATTTGAAGTTTTAAGCACTTATTTCTCCGATTGACATAACCTAATCAAAAATAGTTTTAGAATCTTTTTTGTAGAGAATTTAGTAAGCTTTCAAATACTTTTTATCCACTTACCACGATTTCCCAACCGTGTTCGAGATATTAATGAAAGTATACGAAGTTCCCAAAACTTTTCAAGTCTGTTCATAAAATATTTTATTCTAACCCTTCCTTAACTCCAAACGTAACAAAACTTTCAACATATTAGTTTTGATGAAAGTAGAACATTCAGATAATGTTTCAACTGAATCCCATGATTCTAAGTACCCAAACCAAAAACGGTATTCAAAAACTATTTTTCCAATTTTCTCGAAAACGGTTAAAGCTATCGCCTTGAAAATGGTTCCATTCGTTTTCCTATCTCAAGAAGTCTATAAAAAGAGTACTTACAAGCTTATGAACTCAAACAAAAAAGTCCGACTCGCAGGAACTGCGTCATCTTAGCGCGGTTCCAGTTTTTTTTTTTTTTTTTTTTACGGCACATCTACATCTAGGTCATTAGCGCCGACATCCAGGGTGTAGCGAGGAATTTCACCAGCGAGCCGTGGGATGATAAAATTCCTGCCGGAGGTTGGGAATCGAACCCACCATCTCCCGCTTATGAATCCAAGGCGCTAGCCATTAGACCACGGGAGACCCCGGTTCCTGTTCATATCCCTATTCTCATTTGAAAAGCATAGAATAGAAACAGATAATATTTTCCTCGGCCTTTGTTCAAAGGGTTTTATGGCTATACCTGGGGTCAGGTCCGCAAGACCCTAGAATCCTCTTCTACCGATACTTCATTTCATACGTTACAATGAATTGGAAAATATCAAATATTTTCACACATTCCTGTGTTCTTTTACTATAGTAATAATTCTACAGATAAAATCAATTAAAAAATAAAATAAAAAAACCAACAGCATAAAGGCAATTGAAAATATTCAAAAGACGTCAACGAATCATTTTCTCTTGGCAAGCTATATTTCTAACAATGAATTGTTTTTCTTATTTTGCCTAATCTGTTTTATTGTAAAATACATTATCCAACTATAAGCAATTAAAAAATAAAAAGGAATAAAAACAGACAAAAAGAACAGTTCGAATAAGCAAAATCAATTACTTTAATGTTTTAAGCACTTATTTCTCCGATTGACATCGCCTAATCAAAACTTTCATCAGAACCTTTTTTGTAGAGCATTTAGTAAGCTTTCTAATGGTATTCTTTCGTTTACCAAGATTCTCAACCTTTTTCGAGATATTAAGGAAAATATACAAAGTTACCAAAACTTTTTAAGTCTGTTAATAAAATATTTTATTCTAACCCTTCCTTAACTCCAAACGTAACCAAACTTTCAACATATTAGTTTTGATGAAAGTAGAACATGCAGAAAATGTTTCAACTGAATCCCATGATTCTAAGTACCCAAACCAAAAACGGTATTCAAAAAATATTTTTCCAATTTTCTCGAAAACGGTTAAAGCTATCGCCTTGAAAATGGTTTCATTCGTTTTCCTAGCCCAGGAATCATATAAAACGAGTACTTAGAAGCTTATGAACTGAAAAACGTAAGCGTTACGATTTTTTTTGCGCGAATTTCGCCCCAAACGCCATCTTCCAGTAGGCGGATTTTGCTGGTTAACGAACTTGACCTTTCAAATTGGACGAAGGATTTTTGTACCAAATTTCATCAAAATCGGACCATTCGTCTTCTAGCTAGAGAGCGAACAGACAAATATATATATATATATATATATATATATATATATATATATATATATAAATATATACAAATTTGAACCACCGTTATTTTCGGTCTCTAGGGGTTCTGAAACGCGAAATTTTCTAGTCGGCACTTCCGGATTGTTTCATTGTATCAACCCTATAAGCGGGGTTCCTCCCTATGGAAGAGGGAGGAACCGCGCTAAAAGAACGACAAAAACCCGATCATAAGAACAAAACAGACGTATTTGATGTTTTAAGCTCTTATTTCTCTGATTGACATCGCCTAATCAAAACTTTTATTAGAACCTTTTTTTTAGAGCATTTAATAAGCTTTCTAATGGTATCCTTCCGTTTACCAAGATTCTCAACCTTTTTCGAGATATTAAGGAAAGTAAACAAAGTTACTAAAACTTTTTATGTCGGTTAATAAAATATTTTATTCTAACCCTTCCTTAACTCCAAACGTAACCAAAATTTCAACAGATTAGTTTTGATGAAAGTAGAACATGCAGAAAATGTTTCAACTGAATCCCATGATTCTAAGTAACCAAACCAAAAACGGTATTCAAAAAATATTTTTCCAATTTTCTCGAAAACGGTTAAAGCTATCACCTTGAAAATGGTTTCATTCGTTTTCCTAGCCCAGAAGTCATATAAAACGAGTACTTAGAAGCTTATGAACTCAAAAACGTAAGCGTTACGAATTACGCTTACGTTTTTGAGTTGAACTGCATGTTCTACTTTCATCAAAACTAATATGTTGAAATTTTGGTTACGTTTGGAGTTAAGGAAGGGTTAGAATAAAATATTTTATTAACAGACATAAAAAGTTTTAGTAACTTTGTTTACTTTCATTAATATCTCGAAAAAGGTTGAGAATCTTGGTAAACGGAAGAATACCATTAGAAAGCTTATTAAATGCTCTAAAAAAAAGGTTCTAATAAAAGTTTTGATTAGGCGATGTCAATCGGAGAAATAAGAGCTTAAAACTTTAAAGTAATTGATTTCGCTTATTCGAACTGTTCTTTTTGTCTGTTTTTTATTCCTTGTTATTTTTTAATTGCTTATTGTTGGATAATATATTTGAAAATAAAACAGGTTAAGAAAAATAAGAAAAACAATTTAATGTTAGAGATATGGATTTCCAAGATATATAGCTTTTCAACTGCCTAGCGTCCTTCCTAGGGAGGGTTCTTTGTCTTTGATTTTGGTACTTAGAATTATGGGATACAGTTGAAACATTTTCTGCATGTTGGAGTTTCATCAACACTAATATGTTGAAATTTTTGTTACTTTTAGAGTAAAGGAAGGGTTAGAATAAAATATTTTATTAACAGACAAAAAAAGTTTTGGTAACTTTGTATAATTTCGTTAGTGTCTCGAAAACCGTTGACAATCTTGTGAAGCGGAAGATTACCATTCGGAAACTTACTAAATGCTCTACAAAAAAGGTTGTGAAGAAAGTTTTAATTAGGCGATGTCAATCGGAGAAAAAAGTGCTTAAAGCTTTAAATTAATTGATTTCGTTTATTCCAATGGTTCTTTTTGTCTGTTTTATTTCTTGTTATTTTTTAATTGCTTATAGTTGGATAATGTATTTGACAATAAAACTGGTTAACTAAAATAACAAAAACAATTTATTGTTAGAAATATAGATTTCCAAGATTCCAAGACCTTGTCACTAGCGGGTCTGTTTCTAGTGTAGCGGACCCTTCCAGGTAAGATTGTAAATCATGACCTTTCAAGACTTTACTACACACAGGAATGGCGTTAGTCACCTTAAGGGTTGACACGCCATTATAATAATTAATTTTAAAAAAAAGACTGGTGGAACCAAAATAATAACTGCTTCTATTTTAATCTTTCCAAATTAGACTAGGGATATGAACGGAACCGCGCTAAGATGATGCAGTCCTGCGAGACGGACTTTTTATTGTTTACAAGTAGAAACCAGGAAAAACTAGTCGAGAGATGATTCCTCATTGAAGAGTGGCGAATAACAACCCGAAAATAATTAAATACTTAATTAATTTCAAAGTGAGTGGATTCCATTTTAATATCTACTTCACTTTAACCAGCATAATCGAGTAGTAGATTTTCCCTAGAATACATACGGAGTCGTTCTTCTCTAGACTTAGAGACCACAGAAACATAGTAGGATTGAAGGGAAATGGTAATGCAACCGCTGCAGGCCAGGATGAAGAAGCACGTGGTACAAGGGCAAGAGGAGGGAGTCCAGTGAGGTTACACGTGGGATTTGAATTGTAAATGAGGAGAGATTGGAATATAAAACGGGGCAACAGCAGTGATCTGCGCGCATCGTTCATGCTTCAAAAGAAAGACAACTTCCCATAAATGTATAACCTTTCAGGAGGAGTTTGTGTGAACTCCAAGGGCAGGAGAATTTGACTGTATGAATGAAATTTTGAAAAATATATTTATTTCATTATGGATCCCAGCGACCCGACATACCATTAAGAATAACAAAATAGGCTAAGGCATAAATGACAACTTTAAGGCATACATGCTATGCGTTTCCGCTCGCTACACTCGCACAAGAAGATAACAAAACCCCAGTCAATCCAACTTGCTAAAATTAATAGAATATAATATTAAGCACTTAAGTTCACTGTTAGGAAGGTTAAAAAACTGGGCGTCAACAGCGTATTTGTAAACACGCGCATGCGCAGATATGTAACATTGGGAAACAGATAACTCTCATTTGAAATGTTCAGAAACCATTTATTCAAAAATATTGTTAATTTTAAGGGCATCCTCACCCGTCGTCACCTGTCGCTTAAGGGCATACGTGCTATACGTTTCCGCTCGCTACGCTCACTCAAGAAGATAACAATACCCAGTCAATCCAACTCGCTAAAATTAATAGAATTCTATTAATTATTCTATTAACTTTAGTGCTTAATAACTTCTTTCCTAGTTAAATGCGAACGTTTTTTTTTTTTTTAACGTATTCGTGTTTAGTGCATCAAAATACGTTATTGTACAAAATTTGAAAGAAATCGGTTTTGAGGGCGTGAAACTTCATTTTTACCCAAACGATTGCAGGAGTTCGTTAATCAGAAAAATCGCTCTTTCTGGGGGGGAGAGGGGTTACTCCTGAAGAAAAATATTAATTTGTAACCAATGGTCGAACCTTATGTTATATTTTAGTGAAATCGGCGCTAATGGCCTAGATGTCGATCCGCCGTAAAAAATAAAAAAAAAATCCAGCGAAAATGAGCCTACTTATAAAGAAAAAGTCCGACTCGCAGGAACTGCATCATCTTAGCGCGGTTCCGTTCTTATCTCTAGACTCATTTAAAATGATTAAAATAGAAGATGTTATTATTTTGGGTCCACATTTCTAGAAAGCATGAAGATTAGATAGTTAGCCGTCGAGGTGATAAGTAAAGATGGAATGGTTGGGATTCGGCTAAATAAACCTCAATACGATTTTTGTTAAAAAATCTATATTTAGGACGTTTTGGCTAGTCAGTGGTAGCCTTCGTCAGCAATGAAAGTGCCGGGAGGTAGAGGAGGACCAAAGTTGACAGTTCCATCTTTACTCTCAAGAAAGGTGTTATTTACGATCTTACCTGGGTGGGTCCCCGCCCTAGGAAGGACCCCGCTAGGAATTTGAAAAGCTATATTATCTTGGAAATCCATATCTCTAAGATTAAATTGTTTTTCTTAGTTTTCTTAACCTGATTTGTTATCAAATACATTATCCAACTATAAGCAGTTAAAAAATAACAAGGAATAAAAACAGACAAAAAGAACAGTTCGAATAAGGGAAATCAATTACTTTAAAGTTTTAAGCACTTATTTCTCTGATTGACATCGCCTAATCAAAACTTTCAGCAGAACCTTTTTTGTAGAGCATTTAGTAAGCTTTTTAATGGTATTCTTCCGTTTCCCAAGATACTCAACCTTTTTTGAGATATTAAGGAAAGTAAACAAAGTTACTAAAACTTTTTATGTCTGTTAATAAAATATTTTATTCTAACCCTTCCTTAACTCCAAACGTAACCAAAATTTCAACATATTAGTTTTGATGAAAGTAGAACATGCAGAAAATGTTTCAACTGAATCCCATGATTCTAAGTACCCAAACCAAAAACGGTATTCAAAAAATATTTTTCCAATTTTCTCGAAAACGGTTAAAGCTATCGCCTTGAAAATGGTTTCATTCGTTTTCCTAGCCCAGGAATCATATAAAACGAGTACTTAGAAGCTTATGTACTCAAAAACGTAAGCGTTACGATTTTTTTTGCGCGAATTTCGCCCCAAACGCCATCTTCCAGTAGGCGGATTTTGCTGGTTAACGAACTTGACCTTTCAAATTGGACGAAGGATTTTTGTACCAAATTTCATCAAAATCGGACCATTCGTCTTCTATCTAGAGAGCGAACAGGCAAATATATATATATATATATATATATATATATATATATATATATATATATATATAAATAAATAAATATATACATATATATATATATATACAAATTTGAACCACCGTTATTTTCGGTCTCTAGGGGTTCTGAAACGCGAAATTTTCTTGTCGGCACTTCCGGATTGTTTCATTGTATCAACCCTATAAGCGGGGTTCCTCCCTATGGGGGAGGGAGGAACCGCGCTAAAAAGGTCCAACTTGCAGTAACTGTGACAACTTAGCGTGGTTCCGTTCGTGTCTTTAGTAAAGGAATAGCAGCAGTTATAGTTACCCTGAATTGTGGAAAATAGTACAAACATTGTTAACTGCGCTTCTTTTATCATATTTGGCGTGTAAGTCCTTATTTTTAGTATTTTTCAGCGAAATTCGGTATATATCCAGCCCAACTAATGGGGAACATGTGATGCAAAAACAAGTGGCCCCATTAGAAGTGGTTTACTTCAGACTACAACTAATTAAAACTTAACGGAGACAGCTGTTTAATAAAATTACAAGAGAACCCGTCTATGTATATTTTGTATTTAAATAGTTTAGTTTAGGTACATTCGGGCGTAAGCTAACCACCTTTCTGAAGATTGTTTTTTTTTTTGTGTGTATGTGTGTTTAACGGCGTATCAACAATTTGGCTATTAACGCCGGGCTATCTACAGGTTGCCACCCTTTTATAATGCCAACGGCACGTGGTCGGTCACCCATTCAGATACTGACTACGCCCGACGTTGCTTAACTTCGGTGATCTATGGGAACCGGTGCCTTCAACGTGGCTATGGCCGTTGGCTGAAGATTTGTATTTGGTTCGTCATGCAGTTTCTGCTTGATAAACTTTCTTCACCAGAAAGTAATGATCTTGCGGTTTGAATAAAATTAAAAGTTCATAGAAAAATAGAGTTTCATGAGTGGTGTAGCCCTACCTTTGTGATTGGAGTAGGGCTGGAGTCCTCGAAGGCTGCATTGCTCGCGCCGTAGTTTGTGATAGTTCCGTTCTCTAGAGGTACCAATCTTCCCCTCAGCTCCTTTAATTCTAGTTTGTCCAAGGACCGCTGGGGGGCGAGGTCTCGGGAGCTTTGACGGCGAACTAGATGGGCAGTGTTCGCCATACCTCACCTCATCTCCAGCCCCTGAAACACAATTTTTTATTTTTTTTTTATGAAAATTTTATGTATACTGGAAGAAATTCTATTATTTCAAGGCTCAAATACCAGTAGTCCGACTGGCAACAACTGCGTCGTCTTGGTCTGCCTTGATATAATGGTTTAGGTCATTAGGAAGAGAACGCCAATCGCATTAACACTAAAAATATTTCGGATGAAGGAAAAGGGAACAAACTGGAAGAAATAAAAACCACCGTAGAAGCCTGGTGCTCCTCATCAAGGAAAAGCAAAAGGTAGGAGGTAATCATGGAAAGAATGAGGAGTGGACACAAGAAAATCCCAAATGGATATTTGATAGCAAGAGAAAAACATCGAAAATGCTCAAGACACAACGAATTTTACAGGAAAGCATTTGACACGTTCAATACGGCGAGCACCGTATCGTGCTCATCATGTTGTTGGCTAGCTCTATTACGCTGGAACACCAACATCGCAACCCCAACTTCTAACATACTCAGTAATTTGTTGCTAATATGTTACGCTATTTTTAAATTTGTTGCTCCGGTCGTTTCCGAGAAAATGTGGCTGTGCTACCGTAATATTACGCCAGCACAGCCACCCCCGTAATTTTGATCTTATTGTCTGACGAAATTCAGACTAGTGCCATAATTTGTTGCTCTAGGTTGAGCCCAATCACGAATTTGTAGCTCCAGCCGTTTCCGAGAAAACGTGGCTGTGCTACCGTAATATTACGCTAGCACAGCCACCCCCGTAACTTTTGATCTAATTGTCTGACGAAATTCAGACTAGTGCCATAATTTGTTGCTAATTTCTTGCTCTAGGTTGAGCCAAATCACGTATTTGTAGCTCCAGCTGTTTCCGAGAAAACGTGGCTGTGCTACCGTAATATTACGCCAGCACAGCCACCCTGGACGACAGCACAGCTATTATATGCCAGCACAGCTGGACTGAGAGCCTGCTATAAGGACTTGATGAACGAAGGCCAAAGGTGGCGGAATACCAACTTGACGCCTTCAGATAGTTCAATTTTACTGGTTAACAAACTCATTCAATCGTTTGTTATGACAACGCTAAATATGAAGTTTCGTCATTTTCTGTACCTTGAAGCTAGGAGCGATGAATAACCGAAGACATTTTTTTCATAAGTTCTTTTTTGAGTGCAACCACAATAGCTACATTTCTTCAGGAAGTGATAACAGAGGCGTGCTAATTCCATCCTGGGATCACCAATACTACTTGAACTTGAAGGCCAATATGTTTCCAACCTCAATAACCATTTCGCTAGCGGCAATCTTCGACAAGAGCCAAATAGCCAATAACTGACAGAAAAGAGCAATATAGACTTTTAACATACGGCACTCTCCGATACATTTAGCCTCGGAGTCCCGGCCTAAAAATAGCTCCACTCCCGCCTCTTTTGCTGGGTAGTATTCGTTTTATTGGAACGCCGCTTTCCGGTTTAACCGGGCGGAGTAACCGAATGGGGTGATAAATACGAGATAACGTTATAGCGGGAATATCAGCTGGGGAATTGCCGGCTTACTGAGGTTGGTTATCCATGACCTAGATACTCCTACCTCGTCAGCTGGATTAACCTTATCTCCAGGTAACAATCCTCAGGCATGCCCCTCTACTCTGGCATTCCTACCTTAAACAATATTGCTAATCACGCAATTAGGGATTTATAATTAAGCGCATATCTTTGCTCATCCAAATAACCAAAACATATTTTCAAAAATCAACATTCTACAAAAATAAACAAACATTCTTTAAGTAACTGGCAGGAGTTGCTCCCCAAAATTGTATAGATTAACTTATATTTGTGACGTATCGAACCTGTTTAGATTCATCATCAGACGTCTACAATGTAAAAAAAAAGCAAAATCAAGATTGCTTATTGTTTTTAGCAAAATTAGTTTGCCGATAAGAAGGAGACGAAGTCAAGCATGATGGGGAGTAAATTATTTCCATTTGGAGTTAGCTACTGACAATTGACTGCACTCTTTGGCCATTTAAGCGCCTCAAATCTCCATTTTCTTGGAGAATCATAGAAGCATCAAGGTTATCGATGTAAGTTTTCCTCAAAAATAGCAAGAAATTTAAAATCAAATATTACACGCTACTATTCCACGCTTTCCAAATCATACCAGGGAAAAGAAGAATAAGGGAATTTGCTATGTTGATGCAGTTCATGATCGCTGGGCTTTTTTTAAAGAATATACAAGTAAATAACTAAACCAGCGGAATATTATAATTAACATATAAACGGCTCATTCGTAGAATTTTTTTTTTTGCCATGTTAACAAAAAAGAAGAAAAAAGCCAACGGCGATAGCCACGATGAATGCACCGGTTCCCGTAGATCACCGAAGTTAAGCAACGTCGGGCGTGGTCGGTACCTGAAAAAAGGGTGGTAACCTATAGATAGCCCGGCGCTAATAGCCAAATAGTTGATGCACCGTTAAAAAAAAAAAATTAGGAAACTTCACACAATTGTACAAATACAATGTTTGATGTACATAATATAATATATTAGGTACGTTAAATTAAGTCGTGTTAAGGTATCTTTTACATTTTAACAAAATAATCAACATACATCAACTTTTATGAAGATTCGACCATTAATTACAAAACTGAAAGTATCAATATTGGCAAAAATCGTAATTAAATTATAAACAGATTAAGTGGTTAATACAAGCAGTATAAATGACCGTCTTGGAAGATAGGTATCGGCAGCACCAGCATGCCCGTAATGTCGTGCGGTGTAGTATTATTTTTATGAATTTAAGTGGGGTCGTCCACTGGAAGCGTACACCACCACTCGCTACAGATCCAACTATAAGTAGTCTTAAGGGGCATCGTTTACTGGAATCGTGTTCGAGTTGGAGGTTATAAGCGTCTAGGCTCTACAAGCGGGTTCGTGCTACAGATCCAACTATAAGTAGTCTTAAGGGGTATCGTTTACTGGAATCGTGTTCGAGTTGGAGGTTATAAGCGTCTAGGCTCTACAAGCGGCTTCGTGCTACAGATCCAACTATAAGTAGTCTTAAGGGGTATCGTTTACTGGAATCGTGTTCGAGTTGGCGGCTATAAGCGTCTAGGCTCTACAAGCGGCTTCGTGCTACAGATCCAACTATAAGTAGTCTTAAGGGGCATCGTTTACTGGAATCGTGTTCGAGTTGGCGGCTATAAGCGTCTAGGCTCTACAAGCGGGTTCATGCTACAGATCCAACTATAAGTAGTCTTAAGGGGCATCGTTTACTGGAATCGTGTTCGAGGCGGCGGCTATAAGCGTCTAGGCTCTACAAGCGGCTTCGTGCTACAGAACTAACTATAAGTAGTCTTAAGGGGCATCGTTTACTGGAATCGTGTTCGAGTTGGCGGCTACAAGCGTCTAGGCTCTACAAGCGGCCTCGTGCTACAGATCCAAAATTGTTCTGTTTCACTTCGAAACCCTGTCCTGTATTCTAGCTCACTAGTATTAAGAAAATATTTTATTTACCTTGTCATTTCCAGTTAGTTCTTGCTCAGGCCCCTTGTGATTAGGTTGGTGAAAGTTACCAATATTATTTATTTTTATGTACCCTCGTACAAATTTATTTATTATTACTAAATTATGCGGAAAAAATGTATCAGCGCATTGACAAATTAATCGGTGTAAATCATCATAGGCCTTTCAATGAGTAAAAATTAAACAAAATTTAAAATGTTGAGTCTGATCTAGGCGCACGGTAGATGGCCAGGCCATACTGTGTGTATATTACTGGCGGTCTTAGAGCCGATTTTTACCCTCTCATAACTTTCAACCAGCTAAAGATAAAGTTATGAAATTTTACACGGTTATTATACTACTAGATGTGAGTAAAACTGGAAATTTTCATAATTCTACATCGAATAGTTTCTGAGATATAAGCGATCGAAAATCGGGATTTATAGGACTCACTCACTCACTCACTGAAATTATTAGGCACTTCCCATGATGCTAGAGACTTGAAATTTTGCATGAAGATAGATATGAAGACTTTATTAAAGGAAAAAATCGAAAAATTGCGAAAAGTTGTGTTTGACTCCGCTTCGGGGGCGGGGGCGTGTCAGTTTTGAACTTCCTTCGGAAACCCATCATTCCGTCCGAAACCCATGATGTGGGGTATCAAATGAATTGGCTCGGTATGAAGAACCTATATTTGATGTTTTAAGAAACAATTAGAAGCATATAGGCTCGGTAAAAATCTTATACCAGATGTCTGTATGTTTGTTCCTCTTACAAATCCGTACCGTTTGACCGATTTTGACCAAACTTGGGACACAGATGGGTCTTGATACGGGGAGAATGATAGGCTAGGTTAAATTGCCTATCAGCTGTCTGTCTGTCTGTTTGTTTCTTATACAAATACACACCGTTTGACCGATTTTGACGAAATTTGACACACATGTCGGTCGTTATCCGGGTAGTGTCATAGGCTAGTCAAAATCGTCTATCAGCTGTCTGTCTGCATGTTTGTTCCTTACACAAATTCACACCATTTGACCGATTTTGACCAAACTTGGCACACAGGTAGGTCTTGGTCCGGGGAATGCACTAGGCTAGGTAAAAATGGTCTTTCAGCTGTCTGTCTGTATGTTTGTTCCTTATACAAATTCACACCGTTTGGCCTATTTGGACCAAACTTGGCACGCAGGTAGGTCTTGATACGGGAGTATCATATTACCAATGACGTTTTCTACTTTTTGTTCCATCGAAATGCCATCATTCCTTCTGAAACCCACCATGTGGGGTATCAAATGAATCGTCTTGGTAAGGAGAACCTATATTTGATGTTTTAAAAAACATTTCGACGCATCTTAACAAAAACAGTAGTGACTTCTTTCTTAAATGTAGTAAATAAAGTCGTAGGGGTTCACTGCATAATATACGTACTTCAAAGCAGATACTAAGTTTTTCAAAGTCGAGCCATCTAAATTACAAAGTTTAGGATCACAAACCCAAAATGTATCGTCTTTGTTCTTATATTTTTCTTGAAGGCCTTCTGCACTTTCCCTATTGTGATCTTTATCCTCGGGATAAGACTCCTGTGTTTTACAGTGTAATAGTTTAGTTAAGAGAGCAATCAATTTGTCCTCTAGAGTAATGTCATCTGGAAGAGCTTCTAACTTTTCTAGTCTAGTGATTAGATGTATGTAGGTTGATTATTGGTATCAAATATCAAGCAGTAAGGAGAACCTTATGCAGAATCCAAAGACCCTGGTTTTATATGAAGTACAAAAGCCAGTAGGTATGCGGCAACTAAATTCTATTTAAAACTTTGAAAAAAGTAATGAGATCCCCAAAAAAACATAAATGTGAAATAGAGGCCAAGTTCCTGCCCCCACAAAGAAACACTCCCTTCCTCAAAAATATCCCCTCCTAAAACCCCCCGAAAACGCCTTACCATTCTACACTCCAAAAAAGTAGTATGAGTTGGTGTATTAATTCAACCAAAAATATTTGCCAATACAAGAGATGATACAAGAAAGAAATGTCCAAGCTCATTACTTGGAAGACCTCATAGTTACTTACTAAGAACAGTAAAGACACACTTCAACTGACCTTTAAAAACAACAATAAAAATACTAATATCCAGTTACTAAAATATCACTTTCCTCAACCAGGTATATTCTTAAACTTGGCAATGTTTAGTTTTTCTCTAAAGATAATTTCGGCACAAAAAAAACATTGCCAAGTTTAAGAATATACCTGGTTGAGGAAAGTGATATTTTAGTAACTGGATATTAGTATTTTTATTGTTGTTTTTAAAAGTCAGTTGAAGTGTCTTTACTGTTCTTAGTAAGTAACTATGAGGTCTTCCAAGTAATGAACTTGGACATTTCTTTCTTGTATCATCTCTTGTATTGGCAAATATTTTTGGTTGAATTAATACACCAACTCATACTACTTTTTTGGAGTGTAGAATGGTAAGGCGTTTTCGGGGGGTTTTAGGAGGGGATATTTTTGAGGAAGGGAGTGTTTCTTTGTGGGGGCAGGAACTTGGCCTCTATTTCACATTTATGTTTTTTTGGGGATAAGTAATTAAATTTCTGCAGGGAAGCCTAGGCTATTTATCATCCTGAGACGTCAGGATGAGATGGATCTCCAGGAGACCGAAGAAGATTGATGGGACCTTCGAGATGGATATTAGTTTCAAATCCTGACACCAGATAGCACTCACCAAAATCAAGGGAATTCCATATAGTGGCGACGGTGGCTTGTATTTTTCTTTAAGATTGTATCAAATATGGGACCTTTTATGCAAACCCCCCTATCGTACATAAGATTTTTAATAACGCGAGATAGATTAGAAATCTACCCATTTTATACAACTTACAGTAATATCTGATTAGAGCTTAAAGAGTTTAAGTATGAGCTAAGAATTTCAGATAGCAACTTAGGTTAAAAAAAACTGTTATTTTCAGTTATACATTTATTAGCTCTGAATACTACGGAGTTTTAGAATAATTTGTATATGTTGATTGAATACATCAATCTCCTTGAAAGAGAGGAGAGGGAGGCGTGCTCTGGATTATAATGTTACCTCCACGAGCTCTCACGGCTGGAGTGGAAACTATTCTCCAGGGATTGGTCGATACTCCATTTCCTCCTTTCCTTTTTTTTTTCTGTTTGGAACAAACTCGAATAGCGTTCAACAATTGTCACTCTTTTTTTCTTTTTGAAAGCCGAGTCACAAAATATCAATTTTCAATTTTAGATTACAGAATATCAATTTCCTCTCTATTTTAGCATAAATTAATTAATAACACTAATTTACAAATTCAAGGTCAATGATTAGATATACGAAGATTTGAGAATAGTGACTCCACGGCCGTTTCCAATGACCTTCATTTTTAGAAACGCATCCACCCAATCTCTTTTTGAGGTTCTTTAGTAGGCTAGAGCTCAGCTGTAAGCCGAATACGTCAATTGTCGAAGCCATTGCCAGCTGACTTCTATTGGCATGCGAGTCAATTGGATTAATAAACTTTTTCTTGACCAGTGAAGATTGATGACTTCGAAACCTTATTGCTTAGCGAGGTCCAATAGTTAGCAAAACGCATTGGCTAGAAAAGCCCATTGGTCAGCATACTCCGTTGGATATCAGCCCCTTGGCAAGTGAAAATCATTGACTTTCGAAGTCCATGAGTCAGAGAACTCCGATGGACAATGATGACCTTAAGCAAACGAAACCAATTGGTTAGCAAAGTCTCATGGCAAGCGAAGTCCATGAGTCAGAGAACTCCGATGGACAATGATGGCCTTAAGCAAACGAAATCAATTGGTTAGCAAAATCTCATGGCAAGCGAAGTCCATGAGTCAGAGAACTCCGATGGACAATGATGGCCTTAAGCAAACGAAATCAATTGGTTAGCAAAATCTCATGGCAAGCGAAGTCCATGAGTCAGAGAACTCCGATGGACAATGATGACCTCAAGCAAACGAAACCAATTGGTTAGCAAAATCTCATGGCAAGCGAAGTCCATGAGTCAGAGAACTCCGATGGACAATGATGACCTTAAGCAAACGAAACCAATTGGTTAGCAAAATCTCAAGGCAAGCGAAGTCCATGAGTCAGAGAACTCCGATGGACAATGATGACCTTAAGCAAACGAAACCAATTGGTTAGCAAAATCTCAAGGCAAGCGAAGTCCATGAGTCAGAGAACTCCGATGGACAATGATGACCTTAAGCAAACGAAACCAAATGGTTAGCAAAATCTCATGGCAAGCGAAGTCCATGAGTCAGAGAACTCCGATGAACAATGATGACCTTAAGCAAACGAAACCAATTGGTTAGCAAAATCTCATGGCAAGCGAAGTCCATGAGTCAGAGAACTCCGATGGACAATGATGACCTTAAGCATACGAAACCAATTGGTTAGCAAAATCTCATGGCAAGCGAAGTCCATGAGTCAGAGAACTCCGATGGACAATGATGACCTTAAGCAAACGAAACCAATTGGTTAGCAAAATCTCATGGCAAGCGAAGTCCATGAGTCAGAGAACTCCGATGGACAATGATGACCTTAAGCAAACGAAACCAATTAGTTAGCAAAATCTCAAGGCAAGCGAAGTCCATGAGTCAGAGAACTCCGATGGACAATGATGACCTTAAGCAAACGAACCCAATTGGTTAGCAAAATCTCAAGGCAAGCGAAGTCCATGAGTCAGAGAACTCCGATGGACAATGATGACCTTAAGCAAACGAAACCAATTGGTTAGCAAAATCTCATGGCAAGCGAAGTCCATGAGTCAGAGAACTCCGATGGACAATGATGACCTTAAGCAAACGAAACCAATTGGTTAGCAAAATCTCAAGGCATGCGAAGTCCATGAGTCAGAGAATCCGATGGACAATGATGACCTTAAGCAAACGAAACCAATTGGTTGCAAAATCTCATGGCAAGCGAAGTCCATGAGTCAGAGAACTCCGATGGACAATGATGACCTTAAGCAAACGAAACCAATTGGTTAGCAAAATCTCATGGCAAGCGAAGTCCATGAGTCAGAGAACTCCGATGGACAATGATGACCTTAAGCAAACGAAACCAATTGGTTAGCAAAATCTCATGGCAAGCGAAGTCCATGAGTCAGAGAACTCCGATGGACAATGATGACCTTAAGCAAACGAAACCAATTAGTTAGCAAAATCTCAAGGCAAGCGAAGTCCATGAGTCAGAGAACTCCGATGGACAATGATGACCTTAAGCAAACGAACCCAATTGGTTAGCAAAATCTCAAGGCAAGCGAAGTCCATGAGTCAGAGAACTCCGATGGACAATGATGACCTTAAGCAAACGAAACCAATTGGTTAGCAAAATCTCATGGCAAGCGAAGTCCATGAGTCAGAGAACTCCGATGGACAATGATGACCTTAAGCAAACGAAACCAATTGGTTAGCAAAATCTCAAGGCATGCGAAGTCCATGAGTCAGAGAATCCGATGGACAATGATGACCTTAAGCAAACGAAACCAATTGGTTGCAAAATCTCATGGCAAGCGAAGTCCATGAGTCAGAGAACTCCGATGGACAATGATGACCTTAAGCAAACGAAATCAATTGGTTAGCAAAATCTCAAGGCAAGCGAAGTTCGTCAAATGAATCAAAGAATATAGCTGTCCCTAACTTTTTTTTTTTTTTTTTTTTTTTACGGCGCATCGACAAATCTTGGCCATTAGCGCCGGCCTCCAGGGTGCAGCCAGGAATTTTCTCAGCGAGCCCTGAGATGAGAAAATTCCTGTCGCCGGTGGGGATCGAACCCACCATCTCCCGCTTATGAATCCACCGTGCTAGCCACTAGACCACGGGAGACCCCCATCTGTCCCTAACTATCCTTAAAAATATTATATGAGCTAAGTAGTCAACGTTTTAGCGCGGTTCCTCCCTCCCCCATAGGGAGGAACCCCGCTTATAGGGTTGATACAATGAAACAATCCGGAAGTGCCGACTAGAAAATTTCGCGTTTCAGAACCCCTAGAGACCGAAAATAACGGTGGTTCAAATTTGTATATATATATATATATATATATGTATATATTTATTTATATATATATATATATATATATATATATATATATATTTGTCTGTTCGCTCTCTAGATAGAAGACGAATGGTCCGATTTTGATGAAATTTGGTACTAAAATCCTTCGTCCATTTTGAAAAGTCAAGTTCGTTAACCAGCAAAATCCGCCTACTGGAAGATGGCGTTTGGGGCGAAATTCGCGCAAAAAAAATCGTAACGCTTACGTTTTTGAGTTCATAAGCTTCTAAGTACTCGTTTTATATGACTCCTGGGCTAGGAAAACGAATGAAACCATTTTCAAGGCGATAGCTTTAACCGTTTTCGAGAAAATTGGAAAAATATTTTTTGAATACCGTTTTTGGTTTGGGTACTTAGAATCATGGGATTCAGTTGAAACATTTTCTGCATGTTCTACTTTCATCAAAACTATTATGTTGAAATTTTGGTTACGTTTGGAGTTAAGGAAGGGTTAGAATAGAATATTTTATTAACAGACATAAAAAGTTTTAGTAACTTTGTTTACTTTCCTTAATATCTCGAAAAAGGTTGAAAATCTTGGTAAACGGAAGAATACCATTAGAAAGCTTATTAAATGTTCTTAAAAAAAGGTTCTAATGAAAGTTTTGATTAGGCGATGTCAATCGGAGAAATAAGAGCATAAAACTTTAAAGTAATTGATTTCGCTTATTCGAACTGTTCTTTTTGTCTGTTTTTTATTCCTTGTTATTTTTTAATTGCTTATTGTTGGATAATGTATTTGAAAATAAAACAGGTTAAGAAAAATAAGAAAAACAATTTAATGTTAGAGATATGGATTTCCAAGATATATAGCTTTTCAACTGCCTAGCGTCCTTCCTAGGGAGGGTTCTTTGTCTTTGATTTTGGTACTTAGAATTATGGGATACAGTTGAAACATTTTCTGCATGTTCGAGTTTCATCAACACTAATATGTTGAAATTTTTGTTACGTTTAGAGTAAAGGAAGGGTTAGAATAAAATATTTTATTAACAGACAAAAAAAGTTTTGGTAACTTTGTATAATTTCGTTAGTATCTCGAAAACCGTTGACAATCTTGTGAAGCAGAAGATTACCATTCGGAAGCTTACTAAATGCTCTACAAAAAAGGTTCTGAAGAAAGTTTTAATTAGGCGATGTCAATCGGAGAAAAAAGTGCTTAAAGCTTTAAATTAATTGATTTCGTTTATTCCAATGGTTCTTTTTGTCTGTTTTATTTCTTGTTATTTTTTTTGTATTTGTTGGATAATGTATTTGACAATAAGACTTGTTAAGTAAAATAACAAAAACAATTTATTGTTAGAACTATAGATTTGCAAGATTCCAAGACCTTGTCACTAGCGGGTCTGTTTCTAGTGTAGCGGACCCTTCCAGGTAAGATCGTAAATCATGACCTTTCAAGACTTTACTACTCACAGGAATGGCGTTAGTGACCTTAAGGGTTGACACGCCATTATAATAATTAATTTAAAAAAAAGACTGGTGAAACCAAAATAATAACTGCTTCTATTTTAATCTTTCCAAATTAGACTAGGGATATGAACGGAACCGCGCTAAGATGATGCAGTCCTGCGAGACGGACTTTTTATGCTTCTTTTGTGTAAAATTAGTCTGAGGAGAAACTGTCCTTTGGGTTCTTCCTCCTTCAAAAATGCGAAATATTACCTGTCCGAGGAAATTTATAGTAGGTTTCTGGCAGCAAAAGTAGGACTGTAGGCAACTGAGAGGGAGTATTCTGACATCTAGAAAGACATTGCTTTAAAAAACCCTCATCACACCAGTCCTCTGTCAGAAATATGGATCATAACGAAGCGTGACGAATAATCCCTCCTCTATTTCGAAAGAAGTGTCTTGAGCAGCGTATATGTCCTGGGGTGTCCTGAATTGAATTCTTAGAATATACCAAGAATTGGCCAACCTATTTAGGGAGGCTGACATACTAAAGTACATAAAATGTGGACGTCTCCGCTGTGCAGGACACCTAGCCAGAATGCCAGACCAAGATATGCCTCAAAGCATACATTTACCGATTCATATGCCATGGAACCAGACCCCGACTGTGATGGCAAGATGGAGTAGCCGCCGATGCCCGCTGCCTACTCCGAGTTCGAAACTTGAAAGTGGCTGCACAAAGCAGTGACAACTGTCGGAAGCTGATTCTGGAGGCCAAGTCTCACTAGTGGGATGTAGCGCCGAGGAAGATAAACAATTTTGAATCAAAACACAAAAATTAATAGTGGTAAAACAAACTAACCACAAAGTATTGGGATAACGCTAGTTACATTAAAACACCTCTAGAGCACTAAAGACAGAGCAATAGTTCTGCGCTCTATCAATAAATTTCGTAACTAAGCAATTGGCCTATTTCTAACCTTATTTTTGTTTTTCGCCTTTAAGATACCCATCATCTTGTATTTTCCTGTATGCGGTTCACTCGCCGACAAACCGCCCAGAAATGCGCCTGTGGCGTACTGATTATGTAGTTCCACTTTGTTAACTTATAAAATCATTGCAATAAAGACCTGCGATTCGTTTTACCTTTATTTATGTTACCCCGAAGCAACCTACTATTAAAAGACTAAACTGAATTTCGGCTAAATTTAAACCTGCTCTTATAGTCACCCACTCCAAATCCTCAGAGTAGGGTCGGTGGCAATTTCGGCTAAATTTAAACCTGCTCTTATAGTCACCCACTCCAAATCCTCAGAGTAGGGTCGGTTGCAATTTCGGCTAAATTTAAACCTGCTCTTATAGTCACCCACTCCAAATCCTTAGAGTAGGGTCGGTGGCAATTTCGGCTAAATTTAAACCTGCTCTTATAGTCACCCACTCCAAATCCTTAGAGTAGGGTCGGTGGCAATTTCAGGCTTATTTAGAACTTTAGAGGAAAGGCTAAATTTGGCCAAAGGGACGGAAAAAGAAGGACCGCCCCCTCCCTTTCCTTCCTACAAGAACTCTCCACCAATCAGCTCCCACTCAGCATCATCAGCTCGTTAGCCAATAAAAAAGATTTTTTTTTTTTTTTTTTTTTTTTTTTTTTTTTTTTTTTTTTTTTTTTTTTTTTTTTTACTTCAATTTGTAACTTCTTATTTTCTATTAAGAAAATTGAGTTTCTCTTCCTTCGCGTCTAAATTGAGGCTCAATATCCAGTCGAATAAATTTAGTAACATTCTCTTTTCCATTATTTGTTACAAATAGTTTATATTTGTCAGGCTAAAATATACATTGATTTTGAAATACCATTAAACGTCACATGGAGATCCCCCAGATTAGGGGTGCTCAAACTTATATATATAAAATAAATAAAAAAAATCAGTCCCGTAACAGGCCACGAGGGCCCTGTGGGGCAGATACTATAGAGGTATCTGATTCATGACCATACGGCACACTAGGGAGATAGTGTGGTCAGTACTATGCTCCGACCGCCTGATTTTCCCCTTGCTACTTCGACTGCTTGGGTCATTAGCACCAAGGTACCCATTGATAAATTATTTAAAGGCTGGGTTGGCCTAGGGACGGTCAAGGAGGCCAAATTCAACCCATCAACGAAGACACTAGAAGAAAAAATCTTTAGTGCTTGCTCGGGATTTAAACTCAGGTCCTCCAACTTATTAGTCCATATATATATATATATATATATATATATATATATATATATATATATATATATATATGTACATGTTTATGTGTATAAGTATATGTATATATATATATATATATATATATATATATATATATATATATATATATAGATATATGTACATGTTATTATTAAATCTGTCCTAATTGTTTTACAGCCCTGATGAAGGCCTGTATCTCAAGCCGAAACGTCGGCACAATAAAACCATTTTCACGGTAAAATGTAGTTTTATTAAGTAGCAGTGACCGAACCCCGACAATCCCTACCTTGAATCATCTACGGTCAACCATCTCCTCTCAATCCCTACCTTGCATCATCCACGGTCAACCATCTCCTCTCAATCAAAAAATTAAGGATAATTGAGTTTCATCACAAATAACTTCACAACCTAAATGGTCCAAATTCATGGCACATTTTGGCAGCAAAATGAAATCGTTTAAAACTTCCTTACATACATGAGACTTCTTGGGTAAAACTAATTTATCAGCCATAAAATAAGTGGTAAAAAATATTTTTTTACTTTTCAGTAAAAACTGTGAGATTTCTTCACGGCGAGAAAAAGTTAAACAAATAGGTGTTTTGGGATGAAAGCTAGTAATAAAATGGAAAATAAATCTTAGAGCAGTATTATAAAAGTAATTAGGTATAAAAAATGTCAGTTCAAAGAGAACTGAACACCTTCGGTTTGAGTTCAAACAGAACTGAACACCTTCGGTATGAGTTCAAACAGAACTGAACACCTTCGGTATGAGTTCAAACAGAACTGAACACCTTCGGTTTGAGTTCAAACAGAACTGAACACCTTCGGTATGAGTTCAAACAGAACTGAACACCTTCGGTTTGAGTTCAAACAGAACTGAACACCTTCGGTATGAGTTCAAACAGAACTGAACACCTTCGGTTTGAGTTTTTCTTTCCCTACCAGCACCAATATGTGACGTCTGAATCAAGTAATGTACTTCATTCATATTATGAATTTCATAAGTATATATATATATATATATATATATATATATATATATATATATATATATATACTTACTCTTATGTATATAGATAGGAAAATTCAAAACAAACTATGCATACGTCATCATGATTAGCCACTGCCATCATGATTACCACAGCCACTCCAAACTTATTACCAATCCCTATCCCCGTTTCTTAGCTTATTTTACTACAATACTAATTTTACTGATAAATTCAATTTAAAACAAGAAACAACCAATTAAAAAGTGAGATAAACAAAGAGAAAAACCCTTTCAAAACAACAAAACAAACACTTTTTAAGTTTTAAGCGCTTATATCTCTGATTGACGTTGCCCCATCGAATATTGCTTCAGAACCTTTTTTGTAGAGAATTTAGTAAGCATTCGAATGGTTACCTTCCACTTACCACGATTTCCCAGCCGCTACCTAGATATTTACGAAAAATGTATGAAGATCCGAAAACTTTTCATGTCTATTAATAAAATAATTTTTTTCGCATACTTCCTTAACTCCAAACGTAACCAAAATTTAAACATCTTAGTTGGGTTTAATTTCCATGATGTAGAAAATATTTCAATTGAATCACGCTATTCTAAGTACTCACAAAAAAATAATGACTTACAAAAACATTGATTCCACTTTTCTCAGAAACGGTTACAGATATCGCCTTAAAAATGGTTTCATTCGTTTTCTTATGGTAAGGAACGTATAAATCAAGTACCTGCAAGCATATACACTTAAAAACGTAAGCGTTACGATTTTTTTTGCGCGAATTTCGCCCCAAACACTATCTTCTAACGAACTTGACCTTTCAAATTAGACGACAGATATTTGTACCAAATTTCGTCAAAATCGGCCCATTTTTGAGCTTGATAGAGAGCGAATAGACAAGCATATATATTAAAACTTTCACGTTCTGGCGTGTAAAGGAATGGTCTGACTTGTATGAATTTCGCCCAAATAAATCGCTGTGCGTCTTGCGTTATAAGCTGCCAGGGGCACTTTTATAGGTATTTAGAATTAAGGAATTCAATGAAATTACTTTCAAGTTAATAAAATAACTTCACTTCAAAACAAATTGGAAAAAAACTAGAATTTATGTTTTGAGGTCTCATAAACAAAGAATGGACTTTTTTCCATATGTTCGGCATTTTTACAAAGAAGGATGTATACATTTTGGTTACCATTGAAGAACAGGAAATATTTTAAAATGTATTATATTAAGAAATGAGGATTTTTAGAGATCAAAAACAGTTACGAAATTCTTGTACATGAAGTTGACAATTCGAAAGCCTTATGAATGTCTTACAGAAATCTAATGGTAATAAATAACTTGGAAAAACTGTGCTTGAACTTTTGGGTGTGTTGGTTACGTTCTGTTGAAGGCGATATATTTCGAGTTTATATTCTTAAATTTCCAAAACTTCGTTATATTAAAACACCTTACATGGCGCAGTTCCTACAAATTGTAATTTTATTGAGAAATTCTTTATTTATGAAAAAAATAAAGTTTGCTGCCCAAATGTTTTGGGATGCTATAAACTCAGCGTACTTATCAATCTTATGGAAATTCATTTCAGTTGGTTAAAAAAAGGTTATTGTATTAATTTGGAAAAATAAATTTTGAAGATGTGTTTTAAATAAATAATTAATTTTAATATTAAACAAATTTTTATAATACTTGAAATGCAAAGAATTATAATGACAAGTTTGGCCAAAATTGAAATGATTTTCGAAAGACTGATAAGCAGCTGACTAGCTCCCGTATATATGATTGTGGAGTATCCCCAGGGAATCTATCAAAATAGATTCCGCGAGTTTAGATAGTTCCTTTGGGTCCACGCCTAAATCTTGCAGGAAGTCTTGTGTCTGTTTTGGAATCGTCCCTCTTGCTCCAAACCATAGGCCTTCAACTGTATATTTTCTTCGCCCGAATTTTTCCTGGTAGAATTCTATACACTTGGTATAGATTTCTCTTTTTTCTAAATTAATTTCTTCTGCTTGCTGTGGATCGTTTGTCTCGTATCGCACTGTGGGGTCGATAATGTAAGCTTCTTTCGATTTATCTTTGAAGGCAATTATGTCGGCATATCTCGGACATCCCTCATCATCGACGCCATAAACCTCTTCAAAGAATGTAAATACAAGCATTTTTTTGAAGGAGATTAATAATTTTTTGCTTCACATTATGATGTCTCCGTGTGACCAGGAGCATATTCATTGGACCCATCAAGTGAAACCGAAACGTTCGAATACCCAGATGTGGGTCCTTTGTTGAAGATGTACTGGAAGACAGGACCAGCAGTGAGATAAATGCTAGGGATTAAGAAGGGATACTCTAGACAGAAGAAGATTTAGCACGTTTAATATCCTTCACAGAACTTGGATATTGGGCCAATCCGTTCGATCAGCCAAGTCTAGTGTTTTTGCTCTGCTGTCTATTCCAGGTCCTTCAACCTGTCTAACCCAAATCCAGATATCTTATCGGCGATGCGTAAAAGTAGGATGGGATAACATTTCATCTAGCCTAGGCACGCATTGCGTTGGTACAAAAATAATGCAGGTTTTCAATATTAATTTTCTTCAGACAAGTGCTTGTCAAGTAAACAAAGACAATAAAAGCCCGTCACGCATGAGCTGCATAACTAAGCACTTTCCTCAGAATTGGGTAGTGTCGAGTGCATTCCTGAATAATTTGCTTAAAATAACCTATATAGATAAATAAAATAAAAACGTAAATAACACCTGTTTCAATTCAATTCAAACATAGTACAAAGTAAATCCCCCCCTTCCGATAGACCGATTTAGTTCATTTTTACAACACTTCTTCCTTATTAGATACCCAGGACGTATACCGCGTTTCGTTACAATACAGCAAAAATTACAACCGGTATGAGCAAATTAGTAATTTGGGTCCAGAGTAAGCCCCCCTCCCCCTCCTAATGAACCGATTTAGTTTATTTTTACAACAAATTTTTCTCTTTAGTTGACCAGAACGAATACCGAGTTTCGTTGAAATACAACACAAATTATGGCTGGTATTGGCAAATAATTACTTTGGCTCCGGAGTAAACCCTCTTTCCAGATGGACCGATTTTGTTGATTAACGAACTCGTTCAATCGTTTGATAGGGTAATACGATATACCAAGTTTCGTACGTAACAAAAACTCTGTCCGGTATCGTGTTAACGGACACATATATAACTATATATATATATATATATATATATATATATATATATATATATATATATATATATATAAATTTTAACTGGGGTCATTTTCGGTGTCTAGTAGGTAGGATCAATAAAGATTTGAAGAATTTTTTCAAAAATTCCTTCATGAGTGCAACCTAAAACGTTAAAAGTACGCTAGAAAGAGCTAAAACGTTAGTTACTGGGTTCTAAACAATGGTTGTTAATCTTGTTTCTCCTCAAAGATTAGTTAGGTTTCTGTTTGAATTTCGATGAGTAAGGACCTCTAACATTCACGATGGCCATTTTCCTCAGGCATATATATATATATATATATATATATATATATATATATATATATATATATATATATATGTATATATATACATATATTTAAACATAGGGTGTCCTGTAAATGTCCAGTCACATTGTGGGAGCTTTTTGAATAAACTGAAGGAAAAAATATAATTTTCTTCTCACAGATCTATGTTTTTTTTTTAAACTTTTGCTCCTATATTGTCCACATACTTCAATAACACAGGGTTGTGATACTTGAATGGAAAACTAGTTAAATGAGGAAGTTTTTCTGAAACCCGGACATCTCAGATCCTGTCCATTGAGGAGTAACGCTGGTAAGAAATATCAAGAAAATGTCAGGGAATTTAGAATAGCTTTCTTTTGGTAAGATATACATACTTACATTCATTAATTTTTACGTTTACTCCCAACTAGTCTTATAGTAAATTTACTCAGCTTTCGATTGGGTTCACTTCCTTTCTAGTAGAACCACCTGGGACGGAGCTACAACGAGTATTCTTCTAAAAACCACGTTTGTCTCGATAAAACAATAAAACGACGTTTTCTCCCTTATGGGCGAGAATTCGGAAAATCGTCATAGAACATTTTTTGTTCCCCTAAGGGTCCTCTATCACCCCTCACAATATGACTAGACATTTACGGGACACCCTGTATATATTATACAAGGTCTAGGTAGGACTCTAGGAGGGGATTCTAGACATAATTTCGAATAACAAATTTCATTTGAAGCATGGTCCATTCCGAAGGGAAAAGCAGTTATTCCAAAACACAAACACAAAATGTTTTTCTTTCGGTTAAGCTTTATTGCTTGTGGACTAGACAATGGATTCCCACAGTTTCTATAGTAAAAAAGTCCGTCACGCAGGAGCTGCATAACTAAGCACTTTCCTCAGAATTTGGGTAGTGTAGACTGCTTTCCGGAACAATTTGCTTAAAATATCCTACATAAATAAAATAAAAACGTGAATAGTTCTCTTTTAATTTTGCAATGAGTAACTGATCAATTATTAATTTGCTTCCAGAGTTATGTTTACACATGGTACCTACTACACTACGTAATAAATACAAAAAACCTCATATTATCGTATTTTGATCTAACGCAGGAACAGGATACAGTCACTCTAGTGGTAGAAAGCGCTTCTTGCGGCGGCTTTGTGAACCTACGTCTGGCGGGCTTTTCTATTGAAATATATTACAAATTAAACCCCCGCTTTCCGATTGACCGATTCAGCTCATTTTTACAACACTTCTTTCTCGTGAGTTACCCACGACGTAAACCGCGTTTCGTTACAATACAGCAGAAATTACGACCGGTATGAGTATATTAGGAATTTGGGTCCCCAGTAACCCCCCCCCTTCTAATGAACCGATTTAGTTTATTTTTACAACACATATTTACCTGTAGATTACCACTACGAATACCGAGTTTCGTCGAAATATACCAAACATCACGGCTGGTAGTGGCGAATTGGTATTGTGGGTCCGGAGTAAACCCCCCCCCCCCTTCTAATGAACCGATTTAGTTCATTTTTATATCTCACTTTTCTCTCTATATTACCACTACGAATACCAAGTATCGTTGAAATATAACAAATATTACGGCTGACATAGTCAAATTAGTGTTTTGGGTTCGGGGTAACCCCCCCCCCCCTTCCGGTGGACCGACTTTGGTGGTTAACGAACTCGTTCAATCGTTTGCTAATTGAATAATATATACCAAGTTTCGTGACGAAAAAACAAAAACTCTGGCCGCTATCGTGTTAACAGACATATATATATATATATATATATATATATATATATATATATATATATATATATAAATTTTAACGGGGGTCATTTTCGGTGTCTACTAGGTAGGATCGATAAAGGTTTGAAGAAATTTTTCAAAAATTCCGTCATGAGTGCAACCTCAATAGCTACTTTCCTTCGGAGGAAAGTGCTGAAATGAGTAATGAATAATTTCTTCACACAAAGTATTTTAAATTAACAAAACTCCATTTAATATTTGTTGCAAAAAGAGAGTGAATCGTTCAACCAATCCCTGAGTGAATCGTTCAACCAATCCCTGAGTGAATCGTTCAACCAATCCCTGAGTGAATCGTTCAACCAATCCCTGAGTGAATCGTTCAACCAATCCCTGAGTAAACTTCCACTTCATTCGCAGAGATTGAATGTAGACGCTTACTAAATGTACACGTTTTCCTGTAAGTAGAGGATCTGTAATCTGTTAGGGGGCTGAGGAAAATATTCGCGAGAAACCTCGGATTCATCGAGAAAAATAGAGTTGCGCAATTGGACGTCTCGAAAGTATCTTCTATCAATGGGTTTAGTGAACAAAGAATGTGTTTTAGCTAACACACTGCCAATTCAGGTCAAAGCTGAGGAAATGATAAGGCTACATAGGTTATTGAAATTGAAAGAAATTCCAGAAGACTTTACTTATCAGAATATCACAGCACATGACATAGAACAAGACATACGGTTCACGAACTGGTTACACCCTAAAGACAACATTGTACCGACTGACGATGTAGAAACAACATGGACTTATCACATTTACACGGACGGCAGTAAAAGCAATGACAGTGTTGGATCTGCATACATAATACTAAAAGACGACATAACTATTGACAGAGGACAATACAGACTATCACCACTATGTACGAACAACCAGGCAGAAAACCTTGCAATCATAAAAGCAGTAGAAACACTATATTCCATAAGTCACGACGGAGACACATGCATAATATACACTGACAGCAAGACAAACATAGCACGGATATACAACAGCCAAAATCATAACGAACAGACTGAGCACATTAGAACACTACTAATTCTGTGTAAACAGAAAAATGTGACAGTTACAATAACATGGATTAAAGGAAATTCTGGACTATTAGGGAACGAGACAGTTGACTTACTCGGAAAATCAGCTTCGAAGGACATGACATTACCTATATCTTACTCTAAACTTACATCACAGACTACAAAATCACGACTAAGAGACGAATCAATGCGAAAATGGGACGAAAGATGGACGAACACAACTAAAGGAAGACATTTACACAAATTCATACCTACAATACTCAACAGAAAAAAATTAACACTAAACAACTTTAAAATGACTCAATTCGAGCTGGAGGGGTGTGTGGAGCAATGCTTCTGCCAATAGTCTAAAGGCAGCTTGTTGTCCCGATGGGGGTGCTGAGAAGCATTATCTTGTGTGTATTAAAGGGATCCTGCATCATCTTCAGTCGATGGAGGACACTCCTCGCCGGTGTGGGACGTTGAGGATCGCCTGGGGTTTTTATTTTGTTTTATTATTTATTCAATTATTTATTTAGTGTATATATGTTTTTTATTTTAATTTGGTGTATGTGTGAGTGTGGATTATGTTTGACTGCACTATGATATACCTCCATCGAGTATAGTAGCTCTGGTCTAGTGGGTGAAGTATAAGGGTATTTAAGTCTGTAATTTTTTCTTATTATTGTATTTAATGCTTTATAGTTGTTTTTTGTTAGTTGTTATATACTTATGTATTTTTTTTTATTTCTTATTAGTTTTAAATGAGGTACTAATGAAACGGATGTGTACATATTTGAACTAAGGTCTTTCAGCAACTGGGCTTGATGTTTTCAAGCCTAAATAACGAGGGTGAAGGAGACGCCAAATTGTTAAGTTGACCATGTATGTGTCTTATACAGTGTATTATTAAATTTGAAGTGGATTGTATCTCCTAATAAAGAAAAATAAAACATATATATATATGTGTATATATATATATATATATATGTGTGTGTGTGTGTGTGTGTGTGTGTGTGTGTGTGTGTGTGTGTGTGTGTGTGTGTGTGTGTGTGTGTGTAAATATATAGAAATATTAGCTGACAACGGCAACAACCAAAAAGGAATAATGAATCTTGACCAAGAATCACCTTTAATCACACTTTCAAGGCGCACTATTGGTAAGGATGTCACAAAAAATGTTTGAAATGGCGCAATTTATGTGATTCTATGTGAGCTTGTTGCGCTTCCTCCTACAGGAACATAACAGTAGTTATATTGGTGGAAATGTCAGAAGTGGAATTTATGTGATTCTATGTGAGCTTGTTGCGCTTCCTCCTACAGGAACATAACAGTAGTTATATTGGTGGAAATGTCAGAAGTGGAATTTATGTGATTCTATGTGAGCTTGTTGCGCTTCCTCCTACAGGAACATAACAGTAGTTGTATTGGTGGAAATGTCAGAAGTGGAATTTATGTGATTCTATGTGAGCTTGTTGCGCTTCCTCCTACAGGAACATAACAGTAGTTATGTTGGTGGAAATGTCAGAAGTGGAATTTATGTGATTCTATGTGAGCTTGTTGCGCTTCCTCCTACAGGAACATAACAGTAGTTATGTTGGTGGAAATGTCAGAAGTGGAATTTATGTGATTCTATGTGAGCTTGTTGCGCTTCCTCCTACAGGAACATAACAGTAGTTATATTAGTGGAAATGTCAGAAGTGGAATTTATGTGATTCCAAGTAAGCTTGTTGCGCTTCCTCCTACAGGAACATAACAGTAGTTATGTTGGTGGAAATGTCAGAAGTGGAATTTATGTGATTCTATGTGAGCTTGTTGCGCTTCCTCCTACAGGAACATAACAGTAGTTATATTGGTGGAAATGTCAGAAGTGGAATTTATGTGATTCTATGTGAGCTTGTTGCGCTTCCTCCTACAGGAACATAACAGTAATTATGTTGGTGGAAATGTCAGAAGTGGAATTTATGTGATTCTATGTAAGCTTGTTGCGCTTCCTCCTACAGGAACATAACAGTAGTTATATTGGTGGAAATGTCAGAAGTGGAATTTATGTGATTCTATGTAAGCTTGTTACGCTTCCTCCTACAGGAACATAACAGTAATTATGTTGGTGGAAATGACAGAAGTGGAATTTATGTGATTCTATGTGAGCTTGTTGCGCTTCCTCCTACAGGAACATAACAGTAATTATGTTGGTGGAAATGTCAGAAGTGGAATTTATGTGATTCTATGTGAGCTTGTTGCGCTTCCTCCTACAGGAACATAACAGTAGTTATATTAGTGGAAATGTCAGAAGTTGAATTTATGTGATTCTATGTGAGCTTGTTGCGCTTCCTCCTACAGGAACATAACAGTAGTTATATTGGTGGAAATGTCAGAAGTGGAATTTATGAGATTCTATGTGAGCTTGTTGCGCTTCCTCCTACAGGAACATAACAGTAGTTATATTGGTGGAAATGTCAGAAGTGGAATTTATGTGATTCTATGTGAGCTTGTTGCGCTTCCTCCTACAGGAACATAACAGTAGTTATATTGGTGGAAATGTCAGAAGTGGAATTTATGCGATTCTATGTGAGCTTGTTGCGCTTCCTCCTACAGGAACATAACAGTAGTTATATTGGTGGAAATGTCAGAAGTGGAATTTATGTGATTCTATGTGAGCTTGTTGCGCTTCCTCCTACAGGAACATAACAGTAGTTATAATGGTGGAAATGTCAGAAGTGGAATTTATGTGATTCTATGTGAGCTTGTATATTTCACATGGATCAGAAATATCTTTAGTTGTGAACCTTTTCCGGTGGTTTCACGCTTGGGTCGCACAGTGTGGCGTTCTTATGGAGTAAGTGGACAAAAGTCGTTCTTGACGGACATTTAAAGAGTAAACTAATTTGATCACTAAAGAACACATGTATTTCAAGGGCCTTGAAGAAAAACTAAGTTTTTTTTTCAATTATAATTATATTTACAAACATTTATTTGAAGTGGTTTATCAACCATCCAAATTTAATCAAAGAAAAAAGAAATTATTATAAAAAAAATTAGAAATAATTATACAAACATGTATAAAGAATTAAAATGAATTATTCGCTGTCCGAAAACATACCTTCGGATGGCGTGTCCAGTTCAACTTGGAGGGAGTTTAAATTCGTGTTGTATTTTGAATGGTTTATTTTTCTGCTTAAAGAAATTAAAGGGTACGAAGATATTAAAAGACGATTTAAAAGGTCAGCATTGGAATTGATCCTATTTTTTCCAAAATGTCAACATTTTTTGGGTTTATGTTTTCTAAAAGAGAAAAATAAACACAGAATCATTCAAAGCAAGAAAAATTAGTATATACATGATGTATAACTGTTATTAAAGCAAAATAATTCAAACTCAGGATGTTTTGGATCAAAATTGAAAAAAAGTGTATCTGAAGTTATTTTTAAAATGCTATTTGAAAATATTTACGAAAAATGTTAAAACAAAGACAATGGACATTTTCATACCTTCTTCGATGCGAAGGCAACCCATTCCATGTCACTGAGGTCAATCTAAAAGGATTTGTAAAGCAAAACAAGTTGGAAAAAATAGTCGCATTTTCGACTTTTGTCCACAGGCTGCCGCACTGTGGGTCGTTACGAATTACCGCTACAGGACTTGATATAACAGCAAGGCAATTTAGTTTATCTAATGACGGGAGCCTCAACTTGAGACAGAAGTCACATCATCACATTCATCAGAAGACTAATGAGCTTCTGGTCCATTAGATGAAGTAACTTGTCACGCTGATAGATATAGCGCGATAAGCAACGCAAGCAAGCGTAAAACAGGAGTTTCGGGATAGAAAAACAAACGTGAAGAGTTAATTCTTCTAAAGAATAAAGATTTCAATATTGTAATTCCTGACTTCTTGTAAGTAGGAACAATGAAAATTCAACGAGGTTTTAATTACACAGGTCTACAAAAATAATCTTTCTGAAATTTGATTTGATGATTTTGGTCAATCTCTATGCTCCTTGGCGTGCTGAAGCCGAACATGAGGTCAGTCCCTCTCTATCGCGTAAGAAAATTGTTCAATCTCAAGTAAGGGCAGAGGTACTACCATTAAAAGAAAACAGAATTGGCGAATAAGAGTTTTCATTTATTTCCATGATCTTTTAGTTATTTCAATGTTGTTTACTGCACAAAATACATAAATGTGTAGAAATAACAGCTTCAGAATTAACCAGTTATGCTCATTATAATGAATTCGTTCGAGAACTAATGACAAATTTTCGTATGTTTCTTTTAAATGTACCGAATGGCCAACTGGAACTGAAGCATAAGTATTGCCATTGTGCAACAAAACAGCCTTTAGACTTCGCTTTGATGAGTCTATGAATAGACGCCAATGAATCGGGTCATATTGTATATCAAATTGACCCATCAGACCAAGAATGTCTTTGCAATAAATAAGATTCTCATCCAGAGCAAAGTAAGGAACAAAAACTGCTTCACGGTGTCGATACTATGAAAAAGAAGTGCCTGGCTGTAATACATTTTTGTTTTTAAGACGGGAGCCAAGTAACTGAGCTGCATCTTTTGGAACTCCAAGATCTCTCACTAAGTCGTTCAACTCCTGTTGAGAAATAAGCTGAGGTTCATCTTCTGAACTGCTTGCTTTGAACTCACTGTGTACTTCATCGCTCTCCGACATACAGGGTTCTCTATTAGCTTCCCTATCTATACTGCCCAAGTCACGAGGGGGCTGAGGAACTGTCAATCCAGGACCGTGTGGTACCGGACGACTAGCAGATTCCACATTAGGGTAGTTAATGAGCTTATGATTTTTGGAATTATAGCCTTGAACATGACAATTACAAAAGTAACAGTCATTAACGTGTTTTTTTTTTTGCTCCCTCCACATCATTGGGATAGCAAATCCGAAAGATTTTAACTCTCCATTGTACCATAAGCGAAGTTTTTCTACGCAGCTATGGCATACTTTGTGAGGAGCCCACACTTTATCTTGATCTCCTATTCTCAAGCCAAAATATGCATAATATACATTTTTAACAAAACCTGTTATATTTCGTTGGTATTTCTTAACTGTGTACTCACCACAGATAAAACAGAAGTAGTCTGGACTGGTAACACAACGACGATGAGACATTTTGTCTAAATGCACTTTCAAACCTTAAAATACGTTCTTAATCACTTTGACACAACTAAGAGACCTCAGTGAATGTGTTCACTTCAGTTGATACTACTTAACTGAGAGAATGAACAGAAATTTAGCTCCAAGTTCCTGATACAACAGGTTCAATCTCGTTTAGCTTCAGACAGTGACATCTGAGACCAAACAAGTACGTTCCTGTCTGAACAGGTCGTGCCTAGACTCCCTCAGGCCTACAACATCTACTGAGGGAGTCATTGCCTACACCACCTAGTGAAAGATGTCTGTTTATAAAAAGAGAAATCGTTTGGGAAAAAAAAAAAAACCTACTTCTTACCAAATTTATGTGTATAGCAGGTATATTATGTTCTATGGATTTGAAAAAAATCTGTACGTGATAGAGAAAAACGGACTTCATTCTCGGCCTCAGCACACCGAGAAACACAGAGATTAGCCAAAATCATCAAATCAAATTTTTGGTTGTAGACCTGTGTTATTATTATAAACTGGAAATTATTCCAATAAATATCTCAATGACTCGATTTCTTTTTTATTTTACGAATAAAATCAAATAAACAAGTACGATTCACATTCTTTGATCCAAAGATAAATATCTAAATCGTGGTCAGGAGTTTTTCCTCCAAAAAGAACATTAAATCCACATACTTACGAACTGCAGACTCCGCAATAATGTAAATATACCCTACGACTTACGGGACTCAAAAGGTAGCCACACATAGCTTCTACATACATACACATAGCTTCTACATACATAGCTTCTACATACATATAGCTTCTACATACATAGCTTCTACATACACATAGCTTCTACATACACATAGCTTCTACATACACATAGCTTCTACATACATAGCTTCTACATACATAGCTTATACATACATAGCTTCTACATACACATAGCTTCTACATACATAGCTTCTACATACACATAGCTTCTACATACATAGCTTCTAAATACATAGCTTCTACATAAATAGCTTCTACATACATAGCTTCTACATATACATAGCTTCTACATACATAGCTTCTACATACATAGCTTCTACATACATAGCTTCTACATACATAGCTTCTACATACATAGCTTCTACATACATAGCTTCTACATACACATAGCTTCTACATACATAGCTTCTACATACATAGCTTCTACATACACATAGCTCCTACATACATAGCTTCTACATACATAGCTTCTACATACACATAGCTTCTACATACATAGCTTCTACATACTTAGCTTCTACATATACATACTTCTACATACACATAGCTGCCCTACTCAAACATTTAAGAAACACACATTAATACACCAAAGTTTAACTTATTCATCTTTTTAACTGATATTAATACTTTTTGTATTATTTTTTTTATAAGTTCCTCTCGAAACCTCTCCTTGTATTACTTAATAATGTATTATTTTATCTAATTATACATTTTTTAAATCCATTTGTTTGTTCTTTTCATCATTTATTTATGCATTTATTAAATTTTATTTCATTTATTTTGATTGTTTTTTACAGTTCTTATTTTTCTCCTTGATATCTTTTCTTTCTTTTTATTTTTTCATCCTTTAACGTTGACGTCGAAAGATATTGTCGCCTATGTTATGTGGAACTCTATAAATTAACTAAATTAATTATAATTAATAAATCCATTTGATCTAAAAATCTCTTTTGGAATTTACTAAAACAATGACGAAGGCATGTAAAGAAGATATTTTTTTGCATTAACTTTATCAGTATAGCATACCATATATCGTGGATACAAAAGCAAACTAACGAATATGAAAATCACCACTTTTCAGAGTGGAAAAGTATTTATTCATAACTTTTTTTTGGACAGTCAAATATTCGGCAGATTTGACCTTTTGATAGTGGAATACTTTCCCTTTAATAGAGTGAAGTCAGATTGAAGAATTTGCCGCACATAAGTCCAGCAGAAATTATTAAAGATGGACAATGAAAGAAGCATTTTTTCATATTCGTTAGTTTGCATTTGTATCGAGGATATCTTGTAGGAAGTGTAAAATTCTATATAATTTGTATCGTGGGCACACAGATTTTGAGCTAAGCACTTTATTTCACGGGAATTTTAAGATTTCAAAAAAGATAAGATGAGATTAAAATAAGATTAAAATCAATTTTAACGAAATTCAGGGATAAAAATACCGTTTAGCTTACGTTTTTGCGTTACTAGGCTTCCAGGTACTGGTTTGAAATGTAATTGAACGTGGGTAATCTAAAAAAAAAAACTATTTTCAAGGCGATATCTATAATCGTCGTCATGATTTGGGGGGGGGGGATGCCGGATTTATTCTTATATATTTCGAAACCTGTTGAGACATTGTTGTAAAAGTGTCAAGCATCTATTCGAAAGCTTATTTTTTTTTTATTTATTTATTTATTTTACGAGCTTCGCAACGACGGCGACTTGCTCTTTTTTTTTTTAAGATACAGTAAAAAATACAAATTTATATGTTCACAATTATCAGTAACTTATAGTACTAAATACAACAAAAGTTTGAAAAGAGCTTACGACAAAAGTTAGGAGGTTTGTGTTAAGAATTATGTGCTAAACATTATTTAGAGCCTTGCTTTTTGAAATGTAGTTAATATATTTACATAACTTATAACTAAAACTAACAACAATTTTTTATTTGGTCATGATGGGGTCTACATGTTGTGGTTTTCCATTAATGACCAAGTAAAATTGAGAAATAATTACATAATAGAAAATAAAAATAATAATAATAATTACTCTATAGAAAAAAAAAATTCTTTTGTTTCTTCAGATTCTGTGATACAAGTTTATGTGTTTTAAATATTGGAGTATAGAGTGTATGTATGGACTACCCTCTGTAAGAAGTTCTTGTAGGTCGTGTGGGATGTTCAGTTTGTCACGTCTTTTACATTCAGTGAGTATATGTTTAATGGTCAATGTTATGTTACAAACTCTGCATATCGGTTTGTCTTTTTTCTCCATGAGGTAATTATGTGTGAGCAACGAGTGTCCAATGCGAAGTCTGGTCAGTACTACTTGGTCTCTTCTTGTCAAGGTATGTTGTTCGTTACTCCATGCTTTTACTGTGTTCTTAATTTGTGATAATTTGTTGTTTGTTAGTAGCCAGTGATGCAACCAGTCGTTTAATGTATGTGTGCGTAATGTGTGAACCAAATCATCTAACGTTATGTTTTCAATGTCTACGATCTGTTTATTTGTTGCGTCTTTTGCATGTTTGTCTACTGATGTACTTAGTCCGATATCCTCGTGTCCGGGTAGCCATAATAGTGTAAGTGTGTGATTGCTGAGTCTGTGTAATTGTTCGTATATCTGTTTAATTATTGGATGGTTAGTATAAATGTTATCGAGGGAGCGTAAAGAACTGAGTGAGTCTGTACATAGGAGGATGTTTGTGTTTTCAGTGTTATGTAGTTTTGTAAGGGCTAAGTGTATGGCGTGTAATTCGGCTGTGTAGATACTTGTGTTGTCATGTAATTTGATTGAATGTGTTTGGTTTTGGTTAATGGCTGCTGCTGCAGTTCCAGATGGTGTTTTCGATCCGTCTGTGTAGATGTGGATATGGTTAAGTTTATCTGCCAAAAGTGAGGTAAATATGGTTTTGTAAATTTTGTTGGAGCGTAAAAAACTACAAAATTGACTTAACACTAGCACAATTTAAAAAAAAAAATCGAAAGCTTATTAAATTTCTCACAAATACGGTTCCTATTTGCTTTTTGACAGAGCGATCTTATTCGGAGAAATTCCCGCTTAGGATACTGCTAGTGTTCTCTTGTAAAATCTTTCTTCGCTTCGAGATGTTTTCATTTTTCGAAAATTGAAGACAAAACATTAACTGTTTCTATTCTAATCTTTCAAAATGACACTAGGGAGAAGATCGGAAAAGCGTTAAGATAAGGCAGTTTCTGTGTGTCCGAAATTTGCATATGAGGTCGTATAATCATGTTTTTAATGGTATGGTTATTTGTTGGCTACCTTCAGGGAAGTTGTGTGGTATCCTCAAGTCGCTTCGTCTTTTATTGTATGTTTTATTCAGTATTACAAATTTCTTGTAAAGGTTACACCTTTCTTGTCATTAGGTAGTTATTGTTGGGTAAGGATTGAATGCCCAATTCTTAGTCGGGTCAATAAAACCTCTTCCCTGTTTGTAAAATATAATTGTAAAAATGTCTAATATGAGATGAATGAGAAGAAGGATCGAGTATTATTCTCAGGAGGAGAGCCTACCTGTTGTTAGAGTCCTGGCTCTGGATGGCTGACTGCTCGCGGTCGATGTGTTCGGCGCATGCTCACGGGCTTCCTGGCGTTTAGACTATCCTTCTTATACGCTCTTTGTCTAACGAGGAATGTGCTACGAAAAATCCCGTCTCGCGGGAGCACATTCCACAAAAAGTCCACTCGCAGGATTTTTCATGACAGCGAGTTGTGAGTTGGAACGAAACCAACCCTGCAGAAATGTCATGGACCGCTTTTTTTCCTGCTGAGATGGTACAATCGGTTTGTTCTTTGGAAAAAAATATGACAAGGATCCTCAAGCCCAAAGGGGCACAACGGCAGACAAGCTTCCGCAGAATGAATAATTGTATTTACACGTCCACTTTTTGCAAGAAAAGATTGAAATAGAAACAGTTTTTATTTTGGTTCCACCTTTCGTGTAATGCTTTTTTAGCCCATGATAAAAGGGCCAACCTACCCTTACCTGGCAGGGTCGGTCAGCCCCCACCATCCTCCATAATACAAAAGAAATACTTATTTCACAGTTCAATGCATTGATAAATATCAAACTGCTTCTTATTTTCTCTTCGTCTTCTACTATAAGAGAGGCGAGGTTAGCTCAGTGGTAGAGCACTGGACTAATAAGCTGGAGGCCTGAGTTCAAATCCCGAGCAAGCACTAAAGATTTTTTCTTCTAGTGCCTTCGTTCATGGGTTGAATTTGGCCTCCCTGACCGTCCGTAGGCCAACCCAGCCTTTAATTAATTTAATAATGCGTACCTTGGGTGCTAATGACTCTAGCAGTCGAAGCGGCCAAGCGGAAAATCAGGCGGCCGGAGCATAGTACTGACCACACTATCTCCCTAGTGAGCCGTATGGTCATGAATCAGATACCTCTATAGTATCTGCCTCTCAGGGCACTCGTGGCTTATTACGGGACTGATTTTTTTTTTTTTTTCTTCTACTATAAGGGTGGGTTTACACTAGGATGGTTATTGCAAGATATTTATATCAGAGAGAAATTCTGACTAATGTAAGCCATGTAAAATGTATGTCTGCAATAAATTCTACATGGTTTACATTAGTCAGAATTTCTCTCTGATATAAATATCCTGTACACTGTTGATCATCAATTCCTTTACAAATCCCAAAGTAATCAAGAAGTGAACAGCAAATATATCAATATAATAAAATACATTTATTCCAATTCGAAAGCTAGAATAGCTACAGACATTCCTGGTCCATTCTTTAATATCAATTGTGGAGTAAAGCAAGGAGACCCGCTTTCGCCCTCTCTATTTAATTGTGTACTCGAAGAAGTTTTCAAGTTGCTTAATTGGAGGGATAAGAAGTATGGGATACTCATAAATAATGCTAGGCTAACTCACCTTCGGTTTGCAAACGATGTAGTTATTTTCGGAACATCAATAGAAGAATTACAGGCAATGATATCGGAATTAGATTGTAATAGTAAAATAGCTGGGCTGACTATAAGTCAGGAAAAAACTGTACTTCTGACAAATGCGACAAGAGGAAGCATACACATTTCCGGATAAAATCTAAAATGGGTTGATGAAGCAGTTTATTTAGGCCAGTTAATGAGCTTTAGTGCCAAAGAAGTAGATAGAAGAATCCCTATGGATGGAGAAAGTATTGGTCTCTAAAATTTATTATGAAGAACCCTTTAGTAGATATAAAGAAAAAAGTCCGTCACGCAGGAGCTGCATAACTAAGCACTTTCCTCAGAATTTGGGTAGTGTAGACTGCTTTCCAGAACAATTTGCTTAAAATATCCTACATAAATAAAATAAAAACATGAATAGTTCTCTTTTAATTTTGTAATGAGTAACTGATAAATTATTAATTTGCTTCCAGAGTTATGTTTACACATGGTACCTACTACACTACGTAATAAATACAAAAAACCTCGTATTATCGTATTTTGATCTAACACAGGAACCGGATACAGTCCCTCTAGCGCTCCTTGCGGCGCCTTTGTGAACCTATATCTGGCTGGCTTTCCTATTGAAATATATTACAAAGTAAACCCCCCTTTCCGATTGACCGATTCAGCTCATTTTTACAACACTTCCTTCTCATGAGTTACCCACGACGTATACCGCGTTTCGTTACAATACAGCAGAAATTACGACCAGTATGAGTATATTAGTAATTTGGGTCCGGAGTAAACCCCCCCTTCTAATGAACCGATTTAGTTTATTTTTACAACACATATTTACCTGTAGATTACCACTATGAATACCGAGTTTCGTCGAAATATGCCTAAAATCACGGCTGGTAGAGGCGAATTGGTATTGTCGGTCCGGAGTAAACCCCCCCTCCTCATGAACCGATTTAGTTCATTTTTATATCTCACTTTTCTCTCTATATTACCACTACGAATACCAAGTTTTGTCGAAATATAACAAATATTACGGCTGAAATGGTCAAATTAGTATTTTGGGTTCGGGGTAAACCCCCCCTTCCGGTGGACCGATTTTGGTGGTTAACGAACTCGTTCAATCGTTTGCTAATTGAATGCTATATACCAAGTTTCGTGACGAAAAAACAAAAACTCTGGCCGCTATCGTGTTAACAGACACATATATATATATATATATATATATATATATATATATATATATATATATATATATATGCATATATATATATATATATATATATAGATAGATATATATATATATATATATATATATATATATATATAGATAGATATATATAAATTTTAACGGGGGTCATTTTCGATGTCTACTAGGTAGGATCGATAAAGATTTGAAGAAATTTTTCAAAAATTCCGTCATGAGTCCAACCTCAATAGCTACTTTCCTTCGGAGGAAAGTGCTAAAAGGCCAAATATTAGACCAAAATGTTCTTCCTTGTCTACTATATGGCTGTCAAACGTGGGCTTTAAACTTTAACTGCTTTGATGATGCACAACTAACCTTGAATTAGACCAGTTGGCTGTATAATTAGATTTATACGTAGAATTGAAATTCCTAGGATTGTATATATGCACTAATTAACATAACTGTATATGTATATAGTATTTATTGTAATAATAATTGTATTAGGCCTTAGTTATATAGAATGTACATATATAGACAATAACGTAATATACTGCAGTAATATATATACATGATGTAAGTATAGACAATTATGTAATTTAATATAATGTAATAATGTACAAACGATATAAATATATAAACAATAATGTAATATAATATAATGTAAGAATATATACTCAATGTTAACATGCAGAAAGCAATGTAATACATATATATAAAAAATGTAAGGTGTACATCGCTATAAAGCGTTAACACAAAAAAAAAAAATAAAATAAACTTTAACTGTCTCGAAAAACTACAAAGAACTCAGAAGGCTATGGAAAGAACTATAAAAGGAGTTCGACGGCACCAAAAAATAAGAAGTTCAACTATTAGAGGAGAGACAGGTTGCGCAGATATTCTAAAGAAGATAAACTCACAAAAATGGAAATGGGCTGGGCACCTCATCATGACATCAGATAATAGATGGACAAAATTGGTGACTCTTTGGAAACCCCTTCATGGAATTAGGAAGAGAGGAAGACCTTTCACAAGATGGGAAGACAACATTAAAAACCATGCTGGACCCTTTTGGTACAAGATGGCCAAGGATAGATCCAAATGGATGGAATTGGGAGAGGCCTTTGTTCAGTGATGGACCTTTCTCCTTAAAACCATGCTGGACCCTTTTGGTACAAGATGGCCAAGGATAGATCCAAATGGATGGAATTGGGAGAGGCCTTTGTTCAGTAATGGACCTTTGTTCCTTAAAACCATGCTGGACCCTTTTGGTACAAGATGGCCAAGGATAGATCCAAATGGATGGAATTGGGAGAGGCCTTTGTTCAGTAATGGACCTTTGGTACAAGATGGCGAAGGATAGATCCAAATGGATGGAATTGGGAGAGGCCTTTGTTCAGTAATGGACCTTTGGTACAAGATGGCCAAGGATAGATCCAAATGGATGGAATTGGGAGAGGCCTTTGTTCAGTAATGGACCTTTGGTACAAGATGGCCAAGGATAGATCCAAATGGATGGAATTGGGAGAGGCCTTTGTTCAGTAATGGACCTTTGGTACAAGATGGCCAAGGATAGATCCAAATGGATGGAATTGGGAGAGGCCTTTGTTCAGTAATGGACCTTTGGTACAAGATGGCCAAGGATAGATCCAAATGGATGGAATTGGGAGAGGCCTTTGTTCAGTAATGGACCTTTGGTACAAGATGGCCAAGGATAGATCCAAATGGATGGAATTGGGAGAGGCCTTTGTTCAGTAATGGACCTTTGGTACAAGATGGCCAAGGATAGATCCAAATGGATGGAATTGGGAGAGGCCTTTGTTCAGTAATGGACCTTTGGTACAAGATGGCCAAGGATAGATCCAAATGGATGGAATTGGGAGAGGCCTTTGTTCAGTGATGGACCTTTGGTACAAGATGGCCAAGGATAGATCCAAATGGATGGAATTGGGAGAGGCCTTTGTTCAGTGATGGACCTTTGGTACAAGATGGCCAAGGATAGATCCAAATGGATGGAATTGGGAGAGGCCTTTGTTCAATGATGGACCTTTGGTACAAGATGGCCAAGGATAGATCCAAATGGATGGAGTTGGGAGAGGCCTTTGTTCAGTAATGGACCTTTGTTCCTTAAAAGAAACTGAAAGTATTTTATTCATTTACTTTGTTATTTATTATTATGGAAGTAACAAAATTTAACGAAAAAGTTTTGTTTAATAGTATTATATTTTGTTTTGATTAATATTTTTTGTTATAATGGAACAAATAAAGGCTTTATTATTATTATTATTATTATTATTATAAATATCCTGCAATAACTATCCTAGTGTAAACGCACCCTAATACTAATTGTACAAATAAATGCAATTTAAAACAAAAAACAACCAGTTAAAAAGTGAGCTAAACAACTACAAAACCCGTGAACAGCATTGGGATGAGGCTACCTCCTTTTTTCAGCAAACCCTTCAATTCTTATTTCTTAATGTTATGTTTCAAATAACACTTTCATAAGTGCAAACGCAGTAGCTAACTTTCTGCAGAATGCGCTTATGTTGCGTGTCTTGTAACATCAATCTTCGGGTAATAATACCAAACGTATTTTGCCATTTCGTATGTTTGCCGAAGTAGTTAAACAACGATCGGTTCGATAAAGTGTTTGACAGATACTAAAAGCCCGATCCCCGATAAACTGTAGATTCGGGCAATAGGAAAATGCTTGCTGCCAAGCTCCAAGGCTTACTCGAGCCTATTCTCCAAGCAAGCCGTTTTCTTGGAGTCCTACCGCTCTCCAAGACTATCCAACTCTCCAAGCTCCGTCTGTGCTACTCCTTGCTGCTCGTCCTGTCTCTCCTTGCTGCTCTCGGCTTCATCGGAAGGATCGCACTTTCTAGGCCGAGTAATAAAAGTGATAATTATCGTTTCATCATGTACTTCAGGTACTGTTTCCTTGCGTTCATACCGACGGCGAATTGTTTCAAACTCGCTCTCAACTCTGTCCAAATCCAATCCGTTTTACTCACGCTACAATACAACGAGACGCAACTCCGCAGGACCAACGCGCGAATCAGCTACGATCATAAGTTCATTAGACGGACCGTTTACGCAAGAATGCTCTTCGTTCTAATTCAGGAAGGGTTTTCTATTTATTCCGGCGAATTCTTACAAAGAGACGTCCTTCTGAAAAACGCTTACTTCGTCCTTGGAATCATAATGGTACAGCTAGTTCAAATACAGTTCTACACTTTCCTCCACATTTTGGAGAGTCAGCTCCACGCCCTACTCAACCTGACGGAAAGGAGGAAGCAACTTAAAGAACACGACTTACAAGTTGTTCTTCTAGTAAAGAACAAACTTACAACAACAGGTGCCGACTTGAACAGAGTGTATTCCCATCAGACACTCTTCACAATCCTCTTTGGGTACCTTTCCTTCATTACTGCGGCGTATCATATCGCCTTAAACGCGAGGGACTACATGAACAGCTCAGCAATAGATATGGCGAAAACATTGGAAAAAGCTTCTTGGGTGATATACTCTATCCTCGACATATACACATTGGCTGCAAAATGCTTAAACACGACACTAATGGTAAGTTATAAATTTATACATAATAAACAAATAAGGGGTATCCCGAGGTCTAGTGGCTAACGCCTTAGATTCATAATCGGGAGATCGTGGATTCGATCCCTGCCAGGAATTTTCATATCTCACGGCTCGTTGGGAAAATTCCTTGCTTCACCCTGGATGTCGGCGCTAATGGCGTAGATATTGATGCGCCGTAAAAAATAAAAAACAATAAATAAACAAATACGCTTTATTGGCATGCATTCTAAGAAAAAAAGTCCGACTCGCAGGAACTAAGTCATCTTAGCGCGGTTACGTACATCTCGAAGAAATGGAATAGATTAGCATTACAAATCACAGGAAACTGACAGTAGCTAACTTACCAAGAAGCGGATAATTCTTAATCTGTATAAGTCAATACAATTATGTACTAAAAACGTACTTACTCTTCGACTATTGCTGAGAAGGCTCTATTCTAAACAACCAAAAATTCGTTGTCATTTTAAGTATCTTGTTTTACTAGCAAATTCGTTTTACTGTTATAATCAACTGTAAATATGTGCTTCATGGCGAATAAAATTCCATTCTGACGTTGGTTAAATCTTTCTGTAAAATAAGAAATAACGATAACTACAGTTAGAGGCTATGAGGAAGGTTATTTAGACCGGAGAATTCAAAACTACGTCATCATGATTAGCCACTGCCATCTTGATTACCACCGCCACTCCAAACTTACCAATACCTTTCACCGTTTCTTAGCTTATTTTACTACAATACTAATTTTACTGATAAATGCAATTTAAAACAAGAAACAACCAATTAAAAAGTGAGTTAAGCAAAGAGAAAAACCCTTTCAAAACAACATAACAAACACTTTTTACGTTTTAAGCGCTTATATCTCTGATTCACGTTGCCCCATCGAATATTGCTTCAGGACCTTTTTTGTAGAGAATTTAGTAAGCATTCGAATGGCCACCTTCCACTTAGCACGATTTCCCAACCGTAATCGAGATATTTACTAAAAATGTATGAAGATCTGAAAACTTTTCATGTCTATTAATAAAATACTTTTTTTCGCATACTTCCTTAACTCCAAATATAACAAAAATTTAAACATTTAGTTGGGATTAATTGCCAAGTTCTAGAAAATATTTCAATTGAATCCCGCGATTCTAAGTATTCACAAAAATATAATGTCTTACAAAAATATTCATTCCACTTTTCTCAGAAACGGTTGGAGATATCGCCTTAAAAATGGTTTCATTCGTTTTCTTATGTTAAGAAACATATAAAACAAGTACCTGCAAGCATATAAACTCAAAAACGTAAGCGTTACGATTTTTTTGGCAAGAATTTCGCCCGAAACACTAGTGGGCGGATTCTGCTGGTTACCGAACTAGACCTTTCAAATTAGACGACAGATTTTTCTACCAAATTTCGTTAAAATCGGACCATTTTTGAGCTTGCTAGGGCGCGAACAGACAAGCATATATACATATATATATATATATATATATATATATATATATATATATATACTAGCTGACCCGGCAAACGTTGTTTTGCCATATAAATAATTTCCTAGTAATTTCTAGTGTAGACAAAAAATAGCTTACTTATTGTAAGTATGTATGTATGTTAGAATGTGTATATTGTATGTATGTAAGAATGTGGTATATGCGTGAAATAAGCATGGAGCGCTGTGAACGATGAGGGAATATAAAAATAACAAAAGGCAAACATTATTTTTAAGTTATTATAATTTATTCCTTAAAATTATACATCATTAATTAAACAATTACGACAGTAACACTATTAAACAATATCAATCTCTTAATGCTATAGCGTGAACAATATTTTTTGTTAGTCCATCTTTAGCTAACACAAACAAACTGGATGGTTTACCCACTCGAGAGCATGCCACGTATAATTGTCCGTGTGAAAAACATGGTGTTCTCAAATCTAATCCACAAACAGACATCGTTTGACCTTGGGATTTGTTGATAGTCATTGCAAATGCCAATCTAATGGGAAACTGAATACGTTTGAATTGAATTGGCACATCTGTAGGTATAATAGGAATCCGTGGTATGAGTATATTTTCACCTCTCAACTTGCCATTTAAAATCCTGGCTTCGATCACGTTTTTCATTAATTTTTGAATGACTAATCGCGTACCGTTGTACGCATATAAATAAAAAAAAGTATACTTACAACACAAAATCCGTTGTTATTGGAAGCTCGTGTCACGTGTTGAGTACTTTTGAGGTTATAAAATCATTTGATTAACTAATCGTGCAAAATACACTCAAAATTGATAATTTAATTATTATTGATAAAATAGGAATGATTAAAAGTTAATATGAGAGTTACACTGAGATAGCAAAATAATAATTGTCAACGTTACTACTACACTTGATGCATAAACAATAATGATGGCCGACAACTGTGTAGGGAGTAAGAAAGAAAGGAGACCGGCTTCGTTCTCATCCCTACTCCGTGCTGTGTACTGGCTATTAAAAAATAAGGGTTGATCGTAGATGGGTGAAAATTGAGGATTGTATGAATTTTTGTATGTTGTATCATAAAAAAATAGAAATTAAAAATTTTGTCTAAAAAATAAAAAAAAAAAATTTAGGGGTGGACTACCCCTAACATTTAGGGGGATGAAAAATAGATGTTGGCCGATTCTCATAGATACCGGATAAGCACAAAAAATTTCATCAAAATCGGTCAAGCCGTTTCGGAGGAGTATGGCAACGAAAACTGTGACACGAGAATTTTATATATTAGATATATATATATATATATATATATATATATATATATATATATATATATATATATATATATACAAATTTGGGCCACCTATATTTTCGTGATCTATAGGGTCTGAAACGTGAAAGTTTCTAGTCGGCACTTCCGCATTGCGTCATGAGGTCAACCTCATAAGCGGGTTCTCCCTATGGAGATAGGGAGTAACCGCGCTAAAAAGCCTCTTCGTGAGGTGAAAAATGAAATTTTACTGGTACTTATGAAAATAATTAATAATATCAAAACTATTATAAACTAAAAATATAAATCTAATTAAAAGAACGTATGCAAACATTCCGCTACAATGGCCACATCTCAACTGAAGATCATCTACATAGCAAAAAAGTCCGTCTCGCAGGACTGCATCATCTTAGCGCGGTTCCGTTCATATCCCTAGTCTAATTTGGAAAGATTAAAATAGAAGCAGGTATTATTTTGGTTCCACCAGTCTTTTCTTTTTAATTAATTATTATAATGGCGTGTCAACCCTTAAGGTCACTAACGCCATTCCTGTGAGTAGTAAAGTCTTGAAAGGTCATGATTTACAATCTTACCTGGAAGGGTCTGCTACACTAGAAACGGACCTAGTGACAAGGTCTTGGAATCTTGGAAATCTATATTTCTAACAATAAATTGTTTTTGTTATTTTACTTAACCAGTTTTATTGTCAAATACATTATCCAACTATAAGCAATTAAAAAATAACAAGAAATAAAACAGACAAAAAGAACCATTGGAATAAACGAAATCAATTAATTTAAAGCTTTAAGCACTTTTTTCTCCGATTGACATCGCCTAATTAAAACTTTCTTCAGAACCTTTTTGGTTGAGCATTTAGTAAGCTTCCGAATGGTAATCTTCCGCTTCACAAGATTGTCAACGGTTTTCGAGATACTAACGAAATTATACAAAGTTACCAAAACTTTTTTTGTCTGTTAATAAAATATTTTATTCTAACCCTTCCTTTACTCTAAACGTAACAAAAATTTCAACATATTAGTGTTGATGAAACTCGAACATGCAGAAAATGTTTCAACTGTATCCCATAATTCTAAGTACCAAAATCAAAGACAAAGAACCCTCCCTAGGAAGGACGCTAGGCAGTTGAAAAGCTATATATCTTGGAAATCCATATCTCTAACATTAAATTGTTTTTCTTATTTTTCTTAACCTGTTTTATTTTCAAATACATTATCCAACAATAAGCAATTAAAAAATAACAAGGAATAAAAAACAGACAAAAAGAACAGTTCGAATAAGCGAAATCAATTACTTTAAAGTTTTAAGCTCTTATTTCTCCGATTGACATCGCCTAATCAAAACTTTCATTAGAACCTTTTTTTTTAGAGCATTTAATAAGCTTTCTAATGGTATTCTTCCGTTTACCAAGATTTTCAACCTTTTTCGAGATATTAATGAAAGTAAACAAAGTTACTAAACCTTTTTATGTCTGTTAATAAAATATTTTATTCTAACCCTTCCTTAACTCCAAACGTAACCAAAATTTCAACATATTAGTTTTGATGAAAGTAGAACATGCAGAAAATGTTTCAACTGAATCCCATGATTCTAAGTACCCAAACCAAAAACGGTATTCAAAAAATATTTTTCCAATTTTCTCGAAAACGGTTAAAGCTATCGCCTTGAAAATGGTTTCATTCGTTTTCCTAGCCCAGGAATCATATAAAACGAGTACTTAGAAGCTTATGAACTCAAAAACGTAAGCGTTACGATTTTTTTTGCGCGAATTTCGCCCCAAACGCCATCTTCCAGTAGGCGGATTTTGCTGTACATATATATATATACAAAAAAAAAAAAAAATCAGTCCCGTAACAGGCCACAAGGGCCCAGAGGGGCAGATACTGTAGAGGTATCTGATTCTTGACCATACGGCACACTAGGGAGATAGTGTGGTCAATACTATGCTCCGGCCGCCTGATTTTCCCCTTGGCTGCTTCGACTGCTAGAGTCATTAGCACCCAAGGTACCCATTATTAATTAAATTAATTAAAGGCTGGGTGAGCCTAGGGACGATCTGGGACCCCAAATCCAATCCTCGAACGGCAGCACTAGAAGAAAAAATCTTTAGTGCGCGCTCGGGTTTTGAACCTGGTCCTCCAGTTCATTAGTCGAGTGCTCTACCACTGAGCTAACCTCGCCCCATATATATATATATATATACAAATTTGAACCACCGTTATTTTCGGTCTCTAGGGGTTCTGAAACGCGAAATTTTCTAGTCGGCACTTCCGAATTGTTTCATTGTATCAAACCTATAAGCGGGGTTCCTCCCTATGGGGGAGGGAGGAACCGCGCTAAAACGTAAGCGTTACGATTTTTTTTGCGCGAATTTCGCCCCAAACGCCATCTTCCAGTGGGCGGATTCTGCTGGTTAACGAACTTGACCTTTCAAATTGGACGACGGATTTTTGTACCAAATTTCATCACAATCGGACCATTAGGGAAGCCAGAAATGAGCGAACAGACATATATATATATATATATATATATATATATATATATATATATATATATATATAAATATATACATATATATATATATATATATATACACTGTTATTTTCGGTCTCTAGGGGTTCTGAAACGCGAAATTTTCTAGTCGGCACTTTCGGATTGTTTCATTGTATCAACCTTATAAGCGGGGTTCCTCCCTATGGGGGAGGGAGGAACCGCGCTAAAAACAGCTGTGTTTGTAGCCAGCTGTGTTTGTAGACAGCTGTTTAAAATATCAATAAAGTCCAAAAAAAAAATTCGATTATCCAGAAGAGGGTTAGTCCCTGAATAAAAACTATGTTTTATCCTTCCAGACACCTACCCTGTTTTAGCCGAGTCAATACTTAATCCTTCCAGACACCTACCCTGTTTTAGCCGAGTCAATACTTAATCCTTCCAGACACCTACCCTGTTTTAGCCGAGTCAATACTTAATCCTTCCAGACACCTACCCTGTTTTAGCCGAGTCAATACTTAATCATCCTTCCAGACACCTACCCTGTTTTAGCCGAGTCAATACTTAATCCTTCCAGACACCCATCCTGTTTTAGCCGAGTCAATACTTATTGACTCACTTGGCATTATTAACCAACATATATATAGTCATTAATGGGCACCGTTCTTTTCTTTTTTTTTTGTTTGTTTTTTTGTTTTTGTTTTTTTTTGTTGTTTTTTTTGTATCACAAGTTGAAAATAATTTAATGACTTTTGTTTTCTTTGAAAAAAGAAATAAAAAGTGAAAGAAAAAGAAATTGTGTTTCCGTAATGAGGATATTCCTGAAGGATATTTTCACCACTGAAAATGAAGAGACTGCAAATGAAAAATCCTCCGAATTTAGAAAGCAATACCAATAAGTGGAGGATTAGCATGCTGCCAGCAATACCAATAAGTGGAGGATTAGCATGCTGCCAGCAATACCAATAAGTGGAGGATTAGCATGCTGCCAGCAATACCAATAAGTGGAGGATTAGCATGCTGCCAGCAATACCAATAAGTGGAGGATTAGCATGTTGCCAGCAATACCAATAAGTGGAGGATTAGCATGCTGCCAGCAATACCAATAAGTGGAGGATTAGCATGCTGCCAGCAATACCAATAAGTGGAGGATTAGCATGCTGCCAGCAATACCAATAAGTGGAGGATTAGCATGTTGCCAGCAATACCAATAAGTGGAGGATTAGCATGCTGCTAGCAATACCAATAAGTGGACGATTAGCATGTTGCCAGCAATACCAATAAGTGGAGGATTAGCATGCTGCCAGCAACGAAATAGTTGGGCAGCCCACTTTGTTATTTTTTAATAAAGTTTTCTTCATCTTCTTAAAGATAAAAAGATTTATTCATTGTCCAATAAATTAAAAAACACATTATTCAAATATTTTATTTCGGTTTCCTTATCCGCCGCTTTATTCCTATATTTTATGATATGTGTATCTTGTTTTATTTTCCGATTCATCAAGTTTCTTTCACAGAAACAACGAGGAGACGTTAAATCTCTCTTTCCGTCAATGCATCTCTATTAATATGCTTAGACATAGCATTGTAACATGTAATGGATATTTAATAATTCTCTCTTCGAGGTATTTTTTTTTGTTTTGTATTTGTTTTTTAATACCACTTTAATTTTGTTCTAATTACTGGGATAGATGAAACATCACCACAAAAGAAGAGCTGCTCTAAATCGCTAGGAGCAGCAATCTCCGCAAGCTACCATAATGAAAAGGTGCCCCCCCTCCCACCGATATTAAAGCCGGCCTCATTCTTCTCTTCGGTGGCAACACTGTGCTTACTCAGCCGAAGCTTTTAAGCAAAGGTTACTCTCATTAAAAGTTCCAAATTAACTTTTAGTTCATTGTATCAGCAGTTAGATTTATAGCATCTTTATTATCGCAACAAACGAGTACAAAATTGCCATAGAAATATTTCAGTAATTAAAAAAATACTTAACTTTATATTTATTTTAACTTAACTTTATATTATTTACTAGCTGTTACCCGGCGTGCCATGCTACACCTACTTTCTGCATATAGAAGAGCCCCAAAAAAATTAGAAACCAAAAGAGTATTATTAAAATCTAATAACACAAACCTGTAACTGTTTCGAACCCGTGACCTCCCAACTTTGAGTCCTAGACGACTTTGACCTAACCTATAACACCCCCGTATCAAGACATACATTTATGCCAAGTTTGGTGAAAATCGGTCTAACGGAGTGGATTTTTATAAAAAACAAAAAAAACAAACAAAAAAACAAAAAAAAACATACAGACTGCAGCTGGTAGACGTTTTTGACTTGGCCTATGACAATCCCCTGATCAAGACCAACCTGTGTGCCTAGTTTGATCAAAACATATAGAACGGTTTATTTTATAGGAACAAACATACAGACAGACAGTTATAAGACGTTTTTAACTTAGTCTACGACACTCCCCAGATTATGATCTACATGTGTACCGAGTTTAGTCAAAATCGGACGAACGGTGTGGAGACGGTATCGAGTTTATTCAAAATCGGACGAACGGTGCGGATTTGTATAAGGCACAAACATACAGACAAACAGCTGGTAGATTTTTTTGACTTAGCCTAGGAGATTTCCCGTATCAAGACCTACCTGTCTGCCAAGTTTGGTCCAAATCGGTCAAACGGTGTGGATTTGTATAAGGAACAAACAAACAGAAAAACAGACAGACACGTGATTTTTATATATATAGATAAATAAAAAAAAGTCTAAGATAACATTTATGGTATATATGTATATTTTTTTGTCTTAGTACATGGCGCGGATCAGTAAAATAGTAGTAATACATTTTCTTTCCCAACAACTTTTTTTAAAACTCTAAAAACAGTATTATTTACAAATATTACACATTTGAAGAATTAATACTATTATTTATAAATACAACATTCATTAATCTTTCCATCCACGATTCTCCGCGTTGAACTAACCATACAAAGTATATGTACGATTTGTTTCGCCAAAGAACACTTTTCAAGTAGGCCGATTTTGCTGTTTAGCCAATTTGTTCTTTCATTTGATATAAGGATTTTTTGTGCCAAATTTCATCAAAACCGGACCATTTTCAGTTCCCTAGAGAGCGAATTTTTTGTACGATAGAATGCATCTTTCTCTTTCGGTACTCGCGACGTATACGGAGTTCCGTTACGATACAACAGAAATTACGACTGGTATGGGCCAATTAGTTATTTGGTTTCGGAGTAAACTCTCCTCCTCCCTAATGGACCGATTTAGTTTATTTTTACAACACATATTTCTCGTTAGATAACCCCAAAGAATACCGAGTTTCGTTGAAAAGTAACAAAAATTACGGCTACAATTGGCCAATTAGTAATTTGGGTCCTGAGTAAACCTTAAGTCAATTGATCGATTTTGCTGGTTCATAAGCTCGTTCAATTGTTTGCTAGAAGAATGCTACCTACCAAGTTTCTTGGGTAAAAAACAAAAACTTATATATATATATATATATATATATATATATATATATATATATATATAAGAATACAGGCTGTAATCCCGAGACACCACAGAGAAGTTATCCAACCTTGCAGCGGACGTCAGAACGAGACGACTAAAATTTTATGGTGACATCAGCAGACGGTATCCATAGGTAGGATTGACGAAGATATGAAGAAATGTTTCAAAAATGTTTTCATGCCTGCCATATTCCTTCGGATAAATAGATACAATTTTAGAGTGGAGAGAAAAACAATAAGCCTAGCTTATCGCAGTGCCCTAGCCTTGCGCTAACCTGTTATTTTTCGAGGTCAGCCATTTTAGGTGAATTCTGTACATTAATATAAAGCATTTCTTTTGTTATTTCTGGTTTTGTTTGTTTGAAAGGGGGGCGAGGTTAACTCAGTGGTAGAGCACTGGACTAATAAGCTGGAGGCCTGAGTTCATAATCCCGAGCAAGCACTAAAGATTTTTTCTTCTAGTCTCTTCGTTCATGGGTTGAATTCGGCCTCCCTGACCGTCCCTAGGCCAACCCAGCCTTTAATTAATTTAATATTGGGTATCTTGGTTGGTGCTAATGACTCTAGCAGTCGAAGCAGCCAAGGGGAAAATCAGGCGGCCGGAGCACAGTACTGACCATTCTATCTCCCTAGTGTGCCGTCTGGTCAAGAATCAGATACCTCTATAGTATCTGTCCCTAAGGGCCCTCGTGGCCTGTTACGGGACTGATTTTTTTTTTTTTTTTAAATATTACATGTTTGCGTTGCAGTCTAAGGCAAATTAGGTTAAGATAAATTATGTGTGTATATATATATATAAAGAAGTAATTACTGAAACTTGGAGAGACTTCCTGCCTCTATAGAGATTGTTTAGAACCTTGGAGTATTGGATTATAGAGAGAGCAAGAACAGGGTAACACGACCACCGCTTCCTCTCCACCAACTCCATCCATAATTCACCACTACTCTCCTTTACCTTGGGAAGCTGCAAGGAAATGACTAGCTCTTATCTCGAAGTGAACTATAGATCCGCCAGAGGCGCCGACTCCATGGGGCCTTAGGGGGCTCGAGCCCCATCCGAAATTCGTTTAGGATGTTACGACAAATAATTATTTCGGTTATATGTAGGTTAACTTAAAAAGAGTTGTGTGAATCATGATAGTGTTTCCGGGGACTCTTAGAATTTGCGCCGGTGTGCGAACCTTCGGGTAAAGTCTTATGCTGGAGCCGCGGCGACTTCAAAGGTACGCGAGCAGAAGCGCCTGGAATCTTCTTCCTCGCGTCGCCTTGACGCTTCCAGATAATACGATACCGCGAATAAAACCCACCCAGTTGTCGCAGTTATTGAGTGTGGATAGTTTCGTTCAGTGCATGCTCCAGACGTGTTTAGTGTTCCGACTTTAGTGTCTAGAGGACTCTTTTATACGACTATATTTTATTCGTTTTCTTTAGTCTCTTAGTATATTATGATAGACCGAGAGCTGGCAACGCACTTTTCATGAAGTGTTTTATGCACCCTGAAATTTTGCTATAATGTACCTCTTAGGTAGATAAGAAGGTAAATATGTGTTTCCCGGAACACCAGGTACTGCGCATAGGGGAAAGGTGCAAAACAATATTGCCCAAAAGTAGAGTTTTATTCAGAAGCCAACTATTATTAATGAAAAAAATGGCAAATTAAGGCAATTTTCAAATTAATAATAAATAAGGCAGGCATTTTTAAGGGGGTTAAAATGATAATAATAAAAAAAACTAAGTACCTAGTTTTTATTTTTAATATTAAATGAAGTGCTTTATTCACGCTGCGATTTAAACAGCGTCTTCAGTAAACATATTTGAAAATAATTACAAAAGGGCAGACACTTTTGTGGGGTATAATTATCAGGAAACATACAAAGAAATGTTGAATATGATAGACTACAATACACTGCGCGTAACTGTAAGAGTGAATGACAGCACCGCGCAGTTGTGGTTATTCTCTGCGCTCTCATTGGTTCTTGCTCATATGATCTTGTACAGCTGTTCCGGTTTAAATGGCAGCGCGAATAAAGCTCTCATTTAATATGAGAATAAAAACAATTACTCTTTTTTTTCACGTGTTATACCCCTTAAAAGTGTCTGCCATATTTATTAATCATTGTAAACTTGTCTTAATTTTACATTAAAGATAGGCTTCTGATTAAAACTCTATTTTTCGGAAATATTGTTTTGCACGTTTACCCTATGCGCAGTACCTGGTGTTCCAAGGTATGTCCAGGAAACACATAGGTACCTTCTTATCCACCTAAGAGGTATATTATAGCAAAATTTGAAGGCGCATAAAACACTTCATGAAAAGTGCGTTGCCAGCTCTCGGACTATGAATTAAGTTTCCAATGGACAAATTAGTTATCAAAAAGGTTTGGCGTTTGGAAGTTGATCATACTCCAAGTCAACCTCTGGCAGTTATAGTGTCGACAATTGCTTCGTTTGGAACTTGATGATACTCCAAGTCAACCTCTGGCAGTTATAGTGTCGTCAATTGCTTCGATTGGAAGTTGATGATACTCCAAGTCAACCTCTGGCAGTTATAGTGTCGTCAATTGCTTCGTTTGGAAGATGATGATACTCCAAGTCAACCTCTGGCAGTTATAGTGTCGTCAATTGCTTCGTTTGGAAGTTGATGATACTCCAAGTCAACCTCTGGCAGTTATAGTGTCGTCAATTGCTTCGTTTGGAAGTTGATGATACTCCAAGTCAACCTCTGGCAGTTATAGTGTCGACAATTGCTTCGTTTGGAAGTTGTTGATACTCCAAGTCAACCTCTGGCAGTTATAGTGTCGTCAATTGCTTCGTTTGGAAGTTGATGATACTCCAAGTCAACCTCTGGCAGTTATAGTGTCGACAATTGCTTCGTTTGGAAGTTGATGATACTCCAAGTCAACCTCTGGCAGTTATAGTGTCGTCAATTGCTTCGTTTGGAAGTTGATGATACTCCAAGTCAACCTCTGGCAGTTATAGTGTCGTCAATTGCTTCGTTTGGAAGTTGTTGATACTCCAAGTCAACCTCTGGCAGTTATAGTGTCGTCAATTGCTTCGTTTGGAAGTTGTTGATACTCCAAGTCAACCTCTGGCAGTTATAGTGTCGTCAATTGCTTCGTTTGGAAGTTGTTGATACTCCAAGTCAACCTCTGGCAGTTATAGTGTCGTCAATTGCTTCGTTTGGAAGTTGATGATACTCCAAGTCAACCTCTGGCAGTTATAGTGTCGTCAATTGCTTCGTTTGGAAGTTGATGATACTCCAAGTCAACCTCTGGCAGTTATAGTGTCGTCAATTGCTTCGTTTGGAAGTTGTTGATACTCCAAGTCAACCTCTGGCAGTTATAGTGTCGTCAATTGCTTCGTTTGGAAGTTGATGATACTCCAAGTCAACCTCTGGCAGTTATAGTGTCGTCAATTGCTTCGTTTGGAAGTTGATGATACTCCAAGTCAACCTCTGGCAGTTATAGTGTCGTCAATTGCTTCGTTTGGAAGTTGATGATACTCCAAGTCAACCTCTGGCAGTTATAGTGTCGTCAATTGCTTCGTTTGGAAGTTGATCATACTCCAAGTCAACGTCTGGCAGTTATAGTGTCGTCAATTGCTTCGTTTGGAAGTTGATGATACTCCAAGTCAACCTCTGGCAGTTATAGTGTCGTCAATTGCTTCGTTTGGAAGTTGATGATACTCCAAGTCAACCTCTGGCAGTTATAGTGTCGTCAATTGCTTCGTTTGGAAGTTGATGATACTCCAAGTCAACCTCTGGCAGTTATAGTGTCGTCAATTGCTTCGTTTGGAAGTTGATCATACTCCAAGTCAACTTCTGGCAGTTATAGTGTCGTCAATTGCTTCGTTTGGAAGTTGATCATACTCCAAGTCAACTTCTGGCAGTTATAGTGTCGTCAATTGCTTCGTTTGGAAGTTGATGATACTCCAAGTCAACCTCTGGCAGTTATAGTGTCGACAATTGCTTCGTTTGGAAGTTGATGATACTCCAAGTCAACCTCTGGCAGTTATAGTGTCGTCAATTGCTTCGTTTGGAAGTTGTTGATACTCTAAGTCAACCTCTGGCAGTTATAGTGTCGTCAATTGCTTCGTTTGGAAGTTGTTGATACTCCAAGTCAACCTCTGGCAGTTATAGTGTCGTCAATTGCTTCGTTTGGAAGTTGATGATACTCCAAGTCAACCTCTGGCAGTTATAGTGTCGTCAATTGCTTCGTTTGGAAGTTGATGATACTCCAAGTCAACCTCTGGCAGTTATAGTGTCGTCAATTGCTTCGTTTGGAAGTTGATGATACTCCAAGTCAACCTCTGGCAGTTATAGTGTCGTCAATTGCTTCGTTTGGAAGTTGATGATACTCCAAGTCAACCTCTGGCAGTTATAGTGTCGTCAATTGCTTCGTTTGGAAGTTGATGATACTCCAAGTCAACTTCTGGCAGTTATAGTGTCGTCAATTGCTTCGTTTGGAAGTTGATCATACTCCAAGTCAACTTCTGGCAGTTATAGTGTCGTCAATTGCTTCGTTTGGAAGTTGTTGATACTCCAAGTCAACCTCTGGCAGTTATAGTGTCGTCAATTGCTTCGTTTGGAAGTTGATGATACTCCAAATCAACCTCTGGCAGTTATAGTGTCGTCAATTGCTTCGTTTGGAAGTTGATGATACTCCAAGTCAACCTCTGGCAGTTATAGTGTCGTCAATTGCTTCGTTTGGAAGTTGATCATACTCCAAGTCAACCTCTGGCAGTTATAGTGTCGTCAATTGCTTCGTTTGGAAGTTGATCATACTCCAAGTCAACCTCTGGCAGTTATAGTGTCGTCAATTGCTTCGTTTGGAAGTTGTTGATACTCCAAGTCAACCTCTGGCAGTTATAGTGTCGTCAATTGCTTCGTTTGGAAGTTGTTGATACTCCAAGTCAACCTCTGGCAGTTATAGTGTCGTCAATTGCTTCGTTTGGAAGTTGATGATACTCCAAGTCAACCTCTGGCAGTTATAGTGTCGTCAATTGCTTCGTTTGGAAGTTGATGATACTCCAAGTCAACCTCTGGCAGTTATAGTGTCGTCAATTGCTTCGTTTGGAAGTTGTTGATACTCCAAGTCAACCTCTGGCAGTTATAGTGTCGTCAATTGCTTCGTTTGGAAGTTGTTGATACTCCAAGTCAACCTCTGGCAGTTATAGTGTCGTCAATTGCTTCGTTTGGAAGTTGTTGATACTCCAAGTCAACCTCTGGCAGTTATAGTGTCGTCAATTGCTTCGTTTGGAAGTTGATGATACTCCAAGTCAACCTCTGGCAGTTATAGTGTCGTCAATTGCTTCGTTTGGAAGTTGACGATACTCCAAGTCAACCTCTGGCAGTTATAGTGTCGTCAATTGCTTCGTTTGGAAGTTGTTGATACTCCAAGTCAACCTCTGGCAGTTATAGTGTCGTCAATTGCTTCGTTTGGAAGTTGATGATACTCCAAGTCAACCTCTGGCAGTTATAGTGTCGTCAATTGCTTCGTTTGGAAGTTGATGATACTCCAAGTCAACCTCTGGCAGTTATAGTGTCGTCAATTGCTTCGTTTGGAAGTTGATGATACTCCAAGTCAACCTCTGGCAGTTATAGTGTCGTCAATTGCTTCGTTTGGAAGTTGATCATACTCCAAGTCAACTTCTGGCAGTTATAGTGTCGTCAATTGCTTCGTTTGGAAGTTGTTGATACTCCAAGTCAACCTCTGGCAGTTATAGTGTCGTCAATTGCTTCGTTTGGAAGTTGATGATACTCCAAGTCAACCTCTGGCAGTTATAGTGTCGTCAATTGCTTCGTTTGGAAGTTGATCAGACTCCAAGTCAACTTCTGGCAGTTATAGTGTCGTCAATTGTTTCGTTTGGAAGTTGATGATACTCCAAGTCAACCTCTGGCAGTTATAGTGTCGACAATTGCTTCGTTTGGAAGTTGATGATACTCCAAGTCAACCTCTGGCAGTTATAGTGTCGTCAATTGCTTCGTTTGGAAGTTGATGATACTCCAAGTCAACCTCTGGCAGTTATAGTGTCGTCAATTGCTTCGTTTGGAAGTTGTTGATACTCCAAGTCAACCTCTGGCAGTTATAGTGTCGTCAATTGCTTCGTTTGGAAGTTGATGATACTCCAAGTCAACCTCTGGCAGTTATAGTGTCGTCAATTGCTTCGTTTGGAAGTTGATCATACTCCAAGTCAACGTCTGGCAGTTATAGTGTCGTCAATTGCTTCGTTTGGAAGTTGTTGATACTCCAAGTCAACCTCTGGCAGTTATAGTGTCGTCAATTGCTTCGTTTGGAAGTTGATGATACTCCAAGTCAACCTCTGGCAGTTATAGTGTCGTCAATTGCTTCGTTTGGAAGTTGATGATACTCCAAGTCAACCTCTGGCAGTTATAGTGTCGTCAATTGCTTCGTTTGGAAGTTGATCATACTCCAAGTCAACTTCTGGCAGTTATAGTGTCGTCAATTGCTTCGTTTGGAAGTTGATGAATGAATGAATGAATGAATGAATGAATGAAAAAAAAACTTTATTCTGGGACTTCGTCCCATAAGAATAAAAATAAGTACAAAATAAACAATAAACAAATTTAACCTAAAAATATAAATATGAATAAAGAAAAACAAAAGTATAAAAGAACAAAACAAAAAAAGCAACTAATACAAATATTATATGTGAAGCCTTAAATAATAAAATGAAATATAAGTAAATATGTACATTCATTGGAATGGGGCAATGATAATACAATGATCAGAGGGGGATGGGAATAAAATTAAAGAGTTTAAATAAACAAATAAATATTAAAAAGTTGAATAAATATTAAAGGAATGGGGGCTATAAAAAGATATAAACTAGGAAAATGCATAAACACGAGAAAAAAACAGCAATATAATTTACAAAGGTAATCAGGTCTTCCTGGTGGTGAAATTTTAAGAAGCGTCTTCCTGGGAGGATAGGAGAAAAGCAAAGAGGCGGGATTTAAAGACAGGTAAGGAAGGAGAGTGTCGAATGGAAAGAGGGATAGAGTTCCAGAAGGAGGAGGCTCGGGAGATGAAGGAACGGTCGAAGAAGGCTGTTTTATGAGTGGGAGGATAGAGATCGGAGGGACGGGAGCGGGTACCACGGGAATGGACAGCCGATTTAAACTGCAGGAGGTTGTAAATATAGGAAGGAGATTTGGAAGAAATGGTTTGGTAAAGGAAGGAACCTAGAAAATATTGTCGTCGAATTGATGGAAATAGCCACTTCAACTCGGAATACCGGTGTGAAATATGGGCATCCCTGGGGGTATCGAGGATAAATCTGAGAAAACTGTTCATTAATCGCTTAAGACGAACCTCAAGCTCCCCAGTGAGCCCTCCATAAACCAGGCAACCATAGTCGAAGTGGGGGAACACTAGAGAAGATACAAGAAGCTGACGTGTAGGAGTAGGGAGGAGGTGACGGGAACGGTTAAATAGTTTAAGGGTGGCTATGGAGCGACGAGTGATTAGGGATAAGTGATTTTTCCAGGATAGGTTTTGATCGAAAACAAGGCCCAGGTTCTTGGCAGTGGAAACATATTGAATAGGACTGGAGTCAATGGTGAAGGAAGGGAGGATAGGGGGGAGAGATTTCAAGAGGGGAGCTGAGCCTATCACTATCGCTTTGGACTTTTCAGCATTCATCAATAATTTGTTGGTCTTGGCCCAAGCTGTGATCCTGTCCAAGTCTTCCTGAATTTTTCCTGCTGCTTCTAATAGCTCAGAGGGGGGGAAGGAAAGGTAGATTTGGGAATCATCGGCATACATGTGGAAGTTGCAAAATAGGATAGAGGATGGGAGATCATTTATGTAGGCTGCAAACAGTGTTGGGGATAGAGAGGATCCCTGTGCGACACCTCGGTCTAGTGTAAGGGAGGAGGATTGGGGTTTGTTTGGAATGGCTACTGATTGGGAGCGGTTAGAAATGAAGGATTGAAACCAGGTCAGAGCACTGTTAGAGAAAGAAAAAGATTGGAGTTTTGAAAGGAGTATGTCATGGTCAATGGTATCGAACGCTTTACTGAAATCTAGGAGTATAAGGATGGAAATTCTTTTGAGATCAATAGCGGATTGGAGGTCGTGCGTAATTTTTAGAAGTGCGGATTGGGTGGAGTAACCTGGACGAAAGCCAGATTGGTGGGAGTTTAAGCGGGGTTGTAGAAAGACGGATATTTGGGATTGTACGAGGCGTTCAAGTGGTTTAGAAAGATTGGAAAGGATAGAAATAGGACGGAAGTCGGTGGGAACAATTGGATTGGAAATTTTGTTTAAGGGATGAACAATTGCTTTCTTCCATGATGTGGGAAAGACGGAGTTTTGCAAAGAATAATTGTATATGTGGAGTAGGTGGGGTAGGATAACAGGAAGGGAAAGTTTAATAAGCTCCACGGGTATACTGTCCGAACCTTTGGACTTAGAATGTGATTTCATGACAGCTTTGAGGAGTTCTGAAGGAGATATATCTAAGAAATAAAAATTATCAGAGTTAAAGGTATTAGAAGGAACAAAGGGCGTGGAAGGAGTAGTTGAGGAGGAGACGGCACTGAAATGGTTATTCAGCTCGTCGGGTGTAACATGGATGGTGGGAGTGGGTTTAGTCTTTGCGAGGGAAAGGCTACGAAGGGTGTTCCAGAGGGAGCGGGAGTCGGAAGCTGAGGAGAGGGAGGTCTGGTAATACTGGGAACGAGCGCGGCGAAGGGTGGATTGAGTGAGGTTACGGAGTGATTTGAAGGTCTTCAGGTCCTCTGGGTGTCCAGTACGGATTGATCGTCGTCTTGCAGCATTACGTCTTCTCATCATTTCTTTAATTTCGGGAGTGAGCCACGGAGCAGGGGGACGGCGAGCGAGGATTGTCTTTACAGGAGCATGTTTATCAAGGATGGCAAGGAGGTTCGAGGTTAGAAAATCGACTTTGGCATCAATGGAGGGATAGGAATGAATGAGTGACCAATCTACTCCAGATAAGTCAGGCTCAAGGGATTCAAAGGTAAGAGAGTTGAGGTTTCGATAGGAGATGGTTTTAGGGGTAAAAGAGGGCATTTGGATGTTATAGGATATGGAAATAAGATCATGTGCTGAAAGGAATGGAACCGGATACTGGTAGAAGGATAGAAGGTGACTCGGAGAGTCAACAAGGAAGTAGTCGAGAAGGGTATTAGAAGTAGAGGTGTGGTGAGTAGGTGAGAATGGGACTACGTATAGCCCTAGGGAGGAGGTGAGGGATTCAAGGAAACGCTTATCAGGGGAATTAGACAGGAAGTTGATATTTAGGTCCCCGGCTAGGATGGTGTGATCATAGGAAGGGATAAGTTTTAGAAGAAGATCTTCGAAATCGTGCTCGAAAGGCGTGTTGGGAGGACGGTAAACTACTACCACAAGGATACGAGAGGATGAAGAGGAAGACTTGATCATACTCCAAGTCAACTTCTGGCAGTTATAGTGTCGTCAATTGCTTCGTTTGGAAGTTGATGATACTCCAAGTCAACCTCTGGCAGTTATAGTGTCGACAATTGCTTCGTTTGGAAGTTGATGATACTCCAAGTCAACCTCTGGCAGTTATAGTGTCGTCAATTGCTTCGTTTGGAAGTTGATGATACTCCAAGTCAACCTCTGGCAGTTATAGTGTCGTCAATTGCTTCGTTTGGAAGTTGTTGATACTCCAAGTCAACCTCTGGCAGTTATAGTGTCGTCAATTGCTTCGTTTGGAAGTTGATGATACTCCAAGTCAACCTCTGGCAGTTATAGTGTCGTCAATTGCTTCGTTTGGAAGTTGTTGATACTCCAAGTCAACCTCTGGCAGTTATAGTGTCGTCAATTGCTTCGTTTGGAAGTTGATGATACTCCAAGTCAACCTCTGGCAGTTATAGTGTCGACAATTGCTTTGTTTGGAAGTTGATGATACTCCAAGTCAACCTCTGGCAGTTATAGTGTCGTCAATTGCTTCGTTTGGAAGTTGATGATACTCCAAGTCAACCTCTGGCAGTTATAGTGTCGTCAATTGCTTCGTTTGGAAGTTGTTGATACTCCAAGTCAACCTCTGGCAGTTATAGTGTCGTCAATTGCTTCGTTTGGAAGTTGATGATACTCCAAGTCAACCTCTGGCAGTTATAGTGTCGTCAATTGCTTCGTTTGGAAGTTGATGATACTCCAAGTCAACCTCTGGCAGTTATAGTGTCGTCAATTGCTTCGTTTGGAAGTTGTTGATACTCCAAGTCAACCTCTGGCAGTTATAGTGTCGTCAATTGCTTCGTTTGGAAGTTGATGATACTCCAAGTCAACCTCTGGCAGTTATAGTGTCGACAATTGCTTCGTTTGGAAGTTGATGATACTCCAAGTCAACCTCTGGCAGTTATAGTGTCGTCAATTGCTTCGTTTGGAAGTTGATGATACTCCAAGTCAACCTCTGGCAGTTATAGTGTCGTCAATTGCTTCGTTTGGAAGATGATGATACTCCAAGTCAACCTCTGGCAGTTATAGTGTCGTCAATTGCTTCGTTTGGAAGTTGTTGATAATCCAAGTCAACCTCTGGCAGTTATAGTGTCGTCAATTGCTTCGTTTGGAAGTTGATGGTACTCCAAGTCAACCTCTGGCAGTTATAGTGTCGTCAATTGCTTCGTTTGGAAGTTGTTGATACTCCAAGTCAACCTCTGGCAGTTATAGTGTCGTCAATTGCTTCGTTTGGAAGTTGATGATACTCCAAGTCAACCTCTGGCAGTTATAGTGTCGTCAATTGCTTCGTTTGGAAGTTGATGATACTCCAAGTCAACCTCTGGCAGTTATAGTGTCGTCAATTGCTTCGTTTGGAAGTTGATGATACTCCAAGTCAACCTCTGGCAGTTATAGTGTCGTCAATTGCTTCGTTTGGAAGATGATGATACTCCAAGTCAACCTCTGGCAGTTATAGTGTCGTCAATTGCTTCGTTTGGAAGTTGCTGATAATCCAAGTCAACCTCTGGCAGTTATAGTGTCGTCAATTGCTTCGTTTGGAAGTTGATGATACTCCAAGTCAACCTCTGGCAGTTATAGTGTCGTCAATTGCTTCGTTTGGAAGTTGATGATACTCCAAGTCAACCTCTGGCAGTTATAGTGTCGTCAATTGCTTCGTTTGGAAGTTGTTGATACTCCAAGTCAACCTCTGGCAGTTATAGTGTCGTCAATTGCTTCGTTTGGAAGTTGATGATACTCCAAGTCAACCTCTGGCAGTTATAGTGTCGTCAATTGCTTCGTTTGGAAGTTGTTGATACTCCAAGTCAACCTCTGGCAGTTATAGTGTCGTCAATTGCTTCGTCTTCTTCGGGCGAGAACCTTTCACAGCCGAAACCGGGGCAATCGGGTAAGGGAAGATCATGTCAGAAGTGTTGATTGATCAAGTATACATAGCTAGAATATGAAGCATCTACGGACAAAGTTGTTTTGCAAAAAGTAGCTGATCCGGAAAACATTTATTTGGGCTTGATCTTTATATTGAATGGAAGGCGGGATAGTTTTGAACGATTTTGGGGAATTGTATTTAAAAGAAAACCCTTCAAAATTTGACGATCCTCCGCTTTCTTGGAATCGAAGTATACCAAAGAATTACAGATAGATCTTGCAACGCACGGTAGACTTTAAAAAAACTTTATTTTCGAAAATTTACATTTACACATAGAACATTAAGAACATGAATCTGGTGATACAAAGATGCTTACAACAATACGGGCATAAAGACGGAAGGATAATGAATATGATGGGAAAGGAGGGGATCTTATCTTAGGGTGTCTAGGCTACAGGTGTCAGGATGTCACTTTGAAAACTCCAAAAGAATACTACAAACGTCGGATTGAGGTTATTTATTCACCCGCTTGATCTTAATCGAAACTAAGAGACTTACGTTTTGGTTATGTTTGAAGTAGACGAAGTATTGCAAAATAAATGTGTTATCAATAGACTTCTGTTTTTATGGACTTATCGTATATTTTCTTAAATATTTCAGAAACGGGTGTAAAATCTCGCTACTTAAATGATAATTATTCGAGAGCCTAATAAATTTCCTACAAAATAAGTCCAGGCTTTAATTTCAATGGGAGTGCTTCTTTTTTTTTTTTTTTCTTTTTTTTTTAAATAATACGTTTATTTAACATCTGTACATTTTTAAGTACATTGGTTAAGTTTGCTCACAAATATGATTAATGATATATACAAAAGTTGATTAATACAACTGACAACAAAGTAAAAAAAAATAATAATAAAAAAAATAAAAAAAAAAAAAAAAATAAATAAATAAGTAAATAAAATAAAATAAAAAAGAAATAACAAAATAATTTAAATGTAAATATATGAATAAATGGTAATCATAATAAAATAAATGAAAATAACTAAATAATAAATAAGTAAAGACGAAGAAAAAATAATAATAATAGTAACAAATAATAATGATAATAACACTTATGGAAGAAGCCAATCCATATTGCTACTTCCTAGTTTTGGAATATATTTTTTCTCCACTAGTCATTTAGCTGGTCACGAGGCCAATGTCTTTTGAGCCTTCTAGGCGGGTTTTGTGGGTGGGTTTGGGAGGAAAGTGTTTGTGCTCTAGGATTGGGATGGAAGGACAGTTTGGAATGAAAGGTTAGGAAGTGGGATTTTGCCAGTTCTTGAACGAAAGGGATGTTTAGGTCATTATGAAGAGTTTTATTGGAAACGTAAAAAGGAGCATTGACTATTTTGCGAAGGACTTTGGATTGGAATGCCTGTATCCTCTGTATGTTAGAAGTTTTAGTTGTTCCCCAGAGTTCAAGTCCGTAAGTCCAAATAGGTCGGATTATGGTTTTGTATACAATGAGTTTGTTGTATTGTCAGTTTTGATGAAGGTCCCAGTAGTCGTCGTAAGAGTCCGTATCTCCTGTTCAGTTCCTGTCTTTTTAGGGAGTGCTTCAGTTGGGTAAAACGGTGATTGAAATTTCAATCGCTCCATATTCAGGCATTGTATGGAAGCTCGGTAATATGACGGCTGATCGGGCTTTTATTACTTTTATGTAATTTTTCCAAGGAATATGAAATTTTTTTTTAAATTTATTTTAAGAGCTTCGCAACGAAGGTGACTTGCTCTTTTAGCACTTTCCTCCGAAGGAAAGTAGCTATTGAGGTTGGACTCATGACGGAATTTTTGAAAAATTTCTTCAAATCTTTATCGATCCTACCTAGTAGACACCGAAAATGACCCCCGTTAAAATTTATATATATCTATATATATATATATATATATATATATGCATATATATATATGTGTCTGTTAACACGATAGCGGCCAGAGTTTTTGTTTTTTCGTCACGAAACTTGGTATTTAGCATTCAATTACCAAACGATTGAACGAGTTCGTTAACCACTAAAATCGGTCCACCGGAAGGGGGGGTTTACCCCGAACCCAAAACACTAATTTGACCATTTCAGCCGTAATATTTGTTGTATTTCAACGAAACTTGGTATTCGTACTGGTAATATAGAGAGAAAAGTGAGATATAAAAATAAACTAAATCGGTTCATACGGAGGGGGGGTTTACTCCGGACCGACAATACCAATTCGCCACTACCAGCCGTGATTTTAGGTGTATTTCGACGAAACTCGGTATTCATAGTGGTAATCTACAGGTAAATATGTGTTGTAAAAATAAACTAAATCGGTTCATTAGGAGGGGGGGTTTACTCCGGACCCAAATTACTAATATACTCATACTGGTCGTAATTTCTGCTGTATTGTAACGAAACGCGGTATACGTCGTGGGTAACTCATGAGAGAGAAGTGTTGTAAAAATCAGCTGAATCTGTCAATCGGAAAGGGGGGTTTACTTTGTAATATACTTCAATAGAAAAGCCAGCCAGACATAGGTTCACAAAGGCGCCGCAAGGAGCGCTAGAGGGACTGTATCCGGTTCCTGCGTTAGATCAAAATACGATAATATGAGGATTTTGCATTTTTTACGTAGTGTAGTAGGTACCATGTGTAAACATAACTCTGGAAGCAAATTAATAATTTATCAGTTACTCATTACAAAATTAAAAGAGAACTATTCATGTTTTTGTTTTATTTATGTAGGATATTTTAAGCAAATTGTTCTGGAAAGCAGTCTACACTACCCAAATTCTGAGGAAAGTGCTTAGTTATGCAGCTCCTGCGTGACGGACTTTTTAAATTACAAAACAAAATATACAATATACAACAGTAGAAACTTATGGAACTAAATATTACAAAAGCGTTAAGAATAAGAAACCGGAGCTAACATTATTTACAGTATTGCTATTTACAATATAGATATTATATTTACATAATTATTTACATACATATGACTTATATGTACATACATATGACTAAAACTACTGACATTAATTAATGGTTCAAAAAAAAAATTAATTGAAATCAGATTATTATTATACCCTCGAAATATTATCTAAATTTTTTCCTGGAATCAAATTTTTGTCTGTAGGTTGTGTTGCTTTAAAAATGTTAATATATCGTTGATGAAGGGGCTACCCTCTGTCAGTAGTTCCTGTAAGTTGTAAGGTAGTTTTAGTTGTTCTAGTATTCTTCATTCCGTTAGTAAGTGTTTTATTGTCATTGGAACGTTACACTATGGCATTTAACATATTCGCATTGTTCCAGGGCACTAGAGTAGACCAAGCATTATACAGGATCCTTGTCTGCAGTAGACAGACGGAGCTCATGCACTCTGTGAGTAACCACAATACAACACATTCCTTTATTATTCATGTAATTTTGGTTTTAGCTGTTTTTGCCCCATCACCAAATGTTATATATATATATATATATATATTTTATCACGGACAGTATACTCTGGAGAGGTGTGTACACTGCAGGATCATCCACGGGATATCTACATCAATATGTTATGTTATATTTTACTGAGGATAAACTTCCTTACTATTCTTGTGGAACTTCGAATTACAGATGTCTGCATATTCTTGTAAATTTTGTCTGATAAGCCAAGATTATGTAGGAATTTCGTTAAAACCTTCAATATCACCCCTGCGTTGCAAAGAACATATGGTTCACTGTATGAACATAGGGATCACTGGACCACAAAGGGTGGTCATACAAGGAAAGGAAAATCTCAAGATATTGACTGCGCAGTCCAAACCTTAAGATATTCCTCACTGCGAATGGGACATCCTTGATGCCAGAGTTGAACTGTAAAGTCCATGTAAGTAGAATTAAAACCCCAATAGATTATCTGTACAATCCAAATGAGGCCGGGAATTTGCAGGCCAGGCCTGATGTGTGTCAGAAGACATTTACTTCACATACTGTAGGCCTACTATAAATGGACCGTGCAGTCCCTGGCATGAGGTTTATTAACTTACCCTGTGTATACCACAGATGGGCATAATTTTTTTTAAAAATAAAAATACGAATTTATTCGTACTTCATATATTTGTGAATACGAATATAAATAAATTCGTACTTCATAAGTGTGAATACGAATTTATTTTTATTCACATATATTAAATTTAAAAATACAAATAAAATTTTATTCGCAAATTTTCCTGCGCAGGAAAAAAAATCACATTAAAATATACGAATACAAATTTATTCACATTATAATTTGTGAATAAAAATTTATTCACAATAAAATTCGCAAATAAATTATGAATTTATTCGTATTAAGATGATATTACGAAAGTTATTGAAGGTGATTTTTTTTTTTTTTTTTTTTTATGAAGGTACAGATAACAAACTATGTCCCTGCAGCATAGCTGGTGGTTCCGCGGCGGACTCGGGGTAAACAAAAAATCTACGCACTAATAACCTAGACGTCAAACGCATTAAAAAACAAAAAAAAAAATCACCTTCAATAACTTTCTTAATATCATCTTAATACGAATAAATTCATAATTTATTTGCGAATTTTATTGTGAATAAATTTTTATTCACAAATTATAATGTGAATAAATTTGTATTCGTATATTTTAATGTGATTTTTTGTAATCACTTGATTTTTTGTAAATATTCACATTTTTTGTAATTGTTTACAATTTTTTCTGTGAATTTATTTGTTATCTTATTTATTATTTCCCAGGAAAATTTGCGAATAATTTTTTTTTTTGTATTTTTATATTTAATACATGTGAATAAAAATAATTTCGAATTCACACTTATGAATAAGAATTTATTTATATTCGTATTCACAAATATATGAAGTACGAATTTATTTATATTCGTATTCACAAATGTATGAAGTACGAATTTATTTATATTCGTATTCACAAATATATGAAGTACGAATTTATTTATATTCGTATTCACAAATATATGAAGTACGAATTTATTTATATTCGTATTCACAAATATATGAAGTACGAATTTATTTATATTCGTATTCACAAATATATGAAGTACGAATTTATTTATATTCGTATTCACAAATATATGAAGTACGAATTTATTTATATTCGTATTCACAAATATATGAAGTACGAATTTATTTATATTCGTATTCACAAATATATGAAGTACGAATTTATTTATATTCGTATTCACAAATATATGAAGTACTGATAAATTAGTATTTTTATTTATAAATAAAATTATGCCCATCTCTGGTGTGTGGTAGATAGTCCAGATCTTGAGGCCAAACTGTGCAGTCTCTGCCTTGAGATTTGAACTGAACGTGTACAGCCACCTTAATTTTTTTTTTTTTTGTGTGTGTGTGTTTAACGGCGTATCAACAATTAGGCTATTAACGCCGGGCTATCTACAGGTTGCCACCCTCTTTTAATACCAACAGCACGTGGTCGGTCACCCATTCAGGTACTGACCACGCCCGACGTTGCTTAACTTCGGTGATCGACGGGAACCGGTGCATTCAACGTGGCTATGGCCGTTGGCAGCCACCTTAAAATTCTGCATTTCTCAAGTCTTGATCAGTTCCAAGGTCAATTCCCTTCATTTTTCTATTTTACCTTCGATTATACTGCAGAGATTGCTAACATTGGGATAAATATGCGTCTATGATGCATAATTTCTTTTTCATTTTTTTCTTCTAAAGTAATATGTCATATGTCTCAAAATCTGATCTGTTAGACAATTAAGTTTTCATTTTCCATTTTTTCTTCTAGTGTCTTCGTTCACTGGTTGAATTCGGCCTCCCTGACCGTCCCTAGGCCAACCTAGCCTTTAATTAATTTAATAATGGGTACCTTGGTGGGTGCTAATGACTCTAGCAGTCGAAGCAGCCAAGGGGAAAATCAGGCGGCCGGAGCATAGTACTGACCACACTATCTCCCTAGTGTGCCGTATGGTCATGAATCAGATACCTCTATAGTATCTGCCCCTCAGGGCCCTCGTGGCCTGTTACGGGACTGATTTTTTTTTTCCATAAGAGAAGGTGATGTGTGACAGTCATTCTATTCCATGCTTCAATGCATGACCCATTTTGTCACAGAGCCATCTCTTTCTTTGTGGAAGCAAGATCTTGGGCGGCGCAACATAAAACTGACAGTATCCTAAACGGAAATAACTCCATTTAAGCACAGATTTCTCCGATTGTTATTTGCTTTATCAAAAATCGCATAAGAAAAGTTTTTGGTAGGAATTCCATAAGCTTTCGGATACACGCTTTATATTTACTGTACTTTCCAAACCGGTCTTGAGACATGTTAGAATACATCCGTTAAATCGACTTCCTCCACTTTTCTCGACAATGGTTACGGATATTGCCTTGGAAACGCTTTCAATACATTCTCCGCGTCCTATTACGTCCACCTGGAAGCCTACTAACACAAAAACGTAAGCGTTACGATTTTTTTGCGTATATTTTGTCACAAAAAAAAATCTGGTAACAGATTCTACTGGATAACGGCCTTTCAAATCACACGAAGTATATTTGTGCAAAATTTCATTAAAATTGGTCCATTTTTAAGCAAATTAGAGAGCGAATAGACAAATGTGTATATATGTGTATATATATATATATATATATATATATATATATATATATATATATATATATATATGAACCACTATTATTTCCGTAATAAATGAGTTCTGAAATGTGAAATTCTATATTCGTGACTTCCGGTTTGCTTCATCAGATCGGCTTCATAAGTGGGTTTCCTCCCTATGGAGGGAGGGAGGAAACTTTCTACAAAATAATACCCCTAAAACAGCCTAATTCTAGTTCTATTTTCATCATGATGGATATAAATACACCGTCAACTTTATAACTCTTATCAATAATTTATGAGCGTTGATGCTTTGTTTCAGGACAAACTGAGGTTGCATTTTGTGGTAGGGAGAAAGATGGAGTTTACAGCTTGTGGCCTCTTCAAAATAGACTATACTCTTGTTCACTCGGTAAGATATTAACGACCACGTTTAGAGTGTGTGTTTAAGGGTTGGGTTGGGTTGGTGGTTTAAGGGCAGAAAACTGCTTGCTCATCTCCACCCTTGTTGTGTTTAATTGTGCAAGATTAATGTTAGAATGGAGAGTGTTTTCAGTATTGTGTGTTTGAGATAGAGTTGTGTTACTAAAGTTGTATTTGGGAGAATCTAACTTTGGAAAAAAAGAGAAATTATTGTTGCTATAAAATTGCATGGATATAAGAACCAGATTCACACAGACATAAATATATTTGCGCTTATATAAATATAGTATACATTTATATATATATATATATATATATATATATATATATATACATATATATATATATATATATATATGTATATATATATATATATACATATATATATATATATATATATATAAAATATAGTATATATATATATATATATAGTGCACAGTATATATATATATATATATATATATATATATATATATATATATATATATATATATAAATGCAGTACAAATAATAAAATATATATATAATGCAAATATATATTTTGTTTTATTTTATTTATTTATTCATTTTATTTTATTTTTTATTTTTTTATTTTTTTTATTGTTTTTTTTTAATAAAATCAGCCAAACAAGAGCAGCTCACATTCCGCAGCGTATGTGGTTGGTTATGTCTTGCTGCATTCCTGAATAATGTGATAAAAATAACCTTATCATACAAAATAAACATTTTGATGGTTAGATAGTTAGCCGTCGAGGTGATAAGTAAAGATGGAATGGTTGGGATTCGGCTAAATAAACCTCAATATGATTTTGTTTTAAAAAATCTATATTTCGAACGTTTCGGCTACTCAATGGTAGCCTTCGCTAAAATGACAAAAAAAAGAAAACAAAAAAAATTATGATTTTGATAGGTAACAGAACTATAGATACAATTAACTTATAAAAGAACATATCGTCTTATATTCTTAGAATGAAAAATTAAATAGGTACAATGATTGATTTTAATAGTAATTAGTAACGTTAATTGATTTTACAAAGAAATAAGAAACTACATACCAATGACAAATATAGTAGCTAATTGATCTCGGAATGTGTACAAATAAACTTAAACAAAAACAATATAAACTACAAAACTGACCAACAAGGTATTTCTCCTATGTACGCTAATATTTTCCAAAAACTCTCCCGACCTCCCACCTAGATTTTTCCCATGCCCCTTGGGTATCCTTCCATTAACACCTTTTCTCCTTTCCTGTCATAAATATGCCATAAACATGCCTTTTGATCCTTACCGACATGTCATAAACATGCTTTTTGATCCTTACCGACATTTCCCCCACCACCTGCTGTTTCCACTTACATATACCCCAGTAGATTCCTTCTCTCCTTAGACACTCTACAATGGTTACTTAATTGCCAACCTTGGTCTTCCTCTGCCGCTCGGCATTCTATTGGTATGTAGTATCTTATTTCTTTGTAAAATTAATTAATGTTACTATTAGCTACTATATTTGTCATTGGTATGTAGTTTCTTATTTCTTTGTAAATTCAATTAACGTTACTAATTACTATTAAAATCAATCATTGTACCTATTTACTTTTTCATTCTAAGAATTTTTAAGACGATATGTTCTTTTATAAGTTAATTGTATCTATAGTTCTGTTACCTATCACAATTATAATTTTTTTTGTTTTTGTATTAATTTCTTTTTTTTTTTGTCATTTTAGCTGACGAAGGCTACCAATGAGTAGCCGAAACGTTCGAAATATAGATTTTTTAAAACAAAATCATATTGAGGTTTATTTAGCCGAATCCCAACCATTCCATCTTTACTTAAAATAAACATTTGTTGTTTTTTTCCTGCCCCCAAATAAAATTTGGTTCATGAAATATCTGGCTTGTGCAAGTGCAGGTCATTGTTTAATTATCCACATACAATTGTACAAAATAAACATAAATAGTTTTGCTCCTTTACATTCGAACGGACAGGGGAAAAACAATGAATTTGGTCAATTGGTTTTGTTTTTTACGAAATGTAGATTTCTGTGCTATCTGCTAGCCTTAGAAGAGTACTATCAGCCTGCAAAATCTTGGGGGGGGGACAGTGGAAGGAAGCCTAAAAACCCTTTACAATATGATAATTTCAGGTCGATTCTCAACAATGATTTCAATATTTCCTTTCGTTGCCCGAGGGAAGATACGTGCAGTACGTGTGACCAAGAGAGGGACTCATAAAAATCTTTACAGCGGGCCAGTTCCCATTCCTGAACCCAAGTTCAATTACTTCCAATGTCTTAAATAGTTTTTGAATAAACCAGCCTCAAAAATCTTCATTGAAAACTTGCTACGAACATCTGTCACTAAAAATAAAATCGAAGATACATACCTTAAGGTAAAAATATATGTCGGAACAAAAAAATACTTTATTAAATTTTTTTAATAGAAATTTCTCCTGGTTTGTCCATTTTTTTTTTCTTTTATTTATTTTTTTTTTTTTTACAAAATACACGCATTTTTCGAAGCTTGCTTGCTTAATTTGAAGTATTTGTAGTTTCAACTGCCCTAACAAAATATTTTATTTGATTATTAACACCTGTGGGAGTAAAATAATCCCCAAAAAAACTCAGTTAGGATTGTAATCATAGGAAATTTGGGACATGAAACTTGTGTTTTTTTTTTTTTATTTTTCTCAAATTTCCTTTTTAGTTAGATTCATCGTTTTTCATCCTGGCCCTTCATTTGTAATGTCAGCACTTAATAATAAACTTTTAAGTTACATTCATCGTTTTTCATCCTGGCCCTTCATTTGTAATGTCAGCACTTAATAATAAACTTTTTAGTTACATTCATCGTTTTCCATCCTGGCCCTTCATTTGTAATGTCAGCACTTAATAATAAACTTTTTAGTTACATTCATCGTTTTTCATCCTGGCCCTTCATTTGTAATGTCAGCACTTAATAATAAACTTTTTAGTTAGATTCATCGTTTTTCATCCTGGCCCTTCATTTGTAATGTCAGCACTTAATAATAAACTTTTTAGTTACATTCATCGTTTTTCATCCTGGCCCTTCATTTGTAATGTCAGCACTTAATAATAAACTTTTTAGTTACATTCATCGTTTTTCATCCTGGCCCTTCATTTGAAATGTCAGCACTTAATAATAAACTTTTTAGTTACATTCATCGTTTTTCATCCTGGCCCTTCATTTGTAATGTCAGCACTTAATAATAAACTTTTTAGTTACATTCATCGTTTTTCATCCTGGCCCTTCATTTGAAATGTCAGCACTTAATAATAAACTTTTTAGTTACATTCATCGTTTTTCATCCTGGCCCTTCATTTGTAATGTCAGCACTTAATAATAAACTTTTTAGTTACATTCATCGTTTTTCATCCTGGCCCTTCATTTGTAATGTCAGCACTTAATAATAAACTTTTTAGTTACATTCATCGTTTTTCATCCTGGCCCTTCATTTGAAATGTCAGCACTTAATAATAAACTTTTTAGTTACATTCATCGTTTTTCATCCTGGCCCTTCATTTGTAATGTCAGCACTTAATAATAAACTTTTTAGTTACATTCATCGTTTTTCATCCTGGCCCTTCATTTGAAATGTCAGCACTTAATAATAAACTTTTTAGTTACATTCATCGTTTTTCATCCTGGCCCTTCATTTGTAATGTCAGCACTTAATAATAAACTTTTTAGTTACATTCATCGTTTTTCATCCTGGCCCTTCATTTGTAATGTCAGCACTTAATAATAAACTTTTTAGTTACATTCATCGTTTTTCATCCTGGCCCTTCATTTGAAATGTCAGCACTTAATAATAAACTTTTTAGTTACATTCATCGTTTTTCATCCTGGCCCTTCATTTGTAATGTCAGCACTTAATAATAAACTTTTTAGTTACATTCATCGTTTTTCATCCTGGCCCTTCATTTGTAATGTCAGCACTTAATAATAAACTTTTTAGTTACATTCATCGTTTTTCATCCTGGCCCTTCATTTGAAATGTCAGCACTTAATAATAAACTTTTTAGTTACATTCATCGTTTTTCATCCTGGCCCTTCATTTGTAATGTCAGCACTTAATAATAAACTTTTTAGTTACATTCATCGTTTTTCATCCTGGCCCTTCATTTGTAATGTCAGCACTTAATAATAAACTTTTTAGTTACATTCATCGTTTTTCATCCTGGCTCTTCATTTGTAATGTCAGCACTTAATAATAAACTTTTTAGTTACATTCATCGTTTTCATCCTGGCCCTTCATTTGTAATGTCAGCCCTTAATAATAAACTTTTTAGTTACATTCATCGTTTTTCATCCTGGCCCTTCATTTGTAATGTCAGCACTTAATAATAAACTTTTTAGTTACATTCATCGTTTTTCATCCTGGCCCTTCATTTGTAATGTCAGCACTTAATAATAAACTTTTTTATATAATTTTTTACATTTGCGACTAAAATAGTGGTGAAAGCACCATTAACATGGTGTTAAGCTATATTTTAAATAGTGGTGAAAGCACCATTAACATGGTGTTAAGCTATATTTTAAATTGTGGTGAAAGCACCATTAACATGGTGTTAAGCTATATTTTAAATAGTGGTGAAAGCACCATTAACATGGTGTTAAGCTATATTTTAAATATTTGTGAATTTCAACATCAAACAGAGGTATTTGTGTTATTAATTTATTATTATTTAAATTTTAACGTCCATTATTATTGACCAAGAATTTTAGGGTTATGTATAGGTTACCACCATTTTCTAGCCAGGATAGGGCTGAACCCTTGTCTTTTTTCCCAAGAAAAGCCACCGCCCCATAGTGGGAATCGAACCCACGACCCTTGGCACAGAGTGTTGAGTGCTCAAACCTTAACACTCACGGCCACCAGGCCTCCTATTAATTTAAATTTTCACAATAAAATGTAATATTCTATGCATAAAAAGTATTGGAACAACTGATTTATTTACTATTGTATTTACTATTTATTTACTATTATCTACTATCAACCCCGCTTATAAGGTTGATACAATGAAACAATCCGGACGTGCCGACAAGAAAATTTCGCGTTTCAGAACCCCTAGAGAACGAAAATAACGGTGGTTCAAATTTGTATATATATATATATATATATATATATATATATATATATATATATATATATATATATGTATATATGAATATATTTATTTATATATATATATATATATATATATATATATATATTTGTCTGTTCGCTCATTTCTGGCTTCCCTGATGGTCCGATTTTGATGAAATTTGGTACGAAAATCCGTCGTCCAATTTGAAAGGTCAAGTTCGTTAACCAGCAAAATCCGCCCACTGGAAGATGGCGGTTGGGGCGAAATTCGCGCAGAAAAAATCGTAACGCTTACGTTTTTGAGTTCATAAGCTTCTATGTACTCTTTTTATAGGCTTCTTGGGCTAGGAAAACGAATAAAACCATTTTCAAGGCGATAGCTTTAACCGTTTTCCAAAAAATTGGAAAAATAGTTTTTGAATACCGTTTTTGGTTTGGGTACTTAGAATCACGGGATTCAGTTGAAACATTATCTGCATGTTCTACTTTCATTAAAACTAATATGTTGAAAGTTATGTTACGTTTGGAGTTAAGGAAGGGTTAGAATAAAATATTTTATGAACAGACATGAAAAGTTTTGGGAACTTCGTATACTTTCATTAATATCTCGAACACGGTTGGGAAATCGTGGTAAGTGGATAGAAACTATTTGAAAGCTTACTAAATTCTCTACAAAAATGATTCTAAAACTATTTTTGATTAGGTTATGTTAATCGGAGAAATAAGTGCTTAAAACTTCAAATAAGTCTGTTTTGTTCTTATGAACGGGTTTTTGTCGTTCTTTTTGAAATTTTTGTCTCTTTCCCTTGAATTTTTATTGCTTTTTGTTTTTGTAATTTATTATGTTAGGAAAATGTATTTGTTTGTAAAACAGGATAGGACAAATGAGTCCAATTTTCTGTTGCTAGAAATAATGAAAATTTTGGGAACTTCGTATACTTTCATTAATATCTCGAAAACGGTTGAAAATCTTGTGAAGCGAAAGGTTACCATTCGAAAGCTTACTAAATGGTCTACAAAAAATGTTCTGACGAAAGTTTTAATTAGGCGATGTCAATCGGAGAAATAAGTGCTTAAACCATTAAAGTAATTGATTTCGTTTATTCGAACGGTTTTTTGTCTGTTTTTATTCCTATTTTTTCATTGCTTATAGTTGGATAATGTATTTGACAATAAAATAGATTAATTAAAATAAGAAAAACAATTCGAACAGGTAGATATCGAGAAAAGCTGTGCTTCAAATTAGACTCTATTGTTGAGTAATTATATGAAGCTTTGGATAATAATTCCAATACGAAGACAGGTATAGTTGGGATTCGGCTAGGAGAAAAACGTCAGACTTTCAAAAAGAAATCTGTATTTTGGACGTTTCGACTGCAACAATGGCAGCCTTCTTCAGCTAAAAATTATATACAACTTATAAGTAAAGAAAATGAACAAGTAGTAAGAAAAGACAGGAAGAAATGAGCGGAGTATATATATCAATACAATAAATTTTAACCAATCTTATTTTTAAAAACAATGAAAATACGGTAGTGGAAAGAAAACAGCATGTAGAACTTGTTAGTAAAAACAGTACAAAAAAAATTAAACAGTAAAAACAACGCACATTTTTTATGTAGTGAAAAACAAAATCATTTTATAAGTGAATAAATTTATAACAATTAATATATAGATACATACCACTAGAGAATGCCTAGGGGGGAGGGAGGAAGACCTCGAGGACAACTTAGGTAACCATGGTAGAAGTATGAACGACAGCAACAACACCGGTGGTCTTTATAGTTATGAAAAAGGGGTGGGGGGCGGCAAATCGGTGCAGATGAAAGAGGTACAATTTCTGGGTTGTAAAGGCGGGTTGTAAAGGCGGGTTGTAAAAGGTGTTAAGAGCTTAGGGACACACAAGTAGAGAAATTGTCTGGAGCCTAGGAACAAAGATAAAAAAGGAGGTCAGGACAATTTATGGAAGACGGAGGAGTAAGCAGGGGAGATGTTTTGTTTGTCGGTTTTGTAATTAATGTTATTGGGGTTTAAGTTAATGTGGACGCATTCGGAAATCTGTCGCTTTTTGGTGTTTCGTTCTATGGAAAGTATTTTAGTGTCGTCAAAGTTGAAAGTGTGTTTTTTTAGTTATGGCGTGTTTTGCGAGGGCGGATTTGTGGATTTCTTTGTTTTTTATTGTCCGTTTGTGTTGTGTTATGCGGGAGTGAATATAATTTTTGGTTTCACCTATGTATACAGCATTACAGGAGGGGGTTTGGCAGGGTATTTGGTAAACAACGTGGGTGGCGTAGTCATAGGGAAGGGGATCTTTGAGTTTGGTGTACAATGTAGTAAGTTTGTTAGTGGTTTTTAACCCAAAGTTTAGTGACGGGAGGGCCTGTCTTCGTATCTCTACAGCGGCTAACTATCTCCATCTACACTATAATTCCAATAGTTAAAATTATAACTAAATTGGAAAATATGTATTTAATAGAACTCATTAAACCTTTTACAGAGAACTCTATTTTTTATTTTTATTTTATTGATCATCAGGTCTTTGCATATATTTAAAAACTCTGTTGATATAACCTCTATATCGTTTTTTGTTTTTAGGCCAATCTATAATTCCTTTGGGTTAATATGTTTTTTAAATTGAAGCTTTAAAGCCTCAACAGGAATATTTGTGTAATCACCCTTCACAGTTAATTTTTATTAGAATCATGAGTGACCGTTTTTGTGTTACAACTAACAATCTTTGAAAACGAAGTTTGACTATCCTTGTTATTGTTATTTTCCTTCTGTTTGGCCGAGATTTTCTATTCATGATCTAATTCTCCTTGACTTTTTTAACTAGATCAAGAACCTAATTTAAGCACTCTTAAATTCCTTAATTTAATTGAGGAAGTTTATCAAGCTTGATATAATCACTTTTGGGTTAATACGGGTGGTCTATACCGAGTCCTTTGTTTCTAAACACAAAGAGCCTTCTGAGTAACGGTAAAGGGCAGTAAAAGTATATGACTTTACCTGGAAGCAGACCCTGCATACAGAGAATTACAATACGAGACCTCATTCTCTCTTTCACCAGCTCCCGTGTAACACCTTAGATCTGTTTATATTGTTAGCGCGGTTCCTCCCTCCCTTCACAGGGAGGAACCCCGCTTATAAAATTGATCTCATGAAACAATCCGGAAGTGCCGACTAGAAACTTTCGCGTTTCAGAACCCCTAGAGACCGAAAATAACAGTGGTTCAAATTTTTATATATATATATATATATATATATATATATATATATTTGTCTGTTATTTGAAAGGTCAAGTTCGTTAACTAGCAAAATCCGCCCAGTGGAAGATGGCGTTTGGGGCGAAATTCGCGCAAATAAAATCGCAACGCTTACATTTTTGAGTTCATATGCTTGTTTCAAGTACTCGTTTTGTAGGCTTCTTGGCCTAGGAAAACGAATGAAACCGTTTTTAAGGCGATAGCTTTAACCGTTTTCGAGAAAATTGGGAACATTGTTGCTGAATAACGTTTTTGGTTTTGGTACATGAAATCATGGGATTCAGTTGAAACATTTTTTGCATGTTCAAATTTTATAAAAACTAATATCTTAAACTTTTGGTTACGTTTGGAGTTAAGGAAGGGTAGAATAAAATATTTTATGAACAAACATGAAAAGTTTTGGGAACTGGGTGGATAGAAACTATTTAAAAGCTTTCTAAATTCTCTACAGAAAAGATTCTGAAACAAGTTTTGATTAGGTGATGTCAGTCGAAGAAATAAGTGCTTAAAACTTCAAATACGTCTGTTTAGTTCTTATGAACGGGTGTTCGTCGTTCTTTTTGTAATTTTTGTCTCTTTCCCTTAGTTTTTTATTGATTTTTATTTTTGTAATTTCTTATGTTAAGAAAATGTATTTGTGTGTAAAACACGATAGGTAAAATGAGACCAATTTTCTATTGCTAGAAATAATGAAAAGTTTTGGGAACTTCGTATAATTTCTTAATATCTCGAAAACGGTTGAAAATCTTGGGAAGCGAAAGGTTACCATTCGAAAGCTTACTAAATGCTCTACAAAAAATGTTCTGACAAAATGATGTTTTAATTAGGCGATGTCAATCGGAGAAATAAGTGCTTAAACCATTAAAGTAATTTATTTCGTTTATTCGAACGGTTTTTTTGTCTGTTTTTATTCCTTGTTATTTCTTAATTGCTTATAGTTGGATAATGTATTTTACAATAAAACTAGGTAAGTAAAATAACAAAACAATTTATTGTTAGAAATATAGATTTCCTAGATTCCAAGACCTTGTAACTAGCGGGACCCTTTCAAGTGTTGACCGACCCTTCCAGGTAAGATCGTAAATCAAGACCTTTCAAGACTGGTGGAACCAAAATAATAACTGCTTCTATTTTAATCTTAAGGCGATTCGCCAAAGTTGCGAAGCCTTATCAATAAATAAATATTTTAATCTTTCCAAATTAGACTAGGGATAAGAAAGGAACCGCGCTAAGATGATGCAGTTCCTGCGAGTCGGACTTTTTTTGACATTGGCCAGAAAGGAAGAGAAATCTCCTGGATGACAGTAGAACGACATTTCTCCTGATACTACTCATGTCGAGAAGACTTCAATCCATTGTAAAACATTCAGGTGGCCCGATCAAACATTAATTTATCCTTTGTTTGGAAAAAACATAACATAACAGTAATTATCTAATGTATAATGTAGCAAAATCTATAAGTGTTACAATACTTTTTACGCATAGAATATTGCATTTTAGCACTTTCCTCCGAAGGAAAGTAGCTATTGAGGTTGGACTCTTGGACTCATGACGGAATTTTTGAAAAATTTCTTCAAATCTTTATCGATCCTACCTAGTTGACACCAAAAATGACCCCCGTTAAAATTTATATCTCTCTCTCTCTCTCTCTATATATATATATATATATATATATATATATATGTCTGTTAACACGATAGCGGCCAGAGTTTTTGTTTTTTCGTCACGAAACATGGTATACAGCATTCAATTAGCGAACGATTGAACGAGTTCGTTAACCTCCAAAGTCGGTCCACCGGAAGGGGGGGTTTACCCCGAACCCAAAACACTAATTTGACCATGTCAGTCGTAATATTTGTTATATTTCAACGAAACTTGGTATTCGTAGTGTTAAAATAGAGAGAAAAGTGAGATATAAAAATGAACTAAATCGGTTCATTAGGAGGGGGGGGGTTTACTCCGGACCCACAATACCAATTCGGCACTACCCGCCGTGATTTTTGGTATATTACGACGAAACTCGGTATTCGTAGTGGTAATCTACAGGTAAATATGTGTTGTAAAAATAAACTAAATCGGTTCATTAGAAGGGGGGGTTTACTCCGGACAAATTCCTAATATACTCATACCGGTCGTAATTTCTGCTGTATTGTAACGAAACGCGATATACGTCGTGGGTAACTCATGAGAAAGAAGTGTTGTAAAAATGAGCTGAATCGGTCAATCGGAAAGCGGGGGATTAATTTGTAATATATTTCGATAGAAAAGCTCGCCAGACGTAGGTTCACAAAGCCGCCGCAAGGAGCGCTTTCTACCACTAGAGGGACTGTATCCTGTTCTGCGTTAGATCAAAATACGATAATATGAGGTTTTTTTGTATTTATTACGTAGTGTAATAGGAACCATGTGTAACAATAACTCTGGAAGCAAATTAATAATTGATCAGTTACTCATTACAAATTTAAAAGAGAACTATTCATGATTTTATTTTATTAATGTAGGATATTTTAAGCAAATTGTTCCGGAAAGCAGTCTACACTACCCAAATTCTGAGGAAAGTGCTTAGTTATGCAGCTCCTGCGTGACGGACTTTATTTCTAGAATAAATATCGCTGAGTGAGACACTGGAATATCAACAGAGAATTAAGTTACTTCTCTCAGCTAATAACTACTACTTTACTTACGACTCGTACTTTTCCTTTATTCTACTATCTATCATTGACTATACTATTGACTTTCTTCTACTTACTATCATTGACTATACTATTGACTTTCTTCTACTTACTATCATTGACTATACTATTGACTTTCTTCTACTTACTATCATTGACTATACTATTGACTTTCTTCTACTTACCTCAATTCTTTCAAGCTACAGTTTCGTCGTCTCAGCTCTATAAGCTTAATTAATAAAATAAAGATATTTATTTATTTTTTTTTTTACATGAGTAGTTGGTACTTACGTATTAGCGTGAAAGCAGGTTAAAGAGGCGGGTCTCGTTCAGAGAGCTGGATCATGGATAACGCATTTCTATTGGTCAATCACTATCAGAGTATAGGTTCATTGGCTATTGTGTTTATAGTAACCATCTTGTTGTCTTTGTCTTTATAATGCAATTCATTTGTGTTTTATTTACCCACGTAATTGTTGTTTATTATTTAGATTCATATTTAGCAGAGTTTATATGGCGACAGCAGAATAGCAAGGATGAAAGAGACTTTTTCGAAGCGATGCTAAATTGAATATCAGTCCACTATCCAGCGAAAAACCATCCTTGATCTATATTATCAACGAGTTGGATTGACTAGAGTTTAGATATAACCTTTAGCGAGCGGAAACGCATAGCAATTATGATATTAATATAAGTGCTACGCCTTTTCGCTCGATAATGGTTACAAAAAAAACTCTAGTTAACCCAATACGTTGATAATCACGTCGCCATATCGGCAAAAAGTGATTCGACTCCTTGATCCAGTTCTCTGAGACCTGATTCTTTAACCTGCTTTGACGCTAATACGTAAGTACCGAGTAGTTTCCTGTATCGGAAGAGGTAGGGTAATTTTCTGAATCGATAAAGATTTGAAGACATTTTTTAACAAATCTTTCATGAGTAAATTCTCCATAGCTACATTCCTCTGGAAGGTGCTTAAAAGGAGAAATTACTTCCACAAACTAAAACTATTAAATTCCATTGAGAAAGGAAGTGAAGTGTTTTTAAAATAAACAGGTATTAGTTTTTTATTTCATTTCAGGTGTTAGCATCAACTCTCACACTTTTGGTAATAATGATCCAGATGACTTGAAGATTTTTCTAGTGAATAAACTCTTAAATAATATAGTGAATATTGAGGGAGATACAGTATTTGGATAAAAAGGTAAAAATGAAGTTTCACGGCCTCAAAACCGATTTCTTTCAAATTTTGTACAATAACGTATTTTGATGCACTAAACACGAATACGTTAAAAAAAACCTTCGCATTTAACAACGAAAGAAGTTATTAAGCACTTAAGTTCACTGTTATGCGGGTTATGAGAGCTAATGTTAACAACTAAATTTGTGACGACTTTAAGGCATAAATGACGACTTTACGGCATACATGCTATGCGTTTCCGCTCGCTCAAGAAGATAACAAAACCCCACTCAATCCAACTCGCTAAAATTAATAGAATATAATATTAAGCACTAAAGTTCACTGAGTTAAATTCACAAATCGTGGTAGACACTTTTTAAAAACAAAATTTATTTTAATATCACAATACAAACTTGTACAATTTTGAATTTGGACGTGTGTACACAATAGTTGGAAAAGGACTGACTGTCTAAGCCGAAGGAGCAGTGGATGTTATAAGGAAGACGGCTGGAAGACTACATGACTCTAAGAATGCTGGAACTGATAAGGATAGGACCTTATATAGCTTAGAAAAGCAGTGGGGATAATGGAGGGGATATGTGTGGAATTCGCTACCATAACTCCTCCCTTCTTCAAGTTCTGAGCTCCGGCGAAGATGAAGTCCTAAAGGAGAACTTGAAGGTCTATGAAGATCTGAAGGTCATTGGTGCTGTGGTATTGATGCTTGAAACATAGGTGCAGACACTTGTTTACAAAAGGTCCTTAAAATTAAAATACAAAGTTTATACGATATATATGAATTACACCAATGAACATTTTTTAATTGCAAAAATATAAGGTCTTCAAATAGTGAATAGAACTTTCAAATGGAATTGTATGATTATCATTTTGCTCTGGAAATAACTAGGTATTGCAAGAAATTAATTAAAATTATAAATGAATTTATTTTATAGTTGTAACAAAACAATTAAGTAGAACTTTTTAATTAACCTTATATTTTTATCTTTTTAATTGACAGTATATAAAAAAAAATAATAATAATACCACAATTTGTGCAGATATGTTCCTGGATTACATATATATTATATGTCTGTTTTCTGTATGTTAATTTTCATAATATAATATATATAAATGATATATAGCTCTATTAATTTTTTTATATAAATTTTATATTAAAATCATGTTTGTTTATCCTACATAAATCTTGATACATAATTTATTATGTATTATATAATTGAATAAAACTTTTTATTAAAATTTTGATATTTTTATTAAAATTTATATAAATCTGAAAATTTATCAACAGTAGCATTTTCTTAAATCCCTATATATATATATATATATATATATATATATATATATATATATATATATATATATATACACGCCGAAGGAGCAGTGCATGTTATAAGGAAGACGGCTGGAAGACTACATGACTCTAAGAATGCAGGAACTTTTTTTTTTTTTTTTTTTTCCTACCCCCAAAGAAAATTTACAAAGCAAAACCTCTGGCTTGCGCCAGTTCATGCTACATTCCACTTTCCACAAATAATGTCAGTGTTTGATGGTGGAGTACACTTTTTCCATGCGAGTCTTCCCGTGAAGGGTCCATCCACTTGCTGTTGGTGGGGGGCCAACGCTGATTCTCCTCATCCGTCTTAAAGTTGTCGTAGATCAACCAGCTGTTCGGCAGATTTACTGCCTTGCCACCTGCTGGGGGGAGGCGGCGGAGTGATAAAAATGCTGGAACTGACAAGGATAGGACCTTATATAGCTTAGAAAAGCAGTGGGGATAATGGAGGGGATATGTGTGGAATTCGCTACCATAACTCTGTTAGGAAGGTTATAAAACTGGGCGTCAATAGCGTATTTGTAAACACGCGCATGCGCAGATATGTAACATTGGGAAACAGAGAACTCTCATTTGAAATGTTCAGAAACCATTTATTCAAAAATATTGTTAATTTTAAGGGCATCCTCACCCGTCGTCACCTGTCGCTTAAGGGCATACGTGCTATGCGTTTACGCTCGCTCAAGAAGATAACAAAACCCCAGTCAATCCAACTCGCTAAAATTAATAGAATTCTATTAATTATTCTATTAACTTTAGTGCTTAATAACTTCTTTCCTAGTTAAATGTGAAGGTTTTTTGTAACGTATTCGTGTTTAGTGCATCAAAATACGTTTATTTATTATTATTATACTGCCTCTACCCTGCTGGGTCATTGGCAGTGCGGTCAGTGAATATTAGTGATTTAAATCGTTCTCCCTAGCTGTTTTGGCAGAGTACTGTGATTATTTATTGAAAAATTCTCCTCTTTAAAAAGTGATTTTTAAGTGTTGTTTTCTTTATATATGGACTGTAGGGATCAAGAACAGATCACTGTTCTCCCGAACTTCAGGAAGAAGATGAAAATTAAAAGATCTAGAAAAGTAAAAGAGTATAAAGACTTTATATTATATCCTAACCTAACCAAGACAGAAAGAAGCTCAGGTGAGACTTCTCAATTATCCGTTGCCCATGACAACGACTGGCCTTGTTTACCATCTCCACACAACTTTTCTCCAAGAATGGATTGTCAGTCTCCCGATGACGTAGATACAGAACCATCTACAAAACGCAACAAACCGACAACAAACTCACCAATACCATTACAAAACAGATTTCAACCATTAGAACTCTTAACAGAATCCACAACAGAAAATACGACAGACAAACCCTTTAAAATTCCACCAATATTTCTTTGCTCAAATGAAAACTACTTAAAAATTACAAATGATATTAAATCAAATGTTACAAATAGCTTCGAAATTAAACAATGCAACCAAAAAATCAAAATTACACTCACCAGCATTGGAGATTTCAGGAATTTGACAAAATTTTATGATTTAAATAGTAAAAAATATTATACATACGTAAACCCCGAGGAAAAAAACCTTTCAGTCGTAATCCGAGGTGTTCCCTATTCACTCAGCGATACGGAAGTATTCGAATTTCTCTCAAATAAGAAATATCCAGTTTTGAGCGTCACAAGACTTCATAATCGAATGAGGGCACCTACTCCGTTATGTGCAGTAGAATTAAAAAACGATGAAAAGGGCCAAACAATATTTAATCTTAAAGCACTCTACTACACTATCGTTACAGTTGAGCACCGAAGGCTATCAAATCGTGCAGTACAATGCGGAAGATGCTTGAGGGTAGGCCACACAAAAAATTATTGCAAGCTAGATCCACGATGTAGTCGTTGTGCAGGACATCACTTGACAAACATTTGTACGGCCGATGATAATCTACTCAAATGTGCGAATTGTGGAGAGAAGCACAGTGCGAAGTATCGCGGATGTTCTGCTTTTAAAGGTCATTATAGACATCGAATATTTCCCCAACCCTCAAATCCAAACATAATCGAAAACAAGCAATTGCCAGCAAAAGCTCAAACATTTCCTCCGCCAACAAAACCTACACCCATAATAAAGACTCACACCCCAATCAACTCTCAATTCACTCCCACCCCAATACAATCAACACACTGCCCTGAACCACTTAAAACCAATGCCTGGTTTGAACGACGGCCTCTAGGAACACATTCTGCCCCTAGCTCTACTCCAAAACCTTCTTCTCCTACACAAACTCAAAATACTGACTCCAATAAACCAGACCTAGACTTAAGCTCTCTAATTACTACATTAATTAAACCAATCATACCTTACTTACAAAATCTCCTTCTCAATGTCATACAAGACTTCTTCAAAAACAGCCATGGACAACCCTAATTACGAACATACTCAAAATCTGACAATCCTTAACTGGAACGCCAATGGACTGAAAAAACGACAGACCTTATTCTCAAATTTCCTAAGTAGATACCAAGTGGACATTGCTTGTGTGACAGAGACTCATCTCAAACCGAACGACACATTACGAATAGGAGGATACATTTTATATAGACAGGACAGCGAAGAACGTTTTGGAGGAGTAGCTTTATGTATAAAGAGGGGTTTAAAACATTCCCACTTCCTCCTTCCCAGGCTACTACATCTCGAAGCCGTCGGAGTTAAATTGACGACAAACAACAACAGAACAGTGAACATTATCTCTGCTTACCTTAGACCTCGACGGAGAGTAATACAAAACGACTTCGAACAGATCTTTACAGGAGAACCTACCTTACTGTTAGGGGACTTGAATAGTAAACATACTGATTGGAACTGCCGGACACTGAACTGTAATGGTACTAGACTTCAGACTGTAACGGAAAATCTTGGAATACACATTGAATCCCCAGACGAACCAACGCTCCATCCCACTCGACAAGGACATTTACCTGACATACTTGACATAGCTCTAATCCACAAAGTCGACATCCCTATCTACCTCAAAACCATTATAGACTTAGACTCAGGTCACCTCCCTGTGATTTGCACATTGGGAACACAAAGACATTACGTAGAACCACTCCCTCGGCTAATTACTGGGAAGGTAAACTGGGAATTGTTCTATCAAGAAATGTGTACATTCTCAATTCCACCTACATACAATAATAAGGAGGAAATAAATTCAACAATAGAATCATTCACTCAACACATATACACATCCATACAGAAAGCGACAGTCACTCAATTCACAGACAAACGGGCAGGACTATCAAACAGCACTCCACCACACATATTACAAATGATACGACAAAAAAACACTCTGCGACACCGATGGCAAAGGACGAAAGACCCCGTTCTAAAAACTATAGTGAATAGACTATCTAGGCAAATTAGGTGGGAGCTAGATCAAACCCGATTCGAAAATTATAGGAGATTTGCAGAAAGTCTTACTCCTGGTGACTCAAATCTGTGGAAAGAAACGAAAAGACTGTCAGGACAGAAAACTGACATATTCTCACTGACTGACCAGACAGGGACAGCTAATACAGATGAAGAGAAATGCCAACTACTGGCTAGACATTTTCACAGACAATTCACAAACGACACTAAAACCAACAGAGACATAGGCGTAACCGTAAATACCTACTTACAAACACCAATTACGACAGTTGAAAAAAACATCGACTTCATTACTCCTTACGAAGTAAATACGATCATCGGGAAACTGTCAAATAGGAAATCTCCAGGAGACGATCTGATATCCAACGTCGTCCTCAAACATCTTCCACAGAAGGGTATCGCACTCATCACAAGCATATTCAATGCTTGTTTGAGATGTGGTTACTTCCCAAAAATGTGGAAAAATGCTGTTGTGGTAGTGTTTCACAAGCCCGGAAAACCAAAGGAAGATCCCGACAGCTATCGACCAGCCTATCGTAAGCCTTCTAAATACAATGGCTAAAGTCTTCGAAAAATGCATTGAGAAGAGACTCCGCTGGCACTTAGAGGAGAATTAAGTCATTCCCCAACATCAATTTGGGTTCAAACCTCAACACTCAGCTGTCCACCAAATACAGAGGGTAGCTGAATTAATATTAAAGGGATTTGAGGAAAAAAAGTATTCAACAGCTGTTTTCTTAGATGTCAAGTCAGCATTCGACACAGTCTGGCACAAGGGTCTTCTGTATAAACTCAAAAAAACTTGGCCACCATGCTATCTTGCGAATATTATTTCTTCGTTCCTCGACGAAAGAACATTACAAGTACGAGTTAAAAACAGCATCAGTCGCAAAATAACTGTTTCTGCTGGTGTGCCACAAGGAGCAGTACTGAGCCCTTTACTGTTTAGCTTGTATTGTCACGACATCCCCGACCCTCAAACTGCCACGGTCGCTCTGTTTGCAGATGACACGCTAATCATGAGCCAAGGAAATAATGTTCCAGAAACCATCGCAGACCTTCAGTCAGCACTGGACAGCATTACATCGTGGTTCAAAAGTTGGAATTCCGTCTCAATCCATCGAAGACTGAAGCAAAGATATTCGCACTGAGGCACTTCGATGACAGGACTTCTCCTTGCTTGCGGATTGGACAGACCCGAGTTCCTTGGACTCCTAGGGACCAAAGTGTGCGCTACGTTGGCGTTCACTTCGACACTAGACTGACCTGGAGACTTCACATTAACTTAAAACTTCAATTGGCTCACACACGACTAAGACTACTATACCCACTTTTAAACAAGAAAACACCACTTAGATACAAATGCGCAGTTCTATTGTACAAAGCTCTATTACTTCCATTACTGACTTACGCATGCCCAGTTTGGTACAGTACCAGTAACACAAACAGACGAAGACTTCAGACGTTTCAAAACAAAATTCTTCGGATTATTTTAAATGCACCTCCTTTTATACGAAACACACAAATCCACAGAGAGCTCGGGGTTGTCCACTCCGCAGAGCACATTGAAAAACTCACCCAAAGGCACTACGGAAAACTCTCAACAATAGAAGGAGCCGCCTACTTTCAGCTAGGAGAGAAGATTACAACACGTCTAAAGCCAAGATGCTATCAAGACTTCTTTCATTTGCAATAATTTTTTTTTAATTCATTCTCAGTTTACTTTTATTTATTTATTCCTAGTTTTGTTTTGTTTTCATATTTATTTCGTTAATGTATTTTTTTTTCTCCCTTAACCATTTGTAAATAATACTTTTATGTATTGGTTCAAATATATTGATTGATTGATTGAAATCGTTCTCCCGAGTATGTTTCCGATCAAAATAACTAATCTCTGGTGTAGAGGAATTTTGAATATCTTTCGATACATCTAGTGATTTAAGTAGCTTGGTTATTCGGATTTTCGCAGATGTTTCTGCGTGTATCAAGGAGCATTTTGACAATTCCATTTACATCTGTAGTGAATTCTGAAATAACATCTTGTACGTTTTTCTCTTGAAGTGTTATCTGCAGTAGAGTTTCAAGTTGAGAGAATGTTATTCAAAATACGTTATTGTACAAAATTTGAAAGAAATCGGTTTTGAGGGCGTGAAACTTAATTTTTACCGAAAACAATATTAAAAATAAGTATAAATGAATTATCACCAGAAGGCAGACGAGGAGGCAAACTCAGCTCGAGAACAGGCCGAAGGAGTAATTTTTATTGAAGAGGCCCCCGCTCAGGACATAAAATATTATGTCAGGAAGAAATTACTATCCCAGTGGTCTGAAGATTGGTTAAAACTAAATAACCACCTAAGGAGAATTAAAGAAGATGTAAAGGAATGGACGTCACACCGGCAAAACAGGAAAAATGAAGTGCTGCTAACAAGACTGCGAATTGGGCACATTAAATTTACCCACACGCACTTACTACAAGGCTTACATCCACCGACATGCGACACTTGCCAGGACGTCATAATTGTCGAACATATCCTCCTCCACTGTCCTGTTTTCCATAAAGAAAGAGAAGCCCACGGAATCCCGAAGACCCTTAAAGAGGCACTAATGGATAACCTCGACATTACACAAAAAATAATTGACTTTTGTAAAATTATAAAATTACAAATGTAAATAATTCATTGACCTGCCAATGACTCTGCTCGAGTAGAGGCAGTAAGTTGAAATAGAAAAAAATAAAATAAATGAATTATCTATAATTGAATAAGAAATAAATAAACAAGTCTGTCATGATGGAGGTGCGTAAAGGAAGCAAATTTCTTAACTAGACTTTTGTTTACCGAAAATGGCTTTATATAACCAAGGAATTTGCTTAATATAACCAAAATTAATAAAATAAAGTTAAAATGTTTCGCTCTATTTATTTGTTTTAACCATCACTCAATTAATCTTTAAAAATCTGGTGTGTATCTACAATTGCTTACAAGTCTTGAATGTTTTATTGCTTGTTTCATTAAACGAGGACAAAGCACCAAATCACCAGATTTAGATTTTAGCTTGGACTGTTGCTAAGGTAAACTAATAATTATGTAATTTGGGCATGACATGTTCCATGTTTCATTACAAGAAAGTATATAGAGAGTTTCGAACTCAAGTACTCCAGAACATGAGTAGAGTGCTATCCACTGAGCCAAACATACTCTCCACTATACAAAAAACATTGGATTTACATTATTATTATTATTTACTGGGCCTGGGCAGGGCATGTTGCTCGGCAGGATAATGACAGGTGGGCAAAGCAGGCCACTGACTGGATCCCATACGGACAGAAAAGAGGAAGAGGAAGGGAACAGAAGAGATGGGCCGATTTAATGAGGAACAAGGCAGGTGCCGAGTGGATGAGGTACGCCAGGGACAGGAGCAGATGGAAGGAGAAGGAAGACAGAGCGGACTCCACTTCCCGATAGGACTAGTCCCCGTGGGAAGTCAGACTATTACCCCAGAACCCTGGGAGGCCCTACAGAAATAGTCACTTCAGATATATAAATAAACCTAAAACATAAGTATAATATATTTATTTATTTATGGAAAAACAAAATTATGTATTTATTAACTAAATGTATTTATGTAATCATTTATTATGACTATTCTGTAAATAAAGGCTATGTCCATTCATTCATATTATTTACCGTACATCAATATTCTGTATGTAATTAACTCGAAGATAATTTCAAGTAGTTTTACTTAAAGTATTATGCATTTCATTTTTCTGAAAAATGTACAAAGCATCTGTAGCGCCCCCCCCCCCCTCAAAGCTTGGTTTTTACACTCTAGTAGCCAGTGTTGCCACATTTATATTCTACACATTTATATTTCTACATGGACATTTATATTCTAAATTTAATTGTTATAAATTGTATTTTATATGTTAATATACTTGAGAATCTTATATAAACACTGAATATAGATTTAAATAATTATTATTAATTAATATGTTTAATTATTGGAGACTTTAATTATCTGTTATATATTTGTAATATGATGAAATTAATACCTGGTAGGCAATCGCCAGCAAGTCACAAGATTGTGTTTCGTTGTTTGGTGCCTTTTTATCATTGTTGCAAGCCATCTGTTTTTAAATTTGTTATTTATTTTGGTCCTCGCCCCTTCGCAACTATCATTAAATTTCTTGTTGCGCCTCTTTTTATTTATAAATGGCTGAAGGTCAATAGTAATCAGTTATTTTATTTAAAAACTTTAAGATCCTCCCATTGGCATTAATATTAATTATCAAAGTTGCCTTAGGCTGTCAATATTAGATATTTCCATTGATTAACAAATTTCTAACTTTTACTTATTAACACTTTAATTAACATTAATATCGCCTTAACGGAAGAACATTGAAATAACTGCAAAAATGTTTAAAATGCCAATAACTCCATATACAATATCAGAAACACATCCCATACACAGGGGAACATGGACACAACTGTAGGTTCACTAAGGACCGCCTTTATTTTACACTTTATCTTCTAGAACAACGAACAATTTTTAGAGAAACAATGGCGTAACTGCACTTAAGGATTGAAATTAGGGTGATCTTGATTTGTGGTAAATAAAAGTAATGTATATAGTCTAGTTTGTAGTCTTGCTGTCATTCACTCCCTTTTGAATTTTACAACTCTAAATAGTTTTTTTTTATTCTCCTATAAAATTGAAGTATTTCCATTTACATCACTATTCTTCCGGAACGGTGATATGAAGAACCTCAATGATACAAGAAAACCTTGTTGAATAAACATTATGGGAGGAATGGAGAATATGAGGGCAACTCCATGCCAAATGAGCCAAAGCACAATTTTAAAGGATTAATTTACAATATTTTAACTTTAGAGTCAAGTAAAAAAGTGATGATTTTAGTTCTAATTTTTGTTGGTTTTTAAGATAGTTTTTTATTGAATTTTTGGCCCTTTAAATTTAAATTTTTATTCTTATAGATTATCATCCTAATTTTTAAAGATTTCTTCAGATCTACCTTTTTTTCCTTCTGAAGTAGATGATAAGATCTTTTAAGCCAAATATTCCTGATTTTTTTCTCATTTAAATTGATTTTTATCCTACAAGATTGGATACCGAATGATAACGTGGGGACACTTCTAGTTAGAATAACTTTTACCTTTTTCTTCGCGCACACCACAGGATCATCATCATCACTTACCTTCATAAATAGCTATCCTTCGTCAAACTCTCTGCATCTTTCATGAATATCGTATTGGTTGAAATTTACTGATTTAAGACTTCTTCCAAGCATACAGGTATATAGCAAATTAATGAATTCTTTAGAAAACAATTTTTAATGTGAATTGACCATTAAGCAAAACAATATTTTTTAATTAAATAATAATATTTTAACACAAAACTAATGATCTGTAATTATCAAAACATTTTTAAAGTTGAATATTTGTTTTAACCTTCTGTGATCTCTTAATGATTTCAAACCTCATGCTTCCATTCTTATACTTTTTTAAAAACACAGTTTAGAATGATTTAAAAGCATGCAAATTATAAGAGCAACCTCAATAATCTCTAACCTGACCAACTTCTTAAATCTTTTGTAACTTACTTCATGAGCACATATAAGGAGGGGGCTGCAGCCCCCCCCCTTGAAATTTTGATTTAATCGGTAAAATATGCCATAGGAACCTCTAAAATAAATGAAATAACATCACGTAGTTTAGAAAAAATATTTTTTTGTGTGTGTAATAGCGTTTTAGTTGGCTAATTATTCCAAGTTTTAGGTTGTTAGTATTCCATACACCCAAATCGCCCGGTGCTTCCAACACCCCCCCCCCCCCTATTATTTCCTATATATGCCCCTGCCTTAATTTTTCCAAGAAATACAACCTTTTAAGAATTTGTTGTTGTTTTTATACATTCTGTTATTTTATATATATATTTTAAATTTTTTATATATTTTTATTTTAAATCAATAGATAATGTAATTTTCAGATCAACAAAAATTACTGATTGCCTCTTTATAGTCTTCAATGAATATTTTATTTTAAAATAATTTTCTTAATTGTTTGTTAATATGTTTCCTTGTTAATTATTAATTAATAGTTTTCAGTGACGAATCACCCATGTCAAAGCCTCATTTATGGGTATTCACTCCTTAAAAATGAACCAATATTGATGAAATTTGATAAGAAAATACTTTTACTTAAATAACTGGCCATGTTCTTCAACCAGCAGAATCCATGTACCAAAGTACTGTCATTTTTATGGGTAATGGGGAATTTAATAAAACTACTTTTAAGGCAATATCATTAACCTTTTCGATGCGACGTGGGCTAGCTGTCTATTCCTTCCACAGGCGGACCAAACTCCCCCTCCTAGGGCAGCCGTACACACTCGTATTTTATTTTATTTTTTTTTCTTAGGAGCTCGTTACTAATCATCATATTCATGATTATCTTACTTAAACGACGACGTGTATTACATTAAACGATTTATTTACTACAATTTAGGTACGCAGCAAACCTACAATAACCATTTAAAACAAAGTTTACTTAATTTTCTTCCCAATATTTCTCTTTCCACTTCCGAAAGTAATATATTTCTCTTTCTATTCCAAAACCACTCCTTGTTTTTAGACGTGATTTTTAAATGTAGAAATGAAAATGTTTTTTATTTATTATTATAGTAAGCTACTCCTTTATTATTTACAGTTTCACTAAAAAAATTCCCGAAGAACATTTTTACCGTGCACACACCTCACAGATGCATGTTACTTATAACGTACAAAATTTGTATGTTACCAGTTAAGGGTTAAACCAGAAAATATCCCCCATTCCTGCTAGAGCACTCTGTACACACTCAAGGCTAAAGAGGGCTCGCAATCAAGAGATATAACAGTGACGAGAATACTCGGGTGTGCACGACTTTCTCTGGCGAGTATTCTCAGGCGTCGCATCGAATGAGTTAACAGTTTTTGAGAAAAGTGGCTTATTTTTTTTGCTTCGAGGACTCAATAATGTCTCACTGACTTGAAACTTTTTTCAAATGCCACCACATTCAACAAAACTAAGCTTTATGACTTTTGGAGTAGATGAAGTATTACAAAAACTATTTTCTCAATGGTCATGAGCAGTTATGGACATTTTATATATTTCCTTAAATATCTTAAAAATGGTTGTCAATTTGTGGTAAGTGGAAGGTAATCCATAGAAGGTAATCCATAGAAGGTAATCCATAGAAGGTAATCCATAGAAGGTAATCCATAGAAGGTAATCCATAGAAACCCTAATATTCCCTGGAAAGCAGGTTCAAGTGTGAATTCCAAAAGGAACGCCACAGTTTGGCTCAAGTAAATTAAATAAAATTGATGGGTGTGCAACAATAAGGAGGCGGCCTCTTCATTCACATGTTTGGCAAATTGAAAAAAAAAAAAAAAAAAAAAACGTTTTAAAATTTAGTTTCTTAATATTTTTCTTATTGTAACATACCTACTTATGAAAGTTAGTCCATAAGGGCCCTATCCTACCTTTTTTAGAGTGTTAGTATAAGTTTTAACTTCTTCCATTTTGTGTCATGTTCAATTAAAAAAAAAAAAAATTACTAGAATGAACACAATTTGTTTTTAATTACTTTTTTGATTTAGGAAGCTCATATGAAAATACAAACAAACAATGTAAAATACAAAAAAACATCAACTAATTCTAAATTCAGTCGTCTTCTTTCTGTTTCTGCCAAATCATTATCATCAGTATAGCTGATGAAGCTACACATTTTAATGCATTGTAGAACGGAATCTCATTTTATCCAACATATTTGTGCGAGGCTCATTACGGCACTGCATTTCTCAGTTTATAAGAGCAGGGGTTGGCTGTACGCAGATGGGAAGTCAATAGTAAACCTCACACAGCGGTTTAGTTGCTGTGATTCCACTATTGAAGTGACCAGAGCTGCTGTCTTATTGCATCAAAAGATAGGGATAATTTTTAAATCCATAATAATGTTCTCATCTGAAAATCCCCCCAAAAAGGGAGCTGGTTCCTTATTTCTGCACGCCCGTCAATTGTTATAATGATGTCACTTATAAAATCTTACCTTTTGATACGTAGGCTTTGCAGCATACTACTTACCTCTGCCATCAAAATTCAATTCATGAATTTATTTGAATAGAAGAAGAGGAGGTAGGAGGAAGAAAGGAAAATCACACAATTTATTTTTTCCCCTGGCTAGTATCCCAAGCTCAGGGTGCATTTATTTTCAACATATTATGTTTTAAAAATTATAATGAAGTACATATTTTAAAAGAATAATTTATCATAATGACGATTTATTTTTAATTTGTCTTATTATAACAACTAGAACAATCTGTACATTGTTATTATTTATTTATTTATTTTTTTTACATGAATTTAAATATTCTTTAATCATGAGTGCAAATAAAAAAAATAATAGCTAATTGAAATAGGTTTTAGCACTAATTTAATAGCATCATTATATTCTAATACTAAATAACAAAAATGTTTTATTAATTTGCTTGATGAGCTCCACAACAAGAGTGATCTGCTCAAAGAAAATTAATAATAATTATAAGATAAATGAAAATAATTTTTAAAATCATTTATGGATTAAAGGTTACTGACTGAAAAATTGTTCTCCCTCGAAAACTGGTAAGTAGTTCAATATACAAATTGGAAGTAGTAGTTATTACCAATTGGAAGAATTGAGAAAAATGAATTAATATTTCAATAAAAAAAAGTTCCTGAAAAAGTAAAATTATCAAAGAAATAAAATTTAAATATCAATAATTACTGAAATATTAAGTACTATAAAGTTTAGCTTACGTTAAAGTGATTTTAGTATTTCTAAAAGTACTTCAAGCTGAACATTTGACTGAATTAAAATTATTTAAATTTACAACAACATAATATTTTTTAAAATAAAAAATGAATAAATAAATCAAACTCATTGACCTGTGAATGACTCTTCCTGAGTAGGGCAGACAATAAAAATAAATTATTGAAAATATCTTTTTTTTTAATAGTTTAACATCTCTTTAATAAGAACTCTGATTTTTGGGGACGGATTGGCCAAAAAGCCACACCTTAGGCACTCCCTTTTTTCCCGAGCTTCCTTTTTTGTTTGACAAAATTCAATATGGTAAACTTGATGTTCTTCAAAATTAAATAATTAAGTGCTTTTGATTTTTTTCAATAAATAAACTTTCTTTATTTTATTTTGCATATACTGCCTCTACCCATGTGAGTCAAACTTTCTTTGTTAAACTTTTTTTCTTTTTTAATTTCTATTAAATTTTCTGAATTAATTTTACTAATCTACTAAATTCTAAGCAAAAAATTATGAAAGTAATTTTAACTAGACGTCTGTCGATGATTTGTGTCTTCTTTTCCTACACGATTATTTAAAAAACAAGTAAATGATTTTAGATATTCTTTTATCTTGTAAGCCATTGACATTATTTTATTTGGATTATGAAAGAATGAATTCCTTAGCCAATTATCAATTTAAAACAAAAAATGAAATCCAAGACAGTATCAATGCTACTAACAACATGGCTAAGAATGGGTATTAATGTTCAAAATTAATCGGGAAAAAATTGTAGCAAGCTGGAATCATCATTATTAAATAGTCATTTATACTTGAACTTGTACAAAACTTTCATTAAGAAATAATATTTGGTTAGATGTATAAAAAAAACTATGAGCAAAAGAAAAAGATTCTACCAACAATCTTCAATAAAAATTAACGGATTGAAAAAATAAAATGGTAATTTTTTTAGGGGGGAGGAAAACATAAGCCCCAACCATCGCTTATGCTAGTGGTAGCCAGCCATGATTTGCCACCTCCAAGGGGATTCTTATGAAATTATAATAATTTATTTATTATAAATAAACTTCCTACAGGAAAAAGTAGTAATAATAATTGAAAAGAAATTTTAGAAGTGATTGGAAACTAGGGGAGAGAGTATTTTCTTCCCCCACCAAATCTTCATAGATTTTCCAAAAATAATGGTTAAGTTTCATAGAATGAGAGGTTTTAGTCTCTTCCTCCCCCTACCACAATTACCTGGGCATCCAGGGAGTAGGCTTTAAATATAATTATAATAGAAATAAATAATCAAAACATGAAAAAGAATATATATATATATATATATAATTTCGGAAAAAAAGAAGCTGTATGTTTGTGATATATGTGTAGTCAGTTTGTTGGTCAAAGTAATGAAACATCAGTGAGTGTTTGTAATTGTTCTCGTTTCCGACATTACATAAGTATATGTCTTTGGTTAGCAGTTTGTTGAATTGTCTACATGTATGTCTTTTTAGCAATTAGGTGCTCAAGGGTTTTTAGAGAATGGTCCATGGGTATGGAGAGTCAAGTAATTTATGGAGTACAAGGGATTGTATGCAGCCGGAATGCAGTTTGGTAACAAAATGATGCAAAAGCTTTATCGATCTTTTTTGGGATGGTGTCATGTCAACAAGACAAAAGCGCAGTTGAAGATCATCAAACTTATTTGAAACATGCAAAAAAAAGCTGCCAACATACTATATATATATATATATATATTTATTCGTGTATACAACAAACAAAAAATTGAGACAATAATTTTTATCAAAGTAGGAATGCATTTTAAAGGATGCAAGTTAATTGTTACTGAAAGAAGAATGGGAAGGAAAAGCTACAAATGAAAACACAGCCACAACCTGAAGAGAAAAGAATGAATGCAAGAAAAGATGGTTAAGATTTATCTTAGAGAGAGATCAGTTTGACAGCATAATGGAGTGCCTTGCCATGTCAAGCAATGAATCAGTAAAAAAATATTTCTTCTTTCTTTATGGCTTATCTTGCCAGTGATCTGGTTTACTAAAATACACTATGCTTTTTAGCTTGTAGAATATACCACGAAAAAATAAGAAATGGAATCACCAAGTGAAAAAGAGAGTAAAACATAATTAAATAAAAGGGAGGGGGAAAATTGCAAGCCCCAACCATCGCTTACAATTGTGATGGCCATCCAACATTTTGCCATCTCCGCTTCTTGGTTTATTTTTATGTATTTTTAAGGGAAAAGGGAGATTAAGTGGAAAATAAAAAACTGACTAAGTGAAAGAAGGGGCAAAATGAAAAATATAGGACTAACTAAGCGAAAGAAGGACTAAAGTGAAGAATGTAGGTCTGACTAAGTGAAAGAAGGGCCAAAGTGAAAAATATAGAACTGACTAAGTGAAAGACGGGGCAATGTGAAAAATATAGGACCAAGAGAAAAAAAGGGGCAAGTGTATAATATAGAACTATTTTAAACATTCAATTCTTTCCATTTTACACATTATTCTACAATTTTTTACCATAGATAGTTAAATATTGTCGTAGATAAAATTTTTGTTTCGTAGATAGGAATTTATTTTCGTAGATAGAAATTAATTGTCGTAGATAGCAATTTATGCCGTGAAAACAATTTCATTCTCACAAGCAATAGTAACCACTGACCATCAATACTTTCGGTATTCAAAATATCCTACTATATAAGTACACTAATAATAATCGAAGGAAAAATTTTTTATACATAGATTTCATAGAAGATTTTTGTAGTTTATATTACCTATTTAAAACATTCAAATGTTATCATTTTACAAATTATTTCAGGATTTTTTTGCCGTAGATAGTTATATATTGTCGTGGATAAAACGTTTATTTCGTAGATAAGTATATGTTGTCGTAGATAGAATTTTCAGTCGTAGATAGGATTTAATTATCGTAGATATCAATTTATGCCGAGAAAACAACTTCATTCCAACAAGCAATAGTAACCACTGACCATCAATACTTTCTGTATTCAAAATATCCTACTACACAAGTAGACTAACAATAATAAAAATGGAAAATATTTTATACGTAGATTTCATAGTTCGAATCACCTATCTAAAACATTTAAATGTCATCAAATTACAAATTATTTCAGAATTTTTTCCCGTAGATAGATATATATTCTTGTAGATAAAAATTTTAATCCTAAATAAGAACATATTGTCATATATAGAACTCTCTGTCGTAGATAGCAATTAATTATCGTCGATAGGCATTTTTATTCGTGGATAGCAATTAATATCGTAGACAAGAATTTTTTTCTAACAAGTAATAGTAACCACTGACCTTAAATGCTTTCTAGATTCAAAATATCTTATACGCGTAGACTAATATTAGTCAAAGGGAAATCTTTTTACCAGTACATTTCATCACAGATTCTTTATAGCATTTAATCACCTGTTTTAAACATTCAAATCTTTTTATTTTACACATTATCCTACAATTTTTACCATAGATAGTTAAATATTGTCGTAGATAAAATTTTTATTTCATAGATAGGAATTTATTGTCGTAGATAGAACTTTATGCCGTGAAAACAATTTTATTCTACCAAGCAATAGTGATGACTGACCATAAATACTTTATATATTCTAAATATCCAACTATACACGTAGACTAATATTAATCAAAGGGAAAATATTTTATACGTAGATTCCATCGGAGATTTTTATAGTTTAAATGACCTATTTAAAACATTCAAATGTCATCATTTTACAAATTATTTTACAATTTTTTGCCGTAGATAGTTATATATTGTCGTAGATAACAATTTTATTTCGTAGTTAAAAACATATTCTCGTAGATAGATTTTTCTATTGTAGATAGTAATTAATTATCGTAGATGGGAAATATTTGTCATGGATTGCAATTTATATCGTAGACAAGAATTTTATTCTAACAATTAATAGCGACCACTGACCTTAAATACTTTCTAGATTCAAAATATCTTATTATAAACAAAGACTAATCTTAATCAAAGGGAAATCTTTTTACCCCTACATTTTATCGAAGATTCTTTATAGCTATAAATCGCCTATTTTAAACATTCAATTCTTTCCATTTTACACATTATTCTACAATTTTTTACCATAGATAGTTAAATATTGTCGTAGATAAAATTTTTGTTTCGTAGATAGGAATTTATTTTCGTAGATAGAAATTAATTGTCGTAGATAGCAATTTATGCCGTGAAAACAATTTCATTCTCACAAGCAATAGTAACCACTGACCATCAATACTTTCGGTATTCAAAATATCCTACTATATAAGTACACTAATAATAATCGAAGGGAAAATTTTTTATACATAGATTTCATAGAAGATTTTTGTAGTTTATATTACCTATTTAAAACATTCAAATGTTATCATTTTACAAATTATTTCAGGATTTTTTGCCGTAGATAGTTATATATTGTCGTGGATAAAACGTTTATTTCGGAGATAAGTATATGTTGTCGTAGATAGAATTTTCAGTCGTAGATAGGATTTAATTATCGTAGATATCAATTTATGCCGAGAAAACAACTTCATTCTAACAAGCAATAGTAACCACTGACCATCAATACTTTCTGTATTCAAAATATCCTACTACACAAGTAGACTAACAATAATAAAAATGGAAAATATTTTATACGTAGATTTCATAGTTCGAATCACCTATCTAAAACATTTAAATGTCATCAAATTACAAATTATTTCAGAATTTTTTCCCGTAGATAGATATATATTCTTGTAGATAAAAATTTTAATCCTAAATAAGAACATATTGTCATATATAGAACTCTCTGTCGTAGATAGCAATTAATTATCGTCGATAGGCATTTTTATTCGTGGATAGCAATTAATATCGTAGACAAGAATTTTTTTCTAACAAGTAATAGTAACCACTGACCTTAAATGCTTTCTAGATTCAAAATATCTTATACGCGTAGACTAATATTAGTCAAAGGGAAATCTTTTTACCAGTACATTTCATCACGGATTCTTTATAGCATTTAATCACCTGTTTTAAACATTCAAATCTTTTTATTTTACACATTATCCTACAATTTTTACCATAGATAGTTAAATATTGTCGTAGATAAAATTTTTATTTCATAGATAGGAATTTATTGTCGTAGATAGAACTTTATGCCGTGAAAACAATTTTATTCTACCAAGCAATAGTGATGACTGACCATAAATACTTTATATATTCTAAATATCCAACTATACACGTAGACTAATATTAATCAAAGGGAAAATATTTTATACGTAGATTCCATCGGAGATTTTTATAGTTTAAATGACCTATTTAAAACATTCAAATGTCATCATTTTACAAATTATTTTACAATTTTTTGCCGTAGATAGTTATATATTGTCGTAGATAACAATTTTATTTCGTAGTTAAAAACATATTCTCGTAGATAGATTTTTCTAATGTAGATAGTAATTAATTATCGTAGATGGGAAATATTTGTCATGGATTGCAATTTATATCGTAGACAAGAATTTTATTCTAACAATTAATAGCGACCACTGACCTTAAATACTTTCTAGATTCAAAATATCTTATTATAAACAAAGACTAATCTTAATCAAAGGGAAATCTTTTTACCCCTACATTTTATCGAAGATTCTTTATAGCTATAAATCGCCTATTTTAAACATTCAATTCTTTCCATTTTACACATTATTCTACAATTTTTTACCATAGATAGTTAAATATTGTCGTAGATAAAATTTTTGTTTCGTAGATAGGAATTTATTTTCATAGATAGAAATTAATTGTCGTAGATAGCAATTTATGCCGTGAAAACAATTTCATTCTCACAAGCAATAGTAACCACTGACCATCAATACTTTCGGTATTCAAAATATCCTACTATATAAGTACACTAATAATAATCGAAGGGAAAATTTTTTATACATAGATTTCATAGAAGATTTTTGTAGTTTATATTACCTATTTAAAACATTCAAATGTTATCATTTTACAAATTATTTCAGGATTTTTTGCCGTAGATAGTTATATATTGTCGTGGATAAAACGTTTATTTCGGAGATAAGTATATGTTGTCGTAGATAGAATTTTCAGTCGTAGATAGGATTTAATTATCGTAGATATCAATTTATGCCGAGAAAACAACTTCATTCTAACAAGCAATAGTAACCACTGACCATCAATACTTTCTGTATTCAAAATATCCTACTACACAAGTAGACTAACAATAATAAAAATGGAAAATATTTTATACGTAGATTTCATAGTTCGAATCACCTATCTAAAACATTTAAATGTCATCAAATTACAAATTATTTCAGAATTTTTTCCCGTAGATAGATATATATTCTTGTAGATAAAAATTTTAATCCTAAATAAGAACATATTGTCATATATAGAACTCTCTGTCGTAGATAGCAATTAATTATCGTCGATAGGCATTTTTATTCGTGGATAGCAATTAATATCGTAGACAAGAATTTTTTTCTAACAAGTAATAGTAACCACTGACCTTAAATGCTTTCTAGATTCAAAATATCTTATACGCGTAGACTAATATTAGTCAAAGGGAAATCTTTTTACCAGTACATTTCATCACAGATTCTTTATAGCATTTAATCACCTGTTTTAAACATTCAAATCTTTTTATTTTACACATTATCCTACAATTTTTACCATAGATAGTTAAATATTGTCGTAGATAAAATTTTTATTTCATAGATAGGAATTTATTGTCGTAGATAGAACTTTATGCCGTGAAAACAATTTTATTCTACCAAGCAATAGTGATGACTGACCATAAATACTTTATATATTCTAAATATCCAACTATACACGTAGACTAATATTAATCAAAGGGAAAATATTTTATACGTAGATTCCATCGGAGATTTTTATAGTTTAAATGACCTATTTAAAACATTCAAATGTCATCATTTTACAAATTATTTTACAATTTTTTGCCGTAGATAGTTATATATTGTCGTAGATAACAATTTTATTTCGTAGTTAAAAACATATTCTCGTAGATAGATTTTTCTATTGTAGATAGTAATTAATTATCGTAGATGGGAAATATTTGTCATGGATTGCAATTTATATCGTAGACAAGAATTTTATTCTAACAATTAATAGCGACCACTGACCTTAAATACTTTCTAGATTCAAAATATCTTATTATAAACAAAGACTAATCTTAATCAAAGGGAAATCTTTTTACCCCTACATTTTATCGAAGATTCTTTATAGCTATAAATCGCCTATTTTAAACATTCAATTCTTTCCATTTTACACATTATTCTACAATTTTTTACCATAGATAGTTAAATATTGTCGTAGATAAAATTTTTGTTTCGTAGATAGGAATTTATTTTCGTAGATAGAAATTAATTGTCGTAGATAGCAATTTATGCCGTGAAAACAATTTCATTCTCACAAGCAATAGTAACCACTGACCATCAATACTTTCGGTATTCAAAATATCCTACTATATAAGTACACTAATAATAATCGAAGGGAAAATTTTTTATACATAGATTTCATAGAAGATTTTTGTAGTTTATATTACCTATTTAAAACATTCAAATGTTATCATTTTACAAATTATTTCAGGATTTTTTGCCGTAGATAGTTATATATTGTCGTGGATAAAACGTTTATTTCGGAGATAAGTATATGTTGTCGTAGATAGAATTTTCAGTCGTAGATAGGATTTAATTATCGTAGATATCAATTTATGCCGAGAAAACAACTTCATTCTAACAAGCAATAGTAACCACTGACCATCAATACTTTCTGTATTCAAAATATCCTACTACACAAGTAGACTAACAATAATAAAAATGGAAAATATTTTATACGTAGATTTCATAGTTCGAATCACCTATCTAAAACATTTAAATGTCATCAAATTACAAATTATTTCAGAATTTTTTCCCGTAGATAGATATATATTCTTGTAGATAAAAATTTTAATCCTAAATAAGAACATATTGTCATATATAGAACTCTCTGTCGTAGATAGCAATTAATTATCGTCGATAGGCATTTTTATTCGTGGATAGCAATTAATATCGTAGACAAGAATTTTTTTCTAACAAGTAATAGTAACCACTGACCTTAAATGCTTTCTAGATTCAAAATATCTTATACGCGTAGACTAATATTAGTCAAAGGGAAATCTTTTTACCAGTACATTTCATCACGGATTCTTTATAGCATTTAATCACCTGTTTTAAACATTCAAATCTTTTTATTTTACACATTATCCTACAATTTTTACCATAGATAGTTAAATATTGTCGTAGATAAAATTTTTATTTCATAGATAGGAATTTATTGTCGTAGATAGAACTTTATGCCGTGAAAACAATTTTATTCTACCAAGCAATAGTGATGACTGACCATAAATACTTTATATATTCTAAATATCCAACTATACACGTAGACTAATATTAATCAAAGGGAAAATATTTTATACGTAGATTCCATCGGAGATTTTTATAGTTTAAATGACCTATTTAAAACATTCAAATGTCATCATTTTACAAATTATTTTACAATTTTTTGCCGTAGATAGTTATATATTGTCGTAGATAACAATTTTATTTCGTAGTTAAAAACATATTCTCGTAGATAGATTTTTCTATTGTAGATAGTAATTAATTATCGTAGATGGGAAATATTTGTCATGGATTGCAATTTATATCGTAGACAAGAATTTTATTCTAACAATTAATAGCGACCACTGACCTTAAATACTTTCTAGATTCAAAATATCTTATTATAAACAAAGACTAATCTTAATCAAAGGGAAATCTTTTTACCCCTACATTTTATCGAAGATTCTTTATAGCTATAAATCGCCTATTTTAAACATTCAATTCTTTCCATTTTACACATTATTCTACAATTTTTTACCATAGATAGTTAAATATTGTCGTAGATAAAATTTTTGTTTCGTAGATAGGAATTTATTTTCGTAGATAGAAATTAATTGTCGTAGATAGCAATTTATGCCGTGAAAACAATTTCATTCTCACAAGCAATAGTAACCACTGACCATCAATACTTTCGGTATTCAAAATATCCTACTATATAAGTACACTAATAATAATCGAAGGGAAAATTTTTTATACATAGATTTCATAGAAGATTTTTGTAGTTTATATTACCTATTTAAAACATTCAAATGTTATCATTTTACAAATTATTTCAGGATTTTTTGCCGTAGATAGTTATATATTGTCGTGGATAAAACGTTTATTTCGGAGATAAGTATATGTTGTCGTAGATAGAATTTTCAGTCGTAGATAGGATTTAATTATCGTAGATATCAATTTATGCCGAGAAAACAACTTCATTCTAACAAGCAATAGTAACCACTGACCATCAATACTTTCTGTATTCAAAATATCCTACTACACAAGTAGACTAACAATAATAAAAATGGAAAATATTTTATACGTAGATTTCATAGTTCGAATCACCTATCTAAAACATTTAAATGTCATCAAATTACAAATTATTTCAGAATTTTTTCCCGTAGATAGATATATATTCTTGTAGATAAAAATTTTAATCCTAAATAAGAACATATTGTCATATATAGAACTCTCTGTCGTAGATAGCAATTAATTATCGTCGATAGGCATTTTTATTCGTGGATAGCAATTAATATCGTAGACAAGAATTTTTTTCTAACAAGTAATAGTAACCACTGACCTTAAATGCTTTCTAGATTCAAAATATCTTATACGCGTAGACTAATATTAGTCAAAGGGAAATCTTTTTACCAGTACATTTCATCACGGATTCTTTATAGCATTTAATCACCTGTTTTAAACATTCAAATCTTTTTATTTTACACATTATCCTACAATTTTTACCATAGATAGTTAAATATTGTCGTAGATAAAATTTTTATTTCATAGATAGGAATTTATTGTCGTAGATAGAACTTTATGCCGTGAAAACAATTTTATTCTACCAAGCAATAGTGATGACTGACCATAAATACTTTATATATTCTAAATATCCAACTATACACGTAGACTAATATTAATCAAAGGGAAAATATTTTATACGTAGATTCCATCGGAGATTTTTATAGTTTAAATGACCTATTTAAAACATTCAAATGTCATCATTTTACAAATTATTTTACAATTTTTTGCCATAGATAGTTATATATTGTCGTAGATAACAATTTTATTTCGTAGTTAAAAACATATTCTCGTAGATAGATTTTTCTAATGTAGATAGTAATTAATTATCGTAGATGGGAAATATTTGTCATGGATTGCAATTTATATCGTAGACAAGAATTTTATTCTAACAATTAATAGCGACCACTGACCTTAAATACTTTCTAGATTCAAAATATCTTATTATAAACAAAGACTAATCTTAATCAAAGGGAAATCTTTTTACCCCTACATTTTATCGAAGATTCTTTATAGCTATAAATCGCCTATTTTAAACATTCAATTCTTTCCATTTTACACATTATTCTACAATTTTTTACCATAGATAGTTAAATATTGTCGTAGATAAAATTTTTGTTTCGTAGATAGGAATTTATTTTCATAGATAGAAATTAATTGTCGTAGATAGCAATTTATGCCGTGAAAACAATTTCATTCTCACAAGCAATAGTAACCACTGACCATCAATACTTTCGGTATTCAAAATATCCTACTATATAAGTACACTAATAATAATCGAAGGGAAAATTTTTTATACATAGATTTCATAGAAGATTTTTGTAGTTTATATTACCTATTAAAAACATTCAAATGTTATCATTTTACAAATTATTTCAGGATTTTTTGCCGTAGATAGTTATATATTGTCGTGGATAAAACGTTTATTTCGGAGATAAGTATATGTTGTCGTAGATAGAATTTTCAGTCGTAGATAGGATTTAATTATCGTAGATATCAATTTATGCCGAGAAAACAACTTCATTCTAACAAGCAATAGTAACCACTGACCATCAATACTTTCTGTATTCAAAATATCCTACTACACAAGTAGACTAACAATAATAAAAATGGAAAATATTTTATACGTAGATTTCATAGTTCGAATCACCTATCTAAAACATTTAAATGTCATCAAATTACAAATTATTTCAGAATTTTTTCCCGTAGATAGATATATATTCTTGTAGATAAAAATTTTAATCCTAAATAAGAACATATTGTCATATATAGAACTCTCTGTCGTAGATAGCAATTAATTATCGTCGATAGGCATTTTTATTCGTGGATAGCAATTAATATCGTAGACAAGAATTTTTTTCTAACAAGTAATAGTAACCACTGACCTTAAATGCTTTCTAGATTCAAAATATCTTATACGCGTAGACTAATATTAGTCAAAGGGAAATCTTTTTACCAGTACATTTCATCACGGATTCTTTATAGCATTTAATCACCTGTTTTAAACATTCAAATCTTTTTATTTTACACATTATCCTACAATTTTTACCATAGATAGTTAAATATTGTCGTAGATAAAATTTTTATTTCATAGATAGGAATTTATTGTCGTAGATAGAACTTTATGCCGTGAAAACAATTTTATTCTACCAAGCAATAGTGATGACTGACCATAAATACTTTATATATTCTAAATATCCAACTATACACGTAGACTAATATTAATCAAAGGGAAAATATTTTATACGTAGATTCCATCGGAGATTTTTATAGTTTAAATGACCTATTTAAAACATTCAAATGTCATCATTTTACAAATTATTTTACAATTTTTTGCCGTAGATAGTTATATATTGTCGTAGATAACAATTTTATTTCGTAGTTAAAAACATATTCTCGTAGATAGATTTTTCTAATGTAGATAGTAATTAATTATCGTAGATGGGAAATATTTGTCATGGATTGCAATTTATATCGTAGACAAGAATTTTATTCTAACAATTAATAGCGACCACTGACCTTAAATACTTTCTAGATTCAAAATATCTTATTATAAACAAAGACTAATCTTAATCAAAGGGAAATCTTTTTACCCCTACATTTTATCGAAGATTCTTTATAGCTATAAATCGCCTATTTTAAACATTCAATTCTTTCCATTTTACACATTATTCTACAATTTTTTACCATAGATAGTTAAATATTGTCGTAGATAAAATTTTTGTTTCGTAGATAGGAATTTATTTTCGTAGATAAGAATTTATTGTCGTAGATAGAACTTTATGCCGTGAAAACAATTTTATTCTAACAAGTAATAGTGATGACTGACCATAAATACTTTGTTTATTCTAAATATCCTACTATACACGTAGACTAATATTAACCAAAGGGAAAATATTTTACACGTAGATTTCATCAAAGATTTTTGTAGTTTATATTACCTATTTAAAACATTCAAATATTATCATTTTACAAATTATTTCAGAATGTTTTGCGGTGGATAGTTATATATTGTCGTGGATAAAACGTTTATTTCGTAGATAAGTATATGTGTTCGTAGATAAAATTTTCAGTCGTAGATAGGATTTAATTATCGCAGATAGCAATTTATGCCGAGAAAACAACTTCATTCTAACAAGCAATAGTAACCACTGACCATCAATACTTTCTGTATTCAAAATATCCTACTACACAAGTAGACTAATAATAATAAAAACGGAAAATATTTTATACGTAGATTTCATAGTTCGAAAAACCTATCTAAAACATTTAAATGTCATCAAATTACAAATTATTTCAGAATTTTTTCCCGTAGATAGATATATATTCTTGTAGATAAAAATTTTAATCCTAGATAAGAACTTATTGTCATAGATAGAACTCTCTGTCGTAGATAGCAATTAATTATCGTCGATAGGCATTTTTATTCGTGGATAGCAATTAATATCGTAGACAAGAATTTTTTTCTAACAAGTAATAATAACCACTGACCTTAAATGCTTTCTAGATTCAAAATATCTTATACGCGTAGACTAATATTAGTCAAAGGGAAATCTTTTTACCAGTACATTTCATCACGGATTCTTTATAGCATTTAATCACCTGTTTTAAACATTCAAATCTTTTTATTTTACACATTATCCTACAATTTTTACCATAGATAGTTAAATATTGTTGTAGATAAAATTTTTATTTCATAGATAGGAATTTATTGTCGTAGATAGAACTTTATGCCGTGAAAACAATTTTATTCTACCAAGCAGTAGTGATGACTGACCATAAATACTTTATATATTCTAAATATCCAACTATACACGTAGACTAATATTAATCAAACGGAAAATATTTTATACGTAGATTCCATCGGAGATTTTTATAGTTTAAATGACCTATTTAAAACATTCAAATGTCATCATTTTACAAATTATTTTACAATTTTTTGCCGTAGATAGTTATATATTGTCATAGATAACAATTTTATTTTGTAGTTAAAAATATATTCTCGTAGATAGATTTTTCTATTGTAGATAGTAATTAATTATCGTAGATGGGAAATATTTGTCATGGATTGCAATTTATATCGTAGACAAGAATTTTATTCTAACAATTAATAGCGAACACTGACCTTAAATACTTTCTAGATTCAAAATATCTTATTATAAACAAAGACTAATCTTAATCAAAGGGAAATCTTTTTACCCCTACATTTTATCGAAGATTCTTTATAGCTATAAATCGCCTATTTTAAACATTCAATTCTTTCCATTTTACACATTATTCTACAATTTTTTACCATAGATAGTTAAATATTGTCTTAGATAAAATTTTTGTTTCGTAGATAGGAATTTATTTTCGTAGATAGAAATTAATTGTCGTAGATAGCAATTTATGCCGTAAAAACAATTTCATTCTCACAAGCAATAGTAACCACTGACCATCAATACTTTCGGTATTCAAAATATCCTACTATATAAGTACACTAATAATAATCGAAGGGAAAATTTTTTATACATAGATTTCATAGAAGATTTTTGTAGTTTATATTACCTATTTAAAACATTCAAATGTTATCATTTTACAAATTATTTCAGGATTTTTTGCCGTAGATAGTTATATATTGTCGTGGATAAAACGTTTATTTCGTAGATAAGTATATGTTGTCGTTGATAAAATTTTCAGTCGTAGATAGGATTTAATTATCGCAGATAGCAATTTATGCCGAAAAACAACTTCATTCTAACAAGCAATAGTAACCACTGACCATCAATACTTTCTGTATTCAAAATATCCTACTACACAAGTAGACTAATAATAATAAAAACGGAAAATATTTTATACGTAGATTTCATAGTTCGAAAAACCTATCTAAAACATTTAAATGTCATCAAATTACAAATTATTTCAGAATTTTTTCCCGTAGATAGATATATATTCTTGTAGATAAAAATTTTAATCCTGGATAAGAACTTTTTGTCATAGATAGAACTCTCTGTCGTAGATAGCAATTAATTATCGTCGATAGGCATTTTTATTCGTGGATAGCAATTAATATCGTAGACAAGAATTTTTTTCTAACAAGTAATAGTTACCACTGACCTTAAATGCTTTCTAGATTTAAAATATCTTATACGCGTAGACTAATATTAGTCAAAGGGAAATCTTTTTACCAGTACATTTCATCACGGATTCTTTGTAGCATTTAATCACCTATTTTAAACATTGAAATCTTTTTATTTTACACATCATTCTACAATTGTTACCGTAGATAGTTAAATATTGTCGTAGATGAAATTTTTATTTCGTAGATAGGAATTTATTGTCGTAGATAGAACTTTATGCTGTGAAAACAATTTTATTCTAACAAGCAATATTGACGACTGACCATAAATACTTTGTATATTCTAAATAACCTACTATACACGTAGACTAATAAAATCAAAGGGAAAATATTTTATACGTAGATTCCATCGGAGATTTTTATAGTTTAAATCACCTATTTAAAACATTCAAATGTCATCATTTTACAAATTATTTTACAATTTTTGAAGTAGATAGTTATATATTGTCGTAGATAATAATTTTATTTTGTAGTTAAAAATATATTCTCGTAGATAGATTTTTCTATTGTAGATAGTAATTAATTATCGTAGATAGGAATTATTAGTCGTGGATTGCAATTTATATCGTAGACAAGAATTTTATTCTAACAATTAATAGTGACCACTGACCTTAAATACTTTCTAGATTCAAAATATCTTATTATACACAAAGACTAATCTTAATCAAAGGGAAATCTTTTTACCCCTACATTTTATCGAAGATTCTTTATAGCTTTTAATCACCTATTTTAAACATTCAAGTCTTTCCATTTTACACATTATTCTACAATTTTTTACCATAGATAGTTAAATATTGTCGTAGATAAAATTTTTGATTCGTAGATAGGAATTTATTGTCGTGGATAGAAATTAATTGTCGTAGATAGCAATTTATGCCGTGAAAACAATTTCATTCTAACAAGCAATAGTAACCACTGACCATCAATACTTTCTGTATTCAAAATATCCTACTATATAAGTACACTAATAACAATCGAAGGGAAAATTTTTTATACATAGATTTCATCGAAGATTTTTGTAGTTTATATTACCTATTTAAAACATTCAAATATTATCATTTTACAAATTATTTCAGAATTTTTTGCCGTAGATAGTTATATATTGTCGTGGATAAAACGTTTATTTCGTAGATAAGTATATGTTGTCGTAGATAGAATTTTCAGTCGTAGATAGGATTTAATTATCGTAGATAGCAATTTATGGCGAGAAAACAACTTCATTCTAACAAGCAATAGTAACCACTAACCATAAATACTTTCTGTATTCAAAATATCCTACTACACAAGTAGACTAATAATAATAAAAACGGAAAATATTTTATACGTAGATTTCATAGTTCGAAAAACCTATCTAAAACATTTAAATGTCATCAAATTACAAATTATTTCAGAATTTTTTCCCGTAGATAGATATATATTCTTGTAGATAAAAATTTTAATCCTAGATAAGAACTTATTGTCATAGATAGAACTCTCTGTCGTAGATAGCAATTAATTATCGTCGATAGCCATTTTTATTCGTGGATAGCAATTAATATCGTAGACAAGAATTTTTTTCTAACAAGTAATAGTAACCACTGTCCTTAAATGCTTTCTAGATTCAAAATATCTTATACGCGTAGACTAATATTAGTCAAAGGGAAATCTTTTTACCAGTACATTTCATCACGGATTCTTTATAGCATTTAATCACCTGTTTTAAACATTCAAATCTTTTTATTTTACACATTATCCTACAATTTTTACCATAGATAGTTAAATATTGTCGTAGATAAAATTTTTATTTCATAGATAGGAATTTATTGTCGTAGATAGAACTTTATGCCGTGAAAACAATTTTATTCTACCAAGCAGTAGTGATGACTGACCATAAATACTTTATATATTCTAAATATCCAACTATACACGTAGACTAATATTAATCAAAGGGAAAATATTTTATACGTAGATTCCATCGGAGATTTTTATAGTTTAAATGACCTATTTAAAACATTCAAATGTCATCATTTTACAAATTATTTTACAATTTTTTGCCGTAGATAGTTATATATTGTCATAGATAACAATTTTATTTTGTAGTAAAAAATATATTCTCGTAGATAGATTTTTCAATTGTAGATAGTAATTAATTATCGTAGATAGGAATTATTAGTCGTGGATTGCAATTTATATCGTAGACAAGAATTTTATTCTAACAATTAATAGCGACCACTGACCTTAAATACTTTCTAGATTCAAAATGTCTTATTATACACAAAGACTAATCTTAATCAAAGGGAAATCTTTTTACCCCTACATTTTATCGAAGATTCTTTATGGCTTTTAATCACCTATTTTAAACATTCAAGTCTTTCCATTTTACACATTATTCTACAATTTTTTACCATAGATAGTTAAATATTGTCGTAGATAAAATTTTTGTTTCGAAAATAGGAATTTATTTTCGTAGATAGAAATTAATTGTCATAGATAGCAATTAATAATAATACCATTAATACTTTCTGTATTCAAAATATCCTACTACACAAGTAGACTAATCATAATCAAACATAAAATATTTTAGACGTAGATTTCATAGTTCAAATCACCTATCTAAAACATTTAAATGTCATCAAATTACAAATTATTTCAGAATTTTTTCCCGTAGATAGATATATATTGTTGTAGATAAAAATTTTAATCCTAGATAAGAACTTACTGTCATAGATCGAACTCTCTGTCGTAGATAGCAATTAGTTGTCGTAGAAAGGGATTTTTATTCGTGGATAGCAATTAATATCGTAGACAAGAATTTTTTTCTAACTAGTAATAGTTACCACTGACCTTAAATGCTTTCTAGATTCAAAATATCTTATACGCGTAGACTAATATTAGTCAAAGGGAAATCTTTTTACCAGTACATTTCATCACGGATTCTTTGTAGCATTTAATCACCTATTTTAAACATTGAAATCTTTTTATTTTACACATCATTCTACAATTGTTACCGTAGATAGTTAAATATTGTCGTAGATGAAATTTTTATTTCGTAGATAGGAATTTATTGTCGTCGATAGAAATTAATTGTCGTAGATAGAACTTTATGCTGTGAATACAATTTTATTCTAACAAGCAATATTGACGACTGACCATAAATACTTTGTATATTCTAAATAACCTACTATACACGTAGACTAATAAAATCAAAGGGAAAATATTTTATACGTAGATTCCATCGGAGATTTTTATAGTTTAAATCACCTATTTAAAACATTCAAATGTCATCATTTTACAAATTATTTTACAATTTTTGAAGTAGATAGTTATATATTGTCGTAGATAATAATTTTATTTTGTAGTTAAAAATACAGAAAGGGAAGATCGAACTCTCTGTCGTAGATAGCAATTAATTGTCGTAGAAAGGGATTTTTATTCGTGGATTGCAATTTATATCGTAGACAAGAATTTTATTCTAACAATTAATAGTGACCACTGACCTTAAATACTTTCTAGATTCAAAATATCTTATTATACACAAAGACTAATCTTAATCAAAGGGAAATCTTTTTACTCCTACATTTTATCGAAGATTCTTTATAGCTTTTAATCACCTATTTTAAACATTCAAGTCTTTCCATTTTACACATTATTCTACAATTTTTTACCATAGATAGTTAAATATTGTCGTAGATAAAATTTTTGTTTCGTAGATAGGAATTTATTGTCGTGGATAGAAATTAATTGTCGTAGATAGCAATTTATGCCGTGAAAACAATTTCATTCTAACAAGCAATAGTAACCACTGACCATCAATACTTTCTGTATTCAAAATATCCTACTATATAAGTACACTAATAACAATCGAAGGGAAAATTTTTTATACATAGATTTCATCGAAGATTTTTGTAGTTTATATTACCTATTTAAAACATTCAAATATTATCATTTTACAAATTATTTCAGAATTTTTTGCCGTAGATAGTTATATATTGTCGTGGATAAAACGTTTATTTCGTAGATAAGTATATGTTGTCGTAGATAGAATTTTCAGTCGTAGATAGGATTTAATTATCGTAGATAGCAATTTATGGCGAGAAAACAACTTCATTCTAACAAGCAATAGTAACCACTAACCATAAATACTTTCTGTATTCAAAATATCCTACCACACAAGTAGACTAATAATAATCAAACGGAAAATATTTTATACGTAGATTTCATAGTTCGAATCACCTATCTAAAACATTTGAATGTCATCAAATTACAAATTATTTCAGAATTTTTTCCCGTAGATAGATATATTGTAATGATATATTACATTCACGAAAATATTTTTAAATTCAAATAACCATCGATAGTTTGAAAAGCCCGCGCAAAGCACAAACCATAAAATATAAATAACATCGTATTATAAACATTTTAAATTAATAATATTTTAGACAATACTGATGTACAATATATCCATATTTAATGTACATTCAGGTGAAAATAAATAAATTATTTGAAGTTACAAAAATATAATTATTATTTTCATATATAAACCGGCAAAAATGCGGAAGTTAAAAAAAAAAGGACGCCAACTTTCCCGCTAAAAAGGAGTCAGTCCATAGCTATCCTCCGAGGAGTACAGAGTCAAGTCAGTCCATAGCTATCCTCCGAGGAGTACGGAGTCAAGTCAGTCCATAGCTATCCTCCGAGGAGTATGGAGTCAAGTCAGTCCATAACTATCCTCCGAGGAGTACGGAGTCCACAGAGAATACAGAGTGCAGTCTATTGTTATTTATCATAGAAGACGGAGTGAGAAGACAACAGAATCCAGAATTTCAAGATATTCATTCTATGCACGAGACCTGGCAAGAAAGCGTATCACCTTGAAGAAGGAATTACTGAAGCGCAGTATATTGAAGTTTTATTGGAAGTAAATTAATTCAGAGGTAAAATTATTTTTTTGTAATTGTTAATTCTTTTATTGTCATTTGTATTTATTTTAATATTGGTGTTTGTATCTCAAGATTGTCTAAAAATAAATATTATATTCTTCATTCACTCGGAACTTTTATCCCTGAGATTAAATCAATTTAATATAATAAAACTTATTAAAGTAATTAAAATTGTTTTATTTTAAATAATAAATAATCATAACATTATTGGCGACCCAACGTGGCGCAATTTATTTTATAAAAAATAATCTTTACATTTAATGACGCCCAACGTGGCAAATCATTTTATAAAAAATTAATCATAACATTTAATGGCGCCCATGTAGACGGTCTAGTGAATTGAAATTAAAAACAGTAAATAAATATTAAAAATATTTTTTTTTATATGATAAAAATGTCTGACGTGAATATTGAACAAATTCAAAATAACGGCGAAGAAAATAGTGTAGAATCACCGGAATACGTATTTTTTACAACACCAGGAGAAATAAATATAATAGTCAAAACACGTGAAAATGAATTGCAGGAGGATGATGCAATAGCATTCAGGGAATCGTCGGAGGGTTCCTTAGCAACAACGGAAATTCTATCGAATGGCGGGAATCGTACTCTGGAAAGGGATAATGAGATGCATCCATGGCACGTGGATCTACTCATGAGATTTTTAACAGACAAGTTCCAAGAGTTTAATGCTAAGAGTGATAAAAATTATGCAGAACTAAGTAAAAACCATAAAATATTAGAAAGTAAAATAGATACGAATACAATGGAACAAAATAAAAAATTGGACAATTTATGTGCATATTTAAATAATATGGATGAAAATCAAAATGAAGAGACGATAGAGATGGAAAAATCGAATGATAACCTTTTTAATAAAAATAATTTAAGTAGTGAAGAAATTATTGGGATTAATGAAAATAATAATGAAAATTTAATTAAAAATACCGAAAATGACAATACATTGATAAATAGTGACAATTTAAATGAAACTATAAAATACAGTTTAAATAGTAATGAAGGTAGTAATGACCAAATATTTGAAGAAGATGAAATATTTATAAAAAATAAAAATATAAATGACTATAATTGTTTAACCTATCAAGATAATAAAATTCAAGAATTATTAAGTGAATTAAGTAATGAAAATGAGGTTAAGAATAATAAAATAAATAATAAGCTAATAAATGATAATTTCAAAAATAAAATAAGGACAAAATTTATAAACAAAATGATGAAACAAAATAAAGTTGAAAAATTATCTGATAACTATAAATTCAAAATAAATGAAAAAAGTTATAATAAAAGAAATGGAAATATACCAATGAAGAAACTGAATAGAACTATTAATAATGATAATAATTTAAAGATTTTGAATTTCAAATTTGGAAATCAAATAAAAATTCTTTATAAATATAAAAGACAACTTGGAATAAAAAAATTTCAAATCTAAATCGGCCTAACAAGCAATAGTAACCACTAACCATAAATACTTTATTTATTCAAAATATCCTACCACACAAGTAGACTAATAATAATCAAACGGAAAATATTTTATACGTAGATTTCATAGTTCGAATCACCTATCTAAAACATTTGAATGTCATCAAATTACAAATTATTTCAGAATTTTTTCCCGTAGATAGATATATTGTAATGATATATTACATTCACGAAAATATTTTTAAATTCAAATAACCATCGATAGTTTGAAAAGCCCGCGCAAAGCACAAACCATAAAATATAAATAACATCGTATTATAAACATTTTAAATTAATAATATTTTAGACAATACTGATGTACAATATATCCATATTAAATGTACATTCAGGTGAAAATAAATAAATTATTTCAAGTTACAAAAATATAATTATTATTTTCATATATAAACCGGCAAAAATGTAGATAGAACTTTATGCTGTGAAAACAATTTTATTCTAACAAGCAATAGTGACGACTGACCATAAATACTTTATATATTCTAAATATCATACTATACACGTAGACTAATATTAATCAAAGGGAAAATATTTTATACGTAGATTCCATCGAAGATTTTTATAGTTTAAATCACCTATTTAAAACATTCAAATGTCATCATTTTACAAATTATTTTACAATTTTTAAAGTAGATAGTTATATATTGTCGTGGATAAAACGTTTATTTCGTAGATAAGTATATGTTGTCGTAGATAGAATTTTCAGTCGTAGATAGGATTTAATTATCGTAGATAGGAATTATTAGTCGTGGATTGCAATTTATATCGTAGACAAGAATTTTATTCTAACAATTAATAGCGACCACTGACCTTAAATACTTTCTAGATTCAAAGTGTCTTATTATACACAAAGACTAATCTTAATCAAAGGGAAATCTTTTTACCCCTACATTTTATCGAAGATTCTTTATAGCTTTTAGTCACATATTTTAAACGTTCAAGTCTTTCCATTTTACACATTATTCTACAATTTTTTACCAAAGATAGTTAAATATTGTCGTAGATAAAATTTTTGTTTCGAAGATAGGAATTTATTTTCGTAGATAGAAATTAATTGTCGTAGATAGCAATTTATGCCTTGAAAACAATTTCATTCAAACAAGCAATAGTAACCACTGACCATCAATACTTTCTGTATTCAAAATATCCTACTACACAAGTAGACTAATAATAATAAAAACGGAAAATATTTTATACGTAGATTTCATAGTTCGAATCACCCATCTAAAACATTTAAATGTCATCAAATTACAAATTATTTCAGAATTTTTTCCCGTAGATAGATATATATTGTTGTAGATCAAAATTTTAATCCTAGATAAGAACTAATTGTCATAGATAGAACTCTCTGTCGTAGATAGCAATTAATTATCGTAGATAGGGATTTTTATTCGTGGATAGCAATTAATATCGTAGACAAGAATTTTTTTCTAAAAAGTAATAGTTACCACTGACCTTAAATGCTTTCTAGATTCAAAATATCTTTTACGCGTAGACTAATATTAATCGAAGGGAAATCTCTTTACCAGTACATTTCATCACGGATTCTTTATAGCATTTAATCACCTATTTTAAACATTGAAATCCTTATTTTACACATCATTCTTCAATTGTTACCATGGATAGTTAAATATTGTCGTAGATGAAATTTTTATTTCGCAGATAGGAATTTATTGTCGTAGATATAAATTTATACCTAGAAACCAATTTTATTCTAACAAGCAATATTGACGACTGACCATAAATACTTTGTATATTCTAAATATCCTACTATACACGTAGACCAATATTAATCAAAGGGAAAATATTTTATACGTAGATTCCATCGAAGACTTTTACAGTTTAAATCACCTATTTAAAACATTCAAATGTCATCATTTTACAAATTATTTTACGATTTTTGAAGTAGATAATTATATATTGTTGTAGATAACAATTTTATTTTGTAGTTAAAAATATATTCTCGTAGATACATTTTTCTATTGTAGATAGTAATTAATTATCGTAGATAGGAATTATTAGTCGTGGATTGGAATTTATATCGTAGACAAGAATTTCATTCTAAGAATTAATAGTGACCACTGACCTTAAATACTTTCTAGATTCAAAATATCTTATTATACACAAAGACAAATCTTAATCAAAGGGAAATCTTTTTACCCGTACATTTCATCGAAGATTCATTATAGCTTTTAATCACCTATTTTAAACATTCAAGTCTTTCCATTTTACACATTATTCTACAATTTTTTACCATAGATAGTTAAATATTGTCGTAGATAAAACTTTTGTTTCGTAGATAGAAATTTATTGTCGTAGATAGAAATTAATTGTCGTAGATAGCAATTTATGCCGTGAAAACAATTTCATTCTAACAAGCAATAGCGACCACTGACCTTAAATACTTTCTAGATTCAAAGTGTCTTATTATACACAAAGACTAATCTTAATCAAAGGGAAATCTTTTTACCCCTATTTTTTATCGAAGATTCTTTATAGCTTTTAATCACCTGTTTTAAACATTCAAGTCTTTCCATTTTACACATTATTCTACAATTTTTTACCATAGATAGTTAAATATTGTCGTAGATAAAATTTTTGTTTCGAAGATAGGAATTTATTTTCGTAGATAGAAATTAATTGTCGTAGATAGCAATTTATGCCTTGAAAACAATTTCATTCTAACAAGCAATAGTAACTACTGACCATCAATACTTTCTGTATTCAAAATATCCTACTATATAAGTACACCAATAATAATCAAAGGGAAAATTTTTTATACATAGATTTCATCGAAGATTTTTGTAGTTTAAATTACCTATTTAAAACATTCAAATGTTATCATTTTACAAATTATTTCAGAATTTTTTGCCGCAGATAGTTATATATTGTCGTGGATAAAACGTTTATTTCGTAGATAAGTATATGTTGTCGTAGATAGAATTTTCAGTCGTAGATAGGATTTAATTATTGTAGATAGGAATTATTAGTCGTGGATTGAAATTTATATCGTAGACAAGAATTTTATTCTAACAATGAATAGTGACCACTGACCTTAAATACTTTCTAGATTCAAAGTGTCTTATTATACACAAAGACTAATCTTAATCAAAGGGAAATCTTTTTACCCCTACATTTTATCGAAGATTCTTTATAGCTTTTAATCACCTATTTTAAACATTCAAGTCTTTCCATTTTACACATTATTCTACAATTTTTTACCATAGATAGTTAAATATTGTCGTAGATAAAATTTTTGTTTCGTAGATAGGAATTTATTGTCGTAGATAGAAATTAATTGTCGTAGATAGCAATTAATAATAATACCATTAATACTTTCTGTATTCAAAATATCCTACTACACAAGTAGACTAATAATAATCAAACATAAAATATTTTATACGTAGATTTCATAGTTCGAATCACCTATCTAAAACATTTAAATGTCATCAAATTACAAATTATTTCAGAATTTTTTCCCGTAGATAGATATATATTGTTGTAGATAAAAATTTTAATCCTAGATAAGAACTTATTGTCATAGATAGAACTCTCTGTCGTAGATAGCAATTAATTGTCGTAGATAGGGATTTTTATTCGTGGATAGCAATTAATATCGTAGACAAGAATTTTTTTCTAACTAGTAATAGTTACCACTGACCTAAAATGCTTTCTCGATTCAAAATATCTTATACGCTTAGACTAATATTAGTCAAAGGGAAATCTTTTTACCAGTACATTTCATCACGGATTCTTTATAGCATTTAATCACCTATTTTAAACATTGAAATCTTTTTATTTTACACATCATTCTACAATTGTTACCGTAGATAGTTAAATATTGTCGTAGATGAAATTGTTATTTCGTAGATAGAAATTAATTGTCGTAGATAGCAATTTATGCCGTGAAAACAATTTCATTCTAACAAGCAATAGCGACCACTGACCTTAAATACTTTCTAGATTCAAAGTGTCTTATTATACACAAAGACTAATCTTAATCAAAGGGAAATCTTTTTACCCCTATTTTTTATCGAAGATTCTTTATAGCTTTTAATCACCTGTTTTAAACATTCAAGTCTTTCCATTTTACACATTATTCTACAATTTTTTACCATAGATAGTTAAATATTGTCGTAGATAAAATTTTTGTTTCGAAGATAGGAATTTATTTTCGTAGATAGAAATTAATTGTCGTAGATAGCAATTTATGCCATGAAAACAATTTCATTCTAACAAGCAATAGCGACCACTGACCTTAAATACTTTCTAGATTCAAAGTGTCTTATTATACACAAAGACTAATCTTAATCAAAGGGAAATCTTTTTACCCCTACGTTTTATCGAAGATTCTTTATAGCTTTTAATCACCTATTTTAAACATTCAAGTCTTTCCATTTTACACATTATTCTACAATTTTTTACCATAGATAGTTAAATATTGTCGTAGATAAAATTTTTGTTTCGTAGATAGGAATTTATTGTCGTAGATAGAAATTTATTGTCGTAGATAGCAATTAATAATAATACCATTAATACTTTCTGTATTCAAAATATCCTACTACACAAGTAGACTAATAATAATCAAACATAAAATATTTTATACGTAGATTTCATAGTTCGAATCACCTATCTAAAACATTTAATTGTCATCAAATTACAAATTATTTCAGAATTTTTTCCCGTAGATAGATATATATTGTTGTAGATAAAAATTTTAATCCTAGATAAGAACTTATTGTCATAGATAGAACTCTCTGTCGTAGATAGCAATTAATTGTCGTAGATAGGGATTTTTATTCGTGGATAGCAATTAATATCGTAGACAAGAATTTTTTTCTAACTAGTAATAGTTACCACTGACCTAAAATGCTTTCTCGATTCAAAATATCTTATACGCGTAGACTAATATTAGTCAAAGGGAAATCTTTTTACCAGTACATTTGATCACGGATTCTTTATAGCATTTAATCACCTATTTTAAACATTGAAATCTTTTTATTTTACACATCATTCTACAATTGTTACCGTAGATAGTTAAATATTGTCGTAGATGAAATTGTTATTTCGTAGATAGGAATTTATTGTCGTAGATAGAACTTTATGCCGTGAAAACAATTTTATTCTACCAAGCAATAGTGACGACTGACCATAAATACTTTATATATTCTAAATATCCTACTATACACGTAGACTAATAAAATCAAAGGGAAAATATTTTATACGTAGATTCCATCGAAGATTTTCATAGTTTAAATCACCTATTTAAAACATTCAAATGTCATCATTTTACAAATTATTTTACAATTTTGGAAGTAGATAATTATATATTGTTGTAGATAACAATTTTATTTTGTACTTAAAAATATATTCTCGTAGACAGATTTTTCTATTGTAGATAGTAATTAATTATCGTAGATAGGAATTATTAGTCGTGGATTGGAGTTTATATCGTAGACAAGAATTTCATTCTAAGAATTAATAGTGACCACTGACCTTAAATACTTTCTAGATTCAAAATATCTTATACGCGTAGACTAATATTAATCAAAGGGAAATCCATTTTACACATTATTCTACAATTTTTTACCATAGATAGTTAAATATTGTCGTAGATAAAATTTTTGTTTCGAAGATAGGAATTTATTTTCGTAGATAGAAATTAATTGTCGTAGATAGCAATTTATGCCGTGAAAACAATTTCATTCTAACAAGCAATAGCGACCACTGACCTTAAATACTTTCTAGATTCAAAGTGTCTTATTATACACAAAGACTAATCTTAATCAAAGGGAAATCTTTTTACCCCTACGTTTTATCGAAGATTCTTTATAGCTTTTAATCACCTGTTTTAAACATTCAAGTCTTTCCATTTTACACATTATTCTACAATTTTTTACCAAAGATAGTTAAATATTGTCGTAGATAAAATTTTTGTTTCGATGATAGGAATTTATTTTCGTAGATAGAAATTAATTGTCGTAGATAGCAATTTATGCCGTGAAAACAATTTCTTTCTAACAAGCAATAGTAACCACTGACCATCAATACTTTCTGTATTCAAAATATCCTACTATATAAGTACACCAATAATAATCAAAGGGAAAATTTTTTATACATAGATTTCATCGAAGATTTTTGTAGTTTAAATTACCTATTTAAAACATTCAAATGTTATCATTTTACAAATTATTTCAGAATTTTTTACCGCAGATAGTTATATATTGTCGTGGATAAAACGTTTATTTCGTAGATAAGTATATGTTGTCGTAGATAGAATTTTCAGTCGTAGATAGGATTTAATTATTGTAGATAGGAATTATTAGTCGTGGATTGAAATTTATATCGTAGACAAGAATTTTATTCTAACAATGAATAGTGACCACTGACCTTAAATACTTTCTAGATTCAAAGTGTCTTATTATACACAAAGACTAATCTTAATCAAAGGGAAATCTTTTTACCCCTACATTTCATCGAAGATTCATTATAGCTTTTAATCACCTGTTTTAAACATTCAAGTCTTTCCATTTTACACATTATTCTACAATTTTTTACCATAGATAGTTAAATATTGTCGTAGATAAAATTTTTGTTTCGAAGATAGGAATTTATTTTCGTAGATAGAAATTGATTGTCGTAGATAGCAATTTATGCCGTGAATACAATTTCATTCTAACAAGCAATAGCGACCACTGACCTTAAATACTTTCTAGATTCAAAGTGTCTTATTATACACAAAGACTAATCTTAATCAAAGTGAAATCTTTTTACCCCTACATTTTATCGAAGATTCTTTATAGCTTTTAATCACCTATTTTAAACATTCAAGTCTTTCCATTTTACACATTATTCTACAATATTTTACCATAGATAGTTAAATATTTTCGTAGATAAAATTTTTGTTTCGAAAATAGGAATTTATTTTCGTAGATAGAAATTAATTGTCGTAGATAGCAATTCATGCCGTGAAAACAATTTCATTCTAACAAGCAATAGTAACCACTGACCATCAATACTTTCTGTATTTAAAATATCCCACTATATATGTACACCAATAATAATCAAAGGGAAAATTTTTTATACATAGATTTCATCGAAGATTATTGTACTTTCAATTACCTATTTAAAACATTCAAATATTATCATTTTACAAATTATTTCAGATTTTTTGCCGTAGATAGTTATATATTGTCGTGGATAAAACGTTTATTTCGTAGATAAGTATATGTTGTCGTAGATCGAATTTTCAGTCGTAGATAGGATTTAATTATCGTAGATAGGAATTATTAGTCGTGGATTGCAATTTATATCGTAGACAAGAATTTTATTCTAACAATTAATAGCGACCACAGACCTTAAATACTTTCTAGATTCAAAGTGTCTTATTATACACAAAGACTAAACTTAATCAAAGGGAAATCTTTTTACCCCTACATTTTATCGAAGATTCTTTATAGCTTTTAATCACCTATTTTAAACATTCAAGTCTTTCCATTTTACACATTATTCTACAATATTTTACCATAGATAGTTAAATATTGTCGTAGATAAAATATTTGTTTCGAAGATAGGAATTTATTTTCGTAGATAGAAATTAATTTTCATAGATAGCAATTTATGCCGTGAAAAAAATTTCATTCTAACAAGCAATAGTAACCACTGACCATCAATACTTTCTGTATTTAAAATATCCCACTATATATGTACACCAATAATAATCAAAGGGAAAATTTTTTATACATAGATTTCATCGAAGATTATTGTAGTTTCAATTACCTATTTAAAACATTCAAATATTATCATTTTACAAATTATTTCAGACTTTTTTGCCGTAGATAGTTATATATTGTCGTGGATAAAACGTTTATTTCGTAGATAAGTATATGTTGTCGTAGATAGAATTTTCAGTCGTAGATAGAATTTTCAGTCGTAGATAGGATTTAATTATCGTAGATAGGAATTATTAGTCGTGGATTGCAATTTATATCGTAGACAAGAATTTTATTCTAACAATTAATAGCGACCACTGACCTTAAATACTTTCTAGATTCAAAGTGTCTTATTGTACACAAAGACTAATCTTAATCAAAGGGAAATCTTTTTACCCCTACATTTTATCGAAGATTCTTTATAGCTTTTAATCGCCTATTTTAAACGTTCAAGTCTTTCCATTTTACACATTATTCTACAATTTTTTACCATAGATAGTTAAATATTGTCGTAGATAAAATTTTTGTTTCGAAGATAGGAATTTATTTTCGTAGATAGAAATGAATTGTCGTAGATAGCAATTTATGCCTTGAAAACAATTTCATTCTAATAAGCAATAGTAACCACTGACCATCAATACTTTCTGTATTCAAAATATCCTACTACACAAGTAGACTAATAATAATAAAAACGGAAAATATTTTATACGTAGATTTCATAGTTCGAATCACCTATCCAAAACATTTAAATGTCATCAAATTACAAATTATTTCAGAATTTTTTTCCGTAGATAGATATATATTGTTGTAGATAAAAATTTTAATCCTAGATAAGAACATATTGTCATAGATAGAACTCTATGTCGTAGATAGGGATTTTTATTCGTGAATAGCAATTAATATCGTAGACAAGAATTTTTTTCTAACAAGTAATAGTTACCACTGACCTTAAATGCTTTCTAGATTCAAAATATCTTATACGCGTAGACTAATATTAATCAAAGGGAAATCTCTTTACCAGTACATTTCATCACGGATTCCTTATAGCATTTAATCACCTATTTTAAACATTGAAATCCTTATTTTACACATCATTCTTCAATTGTTACCATGGATAGTTAAATATTGTCGTAGATGAAATTTTTATTTCGTAGATAGAAATTTATTGTCGTAGATAGAACTTTATGCCGTGAAAACAATTTTATCCTACCAAGCAATAGTGACGACTGACCATAAATACTTTATATATTCTAAATATCCTACTATACACGTAGACTAATATTAATCAAAGGGAAAATATTTTATACGTAGATTCCATCGAAGATTTTTATAGTTTAAATCACCTATTTAAAACATTCAAATGTCATCATTTTACAAATTATTTCAGAATTTTTTGCCGTAGATAGTTATATATTGTCGTGGATAAAACGTTTATTTCGTAGATAAGTATATGTTGTCGTAGATAGAATTTTCAGTCGTAGATAGGATTTAATTATCGTAGATAGGAATTATTAGTCGTGGATTGCAATTTATATCGTAGACAAGAATTTTATTCTAACAATTAATAGCGACCACTGACCTTAAATACTTTCTAGATTCAAAGTGTCTTATTATACACAAAGACTAATCTTAATCAAAGTGAAATCTTTTTACCCCTACATTTTATCGAAGATTCTTTATAGCTTTTAATCACCTATTTTAAACATTCAAGTCTTTCCATTTTACACATTATTCTACAATATTTTACCATAGATAGTTAAATATTTTCGTAGATAAAATTTTTGTTTCGAAGATAGGAATTTATTTTCGTAGATAGAAATTAATTGTCGTAGATAGCAATTCATGCCGTGAAAACCATTTCATTCTAACAAGCAATAGTAACCACTGACCATCTATACTTTCTGTATTTAAAATAGCCCACTATATATGTACACCAATAATAATCAAAGGGAAAATTTTTTATACATAGATTTCATCGAAGATTATTGTAGTTTAAATTACCTATTTAAAACATTCAAATATTATCATTTTACAAATTATTTCAGATTTTTTGCCGTAGATTGTTATATATTGTCGTGGATAAAACGTTTATTTCGTAGATAAGTATATGTTGTCGTAGATAGAATTTTCAGTCGTAGATAGAATTTTCAGTCGTAGATAGGATTTAATTATCGTAGATAGGAATTATTAGTCGTGGATTGCAATTTATATCGTAGACAAGAATTTTATTCTAACAATTAATAGCGACCACTGACCTTAAATACTTTCTAGATTCAAAGTGTCTTATTATACACAAAGACTAATCTTAATCAAAGGGAAATCTTTTTACCCCTACATTTTATCGAAGATTCTTTATAGCTTTTAATCACCTATTTTAAACGTTCAAGTCTTTCCATTTTACACATTATTCTACAATTTTTTACCATAGATAGTTAAATATTGTCGTAGATAAAATTTTTGTTTTTTCGAAGATAGGAATTTATTTTCGTAGATAGAAATTAATTGTCGTAGATAGCAATTTATGCCTTGAAAACAATTTCATTCTAACAAGCAATAGTAACTACTGACCATCAATACTTTCTGTATTCAAAATATCCTACTACACAAGTAGACTAATAATAATAAAAACGGAAAATATTTTATACGTAGATTTCATAGTTCGAATCATCTATCTAAAACATTTAAATGTCATCAAATTACAAATTATTTCAGAATTTTTTCCCGTAGATAGATATATAATGTTGTAGATAAAAATTTTAATCCTAGATAAGAACATATTGTCATAGATAGAACTCTCTGTCGTAGATAGCAATTAATTGTCGTAGATAGGGATTTTTATTCGTGAATAGCAATTAATATTGTAGACAAGAATTTTTTTCTAACAAGTAATAGTTACCACTGACCTTAAATGCTTTCTAGATTCAAAATATCTTATACGCGTAGACTAATATTAATCAAAGGGAAATCTCTTTACCAGTACATTTCATCACGGATTCCTTATAGCATTTAATCACCTATTTTAAACATTGAAATCCTTATTTTACACATCATTCTTCAATTGTTACCATGGATAGTTAAATATTGTCGTAGATGAAATTTTTATTTCGTAGATAGAAATTTATTGTCGTAGATAGAACTTTATGCCGTGAAAACAATTTTAACCTACCAAGCAATAGTGACGACTGACCATAAATACTTTATATATTCTAAATATCCTACTATACACGTAGACTAATATTAATCAAAGGGAAAATATTTTATACGTAGATTCCATCGAAGATTTTTATAGTTTAAATCACCTATTTAAACATTCAAATGTCATCATTTTACAAATTATTTCAGATTTTTTGCCGTAGATAGTTATATATTGTCGTGGATAAAACGTTTATTTCGTAGATAAGTATATGTTGTCGTAGATAGAATTTTCAGTCGTAGATAGGATTTAATTATCGTAGATAGGAATTATTAGTCGTGGATTGCAATTTATATCGTAGACAAGAATTTTATTCTAACAATTAATAGCGACCACTGACCTTAAATACTTTCTAGATTCAAAGTGTCTTATTGTACACAAAGACTAATCTTAATCAAAGGAAAATCTTTTTACCCCTACATTTTATCGAAGATTCTTTATAGCTTTTAATCGCCTATTTTAAACGTTCAAGTCTTTCCATTTTACACATTATTCTACAATTTTTTACCATAGATAGTTAAATATTGTCGTAGATAAAATTTTTGTTTCGAAGATAGGAATTTATTTTCGTAGATAGAAATTAATTATCGTAGATAGCAATTTATGCCGTGAAAACAATTTCATTCTAACAAGCAATAGTAACCACTGACCATCAATACTTTCTGTATTCAAAATATCCTACTACACAAGTAGACTAATAATAATAAAAACGGAAAATACTTTATACGTAGATTTCATAGTTCGAATTACCTATCCAAAACATTTAAATGTCATCAAATTACAAATTATTTCAGAATTTTTTCCCGTAGATAGATATATATTGTTGTAGATAAAAATTTTAATCCTAGATAAGAACATATTGTCATAGATAGAACTCTATGTCGTAGATAGCAATTAATTGTCGTAGATAGGGATTTTTATTCGTGAATAGCAATTAATATCGTAGACAAGAATTTTTGTCTAACAAGTAATAGTTACCACTGACCTTAAATGCTTTCTAGATTCAAAATATCCTATACGCGTAGACTAATATTAATCAAAGGGAAATCTCTTTACCAGTACATTTCATCACGGATTCTTTATAGCATTTAATCACCTATTTTAAACATTGAAATCCTTATTTTACACATCATTCTTCAATTGTTACCATGGATAGTTAAATATTGTCGTAGATGAAATTTTTATTTCGTAGATAGGAATTTATTGTCGTAGATAGAACTTTATGCCGTGAAAACAATTTTATTCTACCAAGCAATAGTGACGACTGACCATAAATACTTTATATATTCTAAATATCCTACTATACACGTATACTAATATTAATCAAAGGGAAAATATTTTATACATAGATTCCATCGAAGATTTTTATAGTTTAAATCACCTATTTAAAATATTCAAATGTCATCATTTTACAAATTATTTCAGAATTTTTTGCCGTAGATAGTTATATATTGTCGTGGATAAAACGTTTATTTCGTAGATAAGTATATGTTGTCGTAGATAGAATTTTCAGTCGTAGATAGGATTTAATTATCGTAGATAGGAATTATTAGTCGTGGATTGCAATTTATATCGTAGACAAGAATTTAATTCTAACAATTAATAGCGACCACTGACCTTAAATACGTTCTAGATTCAAAGTGTCTTATCATACACAAAGACTAATCTTAATCAAAGTGAAATCTTTTTACCCCTACATTTTATCGAAGATTCTTTATAGCTTTTAATCGCCTATTTTAAACATTCAAGTCTTTCCATTTTACACATTATTCTACAATATTTTACCATAGATAGTTAAATATTGTCGTAGATAAAATATTTGTTTCGAAGATAGGAATTTATTTTCGTAGATAGAAATTAATTGTCGTAGATAGCAATTTATGCCGTGAAAACAATTTTATTCTAACAAGCAATAGTAACCACTGACCATCAATACTTTCTGTATTTAAAATATCCCACTATATATGTACACCAATAATAATCAAAGGGAAAATTTTTTATACATAGATTTCATCGAAGATTATTGTACTTTCAATTACCTATTTAAAACATTCAAATATTATCATTTTACAAATTATTTCAGATTTTTTGCCGTAGATAGTTATATATTGTCGTGGATAAAACGTTTATTTCGTAGATAAGTATATGTTGTCGTAGATAGATTTTTCAGTCGTAGATAGGATTTAATTATCGTAGATAGGAATTATTAGTTGTGGATTGCAATTTATATCGTAGACAAGAATTTTATTCTAACAATTAATAGCGACCACTGACCTTAAATACTTTCTAGATTTAAAGTGTCTTATTATACACAAAGACTAATCTTAATCAAAGGGAAATCTTTTTACCCCTACATTTTATCGAAGATTCTTTATAGCTTTTAATCACCTATTTTAAACGTTCCAAGTCTTTCCATTTTACACATTATTCTACAATTTTTTACCATAGATAGTTAAATATTGTCGTAGATAAAATTTTTGTTTCGAAGATAGGAATTTATTTTCGTAGATAGAAATTAATTGTCGTAGATAGCAATTTATGCCTTGAAAACAATTTCATTCTAACAAGCAATAGTAACCACTGACCATCAATACTTTCTGTATTTAAAATATCCCACTATATATGTACACCAATAATAATCAAAGGGAAAATTTTTTATACATAGATTTCATCGAAGATTATTGTACTTTCAATTACCTATTTAAAACATTCAAATATTATCATTTTACAAATTATTTCAGATTTTTTGCCGTAGATAGTTATATATTGTCGTGGATAAAACGTTTATTTCGTAGATAAGTATATGTTGTCGTAGATAGATTTTTCAGTCGTAGATAGGATTTAATTATCGTAGATAGGAATTATTAGTCGTGGATTGCAATTTATATCGTAGACAAGAATTTTATTCTAACAATTAATAGCGACCACTGACCTTAAATACTTTCTAGATTCAAAGTGTCTTATTATACACAAAGACTAATCTTAATCAAAGGGAAATCTTTTTACCCCTACATTTTATCGAAGATTCTTTATAGCTTTTAATCACCTATTTTAAACGTTCAAGTCTTTCCATTTTACACATTATTCTACAATTTTTTACAATAGATAGTTAAATATTGTCGTAGATAAAATTTTTGTTTTTTCGAAGATAGGAATTTATTTTCGTAGATAGAAATTAATTGTCGTAGATAGCAATTTATGCCTTGAAAACAATTTCATTCTAACAAGCAATAGTAACTACTGACCATCAATACTTTCTGTATTCAAAATATCCTACTACACAAGTAGACTAATAATAATAAAAACGGAAAATATTTTATACGTAGATTTCATAGTTCGAATCATCTATCTAAAACATTTAAATGTCATCAAATTACAAATTATTTCAGAATTTTTTCCCGTAGATAGATATATATTGTTGTAGATAAAAATTTTAATCCTAGATAAGAACATATTGTCATAGATAGAACTCTCTGTCGTAGATAGCAATTAATTGTCGTAGATAGGGATTTTTATTCGTGAATAGCAATTAATATTGTAGACAAGAATTTTTTTCTAACAAGTAATAGTTACCACTGACCTTAAATGCTTTCTAGATTCAAAATATCTTATACGCGTAGACTAATATTAATCAAAGGGAAATCTCTTTACCAGTACATTTCATCACGGATTCCTTATAGCATTTAATCACCTATTTTAAACATTGAAATCCTTATTTTACACATCATTCTTCAATTGTTACCATGGATAGTTAAATATTGTCGTAGATGAAATTTTTATTTCGTAGATAGAAATTTATTGTCGTAGATAGAACTTTATGCCGTGAAAACAATTTTAACCTACCAAGCAATAGTGACGACTGACCATAAATACTTTATATATTCTAAATATCCTACTATACACGTAGACTAATATTAATCAAAGGGAAAATATTTTATACGTAGATTCCATCGAAGATTTTTATAGTTTAAATCACCTATTTAAACATTCAAATGTCATCATTTTACAAATTATTTCAGATTTTTTGCCGTAGATAGTTATATATTGTCGTGGATAAAACGTTTATTTCGTAGATAAGTATATGTTGTCGTAGATAGAATTTTCAGTCGTAGATAGGATTTAATTATCGTAGATAGGAATTATTAGTCGTGGATTGCAATTTATATCGTAGACAAGAATTTTATTCTAACAATTAATAGCGACCACTGACCTTAAATACTTTCTAGATTCAAAGTGTCTTATTGTACACAAAGACTAATCTTAATCAAAGGAAAATCTTTTTACCCCTACATTTTATCGAAGATTCTTTATAGCTTTTAATCGCCTATTTTAAACGTTCAAGTCTTTCCATTTTACACATTATTCTACAATTTTTTACCATAGATAGTTAAATATTGTCGTAGATAAAATTTTTGTTTCGAAGATAGGAATTTATTTTCGTAGATAGAAATTAATTGTCGTAGATAGCAATTTATGCCTTGAAAACAATTTCATTCTAACAAGCAATAGTAACTACTGACCATCAATACTTTCTGTATTCAAAATATCCTACTACACAAGTAGACTAATAATAATAAAAACGGAAAATATTTTATACGTAGATTTCATAGTTCGAATCACCTATCCAAAACATTTAAATGTCATCAAATTACAAATTATTTCAGATTTTTTTCCCGTAGATAGATATATATTGTTGTAGATAAAAATTTTAATCCTAGATAAGAACATATTGTCATAGATAGAACTCTATGTCGTAGATAGCAATTAATTGTCGTAGATAGGGACTTTTATTCGTGAATAGCAATTAATATCGTAGACAAGAATTTTTTTCTAACAAGTAATAGTTACCACTGACCTTAAATGCTTTCTAGATTCAAAATATCTTATACGCGTAGACTAATATTAATCAAAGGGAAATCTCTTTACCAGTACATTTCATCACGGATTCTTTATAGAATTTAATCACCTATTTTAAACATTGAAATCCTTATTTTACACATCATTCTTCAATTGTTACCATGGATAGTTAAATATTGTCGTAGATGAAATTTTTATTTCGTAGATAGGAATTTATTGTCGTAGATAGAATTTTATGCCGTGAAAACAATTTTATTCTACCAAGCAATAGTGATGACTGACCATAAATACTTTATATATTCTAAATATCCTACTATACACGTATACTAATATTAATCAAAGGGAAAATATTTTATACGTAGATTCCATCGAAGATTTTTATAGTTTAATTAAATCACCTATTTAAAACATTCAAATGTCATCATTTTACAAATTATTTCAGAATTTTTTGCCATAGATAGTTATATATTGTCGTGGATAAAACGTTTATTTCGTAGATAAGTATATGTTGTCGTAGATAGAATTTTCAGTCGTAGATAGGATTTAATTATCGTAGATAGGAATTATTAGTCGTGGATTGCAATTTATATCGTAGACAAGAATTTTATTCTAACAATTAATAGCGACCACTGACCTTAAATACTTTCTAGATTCAAAGTGTCTTATTGTACACAAAGACTAATCTTAATCAAAGGGAAATCTTTTTACCCCTACATTTTATCGAAGATTCTTTATAGCTTTTAATCGCCTATTTTAAACGTTCAAGTCTTTCCATTTTACACATTATTCTACAATTTTTTACCATAGATAGTTAAATATTGTCGTAGATAAAATTTTTGTTTCGAAGATAGGAATTTATTTTCGTAGATAGAAATTAATTGTCATAGATAGCAATTTATGCCGTGAAAACAATTTCATTCTAACAAGTAATAGTAACCACTGACCATCAATACTTTCTGTATTTAAAATATCCCACTATATATGTACACCAATAATAATCAAAGGGAAAATTTTTTATACATAGATTTCATCGAAGATTATTGTACTTTCAATTACCTATTTAAAACACTCAAATATTATCATTTTACAAATTATTTCAGATTTTTTGCCGTAGATAGTTATATATTGTCGTGGATAAAACGTTTATTTCGTAGATAAGTATATGTTGTCGTAGATCGAATTGTCAGTCGCAGATAGGATTTAATTATCGTAGATAGGAATTATTAGTCGTGGATTGCAATTTATATCGTAGACAAGAATTTTATTCTAACAATTAATAGCGACCACTGACCTTAAATACTTTCTAGATTCAAAGTGTCTTATTGTACACAAAGACTAATCTTAATCAAAGGGAAATCTTTTTACCCCTACATTTTATCGAAGATTCTTTATAGCTTTTAATCGCCTATTTTAAACGTTCAAGTCTTTCCATTTTACACATTATTCTACAATTTTTTACCATATATAGTTAAATATTGTCGTAGATAAAATTTTTGTTTCGAAGATAGGAATTTATTTTCTTAGATAGAAATTAATTGTCATAGATAGCAATTTATGCCGTGAAAACAATTTCATTCTAACAAGTAATAGTAACCACTGACCATCAATACTTTCTGTATTTAAAATATCCCACTATATATGTACACCAATAATAATCAAAGGGAAAATTTTTTATACATAGATTTCATCGAAGATTATTGTACTTTCAATTACCTATTTAAAACACTCAAATATTATCATTTTACAAATTATTTCAGTTTTTTTGCCGTAGATAGTTATATATTGTCGTGGATAAAACGTTTATTTCGTAGATAAGTATATGTTGTCGTAGATCGAATTGTCAGTCGCAGATAGGATTTAATTATCGTAGATAGGAATTATTAGTCGTGGATTGCAATTTATATCGTAGACAAGAATTTTATTCTAACAATTAATAGCGACCACTGACCTTAAATACTTTCTAGATTCAAAGTGTCTTATTGTACACAAAGACTAATCTTAATCAAAGGGAAATCTTTTTACCCCTACATTTTATCGAAGATTCTTTATAGCTTTTAATCGCCTATTTTAAACGTTCAAGTCTTTCCATTTTACACATTATTCTACAATTTTTTACCATAGATAGTTAAATATTGTCGTAGATAAAATTTTTGTTTCGAAGATAGGAATTTATTTTCGTAGATAGAAATGAATTGTCGTAGATAGCAATTTATGCCGTGAAAACAATTTTATTCTACAAAGCAATAGTGACGACTGACCATAAATACTTTATATATTCTAAATATCCTACTATACAAGTAGACTAATATTAATCAAAGGGAAAATATTTTATACGTAGACTCCATCGAAGATTTTTATAGTTTAAATCACCTATTTAAAACATTCAAATGTCATCATTTTACAAATTATTTCAGAATTTTTTGCCGTAGATAGTTATATATTGTCGTGGATAAAACGTTTATTTCGTAGATAAGTATATGTTGTCGCAGATAGAATTTTCAGTCGTAGATAGGATTTAATTATCGTAGATAGGAATTATTAGTCGTGGATTGCAATTTATATCGTAGACAAGAATTTTATTCTAACAATTAATAGCGACCACTGACCTTAAATACTTTCTAGATTCAAAATATCTTATACACAAAGACTAATCTTAATCAAAGTGAAATCTTTTTACCCCTACATTTTATCGAAGATTCTTTATAGCTTTTAATCACCTATTTTAAACATTCAAGTCTTTCCATTTTACACATTATTCTACAATATTTTACCATAGATAGTTAAATATTGTCGTAGATAAAATTTTTGTTTCAAAGATAGGAATTTATTTTCAAAGATAGAAATTAATTGTCGTAGATAGCAATTCATGCCGTGAAAACCATTTCATTCTAACAAGCAATAGTAACCACTGACCATCAATACTTTCTGTATTTAAAATATCCCAAAATATATGTACACCAATAATAATCAAAGGGAAAATTTTTTATACATAGATTTCATCGAAGATTTTTGTAGTTTCAATTACCTATTTAAAACATTCAAATATTATCATTTTACAAATTATTTCAGATTTTTTTGCCGTAGATAGTTATATATTGTCGTGGATAAAACGTTTATTTCGTAGATAAGTATATGTTGTCGTAGATAGAATTTTCAGTCGTAGATAGGATTTAATTATCGTAGATAGGAATTATTAGTCGTGGATTGCAATTTATATCGTAGACAAGAATTTTATTCTAACAATTAATAGCGACCACTGACCTTAAATACTTTCTAGATTCAAAGTGTCTTATTATACACAAAGACTAATCTCAATCAAAGGGAAATCTTTTTACCCCTACATTTTATCGAAGATTCTTTATAGCTTTTAATCACCTATTTTAAACGTTCAAGTCTTTCCATTTTACACATTATTCTACAATTTTTTACCATAGATAGTTAAATATTGTCGTAGATAAAATTTTTGTTTCGAAGATAGGAATTTATTTTCGTAGATAGAAATTAATTGTCGTAGATAGCAATTTATGCCTTGAAAACAATTTCATTCTAACAAGCAATAGTAACTACTGACCATCAATACTTTCTGTATTCAAAATATCCTACTACACAAGTAGACTAATAATAATAAAAACGGAAAATATTTTATACGTAGATTTCATAGTTCGAATCACCTATCCAAAACATTTAAATGTCATCAAATTACAAATTATTTCAGATTTTTTTCCCGTAGATAGATATATATTGTTGTAGATAAAAATTTTAATCCTAGATAAGAACATATTGTCATAGATAGAACTCTATGTCGTAGATAGCAATTAATTGTCGTAGATAGGGACTTTTATTCGTGAATAGCAATTAATATCGTAGACAAGAATTTTTTTCTAACAAGTAATAGTTACCACTGACCTTAAATGCTTTCTAGATTCAAAATATCTTATACGCGTAGACTAATATTAATCAAAGGGAAATCTCTTTACCAGTACATTTCATCACGGATTCTTTATAGAATTTAATCACCTATTTTAAACATTGAAATCCTTATTTTACACATCATTCTTCAATTGTTACCATGGATAGTTAAATATTGTCGTAGATGAAATTTTTATTTCGTAGATAGGAATTTATTGTCGTAGATAGAATTTTATGCCGTGAAAACAATTTTATTCTACCAAGCAATAGTGATGACTGACCATAAATACTTTATATATTCTAAATATCCTACTATACACGTATACTAATATTAATCAAAGGGAAAATATTTTATACGTAGATTCCATCGAAGATTTTTATAGTTTAATTAAATCACCTATTTAAAACATTCAAATGTCATCATTTTACAAATTATTTCAGAATTTTTTGCCATAGATAGTTATATATTGTCGTGGATAAAACGTTTATTTCGTAGATAAGTATATGTTGTCGTAGATAGAATTTTCAGTCGTAGATAGGATTTAATTATCGTAGATAGGAATTATTAGTCGTGGATTGCAATTTATATCGTAGACAAGAATTTTATTCTAACAATTAATAGCGACCACTGACCTTAAATACTTTCTAGATTCAAAGTGTCTTATTATACACAAAGACTAATCTCAATCAAAGGGAAATCTTTTTACCCCTACATTTTATCGAAGATTCTTTATAGCTTTTAATCACCTATTTTAAACATTCAAGTCTTTCCATTTTACACATTATTCTACAATATTTTACCATAGATAGTTAAATATTTTCGTAGATAAAATTTTTGTTTCGAAGATAGGAATTTATTTTCGTAGATAGAAATTAATTGTCGTAGATAGCAATTCATGCCGTGAAAACCATTTCATTCTAACAAGCAATAGTAACCACTGACCATCTATACTTTCTGTATTTAAAATAGCCCACTATATATGTACACCAATAATAATCAAAGGGAAAATTTTTTATACATAGATTTCATCGAAGATTATTGTAGTTTAAATTACCTATTTAAAACATTCAAATATTATCATTTTACAAATTATTTCAGATTTTTTGCCGTAGATTGTTATATATTGTCGTGGATAAAACGTTTATTTCGTAGATAAGTATATGTTGTCGTAGATAGAATTTTCAGTCGTAGATAGAATTTTCAGTCGTAGATAGGATTTAATTATCGTAGATAGGAATTATTAGTCGTGGATTGCAATTTATATCGTAGACAAGAATTTTATTCTAACAATTAATAGCGACCACTGACCTTAAATACTTTCTAGATTCAAAGTGTCTTATTATACACAAAGACTAATCTTAATCAAAGGGAAATCTTTTTACCCCTACATTTTATCGAAGATTCTTTATAGCTTTTAATCACCTATTTTAAACGTTCAAGTCTTTCCATTTTACACATTATTCTACAATTTTTTACCATAGATAGTTAAATATTGTCGTAGATAAAATTTTTGTTTTTTCGAAGATAGGAATTTATTTTCGTAGATAGAAATTAATTGTCGTAGATAGCAATTTATGCCTTGAAAACAATTTCATTCTAACAAGCAATAGTAACTACTGACCATCAATACTTTCTGTATTCAAAATATCCTACTACACAAGTAGACTAATAATAATAAAAACGGAAAATATTTTATACGTAGATTTCATAGTTCGAATCATCTATCTAAAACATTTAAATGTCATCAAATTACAAATTATTTCAGAATTTTTTCCCGTAGATAGATATATAATGTTGTAGATAAAAATTTTAATCCTAGATAAGAACATATTGTCATAGATAGAACTCTCTGTCGTAGATAGCAATTAATTGTCGTAGATAGGGATTTTTATTCGTGAATAGCAATTAATATTGTAGACAAGAATTTTTTTCTAACAAGTAATAGTTACCACTGACCTTAAATGCTTTCTAGATTCAAAATATCTTATACGCGTAGACTAATATTAATCAAAGGGAAATCTCTTTACCAGTACATTTCATCACGGATTCCTTATAGCATTTAATCACCTATTTTAAACATTGAAATCCTTATTTTACACATCATTCTTCAATTGTTACCATGGATAGTTAAATATTGTCGTAGATGAAATTTTTATTTCGTAGATAGAAATTTATTGTCGTAGATAGAACTTTATGCCGTGAAAACAATTTTAACCTACCAAGCAATAGTGACGACTGACCATAAATACTTTATATATTCTAAATATCCTACTATACACGTAGACTAATATTAATCAAAGGGAAAATATTTTATACGTAGATTCCATCGAAGATTTTTATAGTTTAAATCACCTATTTAAACATTCAAATGTCATCATTTTACAAATTATTTCAGATTTTTTGCCGTAGATAGTTATATATTGTCGTGGATAAAACGTTTATTTCGTAGATAAGTATATGTTGTCGTAGATAGAATTTTCAGTCGTAGATAGGATTTAATTATCGTAGATAGGAATTATTAGTCGTGGATTGCAATTTATATCGTAGACAAGAATTTTATTCTAACAATTAATAGCGACCACTGACCTTAAATACTTTCTAGATTCAAAGTGTCTTATTGTACACAAAGACTAATCTTAATCAAAGGAAAATCTTTTTACCCCTACATTTTATCGAAGATTCTTTATAGCTTTTAATCGCCTATTTTAAACGTTCAAGTCTTTCCATTTTACACATTATTCTACAATTTTTTACCATAGATAGTTAAATATTGTCGTAGATAAAATTTTTGTTTCGAAGATAGGAATTTATTTTCGTAGATAGAAATTAATTATCGTAGATAGCAATTTATGCCGTGAAAACAATTTCATTCTAACAAGCAATAGTAACCACTGACCATCAATACTTTCTGTATTCAAAATATCCTACTACACAAGTAGACTAATAATAATAAAAACGGAAAATACTTTATACGTAGATTTCATAGTTCGAATTACCTATCCAAAACATTTAAATGTCATCAAATTACAAATTATTTCAGAATTTTTTCCCGTAGATAGATATATATTGTTGTAGATAAAAATTTTAATCCTAGATAAGAACATATTGTCATAGATAGAACTCTATGTCGTAGATAGCAATTAATTGTCGTAGATAGGGATTTTTATTCGTGAATAGCAATTAATATCGTAGACAAGAATTTTTGTCTAACAAGTAATAGTTACCACTGACCTTAAATGCTTTCTAGATTCAAAATATCCTATACGCGTAGACTAATATTAATCAAAGGGAAATCTCTTTACCAGTACATTTCATCACGGATTCTTTATAGCATTTAATCACCTATTTTAAACATTGAAATCCTTATTTTACACATCATTCTTCAATTGTTACCATGGATAGTTAAATATTGTCGTAGATGAAATTTTTATTTCGTAGATAGGAATTTATTGTCGTAGATAGAACTTTATGCCGTGAAAACAATTTTATTCTACCAAGCAATAGTGACGACTGACCATAAATACTTTATATATTCTAAATATCCTACTATACACGTATACTAATATTAATCAAAGGGAAAATATTTTATACATAGATTCCATCGAAGATTTTTATAGTTTAAATCACCTATTTAAAATATTCAAATGTCATCATTTTACAAATTATTTCAGAATTTTTTGCCGTAGATAGTTATATATTGTCGTGGATAAAACGTTTATTTCGTAGATAAGTATATGTTGTCGTAGATAGAATTTTCAGTCGTAGATAGGATTTAATTATCGTAGATAGGAATTATTAGTCGTGGATTGCAATTTATATCGTAGACAAGAATTTAATTCTAACAATTAATAGCGACCACTGACCTTAAATACGTTCTAGATTCAAAGTGTCTTATCATACACAAAGACTAATCTTAATCAAAGTGAAATCTTTTTACCCCTACATTTTATCGAAGATTCTTTATAGCTTTTAATCGCCTATTTTAAACATTCAAGTCTTTCCATTTTACACATTATTCTACAATATTTTACCATAGATAGTTAAATATTGTCGTAGATAAAATATTTGTTTCGAAGATAGGAATTTATTTTCGTAGATAGAAATTAATTGTCGTAGATAGCAATTTATGCCGTGAAAACAATTTTATTCTAACAAGCAATAGTAACCACTGACCATCAATACTTTCTGTATTTAAAATATCCCACTATATATGTACACCAATAATAATCAAAGGGAAAATTTTTTATACATAGATTTCATCGAAGATTATTGTACTTTCAATTACCTATTTAAAACATTCAAATATTATCATTTTACAAATTATTTCAGATTTTTTGCCGTAGATAGTTATATATTGTCGTGGATAAAACGTTTATTTCGTAGATAAGTATATGTTGTCGTAGATAGATTTTTCAGTCGTAGATAGGATTTAATTATCGTAGATAGGAATTATTAGTTGTGGATTGCAATTTATATCGTAGACAAGAATTTTATTCTAACAATTAATAGCGACCACTGACCTTAAATACTTTCTAGATTTAAAGTGTCTTATTATACACAAAGACTAATCTTAATCAAAGGGAAATCTTTTTACCCCTACATTTTATCGAAGATTCTTTATAGCTTTTAATCACCTATTTTAAACGTTCCAAGTCTTTCCATTTTACACATTATTCTACAATTTTTTACCATAGATAGTTAAATATTGTCGTAGATAAAATTTTTGTTTCGAAGATAGGAATTTATTTTCGTAGATAGAAATTAATTGTCGTAGATAGCAATTTATGCCTTGAAAACAATTTCATTCTAACAAGCAATAGTAACCACTGACCATCAATACTTTCTGTATTTAAAATATCCCACTATATATGTACACCAATAATAATCAAAGGGAAAATTTTTTATACATAGATTTCATCGAAGATTATTGTACTTTCAATTACCTATTTAAAACATTCAAATATTATCATTTTACAAATTATTTCAGATTTTTTGCCGTAGATAGTTATATATTGTCGTGGATAAAACGTTTATTTCGTAGATAAGTATATGTTGTCGTAGATAGATTTTTCAGTCGTAGATAGGATTTAATTATCGTAGATAGGAATTATTAGTCGTGGATTGCAATTTATATCGTAGACAAGAATTTTATTCTAACAATTAATAGCGACCACTGACCTTAAATACTTTCTAGATTCAAAGTGTCTTATTATACACAAAGACTAATCTTAATCAAAGGGAAATCTTTTTACCCCTACATTTTATCGAAGATTCTTTATAGCTTTTAATCACCTATTTTAAACGTTCAAGTCTTTCCATTTTACACATTATTCTACAATTTTTTACAATAGATAGTTAAATATTGTCGTAGATAAAATTTTTGTTTTTTCGAAGATAGGAATTTATTTTCGTAGATAGAAATTAATTGTCGTAGATAGCAATTTATGCCTTGAAAACAATTTCATTCTAACAAGCAATAGTAACTACTGACCATCAATACTTTCTGTATTCAAAATATCCTACTACACAAGTAGACTAATAATAATAAAAACGGAAAATATTTTATACGTAGATTTCATAGTTCGAATCATCTATCTAAAACATTTAAATGTCATCAAATTACAAATTATTTCAGAATTTTTTCCCGTAGATAGATATATATTGTTGTAGATAAAAATTTTAATCCTAGATAAGAACATATTGTCATAGATAGAACTCTCTGTCGTAGATAGCAATTAATTGTCGTAGATAGGGATTTTTATTCGTGAATAGCAATTAATATTGTAGACAAGAATTTTTTTCTAACAAGTAATAGTTACCACTGACCTTAAATGCTTTCTAGATTCAAAATATCTTATACGCGTAGACTAATATTAATCAAAGGGAAATCTCTTTACCAGTACATTTCATCACGGATTCCTTATAGCATTTAATCACCTATTTTAAACATTGAAATCCTTATTTTACACATCATTCTTCAATTGTTACCATGGATAGTTAAATATTGTCGTAGATGAAATTTTTATTTCGTAGATAGAAATTTATTGTCGTAGATAGAACTTTATGCCGTGAAAACAATTTTAACCTACCAAGCAATAGTGACGACTGACCATAAATACTTTATATATTCTAAATATCCTACTATACACGTAGACTAATATTAATCAAAGGGAAAATATTTTATACGTAGATTCCATCGAAGATTTTTATAGTTTAAATCACCTATTTAAACATTCAAATGTCATCATTTTACAAATTATTTCAGATTTTTTGCCGTAGATAGTTATATATTGTCGTGGATAAAACGTTTATTTCGTAGATAAGTATATGTTGTCGTAGATAGAATTTTCAGTCGTAGATAGGATTTAATTATCGTAGATAGGAATTATTAGTCGTGGATTGCAATTTATATCGTAGACAAGAATTTTATTCTAACAATTAATAGCGACCACTGACCTTAAATACTTTCTAGATTCAAAGTGTCTTATTGTACACAAAGACTAATCTTAATCAAAGGAAAATCTTTTTACCCCTACATTTTATCGAAGATTCTTTATAGCTTTTAATCGCCTATTTTAAACGTTCAAGTCTTTCCATTTTACACATTATTCTACAATTTTTTACCATAGATAGTTAAATATTGTCGTAGATAAAATTTTTGTTTCGAAGATAGGAATTTATTTTCGTAGATAGAAATTAATTGTCGTAGATAGCAATTTATGCCTTGAAAACAATTTCATTCTAACAAGCAATAGTAACTACTGACCATCAATACTTTCTGTATTCAAAATATCCTACTACACAAGTAGACTAATAATAATAAAAACGGAAAATATTTTATACGTAGATTTCATAGTTCGAATCACCTATCCAAAACATTTAAATGTCATCAAATTACAAATTATTTCAGATTTTTTTCCCGTAGATAGATATATATTGTTGTAGATAAAAATTTTAATCCTAGATAAGAACATATTGTCATAGATAGAACTCTATGTCGTAGATAGCAATTAATTGTCGTAGATAGGGACTTTTATTCGTGAATAGCAATTAATATCGTAGACAAGAATTTTTTTCTAACAAGTAATAGTTACCACTGACCTTAAATGCTTTCTAGATTCAAAATATCTTATACGCGTAGACTAATATTAATCAAAGGGAAATCTCTTTACCAGTACATTTCATCACGGATTCTTTATAGAATTTAATCACCTATTTTAAACATTGAAATCCTTATTTTACACATCATTCTTCAATTGTTACCATGGATAGTTAAATATTGTCGTAGATGAAATTTTTATTTCGTAGATAGGAATTTATTGTCGTAGATAGAATTTTATGCCGTGAAAACAATTTTATTCTACCAAGCAATAGTGATGACTGACCATAAATACTTTATATATTCTAAATATCCTACTATACACGTATACTAATATTAATCAAAGGGAAAATATTTTATACGTAGATTCCATCGAAGATTTTTATAGTTTAATTAAATCACCTATTTAAAACATTCAAATGTCATCATTTTACAAATTATTTCAGAATTTTTTGCCATAGATAGTTATATATTGTCGTGGATAAAACGTTTATTTCGTAGATAAGTATATGTTGTCGTAGATAGAATTTTCAGTCGTAGATAGGATTTAATTATCGTAGATAGGAATTATTAGTCGTGGATTGCAATTTATATCGTAGACAAGAATTTTATTCTAACAATTAATAGCGACCACTGACCTTAAATACTTTCTAGATTCAAAGTGTCTTATTGTACACAAAGACTAATCTTAATCAAAGGGAAATCTTTTTACCCCTACATTTTATCGAAGATTCTTTATAGCTTTTAATCGCCTATTTTAAACGTTCAAGTCTTTCCATTTTACACATTATTCTACAATTTTTTACCATAGATAGTTAAATATTGTCGTAGATAAAATTTTTGTTTCGAAGATAGGAATTTATTTTCGTAGATAGAAATTAATTGTCATAGATAGCAATTTATGCCGTGAAAACAATTTCATTCTAACAAGTAATAGTAACCACTGACCATCAATACTTTCTGTATTTAAAATATCCCACTATATATGTACACCAATAATAATCAAAGGGAAAATTTTTTATACATAGATTTCATCGAAGATTATTGTACTTTCAATTACCTATTTAAAACACTCAAATATTATCATTTTACAAATTATTTCAGATTTTTTGCCGTAGATAGTTATATATTGTCGTGGATAAAACGTTTATTTCGTAGATAAGTATATGTTGTCGTAGATCGAATTGTCAGTCGCAGATAGGATTTAATTATCGTAGATAGGAATTATTAGTCGTGGATTGCAATTTATATCGTAGACAAGAATTTTATTCTAACAATTAATAGCGACCACTGACCTTAAATACTTTCTAGATTCAAAGTGTCTTATTGTACACAAAGACTAATCTTAATCAAAGGGAAATCTTTTTACCCCTACATTTTATCGAAGATTCTTTATAGCTTTTAATCGCCTATTTTAAACGTTCAAGTCTTTCCATTTTACACATTATTCTACAATTTTTTACCATATATAGTTAAATATTGTCGTAGATAAAATTTTTGTTTCGAAGATAGGAATTTATTTTCTTAGATAGAAATTAATTGTCATAGATAGCAATTTATGCCGTGAAAACAATTTCATTCTAACAAGTAATAGTAACCACTGACCATCAATACTTTCTGTATTTAAAATATCCCACTATATATGTACACCAATAATAATCAAAGGGAAAATTTTTTATACATAGATTTCATCGAAGATTATTGTACTTTCAATTACCTATTTAAAACACTCAAATATTATCATTTTACAAATTATTTCAGTTTTTTTGCCGTAGATAGTTATATATTGTCGTGGATAAAACGTTTATTTCGTAGATAAGTATATGTTGTCGTAGATCGAATTGTCAGTCGCAGATAGGATTTAATTATCGTAGATAGGAATTATTAGTCGTGGATTGCAATTTATATCGTAGACAAGAATTTTATTCTAACAATTAATAGCGACCACTGACCTTAAATACTTTCTAGATTCAAAGTGTCTTATTGTACACAAAGACTAATCTTAATCAAAGGGAAATCTTTTTACCCCTACATTTTATCGAAGATTCTTTATAGCTTTTAATCGCCTATTTTAAACGTTCAAGTCTTTCCATTTTACACATTATTCTACAATTTTTTACCATAGATAGTTAAATATTGTCGTAGATAAAATTTTTGTTTCGAAGATAGGAATTTATTTTCGTAGATAGAAATGAATTGTCGTAGATAGCAATTTATGCCGTGAAAACAATTTTATTCTACAAAGCAATAGTGACGACTGACCATAAATACTTTATATATTCTAAATATCCTACTATACAAGTAGACTAATATTAATCAAAGGGAAAATATTTTATACGTAGACTCCATCGAAGATTTTTATAGTTTAAATCACCTATTTAAAACATTCAAATGTCATCATTTTACAAATTATTTCAGAATTTTTTGCCGTAGATAGTTATATATTGTCGTGGATAAAACGTTTATTTCGTAGATAAGTATATGTTGTCGCAGATAGAATTTTCAGTCGTAGATAGGATTTAATTATCGTAGATAGGAATTATTAGTCGTGGATTGCAATTTATATCGTAGACAAGAATTTTATTCTAACAATTAATAGCGACCACTGACCTTAAATACTTTCTAGATTCAAAATATCTTATACACAAAGACTAATCTTAATCAAAGTGAAATCTTTTTACCCCTACATTTTATCGAAGATTCTTTATAGCTTTTAATCACCTATTTTAAACATTCAAGTCTTTCCATTTTACACATTATTCTACAATATTTTACCATAGATAGTTAAATATTGTCGTAGATAAAATTTTTGTTTCAAAGATAGGAATTTATTTTCAAAGATAGAAATTAATTGTCGTAGATAGCAATTCATGCCGTGAAAACCATTTCATTCTAACAAGCAATAGTAACCACTGACCATCAATACTTTCTGTATTTAAAATATCCCAAAATATATGTACACCAATAATAATCAAAGGGAAAATTTTTTATACATAGATTTCATCGAAGATTTTTGTAGTTTCAATTACCTATTTAAAACATTCAAATATTATCATTTTACAAATTATTTCAGATTTTTTTGCCGTAGATAGTTATATATTGTCGTGGATAAAACGTTTATTTCGTAGATAAGTATATGTTGTCGTAGATAGAATTTTCAGTCGTAGATAGGATTTAATTATCGTAGATAGGAATTATTAGTCGTGGATTGCAATTTATATCGTAGACAAGAATTTTATTCTAACAATTAATAGCGACCACTGACCTTAAATACTTTCTAGATTCAAAGTGTCTTATTATACACAAAGACTAATCTCAATCAAAGGGAAATCTTTTTACCCCTACATTTTATCGAAGATTCTTTATAGCTTTTAATCACCTATTTTAAACGTTCAAGTCTTTCCATTTTACACATTATTCTACAATTTTTTACCATAGATAGTTAAATATTGTCGTAGATAAAATTTTTGTTTCGAAGATAGGAATTTATTTTCGTAGATAGAAATTAATTGTCGTAGATAGCAATTTATGCCTTGAAAACAATTTCATTCTAACAAGCAATAGTAACTACTGACCATCAATACTTTCTGTATTCAAAATATCCTACTACACAAGTAGACTAATAATAATAAAAACGGAAAATATTTTATACGTAGATTTCATAGTTCGAATCACCTATCCAAAACATTTAAATGTCATCAAATTACAAATTATTTCAGATTTTTTTCCCGTAGATAGATATATATTGTTGTAGATAAAAATTTTAATCCTAGATAAGAACATATTGTCATAGATAGAACTCTATGTCGTAGATAGCAATTAATTGTCGTAGATAGGGATTTTTATTCGTGAATAGCAATTAATATCGTAGACAAGAATTTTTTTCTAACAAGTAATAGTTACCACTGACCTTAAATGCTTTCTAGATTCGAAATATCTTATACGCGTAGACTAATATTAATCAAAGGGAAATCTCTTTACCAGTACATTTCATCACGGATTCTTTATAGAATTTAATCACCTATTTTAAACATTGAAATCCTTATTTTACACATCATTCTTCAATTGTTACCATGGATAGTTAAATATTGTCGTAGATGAAATTTTTATTTCGTAGATAGGAATTTATTGTCGTAGATAGAATTTTATGCCGTGAAAACAATTTTATTCTACCAAGCAATAGTGATGACTGACCATAAATACTATATATATTCTAAATATCCTACTATACACGTATACTAATATTAATCAAAGGGAAAATATTTTATACGTAGATTCCATCGAAGATTTTTATAGTTTAATTAAATCACCTATTTAAAACATTCAAATGTCATCATTTTACAAATTATTTCAGAATTTTTTGCCATAGATAGTTATATATTGTCGTGGATAAAACGTTTATTTCGTAGATAAGTACATGTTGTCGTAGATAGAATTTTCAGTCGTAGATAGGATTTAATTATCGTAGATAGGAATTATTAGTCGTGGATTGCAATTTATATCGTAGACAAGAATTTTATTCTAACAATTAATAGCGACCACTGACCTTAAATACTTTCTAGATTCAAAGTGTCTTATTATACACAAAGACTAATCTCAATCAAAGGGAAATCTTTTTACCCCTACATTTTATCGAAGATTCTTTATAGCTTTTAATCACCTATTTTAAACATTCAAGTCTTTCCATTTTACACATTATTCTACAATTTTTTACCATAGATAGTTAAATATTGTCGTAGATAAAATTTTTGTTTCGAAGATAGGAATTTATTTTCGTAGATAGAAATTAATTGTCGTAGATAGCAATTTATGCCTTGAAAACAATTTCATTCTAACAAGCAATAGTAACTACTGACCATCAATACTTTCTGTATTCAAAATATCCTACTACACAAGTAGACTAATAATAATAAAAACGGAAAATATTTTATACGTAGATTTCATAGTTCGAATCACCTATCCAAAACATTTAAATGTCATCAAATTACAAATTATTTCAGATTTTTTTCCCGTAGATAGATATATATTGTTGTAGATAAAAATTTTAATCCTAGATAAGAACATATTGTCATAGATAGAACTCTATGTCGTAGATAGCAATTAATTGTCGTAGATAGGGATTTTTATTCGTGAATAGCAATTAATATCGTAGACAAGAATTTTTGTCTAACAAGTAATAGTTACCACTGACCTTAAATGCTTTCTAGATTCAAAATATCTTATACGCGTAGACTAATATTAATCAAAGGGAAATCTCTTTACCAGTACATTTCATCACGGATTCTTTATAGCATTTAATCACCTATTTTAAACATTGAAATCCTTATTTTACACATCATTCTTCAATTGTTACCATGGATAGTTAAATATTGTCGTAGATGAAATTTTTATTTCGTAGATAGGAATTTATTGTCGTAGATAGAACTTTATGCCGTGAAAACAATTTTATTCTACCAAGCAATAGTGACGACTGACCATAAATACTTTATATATTCTAAATATCCTACTATACACGTAAACTAATATTAATCAAAGGGAAAATATTTTATACGTAGATTCCATCGAAGATTTTTATACTTTAAATCACCTATTTAAAATATTCAAATGTCATCATTTTACAAATTATTTCAGAATTTTTTGCCGTAGATAGTTATATATTGTCGTGGATAAAACGTTTATTTCGTAGATAAGTATATGTTGTCGTAGATAGAATTTTCAGTCGTAGATAGGATTTAATTATCGTAGATAGGAATTATTAGTCGTGGATTGCAATTTATATCGTAGACAAGAATTTAATTCTAACAATTAATAGCGACCACTCACCTTAAATACGTTCTAGATTCAAAGTGTCTTATTATACACAAAGACTAATCTTAATCAAAATGAAATCTTTTTACCCCTACATTTTATCGAAGATTCTTTATAGCTTTTAATCGCCTATTTTAAACATTCAAGTCTTTCCATTTTACACATTATTCTACAATATTTTACCATAGATAGTTAAATATTGTCGTAGATAAAATATTTGTTTCGAAGATAGGAATTTATTTTCGTAGATAGAAATTAATTGTCATAGATAGCAATTTATGCCGTGAAAACAATTTCATTCTAACAAGCAATAGTAACCACTGACCATCAATACTTTCTGTATTTAAAATATCCCACTATATATGTACACCAATAATAATCAAAGGGAAAATTTTTTATACATAGATTTCATCGAAGATTATTGTACTTTCAATTACCTATTTAAAACACTCAAATATTATCATTTTACAAACTATTTCAGATTTTTTGCCGTAGATAGTTATATATTGTCGTGGATAAAACGTTTATTTCGTAGATAAGTATATGTTGTCGTAGATCGAATTTTCAGTCGTAGATAGGATTTAATTATCGTAGATAGGAATTATTAGTCGTGGATTGCAATTTATATCGTAGACAAGAATTTTATTCTAACAATTAATAGCAACCACTGACCTTAAATACTTTCTAGATTCAAAGTGTCTTATTGTACACAAAGACTAATCTTAATCAAAGTGAAATCTTTTTACCCCTACATTTTATCGAAGATTCTTTATAGCTTTTAATCGCCTATTTTAAACATTCAAGTCTTTCCATTTTACACATTATTCTACAATATTTTACCATAGATAGTTAAATATTGTCGTAGATAAAATTTTTGTTTCGAAGATAGGAATTTATTTTCGTAGATAGAAATGAATTGTCGTAGATAGCAATTTATGCCGTGAAAACAATTTTATTCTACAAAGCAATAGTGACGACTGACCATAAATACTTTATATATTCTAAATATCCTACTATACACGTAGACTAATATTAATCAAAGGGAAAATATTTTATACGTAGACTCCATCGAAGATTTTTATAGTTTAAATCACCTATTTAAAACATTCAAATGTCATCATTTTACAAATTATTTCAGAATTTTTTGCCATAGATAGTTATATATGGTCGTGGATAAAACGTTTATTTCGTAGATAAGTATATGTTGTCGTAGATAGAATTTTCAGTCGTAGATAGGATTTAATTATCGTAGATAGGAATTATTAGTCGTGGATTGCAATTTATATCGTAGACAAGAATTTTATTCTAACAATTAATAGTGACCACTGACCTTAAATACTTTCTAGATTCAAAATATCTTATACACAAAGACTAATTTTAATCAAAGTGAAATCTTTTTACCCCTACATTTTATCGAAGATTCTTTATAGCTTTTAATCACCTATTTTAAACATTCAAGTCTTTCCATTTTACACATTATTCTACAATATTTTACCATAGATAGTTAAATATTGTCGTAGATAAAATTTTTGTTTCAAAGATAGGAATTTATTTTCAAAGATAGAAATTAATTGTCGTAGATAGCAATTCATGCCGTGAAAACCATTTCATTCTAACAAGCAATAGTAACTACTGACCATCAATACTTTCTGTATTTAAAATATCCCACTATATATGTACACCAATAATAATCAAAGGGAAAATTTTTTATACATAGATTTCATCGAAGATTATTGTACTTTCAATTACCTATTTAAAACACTCAAATATTATCATTTTACAAACTATTTCAGATTTTTTGCCGTAGATAGTTATATATTGTCGTGGATAAAACGTTTATTTCGTAGATAAGTATATGTTGTCGTAGATCGAATTTTCAGTCGTAGATAGGATTTAATTATCGTAGATAGGAATTATTAGTCGTGGATTGCAATTTATATCGTAGACAAGAATTTTATTCTAACAATTAATAGCAACCACTGACCTTAAATACTTTCTAGATTCAAAGTGTCTTATTGTACACAAAGACTAATCTTAATCAAAGTGAAATCTTTTTACCCCTACATTTTATCGAAGATTCTTTATAGCTTTTAATCGCCTATTTTAAACATTCAAGTCTTTCCATTTTACACATTATTCTACAATATTTTACCATAGATAGTTAAATATTGTCGTAGATAAAATTTTTGTTTCGAAGATAGGAATTTATTTTCGTAGATAGAAATGAATTGTCGTAGATAGCAATTTATGCCGTGAAAACAATTTTATTCTACAAAGCAATAGTGACGACTGACCATAAATACTTTATATATTCTAAATATCCTACTATACACGTAGACTAATATTAATCAAAGGGAAAATATTTTATACGTAGACTCCATCGAAGATTTTTATAGTTTAAATCACCTATTTAAAACATTCAAATGTCATCATTTTACAAATTATTTCAGAATTTTTTGCCATAGATAGTTATATATGGTCGTGGATAAAACGTTTATTTCGTAGATAAGTATATGTTGTCGTAGATAGAATTTTCAGTCGTAGATAGGATTTAATTATCGTAGATAGGAATTATTAGTCGTGGATTGCAATTTATATCGTAGACAAGAATTTTATTCTAACAATTAATAGCGACCACTGACCTTAAATACTTTCTAGATTCAAAATATCTTATACACAAAGACTAATTTTAATCAAAGTGTTACCCCTACATTTTATCGAAGATTCTTTATAGCTTTTAATCACCTATTTTAAACATTCAAGTCTTTCAATTTTACACATTATTCTACAATATTTTACCATAGATAGTTAAATATTGTCGTAGATAAAATTTTTGTTTCAAAGATAGGAATTTATTTTCAAAGATAGAAATTAATTGTCGTAGATAGCAATTCATGCCGTGAAAACCATTTCATTCTAACAAGCAATAGTAACTACTGACCATCAATACTTTCTGTATTCAAAATATCCTACTACACAAGTAGACTAATAATAATAAAAACGGAAAATATTTTATACGTAGATTTCATAGTTCGAATCACCTATCCAAAACATTTAAATGTCATCAAATTACAAATTATTTCAGATTTTTTTCCCGTAGATAGATATATATTGTTGTAGATAAAAATTTTAATCCTAGATAAGAACATATTGTCATAGATAGAACTCTATGTCGTAGATAGCAATTAATTGTCGTAGATAGGGATTTTTATTCGTGAATAGCAATTAATATCGTAGACAAGAATTTTTTTCTAACAAGTAATAGTTACCACTGACCTTAAATGCTTTCTAGATTCAAAATATCTTATACGCGTAGACTAATATTAATCAAAGGGAAATCTCTTTACCAGTACATTTCATCACGGATTCTTTATAGCATTTAATCACCTATTTTAAACATTGAAATCCTTATTTTACACATCATTCTTCAATTGTTACCATGGATAGTTAAATATTGTCGTAGATGAAATTTTTATTTCGTAGATAGGAATTTATTGTCGTAGATAGAATTTTATGCCGTGAAAACAATTTTATTCTACCAAGCAATAGTGATGACTGACCATAAATACTTTATATATTCTAAATATCCTACTATACACGTATACTAATATTAATCAAAGGGAAAATATTTTATACGTAGATTCCATCGAAGATTTTTATAGTTTAATTAAATCACCTATTTAAAACATTCAAATGTCATCATTTTACAAATTATTTCAGAATTTTTTGCCATAGATAGTTATATATTGTCGTGGATAAAACGTTTATTTCGTAGATAAGTATATGTTGTCGTAGATAGAATTTTCAGTCGTAGATAGGATTTAATTATCGTAGATAGGAATTATTAGTCGTGGATTGCAATTTATATCGTAGACAAGAATTTTATTCTAACAATTAATAGCGACCACTGTCCTTAAATACTTTCTAGATTCAAAGTGTCTTATTATACACAAAGACTAATCTTAATCAAAGTGAAATCTTTTTACCCCTACATTTTATCGAAGATTCTTTATAGCTTTTAATCACCTATTTTAAACATTCAAGTCTTTCCATTTTACACATTATTCTACAATATTTTACCATAGATAGTTAAATATTGTCGTAGATAAAATATTTGTTTCGAAGATAGGAATTTATTTTCAAAGATAGAAATTAATTGTCGTAGATAGCAATTCATGCCGTGAAAACCATTTCATTCTAACAAGCAATAGTAACCACTGACCATCAATACTTTCTGTATTTAAAATATCCCACTATATATGTACACAAATAATAATCAAAGGGAAAATTTTTTATACATAGATTTCATCGAAGATTTTTGTAGTTTCAATTACCTATTTAAAACATTCAAATATTATCATTTTACAAATTATTTCAGATTTTTTTGCCGTAGATAGTTATATATTGTCGTGGATAAAACGTTTATTTCGTAATTTCGTAGATAAGTATATGTTGTCGTAGATAGAATTTTCAGTCGTAGATAGAATTTTCAGTCGTAGATAGGATTTAATTATCGTAGATAGGAATTATTAGTCGTGGATTGCAATTTATATCGTAGACAAGAATTTTATTTTAACAATTAATAGCCACCACTGACCTTAAATACTTTCTAGATTCAAAGTGTCTTATTAGACACAAAGACTAATCTTAATCAAAGTGAAATCTTTTTACCCCTACATTTTATCGAAGATTCTTTCTAGCTTTTAATCACCTATTTTAAACATTCAAGTATTTCCATTTTACACATTATTCTACAATATTTTACCATAGATAGTTAAATATTTTCGTAGATAAAATTTTTGTTTCGAAGATAGGAATTTATTTTCAAAGATAGAAATTAATTGTCGTAGATAGCAATTCATGCCGTGAAAACCATTTCATTTTAACAAGCAATAGTAACCACTGACCATCAATACTTTCTGTATTTAAAATAGCCCACTATATATGTACACCAATAATAATCAAAGGGAAAATTTTTTATACATAGATTTCATCGAAGATTATTGTAGTTTAAATTACCTATTTAAAACATTCAAATATTATCATTTTACAAATTATTTCAGATTTTTTGGCTGTAGATAGTTATATATTGTCGTGGATAAAACGTTTATTTCGTAGATAAGTATATGTTGTCGTAGATAGAATTTTCGGTCGTAGATAGGATTTAATTATCGTAGATAGTAATTATTAGTCGTGGATTGCAATTTATATCGTAGACAAGAATTTTATTCTAACAATTAATAGCGACCACTGACCTTAAATACTTTCTAGATTCAAAGTGTCTTATTGTACACAAAAAATAATCTTAATCAAAGGGAAATCGTTTTACCCCTACATTTTATCGAAGATTCTTTATAGCTTTTAATCACCTATTTTAATCGTTCAAGTCTTTCCATTTTACACATTATTCTACAATTTTTTACCATAGATAGTTAAATATTGTCGTAGATAAAATTTTTGTTTCGAAGATAGGAATTTATTTTCGTAGATAAAAATTAATTGTCGTAGATAGCAATTTATGCCTTGAAAACAATTTCATTCTAACAAGCAATAGTAACTACTGACCATAAATACTTTCTGTATTCAAAATATCCTACTACACAAGTAGACTAATAATAATAAAAACGGAAAATATTTTATACGTAGATTTCATAGTTCAAATCACCTATCTTGAACATTTAAATGTCATCAAATTACAAATTATTTCAGAATTTTTTCCCGTAGATAGATATATATTGTTGTAGATAAAAATTTTAATCCTAGATAAGAACTTATTGTCATAGATAGAACTCTCTGTCGTAGATAGCAATTAATTGTCGTAGATAGGGATTTTTATTCGTGGATAGCAATTAATATCGTAGACAATTTCTTTCTAACTAGTAATAGTTACCACTGACCTAAAATGCTTTCTCGATTCAAAATATCTTATACGCTTAGACTAATATTAGTCAAAGGGAAATCTTTTTACCAGTACATTTCATCACGGATTCTTTATAGCATTTAATCACCTATTTTAAACATTGAAATCCTTATTTTACACATCATTCTTCAATTGTTACCATGGATAGTTAAATATTGTCGTAGATGAAATTTTTATTTCGTAGATAGGAATTTATTGTCGTAGATAGAACTTTATGCCGTGAAAACAATTTTTTTCTACCAAGCAATAGTGATGACTGACCATAAATACTTTATATATTCTAAATATCCTACTATACACGTATACTAATATTAATCAAAGGGAAAATATTTTATACGTAGATTCCATCGAAGATTTTTATAGTTTAATTAAATCACCTATTTAAAACATTCAAATGTCATCATTTTACAAATTATTTCAGAATTTTTTGCCATAGATAGTTATATATTGTCGTGGATAAAACGTTTATTTCGTAGATAAGTATATGTTGTCGTAGATAGAATTTTCAGTCGTAGATAGGATTTAATTATCGTAGATAGGAATTATTAGTCGTGGATTGCAATTTATATCGTAGACAAGAATTTTATTCTAACAATTAATAGCGACCACTGTCCTTAAATACTTTCTAGATTCAAAGTGTCTTATTATACACAAAGACTAATCTCAATCAAAGGGAAATCTTTTTACCCCTACATTTTATCGAAGATTCTTTATAGCTTTTAATCACCTATTTTAAACGTTCAAGTCTTTCCATTTTACACATTATTCTACAATTTTTTACCATAGATAGTTAAATATTGTCGTAGATAAAATTTTTGTTTCGAAGATAGGAATTTATTTTCGTAGATAGAAATTAATTGTCGTAGATAGCAATTTATGCCTTGAAAACAATTTCATTCTAACAAGCAATAGTAACTACTGACCATCAATACTTTCTGTATTCAAAATATCCTACTACACAAGTAGACTAATAATAATAAAAACGGAAAATATTTTATACGTAGATTTCATAGTTCGAATCACCTATCCAAAACATTTAAATGTCATCAAATTACAAATTATTTCAGATTTTTTTCCCGTAGATAGATATATATTGTTGTAGATAAAAATTTTAATCCTAGATAAGAACATATTGTCATAGATAGAACTCTATGTCGTAGATAGCAATTAATTGTCGTAGATAGGGATTTTTATTCGTGAATAGCAATTAATATCGTAGACAAGAATTTTTTTCTAACAAGTAATAGTTACCACTGACCTTAAATGCTTTCTAGATTCAAAATATCTTATACGCGTAGACTAATATTAATCAAAGGGAAATCTCTTTACCAGTACATTTCATCACGGATTCTTTATAGCATTTAATCACCTATTTTAAACATTGAAATCCTTATTTTACACATCATTCTTCAATTGTTACCATGGATAGTTAAATATTGTCGTAGATGAAATTTTTATTTCGTAGATAGGAATTTATTGTCGTAGATAGAATTTTATGCCGTGAAAACAATTTTATTCTACCAAGCAATAGTGATGACTGACCATAAATACTTTATATATTCTAAATATCCTACTATACACGTATACTAATATTAATCAAAGGGAAAATATTTTATACGTAGATTCCATCGAAGATTTTTATAGTTTAATTAAATCACCTATTTAAAACATTCAAATGTCATCATTTTACAAATTATTTCAGAATTTTTTGCCATAGATAGTTATATATTGTCGTGGATAAAACGTTTATTTCGTAGATAAGTATATGTTGTCGTAGATAGAATTTTCAGTCGTAGATAGGATTTAATTATCGTAGATAGGAATTATTAGTCGTGGATTGCAATTTATATCGTAGACAAGAATTTTATTCTAACAATTAATAGCGACCACTGTCCTTAAATACTTTCTAGATTCAAAGTGTCTTATTATACACAAAGACTAATCTTAATCAAAGTGAAATCTTTTTACCCCTACATTTTATCGAAGATTCTTTATAGCTTTTAATCACCTATTTTAAACATTCAAGTCTTTCCATTTTACACATTATTCTACAATATTTTACCATAGATAGTTAAATATTGTCGTAGATAAAATATTTGTTTCGAAGATAGGAATTTATTTTCAAAGATAGAAATTAATTGTCGTAGATAGCAATTCATGCCGTGAAAACAATTTCATTCTAACAAGCAATAGTAACCACTGACCATCAATACTTTCTGTATTTAAAATATCCCAATATATATGTACACCAATAATAATCAAAGGGAAAATTTTTTATACATAGATTTCATCGAAGATTTTTGTAGTTTCAATTACCTATTTAAAACATTCAAATATTATCATTTTACAAATTATTTCAGATTTTTTTGCCGTAGATAGTTATATATTGTCGTGGATAAAACGTTTATTTCGTAGATAAGTATATGTTGTCGTAGATAGAATTTTCAGTCGTAGATAGAATTTTCAGTCGTAGATAGGATTTAATTATCGTAGATAGGAATTATTAGTCGTGGATTGCAATGTATATCGTAGACAAGAATTTTATTTTAACAATTAATAGCCACCACTGACCTTAAATACTTTCTAGATTCAAAGTGTCTTATTAGACACAAAGACTAATCTTAATCAAAGTGAAATCTTTTTACCCCTACATTTTATCGAAGATTCTTTCTAGCTTTTAATCACCTATTTTAAACATTCAAGTATTTCCATTTTACACATTATTCTACAATATTTTACCATAGATAGTTAAATATTTTCGTAGATAAAATTTTTGTTTCGAAGATAGGAATTTATTTTCGTAGATAGAAATTAATTGTCGTAGATAGCAATTCATGCCGTGAAAACCATTTCATTCTAACAAGCAATAGTAACCACTGACCATCAATACTTTCTGTATTTAAAATAGCCCACTATATATGTACACCAATAATAATCAAAGGGAAAATATTTATACATAGATTTCATCGAAGATTATTGTAGTTTAAATTACCTATTTAAAACATTCAAATATTATCATTTTACAAATTATTTCAGATTTTTTGGCTGTAGATAGTTATATATTGTCGTGGATAAAACGTTTATTTCGTAGATAAGTATATGTTGTCGTAGATAGAATTTTCGGTCGTAGATAGGATTTAATTATCGTAGATAGTAATTATTAGTCGTGGATTGCAATTTATATCGTAGACAAGAATTTTATTCTAACAATTAATAGCGACCACTGACCTTAAATACTTTCTAGATTCAAAGTGTCTTATTGTACACAAAAAATAATCTTAATCAAAGGGAAATCGTTTTACCCCTACATTTTATCGAAGATTCTTTATAGCTTTTAATCACCTATTTTAATCGTTCAAGTCTTTCCATTTTACACATTATTCTACAATTTTTTACCATAGATAGTTAAATATTGTCGTAGATAAAATTTTTGTTTCGAAGATAGGAATTTATTTTCGTAGATAAAAATTAATTGTCGTAGATAGCAATTTATGCCTTGAAAACAATTTCATTCTAACAAGCAATAGTAACTACTGACCATAAATACTTTCTGTATTCAAAATATCCTACTACACAAGTAGACTAATAATAATAAAAACGGAAAATATTTTATACGTAGATTTCATAGTTCAAATCACCTATCTTGAACATTTAAATGTCATCAAATTACAAATTATTTCAGAATTTTTTCCCGTAGATAGATATATATTGTTGTAGATAAAAATTTTAATCCTAGATAAGAACTTATTGTCATAGATAGAACTCTCTGTCGTAGATAGCAATTAATTGTCGTAGATAGGGATTTTTATTCGTGGATAGCAATTAATATCGTAGACAATTTCTTTCTAACTAGTAATAGTTACCACTGACCTAAAATGCTTTCTCGATTCAAAATATCTTATACGCTTAGACTAATATTAGTCAAAGGGAAATCTTTTTACCAGTACATTTCATCACGGATTCTTTATAGCATTTAATCACCTATTTTAAACATTGAAATCCTTATTTTACACATCATTCTTCAATTGTTACCATGGATAGTTAAATATTGTCGTAGATGAAATTTTTATTTCGTAGATAGGAATTTATTGTCGTAGATAGAACTTTATGCCGTGAAAACAATTTTATTCTACCAAGCAATAGTGATGACTGACCATAAATACTTTATATATTCTAAATATCCTACTATACACGTATACTAATATTAATCAAAGGGAAAATATTTTATACGTAGATTCCATCGAAGATTTTTATAGTTTAATTAAATCACCTATTTAAAACATTCAAATGTCATCATTTTACAAATTATTTCAGAATTTTTTGCCTTAGATAGTTATATATTGTCGTGGATAAAACGTTTATTTCGTAGATAAGTATATGTTGTCGTAGATAGAATTTTCAGTCGTAGATAGGATTTAATTATCGTAGATAGGAATTATTAGTCGTGGATTGCAATTTATATCGTAGACAAGAATTTTATTCTAACAATTAATAGCGACCACTGTCCTTAAATACTTTCTAGATTCAAAGTGTCTTATTATACACAAAGACTAATCTTAATCAAAGTGAAATCTTTTTACCCCTACATTTTATCGAAGATTCTTTATAGCTTTTAATCACCTATTTTAAACATTCAAGTCTTTCCATTTTACACATTATTCTACAATATTTTACCATAGATAGTTAAATATTGTCGTAGATAAAATATTTGTTTCGAAGATAGGAATTTATTTTCAAAGATAGAAATTAATTGTCGTAGATAGCAATTCATGCCGTGAAAACCATTTCATTCTAACAAGCAATAGTAACCACTGACCATCAATACTTTCTGTATTTAAAATATCCCACTATATATGTACACCAATAATAATCAAAGGGAAAATTTTTTATACATAGATTTCATCGAAGATTTTTGTAGTTTCAATTACCTATTTAAAACATTCAAATATTATCATTTTACAAATTATTTCAGATTTTTTTGCCGTAGATAGTTATATATTGTCGTGGATAAAACGTTTATTTCGTAGATAAGTATATGTTGTCGTAGATAGAATTTTCAGTCGTAGATAGAATTTTCAGTCATAGATAGGATTTAATTATCGTAGATAGGAATTATTAGTCGTGGATTGCAATTTATATCGTAGACAAGAATTTTATTCTAACAATTAATAGCGACCACTGACCTTAAATACTTTCTAGATTCAAAGTGTCTTATTGTACACAAAAAATAATCTTAATCAAAGGGAAATCTTTTTACCCCTACATTTTATCGAAGATTCTTTATAGCTTTTAATCACCTATTTTAAACGTTCAAGTCTTTCCATTTTACACATTATTCTACAATTTTTTACCATAGATAGTTAAATATTGTCGTAGATAAAATTTTTGTTTCGAAGATAGGAATTTATTTTCGTAGATAAAAATTAATTGTCGTAGATAGCAATTTATGCCTTGAAAACAATTTCATTCTAACAAGCAATAGTAACTACTGACCATAAATACTTTCTGTATTCAAAATATCCTACTACACAAGTAGACTAATAATAATAAAAACGGAAAATATTTTATACGTAGATTTCATAGTTCAAATCACCTATCTTGAACATTTAAAAGTCATCAAATTAGAAATTATTTCAGAATTTTTTCCCGTAGATAGATATATATTGTTGTAGATAAAAATTTTAATCCTAGATAAGAACTTATTGTCATAGATAGAACTCTCTGTCGTAGATAGCAATTAATTGTCGTAGATAGGGATTTTTATTCGTGAATAGCAATTAATATCGTAGACAAGAATTTTTCTCTAACAAGTAATAGTTACCACTGACCTTAAATGCTTTCTAGATTCAAAATATCTTATACGTGTAGACTAATATTAATCAAAGGGAAATCTCTTTACCAGTACATTTCATCACGGATTCTTTATAGCATTTAATCACCTATTTTAAACATTGAAATCCTTATTTTACACATTATTCTTCAATTGTTACCATGGATAGTTAAATATTGTCGTAGATGAAATTTTTATTTCGTAGATAGGAATTTATTGTCGTAGATAGAACTTTATGCCGTGAAAACAATTTTATTCTACCAAGCAATAGTGACGACTGACCATAAATACTTTATATATTCTAAATATCCTACTACACACGTATACTAATATTAATCAAAGGGAAAATATTTTATACGTAGATTCCATCGAAGATTTTTATAGTTTAAATCACCTATTTAAAACATTCAAATGTCATCATTTTACACATTATTTCAGAATTTTTTGCCGTAGATAGTTATATATTGTCGTGGATAAAACGTTTATTTCGTAGATAAGTATATGTTGTCGTAGATAGAATTTTCAGTCGTAGATAGGATTTAATTATCGTAGATAGGAATCATTAGTCGTGGATTGCAATTTATATCGTAGACAAGAATTTTATTCTAACAATTAATAGCGACCACTGACCTTAAATACTTTCTAGATTCAATGTGTCTTATTATACACAAAGACTAATCTTAATCAAAGTGAAATCTTTTTACCCCTACATTTTATCGAAGATTCTTTATAGCTTTTAATCACCTATTTTAAACATTCAAGTCTTTCTATTTTACACATTATTCTACAATATTTTACCATAGATAGTTAAATATTTTCGTAGATAAAATTTTTGTTTCGAAGATAGGAATTTATTTTCGTAGATAGAAATTAATTGTCGTAGATAGCAATTCATGCCGTGAAAACAATTTCATTCTAACAAGCAATAGTAACCACTGACCATCAATACTTTCTGTATTTAAAATATCCCACTATATATGTACACCAATAATAATCAAAGGGAAAATTTTTTATACATAGATTTCATCGAAGATTATTGTACTTTCAATTATCTATTTAAAACATTCAAATATTATCATTTTACAAATTATTTCAGATTTTTTGCCTTAGATAGTTATATATTGTCGTGGATAAAACGTTTATTTCGTAGATAAGTATATGTTGTCGTAGATAGAATTTTCAGTCGTAGATAGGATTTAATTATCGTAGATAGGAATTATTAGTCGTGGATTGCAATTTATATCGTAGACAAGAATTTTATTCTAACAATTAATAGCGACCACTGACCTTAATTACTTTCTAGATTCAAAGTGTCTTATTATACACAAAGACTAATCTTAATCAAAGTGAAATCTTTTTACCCCTACATTTTATCGAAGATTCTTTATAGCTTTTAATCACCTATTTTAAACATTCAAGTCTTTCCATTTTACACATTATTCTACAATATTTTACCATAGATAGTTAAATATTTTCGTAGATAAAATTTTTGTTTCAAAGATAGGAATTTATTTTCGTAGATAGAAATTAATTGTCGTAGATAGCAATTCATGCCGTGAAAACCATTTCATTCTAACAAGCAATAGTAACCACTGACCATCAATACTTTCTGTATTTAAAATATCCCAAAATATATGTACACCAATAATAATCAAAGGGAAAATTTTTTATACATAGATTTCATCGAAGATTTTTGTAGTTTCAATTACCTATTTAAAACATTCAAATATCATTTTACAAATTATTTCAGATTTTTTGCCTTAGATAGTTATATATTGTCGTGGATAAAACGTTTATTTCGTAGATAAGTATATGTTGTCGTAGATAGAATTTTCAGTCGTAGATAGGATTTAATTATCGTAGATAGGAATTATTAGTCGTGGATTGCAATTTATATCGTAGACAAGAATTTTATTCTAACAATTAATAGCGACCACTGACCTTAATTACTTTCTAGATTCAAAGTGTCTTATTATACACAAAGACTAATCTTAATCAAAGTGAAATCTTTTTACCCCTACATTTTATCGAAGATTCTTTATAGCTTTTAATCACCTATTTTAAACATTCAAGTCTTTCCATTTTACACATTATTCTACAATATTTTACCATAGATAGTTAAATATTTTCGTAGATAAAATTTTTGTTTCAAAGATAGGAATTTATTTTCGTAGATAGAAATTAATTGTCGTAGATAGCAATTCATGCCGTGAAAACCATTTCATTCTAACAAGCAATAGTAACCACTGACCATCAATACTTTCTGTATTTAAAATATCCCAAAATATATGTACACCAATAATAATCAAAGGGAAAATTTTTTATACATAGATTTCATCGAAGATTTTTGTAGTTTCAATTACCTATTTAAAACATTCAAATATCATTTTACAAATTATTTCAGATTTTTTTGCCGTTGATAGTTATATATTGTCGTGCATAAAACGTTTATTTCGTAGATAAGTATATGTTGTCGTAGATAGAATTTTCAGTCGTAGATAGGATTTAATTATCGTAGATAGGAATTATTAGTCGTGGATTGCAATTTATATCGTAGACAAGAATTTTATTCTAACAATTAATAGCGACCACTGACCTTAAATACTTTCTAGATTCAAAGTGTCTTATTATACACAAAGACTAATCTCAATCAAAGGGAAATCTTTTTACCCCTACATTTTATCGAAGATTCTTTATAGCTTTTAATCACCTATTTTAAACGTTCAAGTCTTTCCATTTTACACATTATTCTACAATTTTTTACCATAGATAGTTAAATATTGTCGTAGATAAAATTTTTGTTTCGAAGATAGGAATTTATTTTCGTAGATAGAAATTAATTGTCGTAGATAGCAATTTATGCCTTGAAAACAATTTCATTCTAACAAGCAATAGTAACTACTGACCATCAATACTTTCTGTATTCAAAATATCCTACTACACAAGTAGACTAATAATAATAAAAACGGAAAATATTTTATACGTAGATTTCATAGTTCGAATCACCTATCCAAAACATTTAAATGTCAAATTACAAATTATTTCAGATTTTTTTCCCGTAGATAGATATATATTGTTGTAGATGAAATTTTTATTTCGTAGATAGGAATTTATTGTCGTAGATAGAACTTTATGCCGTGAAAACAATTTTATTCTACCAAGCAATAGTGACGACTGACCATAAATACTTTATATATTCTAAATATCCTACTACACACTTATACTAATATTAATCAAAGGGAAAATATTTTATACGTAGATTCCATCGAAGATTTTTATAGTTTAAATCACCTATTTAAAACATTCAAATGTCATCATTTTACAAATTATTTCAGAATTTTTTGCCGTAGATAGTTATATATTGTCGTGGATAAAACGTTTATTTCGTAGATAAGTATATGTTGTCGTAGATAGAATTTTCAGTCGTAGATAGGATTTAATATTCGTAGATAGGAATTATTAGTCGTGGATTGCAATTTATATCGTAGACAAGAATTTTATTCTAACAATTAATAGCGACCACTGACCTTAATTACTTTCTAGATTCAAAGTGTCTTATTATACACAAAGACTAATCTTAATCAAAGTGAAATCTTTTTACCCCTACATTTTATCGAAGATTCTTTATAGCTTTTAATCACCTATTTTAAACATTCAAGTCTTTCCATTTTACACATTATTCTACAATATTTTACCATAGATAGTTAAATATTTTCGTAGATAAAATTTTTGTTTCAAAGATAGGAATTTATTTTCGTAGATAGAAATTAATTGTCGTAGATAGCAATTCATGCCGTGAAAACCATTTCATTCTAACAAGCAATAGTAACCACTGACCATCAATACTTTCTGTATTTAAAATATCCCACTATATATGTACACCAATAATAATCAAAGGGAAAATTTTTTATACATAGATTTCATCGAAGATTTTTGTAGTTTCAATTACCTATTTAAAACATTCAAATATCATTTTACAAATTATTTCAGATTTTTTTGCCGTAGATAGTTATATATTGTCGTAGATGAAATTTTTATTTCGTAGATAAGTATATGTTGTCGTAGATAGAATTTTCAGTCGTAGATAGGATTTAATTATCGTAGATAGGAATTATTAGTCGTGGATTGCAATTTATATCGTAGACAAGAATTTTATTCTAACAATTAATAGCGACCACTGACCTTAAATACTTTCTAGATTCAAAGTGTCTTATTATACACAAAGACTAATCTCAATTAAAGGGAAATCTTTTTACCCCTACATTTTATCGAAGATTCTTTATAGCTTTTAATCACCTATTTTAAACGTTCAAGTCTTTCCATTTTACACATTATTCTACAATTTTTTACCATAGATAGTTAAATATTGTCGTAGATAAAATTTTTGTTTCGAAGATAGGAATTTATTTTCGTAGATAGAAATTAATTGTCGTAGATAGCAATTTATGCCTTGAAAACAATTTCATTCTAACAAGCAATAGTAACTACTGACCATCAATACTTTCTGTATTCAAAATATCCTACTACACAAGTAGACTAATAATAATAAAAACGGAAAATATTTTATACGTAGATTTCATAGTTCGAATCACCTATCCAAAATATTTAAATGTCAAATTACAAATTATTTCAGATTTTTTTCCCGTAGATAGATATATATTGTTGTAGATGAAATTTTTATTTCGTAGATAGGAATTTATTGTCGTAGATAGAACTTTATGCCGTGAAAACAATTTTATTCTACCAAGCAATAGTGACGACTGACCATAAATACTTTATATATTCTAAATATCCTACTACACACGTATACTAATATTAATCAAAGGGAAAATATTTTATACGTAGATTCCATCGAAGATTTTTATAGTTTAAATCACCTATTTAAAACATTCAAATGTCATCATTTTACAAATTATTTCAGAATTTTTTGCCGTAGATAGTTATATATTGTCGTGGATAAAACGTTTATTTCGTAGATAAGTATATGTTGTCGTAGATAGAATTTTCAGTCGTAGATAGAATTTAATTATCGTAGATAGGAATCATTAGTCGTGGATTGCAATTTATATCGTAGACAAGAATTTTATTCTAACAATTAATAGCGACCACTGACCTTAAATACTTTCTAGATTCAATGTGTCTTATTATACACAAAGACTAATCTTAATCAAAGTGAAATCTTTTTACCCCTACATTTTATCGAAGATTCTTTATAGCTTTTAATCACCTATTTTAAACATTCAAGTCTTTTCATTTTACACATTATTCTACAATATTTTACCATAAATAGTTAAATATTTTCGTAGATAAAATTTTTGTTTCGAAGATAGGAATTTATTTTCGTAGATAGAAATTAATTGTCGTAGATAGCAATTCATGCCGTGAAAACAATTTCATTCTAACAAGCAATAGTAACCACTGACCATCAATACTTTCTGTATTTAAAATATCCCACTATATATGTACACCAATAATAATCAAAGGGAAAATTTTTTATACATAGATTTCATCGAAGATTATTGTACTTTCAATTATCTATTTAAAACATTCAAATATTATCATTTTACAAATTATTTCAGATTTTTTGCCGTAGATAGTTATATATTGTCGTGGATAAAACGTTTATTTCGTAGATAAGTATATGTTGTCGTAGATAGAATTTTCAGTCGTAGATAGGATTTAATTATCGTAGATAGGAATCATTAGTCGTGGATTGCAATTTATATCGTAGACAAGAATTTTATTCCAACAATTAATAGCGACCACTGACCTTAAATACTTTCTAGATTCAATGTGTCTTATTATACACAAAGACTAATCTTAATCAAAGTAAAATCTTTTTACCCCTACATTTTATCGAAGATTCTTTATAGCTTTTAATCGCCTATTTTAAACATTCAAGTCTTTCCATTTTACACATTATTCTACAATATTTTACCATAGATAGTTAAATATTTTCGTAGATAAAATTTTTGTTTCGAAGATAGGAATTTATTTTCGTAGATAGAAATTAATTGTCGTAGATAGCAATTCATGCCGTGAAAACAATTTCATTCTAACAAGCAATAGTAACCACTGACCATCAATACTTTCTGTATTTAAAATATCCCACTATATATGTACACCAATAATAATCAAAGGGAAAATTTTTTATACATAGATTTCATCGAAGATTATTGTACTTTCAATTATCTATTTAAAACATTCAAATATTATCATTTTACAAATTATTTCAGATTTTTTGCCGTAGATAGTTATATATTGTCGTGGATAAAACGTTTATTTCGTAGATAAGTATATGTTGTCGTAGATCGAATTTTCAGTCGTAGATAGGATTTAATTATCGTAGATAGGAATTATTAGTCGTGGATTGCAATTTATATCGTAGACAAGAATTTTATTCTAACAATTAATAGCGACCACAGACCTTAAATACTTTCTAGATTCAAAGTGTCTTATTATACACAAAGACTAAACTTAATCAAAGGGAAAATTTTTTATACATAGATTTCATCGAAGATTATTGTACTTTCAATTATCTATTTAAAACATTCAAATATTATCATTTTACAAATTATTTCAGATTTTTTGCCGTAGATAGTTATATATTGTCGTGGATAAAACGTTTATTTCGTAGATAAGTATATGTTGTCGTAGATCGAATTTTCAGTCGTAGATAGGATTTAATTATCGTAGATAGGAATTATTAGTCGTGGATTGCAATTTATATCGTAGACAAGAATTTTATTCTAACAATTAATAGTGACCACAGACCTTAAATACTTTCTAGATTCAAAGTGTCTTATTATACACAAAGACTAAACTTAATCAAAGGGAAATCTTTTTACCCCTACATTTTATCGAAGATTCTTTATAGCTTTTAATCACCTATTTTAAACATTCAAGTCTTTCCATTTTACACATTATTCTACAATATTTTACCATAGATAGTTAAATATTGTCGTAGATAAAATATTTGTTTCGAAGATAGGAATTTATTTTCGTAGATAGAAATTAATTGTCGTAGATAGCAATTTATGCCGTGAAAACAATTTTATTCTACCAAGCAATAGTGACGACTGACCATAAATACTTTATATATTCTAAATATCCTACTATACACGTAGACTAATATTAATCAAAGGGAAAATATTTTATACGTAGACTCCATCGAAGATTTTTATAGTTTAAATCACCTATTTAAAACATTCAAATGTCATCATTTTACAAATTATTTCAGAATTTTTTGCCGTAGATAGTTATATATTGTCGTGGATAAAACGTTTATTTCGTAGATAAGTATATGTTGTCGTAGATAGAATTTTCAGTCGTAGATAGGATTTAATTATCGTAGATAGGAATTATTAGTCGTGGATTGCAATTTATATCGTAGACAAGAATTTTATTGTAACAATTAATAGCGACCACTGACCTTAATTACTTTCTAGATTCAAAATGTCTTATTTTACACAAAGACTAATCTTAATCAAAGTGAAATCTTTTTACCCCTACATTTTATCGAAGATTCTTTATAGCTTTTAATCACCTATTTTAAACATTCAAGTCTTTCCATTTTACACATTATTCTACAATATTTTACCATAGATAGTTAAATATTTTCGTAGATAAAATTTTTGTTTCAAAGATAGGAATTTATTTTCGTAGATAGAAATTAATTGTCGTAGATAGCAATTTATGCCTTGAAAACAATTTCATTCTAACAAGCAATAGTAACTACTGACCATCAATACTTTCTGTATTCAAAATATCCTACTACACAAGTAGACTAATAATAATAAAAACGGAAAATATTTTATACGTAGATTTCATAGTTCGAATCACCTATCCAAAACATTTAAATGTCATCAAATTACAAATTATTTCAGATTTTTTTCACGTAGATAGATATATATTGTTGTAGATAAAAATTTTAATCCTAGATAAGAACATATTGTCATAGATAGAACTCTATGTCGTAGATAGCAATTAATTGTCGTAGATAGGGATTTTTATTCGTGAATAGCAATTAATATCGTAGACAAGAATTTTTTTCTAACAAGTAATAGTTACCACTGACCTTAAATGCTTTCTAGATTCAAAATATCTTATACGCGTAGACTAATATTAATCAAAGGGAAATCTCTTTACCAGTACATTTCATCACGGATTCCTTATAGCATTTAATCACCTATTTTAAACATTGAAATCCTTATTTTACACATCATTCTTCAATTGTTACCATGGATAGTTAAATATTGTCGTAGATGAAATTTTTATTTCGTAGATAGGAATTTATTGTCGTAGATAGAACTTTATGCCGTGAAAACAATTTTATTCTACCAAGCAATAGTGACGACTGACCATAAATACTTTATATATTCTAAATATCCTACTATACACGTAGAATAATATTAATCAAAGGGAAAATATTTTATACGTAGATTCCATCGAAGATTTTTATAGTTTAAATCACCTATTTAAAACATTCAAATGTCATAATCTTACAAATTATTTCAGAATTTTTTGCCATAGATAGTTATATATTGTCGTGGATAAAACGTTTATTTCGTAGATAAGTATATGTTGTAGATAGAATTTTCAGTCGTAGATAGGATTTAATTATCGTAGATAGGAATTATTAGTCGTGGATTGCAATTTATATCGTAGACAAGAATTTTATTCTAACAATTAATAGCGACCACTGACCTTAAATACTTTCTAGATTCAAAGTGTCTTATTATACACAAAGACTAATCTTAATCAAAGGGAAATCTTTTTACCCCTACATTTTATCGAAGATTCTTTATAGCTCATCATTTTACAAATTATTTCAGATTTTTTTGCCGTAGATAGTTATATATTGTCGTGGATAAAACGTTTATTTCGTAGATAAGTATATGTTGTCGTAGATAGAATTTTCAGTCGTAGATAGGATTTAATTATCGTAGATAGCAATTTATGCTGAGAAAACAACTTCATTCTAACAAGCAATAGTAACCACTCACCATCAATACTTTCTGTATTTAAAATATCCTACTACACAAGTAGACTTTTATTTTATATGATATTCTGTTATCTCTGACTCATAATACTTATAATCTCTGTAATGTTTAAAGATTGAAAAAATAATATTCTTACGTAGCTATAAATTTCTTTTAAAACACTATAGTCGACGTAAATAAAATTATTTTATTTCATCACACTCAAAAAATAAATCATTGAAATTAAGTACGGCAATAAGATAAGGCATAACCAAAACAGGGAAAATGTCAGTAATTATATGGTCAAACATTTCAAATACCTAATAAGTAAAATTAATTTTCATTTCATTTGATATTCTTTTATCTCTCACTCAATATACTTATAATCTCTTTAATGTTAAAATATTAAAATAAATTTTCTTACGTAGATATGAATTTCATTAAAAAAACCATAGTCGACGCAAATAAAATGATTTTATATCATCTAATTCACTAAAGATATCATTCAATTTATGTAAAGCAATAAGATAAATAATAACCAAAAGAGGGAAAATATCACTAATGTTATGTCGATGATTCCAAACTCCTATTAATAACAATTAATTTTCATTTTATTTGATATTCTGTTGTCTCTTACTCATAATACTTATAATCTCTGTAATGTTTAAAGATTGAAAAAATAATATTCTTACATAGCAATAAATTTCTTTTAAAACACTATAGTCGACGTAAATAAAATTATTTTATTTCATCTCACTCAAAAAATAAATCATTGAAATTAAGTACGGCAATAAGATAAGGCATAACCAAAACAGGGAAAATGTCAGTAATTTTATGGTCAAACATTTCAAAAACCTAATAAGTACATTTAATATTCATTTCATTTAATATTCTTTTATCTCTCACTCAATATACTTATAATCTCTTTAATGTTAAAAGATTAAAATAAATTTTCTTACGTAGATATGAATTTCATTCAAAAAACCATAGTCGACGCAAATAAAATGATTTTATATCATCTAATTCACTAAAGATATAATTGAATTGATGTAAAGCAATAAGATAAAAAATAACCAAAAGAGGGAAAATATCACTAATGTTATGTCGATGATTCTAAACTCCTATTAATAACAATTAGTTTTTATTTTATTTGATATTCTGTTGTCTCTTACTCATAATACTTATAATCTCTGTAATGTTTAAAGATTGAAAAAATAATATTCTTACGTAGCTATAAATTTCTTTTAAAACACTATAGTCGACGTAAATAAAATTATTTTATTTCATCTCACTCAAAAAATAAATCATTGAAATTAAGTACGGCAATAAGATAAAACATAACCAAAACAGGGAAAATGTCAGTAATTTTATGGTCAAACATTTCAAAAACCTAATAAGTAGATTTAATATTTATTTCATTTGATATTCTTTTATCTCTTACTCAGTATACTTATAATCTCTTTAATGTTAAAAGATTAAAATAAATTTTCTTACGTAGATATGAATTTCATTCAAAAAACCATAGTCGACACAAATAAAATGATTTTATATCATCTAATTCACTAAAGATATCATTGAATTGATGTAAAGCAATAAGATAAAAAATAACCAAAAGAGGGAAAATATCACTAATGTTATGTCGATGATTCTAAACTCCTATTAATAACAATTAGTTATTATTTTATTTGATATTCTGTTGTCTCTTACTCATAATACTTATAATCTCTGTAATGTTTAAAGATTGAAAAAATAATATTCTTACGCAGCTATAAATTTCTTTTAAAACACTATAGTCGACGTAAATAAAATTATTTTATTTCATCTCACTCAAAAAATAAATCATTGAAATTAAGTACGGCAATAAGATAAGGCATAACCAAAACAGGGAAAATGTCAGTAATTTTATGGTCAAACATTTCAAAAACCTAATAAGATAAGGCATAACCAAAACAGGGAATATGTCAGTAATTTTATGATCAAACATTTCAAATACCTAATAAGTACAATTAATTTTCATTTCATTTGATATTCTTTTATCTCTCACTCAATATACTTATAATCTCTTTAATGTTAAAAGATTAAAATAAATTTTCTTACGTAGATATGAATTTCATTCAAAAAACCATAGTCGACGCAAATAAAATGATTTTATATCATCTAATTCACTAAAGATATCATTGAATTGATGTAAAGCAATAAGATAAAAAATAACCAAAAGAGGGAAAATATCACTAATGTTATGTCGATGATTCCAAACTCCTATTAATAACAATTAATTTATATTATATATGATATTCTGTTATCTCTGACTCATAATACTTAAAATCTCTGTAATGTTTAAAGATTGAAAAAATAATATTCTAACGTAGCTATAAATTTCTTTTAAAACACTATAGTCGACGTAAATAAAATTATTTTATTTCATCACACTCAAAAAATAAATCATTGAAATTAAGTACGGCAATAAGATAAGGCATAACCAAAACAGGGAAAATGTCAGTAATTTTATGGTCAAACATTTCAAAAACCTAATAAGTAGATTTAATTTTCATTTCATTTGATATTCTTTTATCTCTTACTCAGTATACTTATAATCTCTTTAATGTTAAAAGATTAAAATAAATTTTCTTACGTAGATATGAATTTCATTCAAAAAACCATAGTCGACGCAAATAAACTGATTTTATATCATCTAATTCACTAAAGATATCATTGAATTGATGTAAAGCAACAAGATAAAAAATAACCAAAAGAGGGAAAATATCACTAATGTTATGTCGATGATTCTAAACTCCTATTAATAACAATTAGTTATTATTTTATTTGATATTCTGTTGTCTCTTACTCATAATACTTATAATCTCTGTAATGTTTAAAGATTGAAAAAATAATATTCTTACGCAGCTATAAATTTCTTTTAAAACACTATAGTCGACGTAAATAAAATTATTTTATTTCATCTTACTCAAAAAATAAATCATTGAAATTAAGTACGGCAATAAGATAAGGCATAACCAAAACAGGGAAAATGTCAGTAATTTTATGGTCAAACATTTCAAAAACCTAATAAGATAAGGCATAACCAAAACAGGGAAAATGTCAGTAATTTTATGATCAAACATTTCAAATACCTAATAAGTACAATTAATTTTCATTTCATTTGATATTCTTTTATCTCTCACTCAATATACTAATAATCTCTTTAATGTTAAAAGATTAAAATAAATTTTCTTACGTAGATATAAATTTCATTCAAAAAACCATAGTCGACGCAAATAAAATGATTTTATATCATCTAATTCACTAAAGATATCATTGAATTTATGTAAAGCAATAAGATAAAAAATAACCAAAAGAGCGAAAATATCACTAATGTTATGTCGATGATTCTAAACTCCTATTAATAACAATTAGTTTTTATTTTATTTGATATTCTGTTGTCTCTTACTCATAATACTTATAATCTCTGTAATGTTTAAAGATTGAAAAAATAATATTCTTACGTAGCTATAAATTTCTTTTAAAACACTATAGTCGATGTAAATAAAATTATTTTATTTCATCTCACTCAAAAAATAAATCATTGAAATTAAGTACGGCAATAAGATAAGGCATAACCAAAACAGGGAAAATGTCAGTAATTTTATGGTCAAACATTTCAAAAACCTAATAAGTAGATTTAATTTTCATTTCATTTGATATTCTTTTATCTCTTACTCAGTATACTTATAATCTCTTTAATGTTAAAAGATTAAAATAAATTTTCTTACGTAGATATGAATTTCATTCAAAAAACCATAGTCGACGCAAATAAAATGATTTTATATCATCTAATTCACTAAAGATATCATTGAATTGATGTAAAGCAATAAGATAAAAAATAACCAAAAGAGGGAAAATATCACTAATGTTATGTCGATGATTCTAAACTCCTATTAATAACAATTAGTTATTATTTTATTTGATATTCTGTTGTCTCTTACTCATAATACTTATAATCTCTGTAATGTTTAAAGATTGAAAAAATAATATTCTTACGCAGCTATAAATTTCTTTTAAAACACTATAGTCGATGTAAATAAAATTATTTTATTTCATCTCACTCAAAAAATAAATCATTGAAATTAAATACGGCAATAAGATAAGGCATAACCAAAACAGGGAAAATGTCAGTAATTTTATGGTCAAACATTTCAAAAACCTAATAAAATAAGGCATAACCAAAACAGGGAAAATGTTAGTAATTTTATGATCAAACATTTCAAATACCTAATAAGTACAATTAATTTTCATTTCATTTGATATTCTTTTATCTCTCACTCAATATACTTATAATCTCTTTAATGTTAAAAGATTAAAATAAATTTTCTTACGTAGATATGAATTTCATTCAAAAAACCATAGTCGACGCAAATAAAATGATTTTATATCATCTAATTCACTAAAGATATCATTGAATTTATGTAAAGCAATAAGATAAAAAATAACCAAAAGAGGGAAAATATCACTAATGTTATGTCGATGATTCTAAACTCCTATTAATAACAATTAGTTTTTATTTTATTTGATATTCTGTTGTCTCTTACTCATAATACTTATAATCTCTGTAATGTTTAAAGATTGAAAAAATAATATTCTTACGTAGCTATAAATTTCTTTTAAAACACTACAGTCGACGTAAATAAAATTATTTTATTTCATCTCACTCAAAAAATAAATCATTGAAAATAAGTACGGCAATAAGATAAAACATAACCAAAAGAGGGAAAATATCAGTAATTTTATGGTCAAACATTTTAAAAACCTAATAAGTACATTTAATTTTCATTTCATTTGATATTCTTTTATCTCTTACTCAATATACTTATAATCTCTTTAATGTTAAAAGATTAAAATAAATTTTCTTACGTAGATATGAATTTCATTCAAAAAACCATAGTCGACGCAAATAAAATGATTTTATATCATCTAATTCACTAAAGATATCATTGAATTTATATAAAGCAAAGAGATAAAAAATAACCAAAAGAGGGAAAATATCACTAATGTTATGTCGATGATTCCAAACTCCTATTAATAACAATTAATTTTCATTTTATTTGATATTCTGTTATCTCTTACACATAAGACTTATAATGTTTAAAGATTGAAAAAATAATATTCTAACGTAGCTATAAATTTTTTTTAAAACACTATAGTCGACGTAAATAAAATTATTTTATTTCATCACACTCAAAAAATAAATCATTGAAATTAAGTACGGCAATAAGATAAGGCATAACCAAAACAGGGAAAATGTCAGTAATTTTATGGTCAAACATTTCAAAAACCTAATAAGTAGATTTAATTTTCATTTCATTTGATATTCTTTTATCTCTTACTCAGTATACTTATAATCTCTTTAATGTTAAAAGATTAAAATAAATTTTCTTACGTAGATATGAATTTCATTCAAAAAACCATAGTCGACGCAAATAAAATGATTTTATATCATCTAATTCACTAAAGATATCATTGAATTGATGTAAAGCAATAAGATAAAAAATAACCAAAAGAGGGAAAATATCACTAATGTTATGTCGATGATTCTAAACTCCTATTAATAACAATTAGTTATTATTTTATTTGATATTCTGTTGTCTCTTACTCATAATACTTATAATCTCTGTAATGTTTAAAGATTGAAAAAATAATATTCTTACGCAGCTATAAATTTCTTTTAAAACACTATAGTCGACGTAAATAAAATTATTTTATTTCATCTCACTCAAAAAATAAATCATTGAAATTAAGTACGGCAATAAGATAAGGCATAACCAAAACAGGGAAAATGTCAGTAATTTTATGGTCAAACATTTCAAAAACCTAATAAGATAAGGCATAACCAAAACAGGGAAAATGTCAGTAATTTTATGATCAAACATTTCAAATACCTAATAAGTACAATTAATTTTCATTTCATTTGATATTCTTTTATCTCTCACTCAATATACTTATAATCTCTTTAATGTTAAAAGATTAAAATAAATTTTCTTACGTAGATATGAATTTCATTCAAAAAACCATAGTCGACGCAAATAAAATGATTTTATATCATCTAATTCACTAAAGATATCATTGAATTGATGTAAAGCAATAAGATAAAAAATAACCAAAAGAGGGAAAATATCACTAATGTTATGTCGATGATTCTAAACTCCTATTAATAACAATTAGTTTTTATTTTATTTGATATTCTGTTATCTCTAACTCATAATACTTATAATCTCTATAATGTTTAAAGATTGAAAAAATAATATTCTTACGTAGCTATAAATTTCTTTTAAAACACTATAGTCGACGTAAATAAAATTATTTTATTTCATCTCACTCAAAAAATAAATCATTGAAATTAAGTACGGCAATAGGATAAGGCATAACCAAAACAGGGAAAATGTCAGTAATTTTATGGTCAAACATTTCAAATACCTAATAAGTACAATTAATTGTCATTTCATTTGATATTCTTTTATCTCTCACTCAATATACTTATAATCTCTTTAACGTTAAAAGATTAAAATAAATTTTCTTACGTAGATATGAATTTCATTTAAAAAACCATAGTCGACGCAAATAAAATGATTTTATATCATCTAGTTCACTAAAGATATCATTGAATTGATAAAAAGCAACAAGATAAAAAATAACCAAAAGAGGGAAAATATCACTAATGTTATGTAGATGATTCTAAACTCCTATTAATAACAATTAGTTTTTATTTTATTTGATATTCTGTTATCTCTTACTCATAATACTTATAATCTCTGTAATGTTTAAAGATTGAAAAAATAAAATTCTTACGTAGCTATAAATTTCTTTTAAAACACTATAGTCGACGTAAATAAAATTATTTTATTTCATCTCACTCAAAAAATAAATCATTGAAATTAAGTACGGCAATAGGATAAGGCATAACAAAACAGGGAAAATGTCAGTAATTTTATGGTCAAACATTTCAAATACCTAATAAGTACAATTAATTGTCATTTCATTTGATATTCTTTTATCTCTCACTCAATATACTTATAATCTCTTTAATGTTAAAAGATTAAAATAAATTTTCTTACGTAGATATGAATTTCATTCAAAAAACCATAGTCGACGCAAATAAAATGATTTTATATCATCTAATTCACTAAAGATATCATTGAATTGATGTAAAGCAATAAGATAAAAATTAACCAAAAGAGGGAAAATATCACTATTGTTATGTCGATGATTCTAAAATCCTATTAATAACAATTAGTTTTTATTTTATTTGATATTCTGTTATCTCTTACTCATAATACTTATAATCTCTGTAATGTTTAAAGATTGAAAAAATAATATTCTTACGTAGCTATAAATTTCTTTTAAAACACTATAGTCGACGTAAATAAAATTATTTTATTTCATCTCACTCAAAAAATAAATCATTGAAATTAAGTACAGCAATAGGATAAGGCATAACCAAAACAGGGAAAATGTCAGTAATTTTATGGTCAAACATTTCAAATACCTAATAAGTACAATTAATTGTCATTTCATTTGATATTCTTTTATCTCTCACTCAATATACTTATAATCTCTTTAATGTTAAAAGATTAAAATAAATTTTCTTACGTAGATATGAATTTCATTTAAAAAACCATAGTCGACGCAAATAAAATGATTTTATATCATCTAATTCACTAAAGATATCATTGAATTTATGTTAAGCAATAAGATAAAAAATAACCAATGGAGGGAAAATATCACTAATGTTATGTCGATGATTCCAAACTCCTATTAATAACAATTAATTTTCATTTTATTTGATATTCTGTTATCTCTTACACATAAGACTTATAATGTTTAAAGATTGAAAAAAATAATATTCTTACGTAGCTATAAATTTCTTTTAAAACACTATAGTCGACGTAAATAAAATTATTTTATTTCATCTCACTCGAAAAATAAATCATTGAAATTAAGTACGGCAATAAGATAAAACATAACCATAAGAGGGAAAATATCAGTAATTTTATGGTCAAACATTTCAAAAACCTAATAAGTACATTTAATTTTCATTTCATTTGATATTCTTTTATCTCTCACTCAATATACTTATAATCTCTTTAATGTTAAAAGATTAAAATAAATTTTCTTACGTAGATATGAATTTCATTCAAAAAACCATAGTCGACGCAAATAAAATGATTTTATATCATCTAATTCACTAAAGATATCATTGAATTGATGTAAAGCAATAAGATAAAAAATAACCAAAAGAGGGAAAATATCACTAATGTTATGTCGATGATTCTAAACTCCTATTAATAACAATTAGTTTTTATTTTATTTGATATTCTGTTATCTCTAACTCATAATACTTATAATCTCTATAATGTTTAAAGATTGAAAAAATAATATTCTTACGTAGCTATAAATTTCTTTTAAAACACTATAGTCGACGTAAATAAAATTATTTTATTTCATCTCACTCAAAAAATAAATCATTGAAATTAAGTACGGCAATAGGATAAGGCATAACCAAAACAGGGAAAATGTCAGTAATTTTATGGTCAAACATTTCAAATACCTAATAAGTACAATTAATTGTCATTTCATTTGATATTCTTTTATCTCTCACTCAATATACTTATAATCTCTTTAACGTTAAAAGATTAAAATAAATTTTCTTACGTAGATATGAATTTCATTTAAAAAACCATAGTCGACGCAAATAAAATGATTTTATATCATCTAGTTCACTAAAGATATCATTGAATTGATGTAAAGCAACAAGATAAAAAATAACCAAAAGAGGGAAAATATCACTAATGTTATGTCGATGATTCTAAACTCCTATTAATAACAATTAGTTTTTATTTTATTTGATATTCTGTTGTCTCTTACTCATAATACTTATAATCTCTGTAATGTTTAAAGATTGAAAAAATAATATTCTTACGTAGCTATAAATTTCTTTTAAAACACTATAGTCGATGTAAATAAAATTATTTTATTTCATCTCACTCAAAAAATAAATCATTGAAATTAACTACGGCAATAAGATAAAACATAACCAAAACTGGGAAAATATCAGTAATTTTATGGTCAAACATTTTAAAAACCTAATAAGTACATTTAATTTTCATTTCATTTGATATTCTGTTATCTCTTACTCAATATACTTATAATCTCTTTAATGTTAAAATATTAAAATAAATTTTCTTACGTAGATATGAATTTCATTCAAAAAACCATAGTCGACGCAAATAAAATGATTTTATATCATCTAGTTCACTAAAGATATCATTGAATTGATAAAAAGCAACAAGATAAAAAATAACCAAAAGAGGGAAAATATCACTAATGTTATGTAGATGATTCTAAACTCCTATTAATAACAATTAGTTTTTATTTTATTTGATATTCTGTTATCTCTTACTCATAATACTTATAATCTCTGTAATGTTTAAAGATTGAAAAAATAAAATTCTTACGTAGCTATAAATTTCTTTTAAAACACTATAGTCGACGTAAATAAAATTATTTTATTTCATCTCACTCAAAAAATAAATCATTGAAATTAAGTACGGCAATAGGATAAGGCATAACAAAACAGGGAAAATGTCAGTAATTTTATGGTCAAACATTTCAAATACCTAATAAGTACAATTAATTGTCATTTCATTTGATATTCTTTTATCTCTCACTCAATATACTTATAATCTCTTTAATGTTAAAAGATTAAAATAAATTTTCTTACGTAGATATGAATTTCATTCAAAAAACCATAGTCGACGCAAATAAAATGATTTTATATCATCTAATTCACTAAAGATATCATTGAATTGATGTAAAGCAATAAGATAAAAATTAACCAAAAGAGGGAAAATATCACTATTGTTATGTCGATGATTCTAAAATCCTATTAATAACAATTAGTTTTTATTTTATTTGATATTCTGTTATCTCTTACTCATAATACTTATAATCTCTGTAATGTTTAAAGATTGAAAAAATAATATTCTTACGTAGCTATAAATTTCTTTTAAAACACTATAGTCGACGTAAATAAAATTATTTTATTTCATCTCACTCAAAAAATAAATCATTGAAATTAAGTACAGCAATAGGATAAGGCATAACCAAAACAGGGAAAATGTCAGTAATTTTATGGTCAAACATTTCAAATACCTAATAAGTACAATTAATTGTCATTTCATTTGATATTCTTTTATCTCTCACTCAATATACTTATAATCTCTTTAATGTTAAAAGATTAAAATAAATTTTCTTACGTAGATATGAATTTCATTTAAAAAACCATAGTCGACGCAAATAAAATGATTTTATATCATCTAATTCACTAAAGATATCATTGAATTTATGTTAAGCAATAAGATAAAAAATAACCAATGGAGGGAAAATATCACTAATGTTATGTCGATGATTCCAAACTCCTATTAATAACAATTAATTTTCATTTTATTTGATATTCTGTTATCTCTTACACATAAGACTTATAATGTTTAAAGATTGAAAAAAATAATATTCTTACGTAGCTATAAATTTCTTTTAAAACACTATAGTCGACGTAAATAAAATTATTTTATTTCATCTCACTCAAAAAATAAATCATTGAAATTAAGTACGGCAATAAGATAAGGCATAACCAAAAAGGGGAAAATGTCAGTAATTTTATGGTCAAACATTTCAAAAACCTAATAAGTACATTTAATTTTCATTTCATTTAATATTCTTTTATCTCTCACTCAATATACTTATAATCTCTTTAATGTTAAAAGATTAAAATAAATTTTCTTACGTAGATATGAATTTCATTCAAAAAACCATAGTCGACGCAAATAAAATGATTTTATATCATCTAATTCACTAAAGATATCATTGAATTTATATAAAGCAATAAGATAAAAAATAACCAAAAGAGGGAAAATATCACTAATGTTATGTCGATGATTCCAAACTCCTATTAATAACAATTAATTTTCATTTTATTTGATATTCTGTTATCTCTTACACATAAGACTTATAATGTTTAAAGATTGAAAAAAATAATATTCTTACGTAGCTATAAATTTCTTTTAAAACACTATAGTCGACGTAAATAAAATTATTTTATTTCATCTCACTCAAAAAATAAATCATTGAAATTAAGTACAGCAATAGGATAAGGCATAACCAAAACAGGGAAAATGTCAGTAATTTTATGGTCAAACATTTCAAATACCTAATAAGTACAATTAATTGTCATTTCATTTGATATTCTTTTATCTCTCACTCAATATACTTATAATCTCTTTAATGTTAAAAGATTAAAATAAATTTTCTTACGTAGATATGAATTTCATTTAAAAAACCATAGTCGACGCAAATAAAATGATTTTATATCATCTAATTCACTAAAGATATCATTGAATTTATGTTAAGCAATAAGATAAAAAATAACCAATGGAGGGAAAATATCACTAATGTTATGTCGATGATTCCAAACTCCTATTAATAACAATTAATTTTCATTTTATTTGATATTCTGTTATCTCTTACACATAAGACTTATAATGTTTAAAGATTGAAAAAAATAATATTCTTACGTAGCTATAAATTTCTTTTAAAACACTATAGTCGACGTAAATAAAATTATTTTATTTCATCTCACTCGAAAAATAAATCATTGAAATTAAGTACGGCAATAAGATAAAACATAACCATAAGAGGGAAAATATCAGTAATTTTATGGTCAAACATTTCAAAAACCTAATAAGTACATTTAATTTTCATTTCATTTGATATTCTTTTATCTCTCACTCAATATACTTATAATCTCTTTAATGTTAAAAGATTAAAATAAATTTTCTTACGTAGATATGAATTTCATTCAAAAAACCATAGTCGACGCAAATAAAATGATTTTATATCATCTAATTCACTAAAGATATCATTGAATTGATGTAAAGCAATAAGATAAAAAATAACCAAAAGAGGGAAAATATCACTAATGTTATGTCGATGATTCTAAACTCCTATTAATAACAATTAGTTTTTATTTTATTTGATATTCTGTTATCTCTAACTCATAATACTTATAATCTCTATAATGTTTAAAGATTGAAAAAATAATATTCTTACGTAGCTATAAATTTCTTTTAAAACACTATAGTCGACGTAAATAAAATTATTTTATTTCATCTCACTCAAAAAATAAATCATTGAAATTAAGTACGGCAATAGGATAAGGCATAACCAAAACAGGGAAAATGTCAGTAATTTTATGGTCAAACATTTCAAATACCTAATAAGTACAATTAATTGTCATTTCATTTGATATTCTTTTATCTCTCACTCAATATACTTATAATCTCTTTAACGTTAAAAGATTAAAATAAATTTTCTTACGTAGATATGAATTTCATTTAAAAAACCATAGTCGACGCAAATAAAATGATTTTATATCATCTAGTTCACTAAAGATATCATTGAATTGATGTAAAGCAACAAGATAAAAAATAACCAAAAGAGGGAAAATATCACTAATGTTATGTCGATGATTCTAAACTCCTATTAATAACAATTAGTTTTTATTTTATTTGATATTCTGTTGTCTCTTACTCATAATACTTATAATCTCTGTAATGTTTAAAGATTGAAAAAATAATATTCTTACGTAGCTATAAATTTCTTTTAAAACACTATAGTCGATGTAAATAAAATTATTTTATTTCATCTCACTCAAAAAATAAATCATTGAAATTAACTACGGCAATAAGATAAAACATAACCAAAACAGGGAAAATATCAGTAATTTTATGGTCAAACATTTTAAAAACCTAATAAGTACATTTAATTTTCATTTCATTTGATATTCTGTTATCTCTTACTCAATATACTTATAATCTCTTTAATGTTAAAATATTAAAATAAATTTTCTTACGTAGATATGAATTTCATTCAAAAAACCATAGTCGACGCAAATAAAATGATTTTATATCATCTAGTTCACTAAAGATATCATTGAATTGATAAAAAGCAACAAGATAAAAAATAACCAAAAGAGGGAAAATATCACTAATGTTATGTAGATGATTCTAAACTCCTATTAATAACAATTAGTTTTTATTTTATTTGATATTCTGTTATCTCTTACTCATAATACTTATAATCTCTGTAATGTTTAAAGATTGAAAAAATAAAATTCTTACGTAGCTATAAATTTCTTTTAAAACACTATAGTCGACGTAAATAAAATTATTTTATTTCATCTCACTCAAAAAATAAATCATTGAAATTAAGTACGGCAATAGGATAAGGCATAACAAAACAGGGAAAATGTCAGTAATTTTATGGTCAAACATTTCAAATACCTAATAAGTACAATTAATTGTCATTTCATTTGATATTCTTTTATCTCTCACTCAATATACTTATAATCTCTTTAATGTTAAAAGATTAAAATAAATTTTCTTACGTAGATATGAATTTCATTCAAAAAACCATAGTCGACGCAAATAAAATGATTTTATATCATCTAATTCACTAAAGATATCATTGAATTGATGTAAAGCAATAAGATAAAAATTAACCAAAAGAGGGAAAATATCACTATTGTTATGTCGATGATTCTAAAATCCTATTAATAACAATTAGTTTTTATTTTATTTGATATTCTGTTATCTCTTACTCATAATACTTATAATCTCTGTAATGTTTAAAGATTGAAAAAATAATATTCTTACGTAGCTATAAATTTCTTTTAAAACACTATAGTCGACGTAAATAAAATTATTTTATTTCATCTCACTCAAAAAATAAATCATTGAAATTAAGTACAGCAATAGGATAAGGCATAACCAAAACAGGGAAAATGTCAGTAATTTTATGGTCAAACATTTCAAATACCTAATAAGTACAATTAATTGTCATTTCATTTGATATTCTTTTATCTCTCACTCAATATACTTATAATCTCTTTAATGTTAAAAGATTAAAATAAATTTTCTTACGTAGATATGAATTTCATTTAAAAAACCATAGTCGACGCAAATAAAATGATTTTATATCATCTAATTCACTAAAGATATCATTGAATTTATGTTAAGCAATAAGATAAAAAATAACCAATGGAGGGAAAATATCACTAATGTTATGTCGATGATTCCAAACTCCTATTAATAACAATTAATTTTCATTTTATTTGATATTCTGTTATCTCTTACACATAAGACTTATAATGTTTAAAGATTGAAAAAAATAATATTCTTACGTAGCTATAAATTTCTTTTAAAACACTATAGTCGACGTAAATAAAATTATTTTATTTCATCTCACTCAAAAAATAAATCATTGAAATTAAGTACGGCAATAAGATAAGGCATAACCAAAAAGGGGAAAATGTCAGTAATTTTATGGTCAAACATTTCAAAAACCTAATAAGTACATTTAATTTTCATTTCATTTAATATTCTTTTATCTCTCACTCAATATACTTATAATCTCTTTAATGTTAAAAGATTAAAATAAATTTTCTTACGTAGATATGAATTTCATTCAAAAAACCATAGTCGACGCAAATAAAATGATTTTATATCATCTAATTCACTAAAGATATCATTGAATTTATATAAAGCAATAAGATAAAAAATAACCAAAAGAGGGAAAATATCACTAATGTTATGTCGATGATTCCAAACTCCTATTAATAACAATTAATTTTCATTTTATTTGATATTCTGTTATCTCTTACACATAAGACTTATAATGTTTAAAGATTGAAAAAAATAATATTCTTACGTAGCTATAAATTTCTTTTAAAACACTATAGTCGACGTAAATAAAATTATTTTATTTCATCTCACTCAAAAAATAAATCATTGAAATTAAGTACGGCAATAAGATAAAACATAACCATAAGAGGGAAAATATCAGTAATTTTATGATCAAACATTTCAAATACCTAAAAAGTACAATTAATTTTCATTTCATTTGATATTCTTTTATCTCTCACTCAATATACTTATAATCTCTTTAATGTTAAAAGATTAAAATAAATTTTCTTACGTAGATTTGAATTTCATTCAAAAAACCATAGTCGACGCAAATAAAATGATTTTATATCATCTAATTCACTAAAGATATCATTGAATTTATGTAAAGCAATAAGATAAAAAATAACCAATGGAGGGAAAATATCACTAATGTTATGTCGATGATTCCAAACTCCTATTAATAACAATTAATTTTCATTTTATTTGATATTCTGTTATCTCTTACACATAAGACTTATAATGTTTAAAGATTGAAAAAAATAATATTCTTACGTAGCTATAAATTTCTTTTAAAACACTATAGTCGACGTAAATAAAATTATTTTATTTCATCTCACTCAAAAAATAAATCATTGAAATTAAGTACGGCAATAAGATAAGGCATAACCAAAAAGGGGAAAATGTCAGTAATTTTATGGTCAAACATTTCAAAAACCTAATAAGTACATTTAATTTTCATTTCATTTAATATTCTTTTATCTCTCACTCAATATACTTATAATCTCTTTAATGTTAAAAGATTAAAATAAATTTTCTTACGTAGATATGAATTTCATTCAAAAAACCATAGTCGACGCAAATAAAATGATTTTATATCATCTAATTCACTAAAGATATCATTGAATTTATATAAAGCAATAAGATAAAAAATAACCAAAAGAGGGAAAATATCACTAATGTTATGTCGATGATTCCAAACTCCTATTAATAACAATTAATTTTCATTTTATTTGATATTCTGTTATCTCTTACACATAAGACTTATAATGTTTAAAGATTGAAAAAAATAATATTCTTACGTAGCTATAAATTTCTTTTAAAACACTATAGTCGACGTAAATAAAATTATTTTATTTCATCTCACTCGAAAAATAAATCATTGAAATTAAGTACGGCAATAAGATAAAACATAACCATAAGAGGGAAAATATCAGTAATTTTATGGTCAAACATTTCAAAAACCTAATAAGTACATTTAATTTTCATTTCATTTGATATTCTTTTATCTCTCACTCAATATACTTATAATCTCTTTAATGTTAAAAGATTAAAATAAATTTTCTTACGTAGATATGAATTTCATTCAAAAAACCATAGTCGACGCAAATAAAATGATTTTATATCATCTAATTCACTAAAGATATCATTGAATTGATGTAAAGCAATAAGATAAAAAATAACCAAAAGAGGGAAAATATCACTAATGTTATGTCGATGATTCTAAACTCCTATTAATAACAATTAGTTTTTATTTTATTTGATATTCTGTTATCTCTTACTCATAATACTTATAATCTCTGTAATGTTTAAAGATTGAAAAAATAATATTCTTACGTAGCTATAAATTTCTTTTAAAACACTATAGTCGACGTAAATAAAATTATTTTATTTCATCTCACTCAAAAAATAAATCATTGAAATTAAGTACGGCAATAAGATAAGGCATAACCAAAAAGGGGAAAATGTCAGTAATTTTATGGTCAAACATTTCAAAAACCTAATAAGTACATTTAATTTTCATTTCATTTAATATTCTTTTATCTCTCACTCAATATACTTATAATCTCTTTAATGTTAAAAGATTAAAATAAATTTTCTTACGTAGATATGAATTTCATTCAAAAAACCATAGTCGACGCAAATAAAATGATTTTATATCATCTAATTCACTAAAGATATCATTGAATTTATATAAAGCAATAAGATAAAAAATAACCAAAAGAGGGAAAATATCACTAATGTTATGTCGATGATTCCAAACTCCTATTAATAACAATTAATTTTCATTTTATTTGATATTCTGTTATCTCTTACACATAAGACTTATAATGTTTAAAGATTGAAAAAAATAATATTCTTACGTAGCTATAAATTTCTTTTAAAACACTATAGTCGACGTAAATAAAATTATTTTATTTCATCTCACTCAAAAAATAAATCATTGAAATTAAGTACGGCAATAAGATAAAACATAACCATAAGAGGGAAAATATCAGTAATTTTATGATCAAACATTTCAAATACCTAAAAAGTACAATTAATTTTCATTTCATTTGATATTCTTTTATCTCTCACTCAATATACTTATAATCTCTTTAATGTTAAAAGATTAAAATAAATTTTCTTACGTAGATTTGAATTTCATTCAAAAAACCATAGTCGACGCAAATAAAATGATTTTATATCATCTAATTCACTAAAGATATCATTGAATTTATGTAAAGCAATAAGATAAAAAATAACCAATGGAGGGAAAATATCACTAATGTTATGTCGATGATTCCAAACTCCTATTAATAACAATTAATTTTCATTTTATTTGATATTCTGTTATCTCTTACACATAAGACTTATAATGTTTAAAGATTGAAAAAAATAATATTCTTACGTAGCTATAAATTTCTTTTAAAACACTATAGTCGACGTAAATAAAATTATTTTATTTCATCTCACTCAAAAAATAAATCATTGAAATTAAGTACGGCAATAAGATAAGGCATAACCAAAAAGGGGAAAATGTCAGTAATTTTATGGGCAAACATTTCAAAAACCTAATAAGTACATTTAATTTTCATTTCATTTAATATTCTTTTATCTCTCACTCAATATACTTATAATCTCTTTAATGTTAAAAGATTAAAATAAATTTTCTTACGTAGATATGAATTTCATTCAAAAAACCATAGTCGACGCAAATAAAATGATTTTATATCATCTAATTCACTAAAGATATCATTGAATTTATATAAAGCAATAAGATAAAAAATAACCAAAAGAGGGAAAATATCACTAATGTTATGTCGATGATTCCAAACTCCTATTAATAACAATTAATTTTCATTTTATTTGATATTCTGTTATCTCTTACACATAAGACTTATAATGTTTAAAGATTGAAAAAAATAATATTCTTACGTAGCTATAAATTTCTTTTAAAACACTATAGTCGACGTAAATAAAATTATTTTATTTCATCTCACTCGAAAAATAAATCATTGAAATTAAGTACGGCAATAAGATAAAACATAACCATAAGAGGGAAAATATCAGTAATTTTATGGTCAAACATTTCAAAAACCTAATAAGTACATTTAATTTTCATTTCATTTGATATTCTTTTATCTCTCACTCAATATACTTATAATCTCTTTAATGTTAAAAGATTAAAATAAATTTTCTTACGTAGATATGAATTTCATTCAAAAAACCATAGTCGACGCAAATAAAATGATTTTATATCATCTAATTCACTAAAGATATCATTGAATTGATGTAAAGCAATAAGATAAAAAATAACCAAAAGAGGGAAAATATCACTAATGTTATGTCGATGATTCTAAACTCCTATTAATAACAATTAGTTTTTATTTTATTTGATATTCTGTTATCTCTTACTCATAATACTTATAATCTCTGTAATGTTTAAAGATTGAAAAAATAATATTCTTACGTAGCTATGAATTTCTTTTAAAACACTATAGTCGACGTAAATAAAATTATTTTATTTCATCTCACTCAAAAAATAAATCATTGAAATTAAGTACGGCAATAGGATAAGGCATAACCAAAACAGGGAAAATGTCAGTAATTTTATGGTCAAACATTTCAAATACCTAATAAGTACAATTAATTGTCATTTCATTTGATATTCTTTTATCTCTCACTCAATATACTTATAATCTCTTTAATGTTAAAAGATTAAAATAAATTTTCTTACGTAGATATGAATTTCATTCAAAAAACCATAGTCGACGCAAATAAAATGATTTTATATCATCTAATTCACTAAAGATATCATTGAATTTATGTAAAGCAATAAGATAAAAAATAACCAAAAGAGGGAAAATATCACTAATGTTATGTCGATGATTCTAAACTCCTATTAATAACAATTAGTTTTTATTTTATTTGATATTCTGTCTTCTCTTACTCATAATACTTATAATCTCTGTAATGTTTAAAGATTGAAAAAATAATATTCTTACGTAGCTATAAATTTCTTCTAAAACACTATAGTCGACGTGAATAAAATTATTTTATTTCATCTCACTCCAAAAATAAATCATTGAAATTAAGTACGGCAATAAGATAAAACATAACCAAAAGAGGGAAAATATCAGTAATTTTATGGTCAAACATTTCAAATACCTAATAAGTACAATTAATTTTCATTTCATTTGATATTCTTTTATCTCTCACTCAATATACTTATAATCTCTTTAATGTTAAAAGATTAAAATAAATTTTCTTACGTAGATATGAATTTCATTCAAAAAACCATAGTCGACGCAAATAAAATGATTTTATATCATCTAATTCACTGAAGATATCATTGAATTTATGTAAAGCAATAAGATAAAAAATAACCAAAAGAGGGAAAATATCACTAATGTTATGTCGATGATTCCAAACTCCTATTAATAACAATTAATTTTCATTTTATTTGATATTCTGTTATCTCTTACTCATAATACTTATAAATGTTTAAAGATTGAAAAAATAATATTCTTACGTAGCTATAAATTTCTTTTAAAACACTATAGTCGACGTAAATAAAATTATATTATTTCATCTCACTCAAAAAATAAATCATTGAAATTAAGTACGGCAATAAGATAAGGCATAACCAAAAAGGGGAAAATGTCAGTAATTTTATGGTCAAACATTTCAAAAACCTAATAAGTACATTTAATTTTCATTTCATTTAATATTCTTTTATCTCTCACTCAATATACTTATAATCTCTTTAATGTTAAAAGATTAAAATAAATTTTCTTACGTAGATATGAATTTCATTCAAAAAACCATAGTCGACGCAAATAAAATGATTTTATATCATCTAATTCACTAAAGATATCATTGAATTTATGTAAAGCAATAAGATAAAAAATAACCAAAAGAGGGAAAATATCACTAATGTTATGTCGATGATTCTAAACTCCTATTAATAACAATTAGTTTTTATTTTATTTGATATTCTGTTGTCTCTTACTCATAATACTTATAATCTCTGTAATGTTTAAAGATTGAAATAATAATATTCTTACGTAGCTATAAATTTCTTTTAAAACACTATAGTCGACGTAAATAAAATTATTTTATTTCATCTCGCTCAATGAATAAATCATTGAAATTAAGTACGGCAATAAGATAAGGCATAACCAAAAAGGGGAAAATGTCAGTAATTTTATGGTCAAACATTTCAAAAACCTAATAACTACATTTAATTTTCATTTCATTTGATATTCTTTTATCTCTCACTCAATATACTTATAATCTCTGTAATGTTTAAAGATTGAAATAATAATATTCTTACGTAGCTATAAATTTCTTTTAAAACACTATAGTCGATGTAAATAAAATTATTTTATTTCATCTCACTCAAAAAATAAATCATTGAAATTAAGTACGGCAATAAGATAAAACATAACCAAAAGAGGGAAAATATCAGTAATTTTATGGTCAAACATTTCAAATACCTAATAAGTACATTTAATTTTCATTTCATTTGATATTCTTTTATCTCTCACTCAATATACTTATAATCTCTTTAATGTTAAAAGATTAAAATAAATTTTCTTACGTAGATATGAATTTCATTTAAAAAACCATAGTCGACGCAAATAAAATGATTTTATATCATCTAGTTCACTAAAGATATCATTGAATTGATGTAAAGCAACAAGATAAAAAATAACCAAAAGAGGGAAAATATCACTAATGTTATGTCGATGATTCTAAACTCCTATTAATAACAATTAGTGTTTATTTAATTTGATATTCTGTTATCTCTTACTCATAATACGTATAATCTCCGTAATGTTTAAAGATTGAAAAAATAATATTCTTACGTAGCTATAAATTTCTTTTAAAACACTATAGTCGACGTAAATAAAATTATTTTATTTCATCTCGCTCAATGAATAAATCATTGAAATTAAGTACGGCAATAAGATAAGGCATAACCAAAACAGGGAAAATGTCAGTAATTTTATGATCAAACATTTCAAATACCTAATAAGTACAATTAATTTTCATTTCATTTGATATTCTTTTATCTCTCACTCAATATACTTATAATCTCTTTAATGTTAAAAGATTAAAATAAATTTTCTTACATAGATATGAATTTCATTCAAAAAACCATAGTCGACGCAAATAAAATGATTTTATATCATCTAATTCACTAAAGATATCATTGAATTTATGTAAAGCAATAAGATAAAAAATAACCAAAAGAGGGAAAATATCACTAATGTTATGTCGATGATTCCAAACTCCTATTAATAACAATTAATTTTCATTTTATTTGATATTCTGTTATCTCTTACTCATAATACTTATAAATGTTTAAAGATTGAAAAAATAATATTCTTACGTAGCTATAAATTTCTTTTAAAACACTATAGTCGACGTAAATAAAATTATTTTATTTCATCTCACTCAAAAAATAAATCATTGAAATTAAGTACGGCAATAAGATAAGGCATAACCAAAACAGGGAAAATGTCAGTAATTTTATGGTCAAACATTTCAAAAACCTAATAAGTACATTTAATTTTCATTTCATTTGATATTCTTTTATCTCTCACTCAATATACTTATAATCTCTTTAATGTTAAAAGATTAAAATAAATTTTCTTACGTAGATATGAATTTCATTCAAAAAACCATAGTCGACGCAAATAAAATGATTTTATATCATCTAATTCACTAAAGATATCATTGAATTTATGTAAAGCAATAAGATAAAAAATAACCAAAAGAGGGAAAATATCACTAATGTTATGTCGATGATTCCAAACTCCTATTAATAACAATTTTCATTTTATTTGATATTCTGTTATCTCTTACTCATATTACTTATAAATGTTTAAAGATTGAAAAAATAATATTCTTACGTAGCTATAAATTTCTTTTAAAACACTATAGTCGACGTAAATAAAATTATTTTATTTCATCTCGCTCAATGAATAAATCATTGAAATTAAGTACGGCAATAAGATAAGGCATAACCAAAAAGGGGAAAATGTCAGTAATTTTATGGTCAAACATTTCAAAAACCTAATAACTACATTTAATTTTCATTTCATTTGATATTCTTTTATCTCTCACTCAATATACTTATAATCTCTTTAATGTTAAAAGATTAAAATAAATTTTCTTACGTAGATTTGAATTTCATTCAAAAAACCATAGTCGACGCAAATAAAATGATTTTATATCATCTAATTCACTAAAGATATCATTGAATTTATGTAAAGCAATAAGATAAAAAATAACCAATGGAGGGAAAATATCACTAATGTTATGTCGATGATTCCAAACTCCTATTAATAACAATTAATTTTCATTTTATTTGATATTCTGTTATCTCTTACACATAAGACTTATAATGTTTAAAGATTGAAAAAAATAATATTCTTACGTAGCTATAAATTTCTTTTAAAACACTATAGTCGACGTAAATAAAATTATTTTATTTCATCTCGCTCAATGAATAAATCATTGAAACTAAGTACGGCAATAAGATAAGGCATAACCAAAAAGGGGAAAATGTCAGTAATTTTATGGTCAAACATTTCAAAAACCTAATAACTACATTTAATTTTCATTTCATTTGATATTCTTTTATCTCTCACTCAATATACTTATAATCTCTTTAATGTTAAAAGATTAAAATAAATTTTCTTACGTAGATTTGAATTTCATTCAAAAAACCATAGTCGACGCAAATAAAATGATTTTATATCATCTAATTCACTAATGATATCATTGAATTTATGTAAAGCAATAAGATAAAAAATAACCAATGGAGGGAAAATATCACTAATGTTATGTCGATGATTCCAAACTCCTATTAATAACAATTAATTTTCATTTTATTTGATATTCTGTTATCTCTTACACATAAGACTTATAATGTTTAAAGATTGAAAAAAATAATATTCTTACGTAGCTATAAATTTCTTTTAAAACACTATAGTCGACGTAAATAAAATTATTTTATTTCATCTCACTCAAAAAATAAATCATTGAAATTAAGTACGGCAATAAGATAAGGCATAACCAAAAAGGGGAAAATGTCAGTAATTTTATGGTCAAACATTTCAAAAACCTAATAAGTACATTTAATTTTCATTTCATTTAATATTCTTTTATCTCTCACTCAATATACTTATAATCTCTTTAATGTTAAAAGATTAAAATAAATTTTCTTACGTAGATATGAATTTCATTCAAAAAACCATAGTCGACGCAAATAAAATGATTTTATATCATCTAATTCACTAAAGATATCATTGAATTTATATAAAGCAATAAGATAAAAAATAACCAAAAGAGGGAAAATATCACTAATGTTATGTCGATGATTCCAAACTCCTATTAATAACAATTAATTTTCATTTTATTTGATATTCTGTTATCTCTTACACATAAGACTTATAATGTTTAAAGATTGAAAAAAATAATATTCTTACGTAGCTATAAATTTCTTTTAAAACACTATAGTCGACGTAAATAAAATTATTTTATTTCATCTCACTCGAAAAATAAATCATTGAAATTAAGTACGGCAATAAGATAAAACATAACCATAAGAGGGAAAATATCAGTAATTTTATGGTCAAACATTTCAAAAACCTAATAAGTACATTTAATTTTCATTTCATTTGATATTCTTTTATCTCTCACTCAATATACTTATAATCTCTTTAATGTTAAAAGATTAAAATAAATTTTCTTACGTAGATATGAATTTCATTCAAAAAACCATAGTCGACGCAAATAAAATGATTTTATATCATCTAATTCACTAAAGATATCATTGAATTGATGTAAAGCAATAAGATAAAAAATAACCAAAAGAGGGAAAATATCACTAATGTTATGTCGATGATTCTAAACTCCTATTAATAACAATTAGTTTTTATTTTATTTGATATTCTGTTATCTCTTACTCATAATACTTATAATCTCTGTAATGTTTAAAGATTGAAAAAATAATATTCTTACGTAGCTATGAATTTCTTTTAAAACACTAGTCGACGTAAATAAAATTATTTTATTTCATCTCACTCAAAAAATAAATCATTGAAATTAAGTACGGCAATAGGATAAGGCATAACCAAAACAGGGAAAATGTCAGTAATTTTATGGTCAAACATTTCAAATACCTAATAAGTACAATTAATTGTCATTTCATTTGATATTCTTTTATCTCTCACTCAATATACTTATAATCTCTTTAATGTTAAAAGATTAAAATAAATTTTCTTACGTAGATATGAATTTCATTCAAAAAACCATAGTCGACGCAAATAAAATGATTTTATATCATCTAATTCACTAAAGATATCATTGAATTTATGTAAAGCAATAAGATAAAAAATAACCAAAAGAGGGAAAATATCACTAATGTTATGTCGATGATTCTAAACTCCTATTAATAACAATTAGTTTTTATTTTATTTGATATTCTGTCTTCTCTTACTCATAATACTTATAATCTCTGTAATGTTTAAAGATTGAAAAAATAATATTCTTACGTAGCTATAAATTTCTTCTAAAACACTATAGTCGACGTGAATAAAATTATTTTATTTCATCTCACTCCAAAAATAAATCATTGAAATTAAGTACGGCAATAAGATAAAACATAACCAAAAGAGGGAAAATATCAGTAATTTTATGGTCAAACATTTCAAATACCTAATAAGTACAATTAATTTTCATTTCATTTGATATTCTTTTATCTCTCACTCAATATACTTATAATCTCTTTAATGTTAAAAGATTAAAATAAATTTTCTTACGTAGATATGAATTTCATTCAAAAAACCATAGTCGACGCAAATAAAATGATTTTATATCATCTAATTCACTGAAGATATCATTGAATTTATGTAAAGCAATAAGATAAAAAATAACCAAAAGAGGGAAAATATCACTAATGTTATGTCGATGATTCCAAACTCCTATTAATAACAATTAATTTTCATTTTATTTGATATTCTGTTATCTCTTACTCATAATACTTATAAATGTTTAAAGATTGAAAAAATAATATTCTTACGTAGCTATAAATTTCTTTTAAAACACTATAGTCGACGTAAATAAAATTATATTATTTCATCTCACTCAAAAAATAAATCATTGAAATTAAGTACGGCAATAAGATAAGGCATAACCAAAAGGGGGAAAATGTCAGTAATTTTATGGTCAAACATTTCAAAAACCTAATAAGTACATTTAATTTTCATTTCATTTAATATTCTTTTATCTCTCACTCAATATACTTATAATCTCTTTAATGTTAAAAGATTAAAATAAATTTTCTTACGTAGATATGAATTTCATTCAAAAAACCATAGTCGACGCAAATAAAATGATTTTATATCATCTAATTCACTAAAGATATCATTGAATTTATGTAAAGCAATAAGATAAAAAATAACCAAAAGAGGGAAAATATCACTAATGTTATGTCGATGATTCTAAACTCCTATTAATAACAATTAGTTTTTATTTTATTTGATATTCTGTTGTCTCTTACTCATAATACTTATAATCTCTGTAATGTTTAAAGATTGAAATAATAATATTCTTACGTAGCTATAAATTTCTTTTAAAACACTATAGTCGATGTAAATAAAATTATTTTATTTCATCTCACTCAAAAAATAAATCATTGAAATTAAGTACGGCAATAAGATAAAACATAACCAAAAGAGGGAAAATATCAGTAATTTTATGGTCAAACATTTCAAATACCTAATAAGTACATTTAATTTTCATTTCATTTGATATTCTTTTATCTCTCACTCAATATACTTATAATCTCTTTAATGTTAAAAGATTAAAATAAATTTTCTTACGTAGATATGAATTTCATTTAAAAAACCATAGTCGACGCAAATAAAATGATTTTATATCATCTAGTTCACTAAAGATATCATTGAATTGATGTAAAGCAACAAGATAAAAAATAACCAAAAGAGGGAAAATATCACTAATGTTATGTCGATGATTCTAAACTCCTATTAATAACAATTAGTGTTTATTTAATTTGATATTCTGTTATCTCTTACTCATAATACGTATAATCTCCGTAATGTTTAAAGATTGAAAAAATAATATTCTTACGTAGCTATAAATTTCTTTTAAAACACTATAGTCGACGTAAATAAAATTATTTTATTTCATCTCGCTCAATGAATAAATCATTGAAATTAAGTACGGCAATAAGATAAGGCATAACCAAAACAGGGAAAATGTCAGTAATTTTATGATCAAACATTTCAAATACCTAATAAGTACAATTAATTTTCATTTCATTTGATATTCTTTTATCTCTCACTCAATATACTTATAATCTCTTTAATGTTAAAAGATTAAAATAAATTTTCTTACATAGATATGAATTTCATTCAAAAAACCATAGTCGACGCAAATAAAATGATTTTATATCATCTAATTCACTAAAGATATCATTGAATTTATGTAAAGCAATAAGATAAAAAATAACCAAAAGAGGGAAAATATCACTAATGTTATGTCGATGATTCCAAACTCCTATTAATAACAATTAATTTTCATTTTATTTGATATTCTGTTATCTCTTACTCATAATACTTATAAATGTTTAAAGATTGAAAAAATAATATTCTTACGTAGCTATAAATTTCTTTTAAAACACTATAGTCGACGTAAATAAAATTATTTTATTTCATCTCACTCAAAAAATAAATCATTGAAATTAAGTACGGCAATAAGATAAGGCATAACCAAAACAGGGAAAATGTCAGTAATTTTATGGTCAAACATTTCAAAAACCTAATAAGTACATTTAATTTTCATTTCATTTGATATTCTTTTATCTCTCACTCAATATACTTATAATCTCTTTAATGTTAAAAGATTAAAATAAATTTTCTTACGTAGATATGAATTTCATTCAAAAAACCATAGTCGACGCAAATAAAATGATTTTATATCATCTAATTCACTAAAGATATCATTGAATTTATGTAAAGCAATAAGATAAAAAATAACCAAAAGAGGGAAAATATCACTAATGTTATGTCGATGATTCCAAACTCCTATTAATAACAATTTTCATTTTATTTGATATTCTGTTATCTCTTACTCATATTACTTATAAATGTTTAAAGATTGAAAAAATAATATTCTTACGTAGCTATAAATTTCTTTTAAAACACTATAGTCGACGTAAATAAAATTATTTTATTTCATCTCGCTCAATGAATAAATCATTGAAATTAAGTACGGCAATAAGATAAGGCATAACCAAAAAGGGGAAAATGTCAGTAATTTTATGGTCAAACATTTCAAAAACCTAATAACTACATTTAATTTTCATTTCATTTGATATTCTTTTATCTCTCACTCAATATACTTATAATCTCTTTAATGTTAAAAGATTAAAATAAATTTTCTTACGTAGATTTGAATTTCATTCAAAAAACCATAGTCGACGCAAATAAAATGATTTTATATCATCTAATTCACTAAAGATATCATTGAATTTATGTAAAGCAATAAGATAAAAAATAACCAATGGAGGGAAAATATCACTAATGTTATGTCGATGATTCCAAACTCCTATTAATAACAATTAATTTTCATTTTATTTGATATTCTGTTATCTCTTACACATAAGACTTATAATGTTTAAAGATTGAAAAAAATAATATTCTTACGTAGCTATAAATTTCTTTTAAAACACTATAGTCGACGTAAATAAAATTATTTTATTTCATCTCGCTCAATGAATAAATCATTGAAATTAAGTACGGCAATAAGATAAGGCATAACCAAAAAGGGGAAAATGTCAGTAATTTTATGGTCAAACATTTCAAAAACCTAATAACTACATTTAATTTTCATTTCATTTGATATTCTTTTATCTCTCACTCAATATACTTATAATCTCTTTAATGTTAAAAGATTAAAATAAATTTTCTTACGTAGATTTGAATTTCATTCAAAAAACCATAGTCGACGCAAATAAAATGATTTTATATCATCTAATTCACTAATGATATCATTGAATTTATGTAAAGCAATAAGATAAAAAATAACCAATGGAGGGAAAATATCACTAATGTTATGTCGATGATTCCAAACTCCTATTAATAACAATTAATTTTCATTTTATTTGATATTCTGTTATCTCTTACACATAAGACTTATAATGTTTAAAGATTGAAAAAAATAATATTCTTACGTAGCTATAAATTTCTTTTAAAACACTATAGTCGACGTAAATAAAATTATTTTATTTCATCTCACTCAAAAAATAAATCATTGAAATTAAGTACGGCAATAAGATAAGGCATAACCAAAAAGGGGAAAATGTCAGTAATTTTATGGTCAAACATTTCAAAAACCTAATAAGTACATTTAATTTTCATTTCATTTAATATTCTTTTATCTCTCACTCAATATACTTATAATCTCTTTAATGTTAAAAGATTAAAATAAATTTTCTTACGTAGATATGAATTTCATTCAAAAAACCATAGTCGACGCAAATAAAATGATTTTATATCATCTAATTCACTAAAGATATCATTGAATTTATATAAAGCAATAAGATAAAAAATAACCAAAAGAGGGAAAATATCACTAATGTTATGTCGATGATTCCAAACTCCTATTAATAACAATTAATTTTCATTTTATTTGATATTCTGTTATCTCTTACACATAAGACTTATAATGTTTAAAGATTGAAAAAAATAATATTCTTACGTAGCTATAAATTTCTTTTAAAACACTATAGTCGACGTAAATAAAATTATTTTATTTCATCTCACTCGAAAAATAAATCATTGAAATTAAGTACGGCAATAAGATAAAACATAACCATAAGAGGGAAAATATCAGTAATTTTATGGTCAAACATTTCAAAAACCTAATAAGTACATTTAATTTTCATTTCATTTGATATTCTTTTATCTCTCACTCAATATACTTATAATCTCTTTAATGTTAAAAGATTAAAATAAATTTTCTTACGTAGATATGAATTTCATTCAAAAAACCATAGTCGACGCAAATAAAATGATTTTATATCATCTAATTCACTAAAGATATCATTGAATTGATGTAAAGCAATAAGATAAAAAATAACCAAAAGAGGGAAAATATCACTAATGTTATGTCGATGATTCTAAACTCCTATTAATAACAATTAGTTTTTATTTTATTTGATATTCTGTTATCTCTTACTCATAATACTTATAATCTCTGTAATGTTTAAAGATTGAAAAAATAATATTCTTACGTAGCTATGAATTTCTTTTAAAACACTATAGTCGACGTAAATAAAATTATTTTATTTCATCTCACTCAAAAAATAAATCATTGAAATTAAGTACGGCAATAGGATAAGGCATAACCAAAACAGGGAAAATGTCAGTAATTTTATGGTCAAACATTTCAAATACCTAATAAGTACAATTAATTGTCATTTCATTTGATATTCTTTTATCTCTCACTCAATATACTTATAATCTCTTTAATGTTAAAAGATTAAAATAAATTTTCTTACGTAGATATGAATTTCATTCAAAAAACCATAGTCGACGCAAATAAAATGATTTTATATCATCTAATTCACTAAAGATATCATTGAATTTATGTAAAGCAATAAGATAAAAAATAACCAAAAGAGGGAAAATATCACTAATGTTATGTCGATGATTCTAAACTCCTATTAATAACAATTAGTTTTTATTTTATTTGATATTCTGTCTTCTCTTACACATAATACTTATAATCTCTGTAATGTTTAAAGATTGAAAAAATAATATTCTTACGTAGCTATAAATTTCTTCTAAAACACTATAGTCGACGTGAATAAAATTATTTTATTTCATCTCACTCCAAAAATAAATCATTGAAATTAAGTACGGCAATAAGATAAAACATAACCAAAAGAGGGAAAATATCAGTAATTTTATGGTCAAACATTTCAAATACCTAATAAGTACAATTAATTTTCATTTCATTTGATATTCTTTTATCTCTCACTCAATATACTTATAATCTCTTTAATGTTAAAAGATTAAAATAAATTTTCTTACGTAGATATGAATTTCATTCAAAAAACCATAGTCGACGCAAATAAAATGATTTTATATCATCTAATTCACTGAAGATATCATTGAATTTATGTAAAGCAATAAGATAAAAAATAACCAAAAGAGGGAAAATATCACTAATGTTATGTCGATGATTCCAAACTCCTATTAATAACAATTAATTTTCATTTTATTTGATATTCTGTTATCTCTTACTCATAATACTTATAAATGTTTAAAGATTGAAAAAATAATATTCTTACGTAGCTATAAATTTCTTTTAAAACACTATAGTCGACGTAAATAAAATTATATTATTTCATCTCACTCAAAAAATAAATCATTGAAATTAAGTACGGCAATAAGATAAGGCATAACCAAAAAGGGGAAAATGTCAGTAATTTTATGGTCAAACATTTCAAAAACCTAATAAGTACATTTAATTTTCATTTCATTTAATATTCTTTTATCTCTCACTCAATATACTTATAATCTCTTTAATGTTAAAAGATTAAAATAAATTTTCTTACGTAGATATGAATTTCATTCAAAAAACCATAGTCGACGCAAATAAAATGATTTTATATCATCTAATTCACTAAAGATATCATTGAATTTATGTAAAGCAATAAGATAAAAAATAACCAAAAGAGGGAAAATATCACTAATGTTATGTCGATGATTCTAAACTCCTATTAATAACAATTAGTTTTTATTTTATTTGATATTCTGTTGTCTCTTACTCATAATACTTATAATCTCTGTAATGTTTAAAGATTGAAATAATAATATTCTTACGTAGCTATAAATTTCTTTTAAAACACTATAGTCGACGTAAATAAAATTATTTTATTTCATCTCGCTCAATGAATAAATCATTGAAATTAAGTACGGCAATAAGATAAGGCATAACCAAAAAGGGGAAAATGTCAGTAATTTTATGGTCAAACATTTCAAAAACCTAATAACTACATTTAATTTTCATTTCATTTGATATTCTTTTATCTCTCACTCAATATACTTATAATCTCTGTAATGTTTAAAGATTGAAATAATAATATTCTTACGTAGCTATAAATTTCTTTTAAAACACTATAGTCGATGTAAATAAAATTATTTTATTTCATCTCACTCAAAAAATAAATCATTGAAATTAAGTACGGCAATAAGATAAAACATAACCAAAAGAGGGAAAATATCAGTAATTTTATGGTCAAACATTTCAAATACCTAATAAGTACATTTAATTTTCATTTCATTTGATATTCTTTTATCTCTCACTCAATATACTTATAATCTCTTTAATGTTAAAAGATTAAAATAAATTTTCTTACGTAGATATGAATTTCATTTAAAAAACCATAGTCGACGCAAATAAAATGATTTTATATCATCTAGTTCACTAAAGATATCATTGAATTGATGTAAAGCAACAAGATAAAAAATAACCAAAAGAGGGAAAATATCACTAATGTTATGTCGATGATTCTAAACTCCTATTAATAACAATTAGTGTTTATTTAATTTGATATTCTGTTATCTCTTACTCATAATACGTATAATCTCCGTAATGTTTAAAGATTGAAAAAATAATATTCTTACGTAGCTATAAATTTCTTTTAAAACACTATAGTCGACGTAAATAAAATTATTTTATTTCATCTCGCTCAATGAATAAATCATTGAAATTAAGTACGGCAATAAGATAAGGCATAACCAAAACAGGGAAAATGTCAGTAATTTTATGATCAAACATTTCAAATACCTAATAAGTACAATTAATTTTCATTTCATTTGATATTCTTTTATCTCTCACTCAATATACTTATAATCTCTTTAATGTTAAAAGATTAAAATAAATTTTCTTACATAGATATGAATTTCATTCAAAAAACCATAGTCGACGCAAATAAAATGATTTTATATCATCTAATTCACTAAAGATATCATTGAATTTATGTAAAGCAATAAGATAAAAAATAACCAAAAGAGGGAAAATATCACTAATGTTATGTCGATGATTCCAAACTCCTATTAATAACAATTAATTTTCATTTTATTTGATATTCTGTTATCTCTTACTCATAATACTTATAAATGTTTAAAGATTGAAAAAATAATATTCTTACGTAGCTATAAATTTCTTTTAAAACACTATAGTCGACGTAAATAAAATTATTTTATTTCATCTCACTCAAAAAATAAATCATTGAAATTAAGTACGGCAATAAGATAAGGCATAACCAAAACAGGGAAAATGTCAGTAATTTTATGGTCAAACATTTCAAAAACCTAATAAGTACATTTAATTTTCATTTCATTTGATATTCTTTTATCTCTCACTCAATATACTTATAATCTCTTTAATGTTAAAAGATTAAAATAAATTTTCTTACGTAGATATGAATTTCATTCAAAAAACCATAGTCGACGCAAATAAAATGATTTTATATCATCTAATTCACTAAAGATATCATTGAATTTATGTAAAGCAATAAGATAAAAAATAACCAAAAGAGGGAAAATATCACTAATGTTATGTCGATGATTCCAAACTCCTATTAATAACAATTTTCATTTTATTTGATATTCTGTTATCTCTTACTCATATTACTTATAAATGTTTAAAGATTGAAAAAATAATATTCTTACGTAGCTATAAATTTCTTTTAAAACACTATAGTCGACGTAAATAAAATTATTTTATTTCATCTCGCTCAATGAATAAATCATTGAAATTAAGTACGGCAATAAGATAAGGCATAACCAAAAAGGGGAAAATGTCAGTAATTTTATGGTCAAACATTTCAAAAACCTAATAACTACATTTAATTTTCATTTCATTTGATATTCTTTTATCTCTCACTCAATATACTTATAATCTCTTTAATGTTAAAAGATTAAAATAAATTTTCTTACGTAGATTTGAATTTCATTCAAAAAACCATAGTCGACGCAAATAAAATGATTTTATATCATCTAATTCACTAAAGATATCATTGAATTTATGTAAAGCAATAAGATAAAAAATAACCAATGGAGGGAAAATATCACTAATGTTATGTCGATGATTCCAAACTCCTATTAATAACAATTAATTTTCATTTTATTTGATATTCTGTTATCTCTTACACATAAGACTTATAATGTTTAAAGATTGAAAAAAATAATATTCTTACGTAGCTATAAATTTCTTTTAAAACACTATAGTCGACGTAAATAAAATTATTTTATTTCATCTCGCTCAATGAATAAATCATTGAAATTAAGTACGGCAATAAGATAAGGCATAACCAAAAAGGGGAAAATGTCAGTAATTTTATGGTCAAACATTTCAAAAACCTAATAACTACATTTAATTTTCATTTCATTTGATATTCTTTTATCTCTCACTCAATATACTTATAATCTCTTTAATGTTAAAAGATTAAAATAAATTTTCTTACGTAGATTTGAATTTCATTCAAAAAACCATAGTCGACGCAAATAAAATGATTTTATATCATCTAATTCACTAATGATATCATTGAATTTATGTAAAGCAATAAGATAAAAAATAACCAATGGAGGGAAAATATCACTAATGTTATGTCGATGATTCCAAACTCCTATTAATAACAATTAATTTTCATTTTATTTGATATTCTGTTATCTCTTACACATAAGACTTATAATGTTTAAAGATTGAAAAAAATAATATTCTTACGTAGCTATAAATTTCTTTTAAAACACTATAGTCGACGTAAATAAAATTATTTTATTTCATCTCACTCAAAAAATAAATCATTGAAATTAAGTACGGCAATAAGATAAGGCATAACCAAAAAGGGGAAAATGTCAGTAATTTTATGGTCAAACATTTCAAAAACCTAATAAGTACATTTAATTTTCATTTCATTTAATATTCTTTTATCTCTCACTCAATATACTTATAATCTCTTTAATGTTAAAAGATTAAAATAAATTTTCTTACGTAGATATGAATTTCATTCAAAAAACCATAGTCGACGCAAATAAAATGATTTTATATCATCTAATTCACTAAAGATATCATTGAATTTATATAAAGCAATAAGATAAAAAATAACCAAAAGAGGGAAAATATCACTAATGTTATGTCGATGATTCCAAACTCCTATTAATAACAATTAATTTTCATTTTATTTGATATTCTGTTATCTCTTACACATAAGACTTATAATGTTTAAAGATTGAAAAAAATAATATTCTTACGTAGCTATAAATTTCTTTTAAAACACTATAGTCGACGTAAATAAAATTATTTTATTTCATCTCACTCGAAAAATAAATCATTGAAATTAAGTACGGCAATAAGATAAAACATAACCATAAGAGGGAAAATATCAGTAATTTTATGGTCAAACATTTCAAAAACCTAATAAGTACATTTAATTTTCATTTCATTTGATATTCTTTTATCTCTCACTCAATATACTTATAATCTCTTTAATGTTAAAAGATTAAAATAAATTTTCTTACGTAGATATGAATTTCATTCAAAAAACCATAGTCGACGCAAATAAAATGATTTTATATCATCTAATTCACTAAAGATATCATTGAATTGATGTAAAGCAATAAGATAAAAAATAACCAAAAGAGGGAAAATATCACTAATGTTATGTCGATGATTCTAAACTCCTATTAATAACAATTAGTTTTTATTTTATTTGATATTCTGTTATCTCTTACTCATAATACTTATAATCTCTGTAATGTTTAAAGATTGAAAAAATAATATTCTTACGTAGCTATGAATTTCTTTTAAAACACTATAGTCGACGTAAATAAAATTATTTTATTTCATCTCACTCAAAAAATAAATCATTGAAATTAAGTACGGCAATAGGATAAGGCATAACCAAAACAGGGAAAATGTCAGTAATTTTATGGTCAAACATTTCAAATACCTAATAAGTACAATTAATTGTCATTTCATTTGATATTCTTTTATCTCTCACTCAATATACTTATAATCTCTTTAATGTTAAAAGATTAAAATAAATTTTCTTACGTAGATATGAATTTCATTCAAAAAACCATAGTCGACGCAAATAAAATGATTTTATATCATCTAATTCACTAAAGATATCATTGAATTTATGTAAAGCAATAAGATAAAAAATAACCAAAAGAGGGAAAATATCACTAATGTTATGTCGATGATTCTAAACTCCTATTAATAACAATTAGTTTTTATTTTATTTGATATTCTGTCTTCTCTTACTCATAATACTTATAATCTCTGTAATGTTTAAAGATTGAAAAAATAATATTCTTACGTAGCTATAAATTTCTTCTAAAACACTATAGTCGACGTGAATAAAATTATTTTATTTCATCTCACTCCAAAAATAAATCATTGAAATTAAGTACGGCAATAAGATAAAACATAACCAAAAGAGGGAAAATATCAGTAATTTTATGGTCAAACATTTCAAATACCTAATAAGTACAATTAATTTTCATTTCATTTGATATTCTTTTATCTCTCACTCAATATACTTATAATCTCTTTAATGTTAAAAGATTAAAATAAATTTTCTTACGTAGATATGAATTTCATTCAAAAAACCATAGTCGACGCAAATAAAATGATTTTATATCATCTAATTCACTGAAGATATCATTGAATTTATGTAAAGCAATAAGATAAAAAAATAACCAAAAGAGGGAAAATATCACTAATGTTATGTCGATGATTCCAAACTCCTATTAATAACAATTAATTTTCATTTTATTTGATATTCTGTTATCTCTTACTCATAATACTTATAAATGTTTAAAGATTGAAAAAATAATATTCTTACGTAGCTATAAATTTCTTTTAAAACACTATAGTCGACGTAAATAAAATTATATTATTTCATCTCACTCAAAAAATAAATCATTGAAATTAAGTACGGCAATAAGATAAGGCATAACCAAAAAGGGGAAAATGTCAGTAATTTTATGGTCAAACATTTCAAAAACCTAATAAGTACATTTAATTTTCATTTCATTTAATATTCTTTTATCTCTCACTCAATATACTTATAATCTCTTTAATGTTAAAAGATTAAAATAAATTTTCTTACGTAGATATGAATTTCATTCAAAAAACCATAGTCGACGCAAATAAAATGATTTTATATCATCTAATTCACTAAAGATATCATTGAATTTATGTAAAGCAATAAGATAAAAAATAACCAAAAGAGGGAAAATATCACTAATGTTATGTCGATGATTCTAAACTCCTATTAATAACAATTAGTTTTTATTTTATTTGATATTCTGTTGTCTCTTACTCATAATACTTATAATCTCTGTAATGTTTAAAGATTGAAATAATAATATTCTTACGTAGCTATAAATTTCTTTTAAAACACTATAGTCGATGTAAATAAAATTATTTTATTTCATCTCACTCAAAAAATAAATCATTGAAATTAAGTACGGCAATAAGATAAAACATAACCAAAAGAGGGAAAATATCAGTAATTTTATGGTCAAACATTTCAAATACCTAATAAGTACATTTAATTTTCATTTCATTTGATATTCTTTTATCTCTCACTCAATATACTTATAATCTCTTTAATGTTAAAAGATTAAAATAAATTTTCTTACGTAGATATGAATTTCATTTAAAAAACCATAGTCGACGCAAATAAAATGATTTTATATCATCTAGTTCACTAAAGATATCATTGAATTGATGTAAAGCAACAAGATAAAAAATAACCAAAAGAGGGAAAATATCACTAATGTTATGTCGATGATTCTAAACTCCTATTAATAACAATTAGTGTTTATTTAATTTGATATTCTGTTATCTCTTACTCATAATACGTATAATCTCCGTAATGTTTAAAGATTGAAAAAATAATATTCTTACGTAGCTATAAATTTCTTTTAAAACACTATAGTCGACGTAAATAAAATTATTTTATTTCATCTCGCTCAATGAATAAATCATTGAAATTAAGTACGGCAATAAGATAAGGCATAACCAAAACAGGGAAAATGTCAGTAATTTTATGATCAAACATTTCAAATACCTAATAAGTACAATTAATTTTCATTTCATTTGATATTCTTTTATCTCTCACTCAATATACTTATAATCTCTTTAATGTTAAAAGATTAAAATAAATTTTCTTACATAGATATGAATTTCATTCAAAAAACCATAGTCGACGCAAATAAAATGATTTTATATCATCTAATTCACTAAAGATATCATTGAATTTATGTAAAGCAATAAGATAAAAAATAACCAAAAGAGGGAAAATATCACTAATGTTATGTCGATGATTCCAAACTCCTATTAATAACAATTAATTTTCATTTTATTTGATATTCTGTTATCTCTTACTCATAATACTTATAAATGTTTAAAGATTGAAAAAATAATATTCTTACGTAGCTATAAATTTCTTTTAAAACACTATAGTCGACGTAAATAAAATTATTTTATTTCATCTCACTCAAAAAATAAATCATTGAAATTAAGTACGGCAATAAGATAAGGCATAACCAAAACAGGGAAAATGTCAGTAATTTTATGGTCAAACATTTCAAAAACCTAATAAGTACATTTAATTTTCATTTCATTTGATATTCTTTTATCTCTCACTCAATATACTTATAATCTCTTTAATGTTAAAAGATTAAAATAAATTTTCTTACGTAGATATGAATTTCATTCAAAAAACCATAGTCGACGCAAATAAAATGATTTTATATCATCTAATTCACTAAAGATATCATTGAATTTATGTAAAGCAATAAGATAAAAAATAACCAAAAGAGGGAAAATATCACTAATGTTATGTCGATGATTCCAAACTCCTATTAATAACAATTTTCATTTTATTTGATATTCTGTTATCTCTTACTCATATTACTTATAAATGTTTAAAGATTGAAAAAATAATATTCTTACGTAGCTATAAATTTCTTTTAAAACACTATAGTCGACGTAAATAAAATTATTTTATTTCATCTCGCTCAATGAATAAATCATTGAAATTAAGTACGGCAATAAGATAAGGCATAACCAAAAAGGGGAAAATGTCAGTAATTTTATGGTCAAACATTTCAAAAACCTAATAACTACATTTAATTTTCATTTCATTTGATATTCTTTTATCTCTCACTCAATATACTTATAATCTCTTTAATGTTAAAAGATTAAAATAAATTTTCTTACGTAGATTTGAATTTCATTCAAAAAACCATAGTCGACGCAAATAAAATGATTTTATATCATCTAATTCACTAAAGATATCATTGAATTTATGTAAAGCAATAAGATAAAAAATAACCAATGGAGGGAAAATATCACTAATGTTATGTCGATGATTCCAAACTCCTATTAATAACAATTAATTTTCATTTTATTTGATATTCTGTTATCTCTTACACATAAGACTTATAATGTTTAAAGATTGAAAAAAATAATATTCTTACGTAGCTATAAATTTCTTTTAAAACACTATAGTCGACGTAAATAAAATTATTTTATTTCATCTCGCTCAATGAATAAATCATTGAAATTAAGTACGGCAATAAGATAAGGCATAACCAAAAAGGGGAAAATGTCAGTAATTTTATGGTCAAACATTTCAAAAACCTAATAACTACATTTAATTTTCATTTCATTTGATATTCTTTTATCTCTCACTCAATATACTTATAATCTCTTTAATGTTAAAAGATTAAAATAAATTTTCTTACGTAGATTTGAATTTCATTCAAAAAACCATAGTCGACGCAAATAAAATGATTTTATATCATCTAATTCACTAATGATATCATTGAATTTATGTAAAGCAATAAGATAAAAAATAACCAATGGAGGGAAAATATCACTAATGTTATGTCGATGATTCCAAACTCCTATTAATAACAATTAATTTTCATTTTATTTGATATTCTGTTATCTCTTACACATAAGACTTATAATGTTTAAAGATTGAAAAAAATAATATTCTTACGTAGCTATAAATTTCTTTTAAAACACTATAGTCGACGTAAATAAAATTATTTTATTTCATCTCACTCAAAAAATAAATCATTGAAATTAAGTACGGCAATAAGATAAGGCATAACCAAAAAGGGGAAAATGTCAGTAATTTTATGGTCAAACATTTCAAAAACCTAATAAGTACATTTAATTTTCATTTCATTTAATATTCTTTTATCTCTCACTCAATATACTTATAATCTCTTTAATGTTAAAAGATTAAAATAAATTTTCTTACGTAGATATGAATTTCATTCAAAAAACCATAGTCGACGCAAATAAAATGATTTTATATCATCTAATTCACTAAAGATATCATTGAATTTATATAAAGCAATAAGATAAAAAATAACCAAAAGAGGGAAAATATCACTAATGTTATGTCGATGATTCCAAACTCCTATTAATAACAATTAATTTTCATTTTATTTGATATTCTGTTATCTCTTACACATAAGACTTATAATGTTTAAAGATTGAAAAAAATAATATTCTTACGTAGCTATAAATTTCTTTTAAAACACTATAGTCGACGTAAATAAAATTATTTTATTTCATCTCACTCGAAAAATAAATCATTGAAATTAAGTACGGCAATAAGATAAAACATAACCATAAGAGGGAAAATATCAGTAATTTTATGGTCAAACATTTCAAAAACCTAATAAGTACATTTAATTTTCATTTCATTTGATATTCTTTTATCTCTCACTCAATATACTTATAATCTCTTTAATGTTAAAAGATTAAAATAAATTTTCTTACGTAGATATGAATTTCATTCAAAAAACCATAGTCGACGCAAATAAAATGATTTTATATCATCTAATTCACTAAAGATATCATTGAATTGATGTAAAGCAATAAGATAAAAAATAACCAAAAGAGGGAAAATATCACTAATGTTATGTCGATGATTCTAAACTCCTATTAATAACAATTAGTTTTTATTTTATTTGATATTCTGTTATCTCTTACTCATAATACTTATAATCTCTGTAATGTTTAAAGATTGAAAAAATAATATTCTTACGTAGCTATGAATTTCTTTTAAAACACTATAGTCGACGTAAATAAAATTATTTTATTTCATCTCACTCAAAAAATAAATCATTGAAATTAAGTACGGCAATAGGATAAGGCATAACCAAAACAGGGAAAATGTCAGTAATTTTATGGTCAAACATTTCAAATACCTAATAAGTACAATTAATTGTCATTTCATTTGATATTCTTTTATCTCTCACTCAATATACTTATAATCTCTTTAATGTTAAAAGATTAAAATAAATTTTCTTACGTAGATATGAATTTCATTCAAAAAACCATAGTCGACGCAAATAAAATGATTTTATATCATCTAATTCACTAAAGATATCATTGAATTGATGTAAAGCAATAAGATAAAAAATAACCAAAAGAGGGAAAATATCACTAATGTTATGTCGATGATTCTAAACTCCTATTAATAACAATTAGTTTTTATTTTATTTGATATTCTGTCTTCTCTTACTCATAATACTTATAATCTCTGTAATGTTTAAAGATTGAAAAAATAATATTCTTACGTAGCTATAAATTTCTTTTAAAACACTACAGTCGACGTAAATAAAATTATTTTATTTCATCTCACTCAAAAAATAAATCATTGAAAATAAGTACGGCAATAAGATAAAACATAACCAAAAGAGGGAAAATATCAGTAATTTTATGGTCAAACATTTTAAAAACCTAATAAGTACATTTAATTTTCATTTCATTTGATATTCTTTTATCTCTTACTCAATATACTTATAATCTCTTTAATGTTAAAAGATTAAAATAAATTTTCTTACGTAGATATGAATTTCATTCAAAAAACCATAGTCGACGCAAATAAAATGATTTTATATCATCTAATTCACTAAAGATATCATTGAATTTATATAAAGCAATAAGATAAAAAATAACCAAAAGAGGGAAAATATCACTAATGTTATGTCGATGATTCCAAACTCCTATTAATAACAATTAATTTTCATTTTATTTGATATTCTGTTATCTCTTACACATAAGACTTATAATGTTTAAAGATTGAAAAAATAATATTCTAACGTAGCTATAAATTTTTTTTAAAACACTATAGTCGACGTAAATAAAATTATTTTATTTCATCACACTCAAAAAATAAATCATTGAAATTAAGTACGGCAATAAGATAAGGCATAACCAAAACAGGGAAAATGTCAGTAATTTTATGGTCAAACATTTCAAAAACCTAATAAGTAGATTTAATTTTCATTTCATTTGATATTCTTTTATCTCTTACTCAGTATACTTATAATCTCTTTAATGTTAAAAGATTAAAATAAATTTTCTTACGTAGATATGAATTTCATTCAAAAAACCATAGTCGACGCAAATAAAATGATTTTATATCATCTAATTCACTAAAGATATCATTGAATTTATGTAAAGCAATAAGATAAAAAATAACCAAAAGAGGGAAAATATCACTAATGTTATGTCGATGATTCTAAACTCCTATTAATAACAATTAGTTATTATTTTATTTGATATTCTGTTGTCTCTTACTCATAATACTTATAATCTCTGTAATGTTTAAAGATTGAAAAAATAATATTCTTACGCAGCTATAAATTTCTTTTAAAACACTATAGTCGACGTAAATAAAATTATTTTATTTCATCTCACTCAAAAAATAAATCATTGAAATTAAGTACGGCAATAAGATAAGGCATAACCAAAACAGGGAAAATGTCAGTAATTTTATGGTCAAACATTTCAAAAACCTAATAAGATAAGGCATAACCAAAACAGGGAAAATGTCAGTAATTTTATGATCAAACATTTCAAATACCTAATAAGTACAATTAATTTTCATTTCATTTGATATTCTTTTATCTCTCACTCAATATACTTATAATCTCTTTAATGTTAAAAGATTAAAATAAATTTTCTTACGTAGATATGAATTTCATTCAAAAAACCATAGTCGACGCAAATAAAATGATTTTATATCATCTAATTCACTAAAGATATCATTGAATTGATGTAAAGCAATAAGATAAAAAATAACCAAAAGAGGGAAAATATCACTAATGTTATGTCGATGATTCTAAACTCCTATTAATAACAATTAGTTTTTATTTTATTTGATATTCTGTTATCTCTAACTCATAATACTTATAATCTCTATAATGTTTAAAGATTGAAAAAATAATATTCTTACGTAGCTATAAATTTCTTTTAAAACACTATAGTCGACGTAAATAAAATTATTTTATTTCATCTCACTCAAAAAATAAATCATTGAAATTAAGTACGGCAATAGGATAAGGCATAACCAAAACAGGGAAAATGTCAGTAATTTTATGGTCAAACATTTCAAATACCTAATAAGTACAATTAATTGTCATTTCATTTGATATTCTTTTATCTCTCACTCAATATACTTATAATCTCTTTAATGTTAAAAGATTAAAATAAATTTTCTTACGTAGATATGAATTTCATTCAAAAAACCATAGTCGACGCAAATAAAATGATTTTATATCATCTAATTCACTAAAGATATCATTGAATTGATGTAAAGCAATAAGATAAAAAATAACCAAAAGAGGGAAAATATCACTAATGTTATGTCGATGATTCTAAACTCCTATTAATAACAATTAGTTTTTATTTTATTTGATATTCTGTTGTCTCTTACTCATAATACTTATAATCTCTGTAATGTTTAAAGATTGAAATAATAATATTCTTACGTAGCTATAAATTTCTTTTAAAACACTATAGTCGATGTAAATAAAATTATTTTATTTCATCTCACTCAAAAAATAAATCATTGAAATTAAGTACGGCAATAAGATAAAACATAACCAAAAGAGGGAAAATATCAGTAATTTTATGGTCAAACATTTCAAATACCTAATAAGTACATTTAATTTTCATTTCATTTGATATTCTTTTATCTCTCACTCAATATACTTATAATCTCTTTAATGTTAAAAGATTAAAATAAATTTTCTTACGTAGATATGAATTTCATTTAAAAAACCATAGTCGACGCAAATAAAATGATTTTATATCATCTAGTTCACTAAAGATATCATTGAATTGATGTAAAGCAACAAGATAAAAAATAACCAAAAGAGGGAAAATATCACTAATGTTATGTCGATGATTCTAAACTCCTATTAATAACAATTAGTGTTTATTTAATTTGATATTCTGTTATCTCTTACTCATAATACGTATAATCTCCGTAATGTTTAAAGATTGAAAAAATAATATTCTTACGTAGCTATAAATTTCTTTTAAAACACTATAGTCGACGTAAATAAAATTATTTTATTTCATCTCGCTCAATGAATAAATCATTGAAATTAAGTACGGCAATAAGATAAGGCATAACCAAAACAGGGAAAATGTCAGTAATTTTATGATCAAACATTTCAAATACCTAATAAGTACAATTAATTTTCATTTCATTTGATATTCTTTTATCTCTCACTCAATATACTTATAATCTCTTTAATGTTAAAAGATTAAAATAAATTTTCTTACATAGATATGAATTTCATTCAAAAAACCATAGTCGACGCAAATAAAATGATTTTATATCATCTAATTCACTAAAGATATCATTGAATTTATGTAAAGCAATAAGATAAAAAATAACCAAAAGAGGGAAAATATCACTAATGTTATGTCGATGATTCCAAACTCCTATTAATAACAATTAATTTTCATTTTATTTGATATTCTGTTATCTCTTACTCATAATACTTATAAATGTTTAAAGATTGAAAAAATAATATTCTTACGTAGCTATAAATTTCTTTTAAAACACTATAGTCGACGTAAATAAAATTATTTTATTTCATCTCACTCAAAAAATAAATCATTGAAATTAAGTACGGCAATAAGATAAGGCATAACCAAAACAGGGAAAATGTCAGTAATTTTATGGTCAAACATTTCAAAAACCTAATAAGTACATTTAATTTTCATTTCATTTGATATTCTTTTATCTCTCACTCAATATACTTATAATCTCTTTAATGTTAAAAGATTAAAATAAATTTTCTTACGTAGATATGAATTTCATTCAAAAAACCATAGTCGACGCAAATAAAATGATTTTATATCATCTAATTCACTAAAGATATCATTGAATTTATGTAAAGCAATAAGATAAAAAATAACCAAAAGAGGGAAAATATCACTAATGTTATGTCGATGATTCCAAACTCCTATTAATAACAATTTTCATTTTATTTGATATTCTGTTATCTCTTACTCATATTACTTATAAATGTTTAAAGATTGAAAAAATAATATTCTTACGTAGCTATAAATTTCTTTTAAAACACTATAGTCGACGTAAATAAAATTATTTTATTTCATCTCGCTCAATGAATAAATCATTGAAATTAAGTACGGCAATAAGATAAGGCATAACCAAAAAGGGGAAAATGTCAGTAATTTTATGGTCAAACATTTCAAAAACCTAATAACTACATTTAATTTTCATTTCATTTGATATTCTTTTATCTCTCACTCAATATACTTATAATCTCTTTAATGTTAAAAGATTAAAATAAATTTTCTTACGTAGATTTGAATTTCATTCAAAAAACCATAGTCGACGCAAATAAAATGATTTTATATCATCTAATTCACTAAAGATATCATTGAATTTATGTAAAGCAATAAGATAAAAAATAACCAATGGAGGGAAAATATCACTAATGTTATGTCGATGATTCCAAACTCCTATTAATAACAATTAATTTTCATTTTATTTGATATTCTGTTATCTCTTACACATAAGACTTATAATGTTTAAAGATTGAAAAAAATAATATTCTTACGTAGCTATAAATTTCTTTTAAAACACTATAGTCGACGTAAATAAAATTATTTTATTTCATCTCGCTCAATGAATAAATCATTGAAATTAAGTACGGCAATAAGATAAGGCATAACCAAAAAGGGGAAAATGTCAGTAATTTTATGGTCAAACATTTCAAAAACCTAATAACTACATTTAATTTTCATTTCATTTGATATTCTTTTATCTCTCACTCAATATACTTATAATCTCTTTAATGTTAAAAGATTAAAATAAATTTTCTTACGTAGATTTGAATTTCATTCAAAAAACCATAGTCGACGCAAATAAAATGATTTTATATCATCTAATTCACTAATGATATCATTGAATTTATGTAAAGCAATAAGATAAAAAATAACCAATGGAGGGAAAATATCACTAATGTTATGTCGATGATTCCAAACTCCTATTAATAACAATTAATTTTCATTTTATTTGATATTCTGTTATCTCTTACACATAAGACTTATAATGTTTAAAGATTGAAAAAAATAATATTCTTACGTAGCTATAAATTTCTTTTAAAACACTATAGTCGACGTAAATAAAATTATTTTATTTCATCTCACTCAAAAAATAAATCATTGAAATTAAGTACGGCAATAAGATAAGGCATAACCAAAAAGGGGAAAATGTCAGTAATTTTATGGTCAAACATTTCAAAAACCTAATAAGTACATTTAATTTTCATTTCATTTAATATTCTTTTATCTCTCACTCAATATACTTATAATCTCTTTAATGTTAAAAGATTAAAATAAATTTTCTTACGTAGATATGAATTTCATTCAAAAAACCATAGTCGACGCAAATAAAATGATTTTATATCATCTAATTCACTAAAGATATCATTGAATTTATATAAAGCAATAAGATAAAAAATAACCAAAAGAGGGAAAATATCACTAATGTTATGTCGATGATTCCAAACTCCTATTAATAACAATTAATTTTCATTTTATTTGATATTCTGTTATCTCTTACACATAAGACTTATAATGTTTAAAGATTGAAAAAAATAATATTCTTACGTAGCTATAAATTTCTTTTAAAACACTATAGTCGACGTAAATAAAATTATTTTATTTCATCTCACTCGAAAAATAAATCATTGAAATTAAGTACGGCAATAAGATAAAACATAACCATAAGAGGGAAAATATCAGTAATTTTATGGTCAAACATTTCAAAAACCTAATAAGTACATTTAATTTTCATTTCATTTGATATTCTTTTATCTCTCACTCAATATACTTATAATCTCTTTAATGTTAAAAGATTAAAATAAATTTTCTTACGTAGATATGAATTTCATTCAAAAAACCATAGTCGACGCAAATAAAATGATTTTATATCATCTAATTCACTAAAGATATCATTGAATTGATGTAAAGCAATAAGATAAAAAATAACCAAAAGAGGGAAAATATCACTAATGTTATGTCGATGATTCTAAACTCCTATTAATAACAATTAGTTTTTATTTTATTTGATATTCTGTTATCTCTTACTCATAATACTTATAATCTCTGTAATGTTTAAAGATTGAAAAAATAATATTCTTACGTAGCTATGAATTTCTTTTAAAACACTATAGTCGACGTAAATAAAATTATTTTATTTCATCTCACTCAAAAAATAAATCATTGAAATTAAGTACGGCAATAGGATAAGGCATAACCAAAACAGGGAAAATGTCAGTAATTTTATGGTCAAACATTTCAAATACCTAATAAGTACAATTAATTGTCATTTCATTTGATATTCTTTTATCTCTCACTCAATATACTTATAATCTCTTTAATGTTAAAAGATTAAAATAAATTTTCTTACGTAGATATGAATTTCATTCAAAAAACCATAGTCGACGCAAATAAAATGATTTTATATCATCTAATTCACTAAAGATATCATTGAATTGATGTAAAGCAATAAGATAAAAAATAACCAAAAGAGGGAAAATATCACTAATGTTATGTCGATGATTCTAAACTCCTATTAATAACAATTAGTTTTTATTTTATTTGATATTCTGTCTTCTCTTACTCATAATACTTATAATCTCTGTAATGTTTAAAGATTGAAAAAATAATATTCTTACGTAGCTATAAATTTCTTTTAAAACACTACAGTCGACGTAAATAAAATTATTTTATTTCATCTCACTCAAAAAATAAATCATTGAAAATAAGTACGGCAATAAGATAAAACATAACCAAAAGAGGGAAAATATCAGTAATTTTATGGTCAAACATTTTAAAAACCTAATAAGTACATTTAATTTTCATTTCATTTGATATTCTTTTATCTCTTACTCAATATACTTATAATCTCTTTAATGTTAAAAGATTAAAATAAATTTTCTTACGTAGATATGAATTTCATTCAAAAAACCATAGTCGACGCAAATAAAATGATTTTATATCATCTAATTCACTAAAGATATCATTGAATTTATATAAAGCAATAAGATAAAAAATAACCAAAAGAGGGAAAATATCACTAATGTTATGTCGATGATTCCAAACTCCTATTAATAACAATTAATTTTCATTTTATTTGATATTCTGTTATCTCTTACACATAAGACTTATAATGTTTAAAGATTGAAAAAATAATATTCTAACGTAGCTATAAATTTTTTTTAAAACACTATAGTCGACGTAAATAAAATTATTTTATTTCATCACACTCAAAAAATAAATCATTGAAATTAAGTACGGCAATAAGATAAGGCATAACCAAAACAGGGAAAATGTCAGTAATTTTATGGTCAAACATTTCAAAAACCTAATAAGTAGATTTAATTTTCATTTCATTTGATATTCTTTTATCTCTTACTCAGTATACTTATAATCTCTTTAATGTTAAAAGATTAAAATAAATTTTCTTACGTAGATATGAATTTCATTCAAAAAACCATAGTCGACGCAAATAAAATGATTTTATATCATCTAATTCACTAAAGATATCATTGAATTGATGTAAAGCAATAAGATAAAAAATAACCAAAAGAGGGAAAATATCACTAATGTTATGTCGATGATTCTAAACTCCTATTAATAATAATTAGTTTTTATTTTATTTGATATTCTGTCATCTCTTACTCATAATACTTATAATCTCTGTAATGTTTAAAGATTGAAAAAATAATATTCTTACGTAGCTATAAATTTCTTCTAAAACACTATAGTCGACGTGAATAAAATTATTTTATTTCATCTCACTCAAAAAATAAATCATTGAAATTAAGTACGGCAATAAGATAAGGCATAACCAAAACAGGGAAAATGTCAGTAATTTTATGGTCAAACATTTCAAAAACCTAATAAGATAAGGCATAACCAAAACAGGGAAAATGTCAGTAATTTTATGATCAAACATTTCAAATACCTAATAAGTACAATTAATTTTCATTTCATTTGATATTCTTTTATCTCTCACTCAATATACTTATAATCTCTTTAATGTTAAAAGATTAAAATAAATTTTCTTACGTAGATATGAATTTCATTCAAAAAACCATAGTCGACGCAAATAAAATGATTTTATATCATCTAATTCACTAAAGATATCATTGAATTGATGTAAAGCAATAAGATAAAAAATAACCAAAAGAGGGAAAATATCACTAATGTTATGTCGATGATTCTAAACTCCTATTAATAACAATTAGTTTTTATTTTATTTGATATTCTGTTATCTCTAACTCATAATACTTATAATCTCTATAATGTTTAAAGATTGAAAAAATAATATTCTTACGTAGCTATAAATTTCTTTTAAAACACTATAGTCGACGTAAATAAAATTATTTTATTTCATCTCACTCAAAAAATAAATCATTGAAATTAAGTACGGCAATAGGATAAGGCATAACCAAAACAGGGAAAATGTCAGTAATTTTATGGTCAAACATTTCAAATACCTAATAAGTACAATTAATTGTCATTTCATTTGATATTCTTTTATCTCTCACTCAATATACTTATAATCTCTTTAACGTTAAAAGATTAAAATAAATTTTCTTACGTAGATATGAATTTCATTTAAAAAACCATAGTCGACGCAAATAAAATGATTTTATATCATCTAGTTCACTAAAGATATCATTGAATTGATGTAAAGCAACAAGATAAAAAATAACCAAAAGAGGGAAAATATCACTAATGTTATGTCGATGATTCTAAACTCCTATTAATAACAATTAGTTTTTATTTTATTTGATATTCTGTTGTCTCTTACTCATAATACTTATAATCTCTGTAATGTTTAAAGATTGAAAAAATAATATTCTTACGTAGCTATAAATTTCTTTTAAAACACTATAGTCGATGTAAATAAAATTATTTTATTTCATCTCACTCAAAAAATAAATCATTGAAATTAACTACGGCAATAAGATAAAACATAACCAAAACAGGGAAAATATCAGTAATTTTATGGTCAAACATTTTAAAAACCTAATAAGTACATTTAATTTTCATTTCATTTGATATTCTGTTATCTCTTACTCAATATACTTATAATCTCTTTAATGTTAAAATATTAAAATAAATTTTCTTACGTAGATATGAATTTCATTCAAAAAACCATAGTCGACGCAAATAAAATGATTTTATATCATCTAGTTCACTAAAGATATCATTGAATTGATAAAAAGCAACAAGATAAAAAATAACCAAAAGAGGGAAAATATCACTAATGTTATGTAGATGATTCTAAACTCCTATTAATAACAATTAGTTTTTATTTTATTTGATATTCTGTTATCTCTTACTCATAATACTTATAATCTCTGTAATGTTTAAAGATTGAAAAAATAAAATTCTTACGTAGCTATAAATTTCTTTTAAAACACTATAGTCGACGTAAATAAAATTATTTTATTTCATCTCACTCAAAAAATAAATCATTGAAATTAAGTACGGCAATAGGATAAGGCATAACAAAACAGGGAAAATGTCAGTAATTTTATGGTCAAACATTTCAAATACCTAATAAGTACAATTAATTGTCATTTCATTTGATATTCTTTTATCTCTCACTCAATATACTTATAATCTCTTTAATGTTAAAAGATTAAAATAAATTTTCTTACGTAGATATGAATTTCATTCAAAAAACCATAGTCGACGCAAATAAAATGATTTTATATCATCTAATTCACTAAAGATATCATTGAATTGATGTAAAGCAATAAGATAAAAATTAACCAAAAGAGGGAAAATATCACTATTGTTATGTCGATGATTCTAAAATCCTATTAATAACAATTAGTTTTTATTTTATTTGATATTCTGTTATCTCTTACTCATAATACTTATAATCTCTGTAATGTTTAAAGATTGAAAAAATAATATTCTTACGTAGCTATAAATTTCTTTTAAAACACTATAGTCGACGTAAATAAAATTATTTTATTTCATCTCACTCAAAAAATAAATCATTGAAATTAAGTACAGCAATAGGATAAGGCATAACCAAAACAGGGAAAATGTCAGTAATTTTATGGTCAAACATTTCAAATACCTAATAAGTACAATTAATTGTCATTTCATTTGATATTCTTTTATCTCTCACTCAATATACTTATAATCTCTTTAATGTTAAAAGATTAAAATAAATTTTCTTACGTAGATATGAATTTCATTTAAAAAACCATAGTCGACGCAAATAAAATGATTTTATATCATCTAATTCACTAAAGATATCATTGAATTTATGTTAAGCAATAAGATAAAAAATAACCAATGGAGGGAAAATATCACTAATGTTATGTCGATGATTCCAAACTCCTATTAATAACAATTAATTTTCATTTTATTTGATATTCTGTTATCTCTTACACATAAGACTTATAATGTTTAAAGATTGAAAAAAATAATATTCTTACGTAGCTATAAATTTCTTTTAAAACACTATAGTCGACGTAAATAAAATTATTTTATTTCATCTCACTCAAAAAATAAATCATTGAAATTAAGTACGGCAATAAGATAAGGCATAACCAAAAAGGGGAAAATGTCAGTAATTTTATGGTCAAACATTTCAAAAACCTAATAAGTACATTTAATTTTCATTTCATTTAATATTCTTTTATCTCTCACTCAATATACTTATAATCTCTTTAATGTTAAAAGATTAAAATAAATTTTCTTACGTAGATATGAATTTCATTCAAAAAACCATAGTCGACGCAAATAAAATGATTTTATATCATCTAATTCACTAAAGATATCATTGAATTTATATAAAGCAATAAGATAAAAAATAACCAAAAGAGGGAAAATATCACTAATGTTATGTCGATGATTCCAAACTCCTATTAATAACAATTAATTTTCATTTTATTTGATATTCTGTTATCTCTTACACATAAGACTTATAATGTTTAAAGATTGAAAAAAATAATATTCTTACGTAGCTATAAATTTCTTTTAAAACACTATAGTCGACGTAAATAAAATTATTTTATTTCATCTCACTCAAAAAATAAATCATTGAAATTAAGTACGGCAATAAGATAAAACATAACCATAAGAGGGAAAATATCAGTAATTTTATGATCAAACATTTCAAATACCTAAAAAGTACAATTAATTTTCATTTCATTTGATATTCTTTTATCTCTCACTCAATATACTTATAATCTCTTTAATGTTAAAAGATTAAAATAAATTTTCTTACGTAGATTTGAATTTCATTCAAAAAACCATAGTCGACGCAAATAAAATGATTTTATATCATCTAATTCACTAAAGATATCATTGAATTTATGTAAAGCAATAAGATAAAAAATAACCAATGGAGGGAAAATATCACTAATGTTATGTCGATGATTCCAAACTCCTATTAATAACAATTAATTTTCATTTTATTTGATATTCTGTTATCTCTTACACATAAGACTTATAATGTTTAAAGATTGAAAAAAATAATATTCTTACGTAGCTATAAATTTCTTTTAAAACACTATAGTCGACGTAAATAAAATTATTTTATTTCATCTCACTCAAAAAATAAATCATTGAAATTAAGTACGGCAATAAGATAAGGCATAACCAAAAAGGGGAAAATGTCAGTAATTTTATGGTCAAACATTTCAAAAACCTAATAAGTACATTTAATTTTCATTTCATTTAATATTCTTTTATCTCTCACTCAATATACTTATAATCTCTTTAATGTTAAAAGATTAAAATAAATTTTCTTACGTAGATATGAATTTCATTCAAAAAACCATAGTCGACGCAAATAAAATGATTTTATATCATCTAATTCACTAAAGATATCATTGAATTTATATAAAGCAATAAGATAAAAAATAACCAAAAGAGGGAAAATATCACTAATGTTATGTCGATGATTCCAAACTCCTATTAATAACAATTAATTTTCATTTTATTTGATATTCTGTTATCTCTTACACATAAGACTTATAATGTTTAAAGATTGAAAAAAATAATATTCTTACGTAGCTATAAATTTCTTTTAAAACACTATAGTCGACGTAAATAAAATTATTTTATTTCATCTCACTCGAAAAATAAATCATTGAAATTAAGTACGGCAATAAGATAAAACATAACCATAAGAGGGAAAATATCAGTAATTTTATGGTCAAACATTTCAAAAACCTAATAAGTACATTTAATTTTCATTTCATTTGATATTCTTTTATCTCTCACTCAATATACTTATAATCTCTTTAATGTTAAAAGATTAAAATAAATTTTCTTACGTAGATATGAATTTCATTCAAAAAACCATAGTCGACGCAAATAAAATGATTTTATATCATCTAATTCACTAAAGATATCATTGAATTGATGTAAAGCAATAAGATAAAAAATAACCAAAAGAGGGAAAATATCACTAATGTTATGTCGATGATTCTAAACTCCTATTAATAACAATTAGTTTTTATTTTATTTGATATTCTGTTATCTCTTACTCATAATACTTATAATCTCTGTAATGTTTAAAGATTGAAAAAATAATATTCTTACGTAGCTATGAATTTCTTTTAAAACACTATAGTCGACGTAAATAAAATTATTTTATTTCATCTCACTCAAAAAATAAATCATTGAAATTAAGTACGGCAATAGGATAAGGCATAACCAAAACAGGGAAAATGTCAGTAATTTTATGGTCAAACATTTCAAATACCTAATAAGTACAATTAATTGTCATTTCATTTGATATTCTTTTATCTCTCACTCAATATACTTATAATCTCTTTAATGTTAAAAGATTAAAATAAATTTTCTTACGTAGATATGAATTTCATTCAAAAAACCATAGTCGACGCAAATAAAATGATTTTATATCATCTAATTCACTAAAGATATCATTGAATTTATGTAAAGCAATAAGATAAAAAATAACCAAAAGAGGGAAAATATCACTAATGTTATGTCGATGATTCTAAACTCCTATTAATAACAATTAGTTTTTATTTTATTTGATATTCTGTCTTCTCTTACTCATAATACTTACAATCTCTGTAATGTTTAAAGATTGAAAAAATAATATTCTTACGTAGCTATAAATTTCTTCTAAAACACTATAGTCGACGTGAATAAAATTATTTTATTTCATCTCACTCCAAAAATAAATCATTGAAATTAAGTACGGCAATAAGATAAAACATAACCAAAAGAGGGAAAATATCAGTAATTTTATGGTCAAACATTTCAAATACCTAATAAGTACAATTAATTTTCATTTCATTTGATATTCTTTTATCTCTCACTCAATATACTTATAATCTCTTTAATGTTAAAAGATTAAAATAAATTTTCTTACGTAGATATGAATTTCATTCAAAAAACCATAGTCGACGCAAATAAAATGATTTTATATCATCTAATTCACTGAAGATATCATTGAATTTATGTAAAGCAATAAGATAAAAAATAACCAAAAGAGGGAAAATATCACTAATGTTATGTCGATGATTCCAAACTCCTATTAATAACAATTAATTTTCATTTTATTTGATATTCTGTTATCTCTTACTCATAATACTTATAAATGTTTAAAGATTGAAAAAATAATATTCTTACGTAGCTATAAATTTCTTTTAAAACACTATAGTCGACGTAAATAAAATTATATTATTTCATCTCACTCAAAAAATAAATCATTGAAATTAAGTACGGCAATAAGATAAGGCATAACCAAAAAGGGGAAAATGTCAGTAATTTTATGGTCAAACATTTCAAAAACCTAATAAGTACATTTAATTTTCATTTCATTTAATATTCTTTTATCTCTCACTCAATATACTTATAATCTCTTTAATGTTAAAAGATTAAAATAAATTTTCTTACGTAGATATGAATTTCATTCAAAAAACCATAGTCGACGCAAATAAAATGATTTTATATCATCTAATTCACTAAAGATATCATTGAATTTATGTAAAGCAATAAGATAAAAAATAACCAAAAGAGGGAAAATATCACTAATGTTATGTCGATGATTCTAAACTCCTATTAATAACAATTAGTTTTTATTTTATTTGATATTCTGTTGTCTCTTACTCATAATACTTATAATCTCTGTAATGTTTAAAGATTGAAATAATAATATTCTTACGTAGCTATAAATTTCTTTTAAAACACTATAGTCGATGTAAATAAAATTATTTTATTTCATCTCACTCAAAAAATAAATCATTGAAATTAAGTACGGCAATAAGATAAAACATAACCAAAAGAGGGAAAATATCAGTAATTTTATGGTCAAACATTTCAAATACCTAATAAGTACATTTAATTTTCATTTCATTTGATATTCTTTTATCTCTCACTCAATATACTTATAATCTCTTTAATGTTAAAAGATTAAAATAAATTTTCTTACATAGATATGAATTTCATTCAAAAAACCATAGTCGACGCAAATAAAATGATTTTATATCATCTAATTCACTAAAGATATCATTGAATTTATGTAAAGCAATAAGATAAAAAATAACCAAAAGAGGGAAAATATCACTAATGTTATGTCGATGATTCCAAACTCCTATTAATAACAATTAATTTTCATTTTATTTGATATTCTGTTATCTCTTACTCATAATACTTATAAATGTTTAAAGATTGAAAAAATAATATTCTTACGTAGCTATAAATTTCTTTTAAAACACTATAGTCGACGTAAATAAAATTATTTTATTTCATCTCACTCAAAAAATAAATCATTGAAATTAAGTACGGCAATAAGATAAGGCATAACCAAAACAGGGAAAATGTCAGTAATTTTATGGTCAAACATTTCAAAAACCTAATAAGTACATTTAATTTTCATTTCATTTGATATTCTTTTATCTCTCACTCAATATACTTATAATCTCTTTAATGTTAAAAGATTAAAATAAATTTTCTTACGTAGATATGAATTTCATTCAAAAAACCATAGTCGACGCAAATAAAATGATTTTATATCATCTAATTCACTAAAGATATCATTGAATTTATGTAAAGCAATAAGATAAAAAATAACCAAAAGAGGGAAAATATCACTAATGTTATGTCGATGATTCCAAACTCCTATTAATAACAATTTTCATTTTATTTGATATTCTGTTATCTCTTACTCATATTACTTATAAATGTTTAAAGATTGAAAAAATAATATTCTTACGTAGCTATAAATTTCTTTTAAAACACTATAGTCGACGTAAATAAAATTATTTTATTTCATCTCGCTCAATGAATAAATCATTGAAATTAAGTACGGCAATAAGATAAGGCATAACCAAAAAGGGGAAAATGTCAGTAATTTTATGGTCAAACATTTCAAAAACCTAATAACTACATTTAATTTTCATTTCATTTGATATTCTTTTATCTCTCACTCAATATACTTATAATCTCTTTAATGTTAAAAGATTAAAATAAATTTTCTTACGTAGATTTGAATTTCATTCAAAAAACCATAGTCGACGCAAATAAAATGATTTTATATCATCTAATTCACTAAAGATATCATTGAATTTATGTAAAGCAATAAGATAAAAAATAACCAATGGAGGGAAAATATCACTAATGTTATGTCGATGATTCCAAACTCCTATTAATAACAATTAATTTTCATTTTATTTGATATTCTGTTATCTCTTACACATAAGACTTATAATGTTTAAAGATTGAAAAAAATAATATTCTTACGTAGCTATAAATTTCTTTTAAAACACTATAGTCGACGTAAATAAAATTATTTTATTTCATCTCGCTCAATGAATAAATCATTGAAATTAAGTACGGCAATAAGATAAGGCATAACCAAAAAGGGGAAAATGTCAGTAATTTTATGGTCAAACATTTCAAAAACCTAATAACTACATTTAATTTTCATTTCATTTGATATTCTTTTATCTCTCACTCAATATACTTATAATCTCTTTAATGTTAAAAGATTAAAATAAATTTTCTTACGTAGATTTGAATTTCATTCAAAAAACCATAGTCGACGCAAATAAAATGATTTTATATCATCTAATTCACTAATGATATCATTGAATTTATGTAAAGCAATAAGATAAAAAATAACCAATGGAGGGAAAATATCACTAATGTTATGTCGATGATTCCAAACTCCTATTAATAACAATTAATTTTCATTTTATTTGATATTCTGTTATCTCTTACACATAAGACTTATAATGTTTAAAGATTGAAAAAAATAATATTCTTACGTAGCTATAAATTTCTTTTAAAACACTATAGTCGACGTAAATAAAATTATTTTATTTCATCTCACTCAAAAAATAAATCATTGAAATTAAGTACGGCAATAAGATAAGGCATAACCAAAAAGGGGAAAATGTCAGTAATTTTATGGTCAAACATTTCAAAAACCTAATAAGTACATTTAATTTTCATTTCATTTAATATTCTTTTATCTCTCACTCAATATACTTATAATCTCTTTAATGTTAAAAGATTAAAATAAATTTTCTTACGTAGATATGAATTTCATTCAAAAAACCATAGTCGACGCAAATAAAATGATTTTATATCATCTAATTCACTAAAGATATCATTGAATTTATATAAAGCAATAAGATAAAAAATAACCAAAAGAGGGAAAATATCACTAATGTTATGTCGATGATTCCAAACTCCTATTAATAACAATTAATTTTCATTTTATTTGATATTCTGTTATCTCTTACACATAAGACTTATAATGTTTAAAGATTGAAAAAAATAATATTCTTACGTAGCTATAAATTTCTTTTAAAACACTATAGTCGACGTAAATAAAATTATTTTATTTCATCTCACTCGAAAAATAAATCATTGAAATTAAGTACGGCAATAAGATAAAACATAACCATAAGAGGGAAAATATCAGTAATTTTATGGTCAAACATTTCAAAAACCTAATAAGTACATTTAATTTTCATTTCATTTGATATTCTTTTATCTCTCACTCAATATACTTATAATCTCTTTAATGTTAAAAGATTAAAATAAATTTTCTTACGTAGATATGAATTTCATTCAAAAAACCATAGTCGACGCAAATAAAATGATTTTATATCATCTAATTCACTAAAGATATCATTGAATTGATGTAAAGCAATAAGATAAAAAATAACCAAAAGAGGGAAAATATCACTAATGTTATGTCGATGATTCTAAACTCCTATTAATAACAATTAGTTTTTATTTTATTTGATATTCTGTTATCTCTTACTCATAATACTTATAATCTCTGTAATGTTTAAAGATTGAAAAAATAATATTCTTACGTAGCTATGAATTTCTTTTAAAACACTATAGTCGACGTAAATAAAATTATTTTATTTCATCTCACTCAAAAAATAAATCATTGAAATTAAGTACGGCAATAGGATAAGGCATAACCAAAACAGGGAAAATGTCAGTAATTTTATGGTCAAACATTTCAAATACCTAATAAGTACAATTAATTGTCATTTCATTTGATATTCTTTTATCTCTCACTCAATATACTTATAATCTCTTTAATGTTAAAAGATTAAAATAAATTTTCTTACGTAGATATGAATTTCATTCAAAAAACCATAGTCGACGCAAATAAAATGATTTTATATCATCTAATTCACTAAAGATATCATTGAATTGATGTAAAGCAATAAGATAAAAAATAACCAAAAGAGGGAAAATATCACTAATGTTATGTCGATGATTCTAAACTCCTATTAATAACAATTAGTTTTTATTTTATTTGATATTCTGTCTTCTCTTACTCATAATACTTATAATCTCTGTAATGTTTAAAGATTGAAAAAATAATATTCTTACGTAGCTATAAATTTCTTCTAAAACACTATAGTCGACGTGAATAAAATTATTTTATTTCATCTCACTCCAAAAATAAATCATTGAAATTAAGTACGGCAATAAGATAAAACATAACCAAAAGAGGGAAAATATCAGTAATTTTATGGTCAAACATTTCAAATACCTAATAAGTACAATTAATTTTCATTTCATTTGATATTCTTTTATCTCTCACTCAATATACTTATAATCTCTTTAATGTTAAAAGATTAAAATAAATTTTCTTACGTAGATATGAATTTCATTCAAAAAACCATAGTCGACGCAAATAAAATGATTTTATATCATCTAATTCACTGAAGATATCATTGAATTTATGTAAAGCAATAAGATAAAAAATAACCAAAAGAGGGAAAATATCACTAATGTTATGTCGATGATTCCAAACTCCTATTAATAACAATTAATTTTCATTTTATTTGATATTCTGTTATCTCTTACTCATAATACTTATAAATGTTTAAAGATTGAAAAAATAATATTCTTACGTAGCTATAAATTTCTTTTAAAACACTATAGTCGACGTAAATAAAATTATATTATTTCATCTCACTCAAAAAATAAATCATTGAAATTAAGTACGGCAATAAGATAAGGCATAACCAAAAAGGGGAAAATGTCAGTAATTTTATGGTCAAACATTTCAAAAACCTAATAAGTACATTTAATTTTCATTTCATTTAATATTCTTTTATCTCTCACTCAATATACTTATAATCTCTTTAATGTTAAAAGATTAAAATAAATTTTCTTACGTAGATATGAATTTCATTCAAAAAACCATAGTCGACGCAAATAAAATGATTTTATATCATCTAATTCACTAAAGATATCATTGAATTTATGTAAAGCAATAAGATAAAAAATAACCAAAAGAGGGAAAATATCACTAATGTTATGTCGATGATTCTAAACTCCTATTAATAACAATTAGTTTTTATTTTATTTGATATTCTGTTGTCTCTTACTCATAATACTTATAATCTCTGTAATGTTTAAAGATTGAAATAATAATATTCTTACGTAGCTATAAATTTCTTTTAAAACACTATAGTCGATGTAAATAAAATTATTTTATTTCATCTCACTCAAAAAATAAATCATTGAAATTAAGTACGGCAATAAGATAAAACATAACCAAAAGAGGGAAAATATCAGTAATTTTATGGTCAAACATTTCAAATACCTAATAAGTACATTTAATTTTCATTTCATTTGATATTCTTTTATCTCTCACTCAATATACTTATAATCTCTTTAATGTTAAAAGATTAAAATAAATTTTCTTACGTAGATATGAATTTCATTTAAAAAACCATAGTCGACGCAAATAAAATGATTTTATATCATCTAGTTCACTAAAGATATCATTGAATTGATGTAAAGCAACAAGATAAAAAATAACCAAAAGAGGGAAAATATCACTAATGTTATGTCGATGATTCTAAACTCCTATTAATAACAATTAGTGTTTATTTAATTTGATATTCTGTTATCTCTTACTCATAATACGTATAATCTCCGTAATGTTTAAAGATTGAAAAAATAATATTCTTACGTAGCTATAAATTTCTTTTAAAACACTATAGTCGACGTAAATAAAATTATTTTATTTCATCTCGCTCAATGAATAAATCATTGAAATTAAGTACGGCAATAAGATAAGGCATAACCAAAACAGGGAAAATGTCAGTAATTTTATGATCAAACATTTCAAATACCTAATAAGTACAATTAATTTTCATTTCATTTGATATTCTTTTATCTCTCACTCAATATACTTATAATCTCTTTAATGTTAAAAGATTAAAATAAATTTTCTTACATAGATATGAATTTCATTCAAAAAACCATAGTCGACGCAAATAAAATGATTTTATATCATCTAATTCACTAAAGATATCATTGAATTTATGTAAAGCAATAAGATAAAAAATAACCAAAAGAGGGAAAATATCACTAATGTTATGTCGATGATTCCAAACTCCTATTAATAACAATTAATTTTCATTTTATTTGATATTCTGTTATCTCTTACTCATAATACTTATAAATGTTTAAAGATTGAAAAAATAATATTCTTACGTAGCTATAAATTTCTTTTAAAACACTATAGTCGACGTAAATAAAATTATTTTATTTCATCTTACTCAAAAAATAAATCATTGAAATTAAGTACGGCAATAAGATAAGGCATAACCAAAACAGGGAAAATGTCAGTAATTTTATGGTCAAACATTTCAAAAACCTAATAAGTACATTTAATTTTCATTTCATTTGATATTCTTTTATCTCTCACTCAATATACTTATAATCTCTTTAATGTTAAAAGATTAAAATAAATTTTCTTACGTAGATATGAATTTCATTCAAAAAACCATAGTCGACGCAAATAAAATGATTTTATATCATCTAATTCACTAAAGATATCATTGAATTTATGTAAAGCAATAAGATAAAAAATAACCAAAAGAGGGAAAATATCACTAATGTTATGTCGATGATTCCAAACTCCTATTAATAACAATTTTCATTTTATTTGATATTCTGTTATCTCTTACTCATATTACTTATAAATGTTTAAAGATTGAAAAAATAATATTCTTACGTAGCTATAAATTTCTTTTAAAACACTATAGTCGACGTAAATAAAATTATTTTATTTCATCTCGCTCAATGAATAAATCATTGAAATTAAGTACGGCAATAAGATAAGGCATAACCAAAACAGGGAAAATGTCAGTAATTTTATGATCAAACATTTCAAATACCTAATAAGTACAATTAATTTTCATTTCATTTGATATTCTTTTATCTCTCACTCAATATACTTATAATCTCTTTAATGTTAAAAGATTAAAATAAATTTTCTTACGTAGATATGAATTTCATTCAAAAAACCATAGTCGACGCAAATAAAATGATTTTATATCATCTAATTCACTAAAGATATCATTGAATTTATGTAAAGCAATAAGATAAAAAATAACCAAAAGAGGGAAAATATCACTAATGTTATGTCGATGATTCCAAACTCCTATTAATAACAATTAATTTTCATTTTATTTGATATTCTGTTATCTCTTACTCATAATACTTATAAATGTTTAAAGATTGAAAAAATAATATTCTTACGTAGCTATAAATTTCTTTTAAAACACTATAGTCGACGTAAATAAAATTATTTTATTTCATCTCACTCAAAAAATAAATCATTGAAATTAAGTACGGCAATAAGATAAGGCATAACCAAAACAGGGAAAATGTCAGTAATATTATGGTCAAACATTTCAAAAACCTAATAAGTACATTTAATTTTCATTTCATTTGATATTCTTTTATCTCTCACTCAATATACTTATAATCTCTTTAATGTTAAAAGATTAAAATAAATTTTCTTACGTAGATATGAATTTCATTAAAAAAACCATAGTCGACGCAAATAAAATGATTTTATATCATCTAATTCACTAAAGATATCATTGAATTTATGTAAAGCAATAAGATAAAAAATAACCAAAAGAGGGAAAATATCACTAATGTTATGTCGATGATTCCAAACTCCTATTAATAACAATTAATTTTCATTTTATTTGATATTCTGTTATCTCTTACTCATAATACTTATAAATGTTTAAAGATTGAAAAAATAATATTCTTACGTAGCTATAAATTTCTTTTAAAACACTATAGTCGATGTAAATAAAATTATTTTATTTCATCTCACTCAAAAAATAAATCATTGAAATTAAGTACGGCAATAAGATAAAACATAACCAAAAGAGGGAAAATATCAGTAATTTTATGGTCAAACATTTCAAAAACCTAATAAGTACATTTAATTTTCATTTCATTTAATATTCTTTTATCTCTCACTCAATATACTTATAATCTCTTTAATGTTAAAAGATTAAAATAAATTTTCTTACGTAGATATGAATTTCATTCAAAAAACCATAGTCGACGCAAATAAAATGATTTTATATCATCTAATTCACTAAAGATATCATTGAATTTATGTAAAGCAATAAGATAAAAAATAACCAAAAGAGGGAAAATATCACTAATGTTATGTCGATGATTCTAAACTCCTATTAATAACAATTAGTTTTTATTTTATTTGATATTCTGTTGTCTCTTACTCATAATACTTATAATCTCTGTAATGTTTAAAGATTGAAAAAATAATATTCTTACGTAGCTATAAATTTCTTTTAAAACACTATAGTCGACGTAAATAAAATTATTTTATTTCATCTCACTCAATAAATAAATCATTGAAATTAAGTACGGCAATAAGATAAGGCATAACCAAAATAGGGAAAATGTCAGTAATTTTATGGTCAAACATTTCAAATACCTAATAAGTACAATTAATTTTCATTTCATTTGATATTCTTTTATCTCTCACTCAATATACTTATAATCTCTTTAATGTCAAAAGATTAAAATAAATTTTCTTACGTAGATATGAATTTCATTCAAAAAACCATAGTCGACGCAAATAAAATGATTTTATATCATCTAATTCACTAAAGATATCATTGAATTGATGTAAAGCAATAAGATAAAAAATAACCAAAAGAGGGAAAATATCACTAATGTTATGTCGATGATTCTAAACTCCTATTAATAATAATTAGTTTTTATTTTATTTGATATTCTGTCATCTCTTACTCATAATACTTATAATCTCTGTAATGTTTAAAGATTGAAAAAATAATATTCTTACGTAGCTATAAATTTCTTCTAAAACACTATAGTCGACGTGAATAAAATTATTTTATTTCATCTCACTCAAAAAATAAATCATTGAAATTAAGTAAGGCAATAAGATAAAACATAACCAAAAGAGGGAAAATATCAGTAATTTTATGGTCAAACATTTCAAACACCTAATAAGTACAATTAATTTTCATTTCATTTGATATTCTTTTATCTCTCACTCAATATACTTATAATCTCTTTAATGTTAAAAGATTAAAATAAATTTTCTTACGTAGATATGAATTTCATTCAAAAAACCATAGTCGACGCAAATAAAATGATTTTATATCATCTAATTCACTAAAGATATCATTGAATTTATGTAAAGCAATAAGATAAAAAATAACCAAAAGAGGGAAAATATCACTAATGTTATGTCGATGATTCCAAACTCCTATTAATAACAATTAATTTTCATTTTATTTGATATTCTGTTATCTCTTACTCATAATACTTATAAATGTTTAAAGATTGAAAAAATAATATTCTTACGTAGCTATAAATTTCTTTTAAAACACTATAGTCGACGTAAATAAAATTATTTTATTTCATCTCACTCAAAAAATAAATCATTGAAATTAAGTACGGCAATAAGATAAGGCATAACCAAAACAGGGAAAATGTCAGTAATTTTATGGTCAAACATTTCAAAAACCTAATAAGTACATTTAATTTTCATTTCATTTGATATTCTTTTATCTCTCACTCAATATACTTATAATCTCTTTAATGTTAAAAGATTAAAATAAATTTTCTTACGTAGATATGAATTTCATTAAAAAAACCATAGTCGACGCAAATAAAATGATTTTATATCATCTAATTCACTAAAGATATCATTGAATTTATGTAAAGCAATAAGATAAAAAATAACCAAAAGAGGGAAAATATCACTAATGTTATGTCGATGATTCCAAACTCCTATTAATAACAATTAATTTTCATTTTATTTGATATTCTGTTATCTCTTACTCATAATACTTATAAATGTTTAAAGATTGAAAAAATAATATTCTTACGTAGCTATAAATTTCTTTTAAAACACTATAGTCGACGTAAATAAAATTATATTATTTCATCTCACTCAAAAAATAAATCATTGAAATTAAGTACGGCAATAAGATAAGGCATAACCAAAAAGGGGAAAATGTCAGTAATTTTATGGTCAAACATTTCAAAAACCTAATAAGTACATTTAATTTTCATTTCATTTAATATTCTTTTATCTCTCACTCAATATACTTATAATCTCTTTAATGTTAAAAGATTAAAATAAATTTTCTTACGTAGATATGAATTTCATTCAAAAAACCATAGTCGACGCAAATAAAGTGAATTTATATCATCTAATTCACTAAAGATATCATTGAATTGATGTAAAGCAATAAGATAAAAAATAACCAAAAGAGGGAAAATATCACTAATGTTATGTCGATGATTCTAAACTCCTATTAATAACAATTAGTTTTTATTTTATTTGATATTCTGTTGTCTCTTACTCATAATACTTATAATCTCTGTAATGTTTAAAGATTGAAAAAATAATATTCTTACGTAGCTATAAATTTCTTTTAAAACACTATAGTCGACGTAAATAAAATTATTTTATTTCATCTCACTCAATAAATAAATCATTGAAATTAAGTACGGCAATAAGATAAGGCATAACCAAAATAGGGAAAATGTCAGTAATTTTATGGTCAAACATTTCAAATACCTAATAAGTACAATTAATTTTCATTTCATTTGATATTCTTTTATCTCTCACTCAATATACTTATAATCTCTTTAATGTTAAAAGATTAAAATAAATTTTCTTACGTAGATATGAATTTCATTCAAAAAACCATAGTCGACGCAAATAAAATGATTTTATATCATCTAATTCACTAAAGATATCATTGAATTTATGTAAAGCAATAAGATAAAAAATAACCAAAAGAGGGAAAATATCACTAATGTTATGTCGATGATTCCAAACTCCTATTAATAACAATTAATTTTCATTTTATTTGATATTCTGTTATCTCTTACTCATAATACTTATAAATGTTTAAAGATTGAAAAAATAATATTCTTACGTAGCTATAAATTTCTTTTAAAACACTATAGTCGACGTAAATAAAATTATTTTATTTCATCTCACTCAAAAAATAAATCATTGAAATTAAGTACGGCAATAAGATAAGGCATAACCAAAACAGGGAAAATGTCAGTAATTTTATGGTCAAACATTTCAAAAACCTAATAAGTACATTTAATTTTCATTTCATTTGATATTCTTTTATCTCTCACTCAATATACTTATAATCTCTTTAATGTTAAAAGATTAAAATAAATTTTCTTACGTAGATATGAATTTCATTCAAAAAACCATAGTCGACGCAAATAAAATGATTTTATATCATCTAATTCACTAAAGATATCATTGAATTTATGTAAAGCAATAAGATAAAAAATAACCAAAAGAGGGAAAATATCACTAATGTTATGTCGATGATTCCAAACTCCTATTAATAACAATTAATTTTCATTTTATTTGATATTCTGTTATCTCTTACTCATAATACTTATAAATGTTTAAAGATTGAAAAAATAATATTCTTACGTAGCTATAAATTTCTTTTAAAACACTATAGTCGACGTAAATAAAATTATATTATTTCATCTCACTCAAAAAATAAATCATTGAAATTAAGTACGGCAATAAGATAAGGCATAACCAAAAAGGGGAAAATGTCAGTAATTTTATGGTCAAACATTTCAAAAACCTAATAAGTACATTTAATTTTCATTTCATTTAATATTCTTTTATCTCTCACTCAATATACTTATAATCTCTTTAATGTTAAAAGATTAAAATAAATTTTCTTACGTAGATATGAATTTCATTCAAAAAACCATAGTCGACGCAAATAAAGTGATTTTATATCATCTAATTCACTAAAGATATCATTGAATTGATGTAAAGCAATAAGATAAAAAATAACCAAAAGAGGGAAAATATCACTAATGTTATGTCGATGATTCTAAACTCCTATTAATAACAATTAGTTTTTATTTTATTTGATATTCTGTTGTCTCTTACTCATAATACTTATAATCTCTGTAATGTTTAAAGATTGAAAAAATAATATTCTTACGTAGCTATAAATTTCTTTTAAAACACTATAGTCGACGTAAATAAAATTATTTTATTTCATCTCACTCAATAAATAAATCATTGAAATTAAGTACGGCAATAAGATAAGGCATAACCAAAATAGGGAAAATGTCAGTAATTTTATGGTCAAACATTTCAAATACCTAATAAGTACAATTAATTTTCATTTCATTTGATATTCTTTTATCTCTCACTCAATATACTTATAATCTCTTTAATGTTAAAAGATTAAAATAAATTTTCTTACGTAGATATGAATTTCATTAAAAAAAAACCATAGTCGACGCAAATAAAATGATTTTATATCATCTAATTCACTAAAGATATCATTGAATTTATGTAAAGCAATAAGATAAAAAATAACCAAAAGAGGGAAAATATCACTAATGTTATGTCGATGATTCCAAACTCCTATTAATAACAATTAATTTTCATTTTATTTGATATTCTGTTATCTCTTACTCATAATACTTATAAATGTTTAAAGATTGAAAAAATAATATTCTTACGTAGCTATAAATTTCTTTTAAAACACTATAGTCGACGTAAATAAAATTATTTTATTTCATCTCACTCAAAAAATAAATCATTGAAATTAAGTACGGCAATAAGATAAGGCATAACCAAAAAGGGGAAAATGTCAGTAATTTTATGGTCAAACATTTCAAAAACCTAATAAGTACATTTAATTTTCATTTCATTTAATATTCTTTTATCTCTCACTCAATATACTTATAATCTCTTTAATGCTAAAAGATTAAAATAAATTTTCTTACGTAGATATGAATTTCATTCAAAAAACCATAGTCGACGCAAATAAAATTATTTTATATCATCTAATTCACTAAAGATACCATTGAATTTATGTAAAGCAATAAGATAAAAAATAACCAAAAGAGGGAAAATATCACTAATGTTATGTCGATGATTCCAAACACCTATTAATAACAATTAATTTTTATTTCATTTGATATTCTTTTATCTCTTACTCAATATACTTATAATCTCTTTATTGTTAAAAGATTGAAAAAATAATATTCTTACGTAGATATGAATTTCTTTCAAAACACTTTGGGAGTCGTAAATAAAATTATTTTATTCATCTCAATCACCCAAGAAACGATTGAAATTATCTACGGCAATAAGTTAAAACATAACCAAAGGAGGGAAAATATTTATGTTAAACATTTCAAATACCTAATAAGCACATTTTATTTTAATTTCATTTCATGTTCTTTTATATCTTACTCATAATACTTATAATCTCTTTTATGTTAAAAGATTAAAATAAATTTTCTTACGTAGATATGAATTTCATTCACGGTACCATCGTAGACGTAAATAAAATTATTTTATATCTTATTCACAAAAGATATCATTGAATTTTTGTAAAGCAATAAAATAAAAAATAACCAAAAGGGGGAAAATATCACTGTTTTGTCGATGATTCCAAACACCTATTAATAAAAATTAATTTTTATTTTATGTTATTCTGTTATCTCTTAGTCATAATACTTACAATCTCTATATTGTTTAAAGATTGAAAAAATAATATTCTTACGTAGATATAAACTGTATAGTCGACGTAAATAAAATTATTTTATATCATCCCACTCAAAAAAGAAATCATTGAAATTATGTAAAGCAATAAGATAAAATATAACCATAAAAGGGAGAATATCACTTATTTAATGACAATTTTAAACACCTAATCAGAACATTCAATTTTCATTTTATTTGATATTCTTTTATCTCTTACTCACAACACTTATAATTTCTTTAATATTAAAAGATTGAAAAAAATTATTTTTACATAGATATGAATTTCTTCCAAAACACTTTAGTCGATGTAAGTAAAATTATTTTATATCATCAAATTCACGAAAAAAAATCATTGAATCGTAAATACATATGCATGTCGTATATGTTTAATTGTGGTAGATAGAATTGTCTGTTTTAGATATGTTTTATTGTCGTAGATACAAATTTATGTTCGATAGGAATTTCTTGTCGTAGAAGAAAATTTACGTCATAGGGAAGATCAAAACAGGGAAAATATCAGCAATTTTTAACATTACAAATACCTCATCAGGACATTTAATTTGATTTTTACGAATCTCTTACTCATAATAACTCCTATAATGTTAAAGAATATGAAAAAATAATGTTCATATGTAGCTACGAATTTCATTCAAAACACCATAGTCAACATAAATAAAATTATTTTGTTATATCTCATTCACCAAAGAAATCATTGACAGAGTAAAAACTTATTTTTTTTAATGTATATGAAACTTTTTTTACAAAAACAAAAGGATTAATCTAAATATATAAATATTAAATGTGTATATATTTATTATGTAATATATTATTAGCCCGGTACTAATAGCCTAGAAGTTATGAAAATAAGAGAGAAAGACACAACTGCAGAGACTACCTCAATCTGATCAGTTGCTCCGAGGGCACAGATCACTGGTTGATGATGGGAAATTCCGCTAAGTGGGATTGATGATGACCACTTAGCGGATGTACATTACAGGTATGATGTAGCATCCATCTTACCCTGTTAGCTATAAGAAGGTGAAATATGATTTTTGGCAATGTTACTTTAAGGGTGGAAATAAGAGTATAAGCCAGCTTATGGTGTGCTTAGTAATTCTAAAAATTAATTAGTACCCACATTTTTTAATGCAATGTGAGAACACTGTCAAAAAAAAAACAGATGACCTATGGCTTGCGGCAATCAATAAAACCTTTTGTCAAATTTAAAATTTGTTTTCTGACATTCTAAATGATATTACTACATTATTTAAATGATTTGATTATTGTAGAATTCTACAAATTTAGAACAATAAAACGTTAAACACATCGCATAATGGTATGTTTAGATTTGGAAAAAATCTTAACTTCGAGGTTCAAAAACTGTTTTATGGAGGCAATAGTCATAGATTGGAGATAATTGCCACTAGTTTAATTATCTTGTAAGTTATTATTCAGCCAATTATGTTAATTATTAATTAGTGCTTTCCTTAATTGTGATTTTATAAAAAGTATATTTTTTTAAGAAATTAGGGACTAGGATGTTTTCTCTTTCAGAACAGAAGAGAATCATGGTGGGAATGGTTAAATGTTAAGTAATAGATTTGGACAAAAGTTTAATCATCAAGAAGTGAGGACTTTAATATCAGGAGCAGTAAATGTGAAATTTGGTAACATTTTGATGTTTGCGAAAGCTTTTACAAAAGACAAGACATCAATTGTTAGGAATCACAGAAACAGTATGTTAAATCAGAAGTTAGTTTTTACCTTAACGATTAGGTCTTTGGTTTAAGAGAAATAAGGAATTATTAAAAAAGGTGATTTACTTTTAAGAAAAAGAAGAAATTACTAATTTAAAAAAAGTTAAAATTAAAAAAAATTAAATGCAATATCACATTAAAAGTATTTAGTTAAAGTGTTTATCATTTATAAGGAGAAACAGTTATATAAAATGTAGCTATTAGGAAATTTAATCAGTACCCTGGGATTTCTTAACGGAATAAACTTGATAAAAACTAGCTGGTGCAATTTAAAAAGTCAGTCACGCAGGAGCTGCATAACTTTCCTCAGAATTTTTGTAATGTAGACTACATTACTGAATAATTTGCTGTAAATAACCTATATAAATCAAATAAAACCTGAATAGTTCTGCTCATTTACGTTTCTTATGAGAACTGTTTAATAATTGATTTTGTAATTAATTTGCTTCCAGAGTTATGTTAAAACTCTGTGATACTGTACTACTTAATAAATACACAAAAACTTCATTTTCTGTCTTTCGATCTGACGCAGGAACAGGATACAGTCCGCCTAGTGGGAGATAGCGCTCCTCTCTTTGGGAACCTACGTCTGGCGGGCTAATTCTAATGAAACAGAGTTTGAAGTAAACCCTCCTTTCCAATAGACCGATTTACTTTATTTTTACAACACAACTACTACTACTAAATTTGCGTTTCGGGTCCGGGGTAAGCCTCCCCTCCCGGTGGACCAATTAGGTCGTTAACGCTATATGCCACGTTTCATGAAGAGAAAACAAAAACTCTGGCCGCTATCGTGTTAACAGACACACATATATATATATATATATATATATATATATATATATACATACATATATATATATATATACATACATACATATATATATATATATATATATATATATATATATATATGTATATATATACATACATACACATATATATATATATATATATATACACACCTATGTATACACATATGGAACCAGAAGAGTTGGCACACCCAAGCTGAGACGGCAAGATGGAGTAGCCGCCTACTCGGAGTCCGGAACTGGAAAGAGGCAGCACAAGACAGTGACAACTGGCAGAAGCTGATTTTGGAGGCCATGTCTCACTAGTGGGATGTAGCGCCAAGGAAGTAAGTAAATATATAGATATAAATTTTAACCAGGGTCATTTTCAGTGTCTACTAGGTAGGATCGATAAAGATTTGAAGAAATTTTTCAAAAATTCCGTCATGAGTGCAACCTCAATAGCTACTTTCCTTCGGAAGAAAGTTCTAAAATTGCTAAACCATGAGGGACAATACACTAAAAATTATCTGTCAAACAACATTTATAAACCAATTTTTAATCGGCAAAAGAAATAATTATAATTTTGCAATTATTATGCATGCAACCAAATCCCACCTACCTACTTGAATTATTACTTAACCAAATCCTACCTACTTGAATTATTAGTTAAAAATTAAATCCAGTATCACATTAACCCTATCGAGCTGGCTGGAGTGGTATGAGCAAGGGTACCTGGGGATGGGACCCCCCCATACCTGCCTGTCAAAATCTTGGAATACTCTTCAATATTACTTCCTGGAGTTAGGGAAGGGCCTGGCTGTATGCTCTTTTTAAAATACAACTAATACTGATTTATTCAAAAACACTAACTTATAGAACCAAATACAACAAAAGAAAAGAAGCGACCCTCCTTATACGATACACTGTGAGGTGACTGCTGGAGAAGCCCACAGTCATCAGTCACGGGTCTCTGCTGGCTGCTGAAGAAGCCCACCGCCCAGAAAGGGTTAAAATTATTTAGTTAAAGTGTTTTTCATTTGTAAGTAGATAGTTATATAAAATGTAGCTATTAGGAAATTGAATCAGTACCCTAGAAATTGCAGATATGATAAATAATTGCAAAATGAACAGGTGTTTCTAAACAATGTTAGAAAAATTAAATAATATGAGTCAAGCGGAATTTCACATGCATACAGCTTTTTAAAATATAAATAAAACTTAGCTTTTGGTAACAGAAATAGAACTTAAGGTCTTTCGAAGTGTGAAAAAGATTTCTTTATGGAATAAACTTGATAAAAACTAGCTGATGTAATTAAACAATGCTACACCATGATGGAAAATACACTAAACATTATCTGTGAAATAACATTTCTTGAATATAAACCAATTTTTAATCGGTAAAAGAAATTATTTTGCAACTATTATGCACGCAACCAAATCCTATCTACTGCAATTATTACTACTTATATCTTAGATCAAATTCACTTATTTATACTCAATAAACGTAGATATATATAAGATTTGGATTATTTTACAGTACGTAGTTTGCTTAGGTATCAAGGAATGTCCTAGAATGAAATAGTTTGTACGAAGCCTAGCCCATGTAGTCAATTGTAGTTTTTCGCATATTAATAAGATATATAATTCTATAAACTTAACCTTCACTAAAATTCATATACAACTTATATTTATTTACGATAATGTTTATAAAAATCTAAATTGTTAGAGCTACCACTAACCTGAATTTTTCGCTGGCTGTAGCTATACAGGATTAACTCATGACTATCTGTAATATAAATTTCTTAGGAGGAAAAAATTGTAACAAGAAATTGGTATTTTGATTTTATTTTTGTAGAAATCTACAAGTTCAGAATAATCAAAAGAAATATTTAATGTTGTACACATCACATTAGGGTATGTTCAGAGAATCTCTTGAAGAGATAAATTAAAAATAGAATTATAGTAGAACTATTCTATATGATTCATCAACAGTATTAGAGAACCTTCTAAAGCCCCGAATAATTGTAATAAAATATAATGTCCTTCGATAGGCATATAATAATTTAGTTATTCAAATGTATTCATAAATATAGATATTTCATGGAGTGCCATTATCAGTAGGCATAATCAGTCATGTATTAATATCTCTTAATAATATTTCCCAATATACAAAAACATTGTATAATATATTTCATGGGGCTTTTTGATAAAATCATTAACTGTTGATGAAATTATTTTGAACTCTTAAATAGCTAATTATGTTTGTTAAAATAAAACACCAACAAGAAAAATAATATATTTCCTCGGCACGACCATAGCATAAAAGATACGGTACGTCACCTACATAGGTTTTAAAACATCGAATGATTCATAAACAAAAAAAAAAATACACATACGATGGTTCTGTTTCTACAGTAAAACGTTTTTTTGTACAAAACCAATAAAATATTTTCTTGAAACAATAACTCAATATTTTAAAAAAACATTCAATCATTATTCATCTACATTATTCCAATGACCGAATTAGTAGGAAGATTCCTAGAAACAACCTAAAAAGTTTTGGTTTTTTTTTATCACAACTGTATATCCTGGTTTAACAATATTAACTGAGAAGAGTATACAAAATATAATCATTCTGGTGATGAAAAGTGGAGGACAATGTGGGTACTTTGGTTAGAAAATAGTCACTAGAGACACTAAATGTCATGAAAGTCTGTCTTAGGCACACGGAAAGCATCAGTCGAAGAAATGGAACATGGAAGATGGTTGATGTACCTCGCTACCTGACTGCTTTCGAGATTATTTTTCAGTTTCTTATCTAGAGAAAGGAAGATAACGAAAACATTTGTTAATAAACATAAGACTTATTTCTAAAAATCGAAACAGCAATCAAAATGAACGTCTGATCATAATTTATTAATACTAAGTGAAAAAGCAATTTCAAATAAATTCAGTAATCGAATAGATATTGTTTTTTATCAATTATAGCAATATCCAATAATTTTTAAAATTACCATAAAGTAGTGTTGATAGTAATATTCAATAATTTTCTGAATAATATTATATAAAAGTTTTAACTTAAAAAAACTTATGTATATTAAAAAAGGGAAAACAATAAATATAGATATTCAATTAGGCCTACCTATAATACCTTTCATTTGAGCCAGCGGCGAAAATCTAAGGCACCTCAATAGATAAGCAGAGGTCAACCGTAAACCCTCCTAACCCATGGCTTGTCTGCACAAACATCATTAACACATGCCTCGCATACCACGAGGATTAAGTTTATAAGGATCTTAAGATTTTCCCTAGTCTTTTTGTAAAAAATACAAAAATGGTATAAAGGGAAAAGTGACTAAAGCATAAACCAAACCACATTTATACAGATAATAGTTAATGGCAATATAACTTTAAATATATCCTTATCAAAAAAAGGTAAGTTAATAAGTGAAAAGGCAATAAAAATAATGTTATATTCCCATTTCATTGGCTAAGTGAGGTTAGATAAAAAAGAAGGGTACACTAAAGAAGTAAGACTCTAAAATAGTTTAAAAACATACATGTTCCATACCAAATAGCCTAGTTAATTCCTTTTCTACAATACACACTCGAGCAAATTTGTTACTTTACTATCTTTCATAATAAGCACAATAACATTCGAGGCCAAATTAATACGAAGGATTAATATTTTACTGCAATCCCCATAAAGTGTATGCCATTCAAAGTTACAAATCTTTGTGCAATCATATCTACGTGGAAGGACCATTGCTCAATAATTTAATGACACCTGAAATTAATTACAGAAATATAAAAGCATAAAACATTACTCTTGAGAGATAACATACCAGTTAAAGAGTGGTTTTACAGACATACTTTACACAAATGAAGAAGCCAGGCACTCCCACACAGGCAATAATGGCAAGGATTAATCTTTTCGTCCTAAGTTGTGATAGATTTAGCACTAATATTTTTAATATTGTTTTACTTTAGTAATAATAAAAATTAATAGCATTAACACATTAGCATCCACTTTTTTAATCGCAAAGTCAGCAATAGCCAGTATTTACCAAACCAACGATCATAGCTAATTTGAAGTGCTAGAAGAGAAAAATAGCACAAAATCGCATTATTACATGGATTTATTAACTGTCTAAAAGTTGATGTTAAGATTTCTTTGTTACTGTTGATTGTAAATAATACTACAAATGAAAAGTATTTAGAAGCATTTAATGTCATCACAAGTTCTGATTATTCAGCAGGGGGGGGGGCTTTAAACATTAACTTCTTTTTATCTTCTTTTACTTTTAGAAATCTATTTCTGTATTAATTTAGAAATCTACTATTTCTGTCTTTTCTTACTTGTAGAAATTTACTATTAAAAATTAATGAGGTTATTACATTACATTATTTAGGCAATTCAAATGCAGTAAAAAAAGAATATTGTCATTGTTAAAGAAGTTTAAAGAGGGCAATATTTAATTTAAGTGTAGAGAATAGTGAAGAGAGATGAGGAGCATGCAAAAAACAGTAACATTTAATGAACAGTATAACCTAGTAAATCCAGAGTGACCTTCATTTTTAAGGATAATTTTAACTTATAACTGACTGGCAATAGAACTAAATTGTTTTTTGGAAGTTGCTTTTTTTATTTTTTGGAAAACATTTCACAGATGTGTTATGATTTTCTTTTTACGATTTGTAAGTTTTGTTAAAATAGCTTCCTAAAAAAACTTGTAGAATGGGATCCTAATCACCTGGATTTATTGATTTTACTGTGCTTTTACTTCTTATAATAAAAAAAAATGTCTAAACATCTCACCGCTTAACATAAACCACACAGCTACATCAGGACTGATAAGAATTAATGAGCCGAAATATACAAATTACTTCCCAAGTATTTGACGGACTCAGTAAACATCTGCTGTGATACAAAAGCAAGATATGTTTCAGCCAAGCTAGCAGGTTTCTGTAAATTACTAAGTTGTGCAAAAACAACAAAAATAAAGAAAATACAAAATTGAGAAACCGGGATTAAAATATATATAATGAAATCAGAGAGCAAACTAAATACTGTTAGTCATGACGTGTTTTTAAGTGGATTCTTACATGTTAATAACAAATAATTTAACTTCTATTAAAGAATAGTTTCATAATAAAAATGAATACATGCTTAAGAAAGAAAAGTTAACATTGAGCTATACCAATCTGTCAGATTATCTGATGGTGATAAACCAATAGAAACAGTGGAGGCCATGCTCACATTTAGTGCCAAGGCTGCTATACGGGCAACAGTCAATTACTCAAATCAAAAGAAACTTGCTTTTTAGAGAGACTGTTAGAAGAAATCATAAATAGAATTAAAGAATAGGTATGTTAAATTGAACCAATCATCGCTTGTTGAATCGCTGATGTCGGAATTCAGTAGAAATCAGAGTTAACGGTCGCCAAGTTCACGAAGTCCTGGGCTAAAATACTATAACAGATTCCATTAATTTGAAACAGGGGTCATTATCTAGTTTCAGAACACGATGGTTCGTAAATATATTGAGACAATGACCCCTTAATAACTATTTTTAAATGTATATTGGGAAAATTGTACAAAAATGTCTATTATTCAAGGCTCCATCATTAAAGAAATATGTTACTCATTAAGACTGAAGTTCACTGGAATAATACTGGAGAGGGACTTATCGTAGAGCATAAAGAGAATACAGATGTCTCCAAAATCCGCCCCACAATCATAGCAAGGTGCATGAGTAAACCGAAAACCATTGTATGCACAGCAGCATGTTTCTCAATCCCATCACTTGATATGTTCGAACCTGAATATACATAAGACAGAAAAAGTAAGGAAAGTCGTTTCAAAACGACATTAACTTTAAAATGTCATTTTTAATAAGATTATCATTATATTAGATTTTTAATTAATCTTTATAATGAAAGAGTCAATTAAGAGGTGATACTCAGTGCAAACCATGCAGTGGAATTCAGGAATGCTATATGTGGGTAACCCTTTGAACTTGTAAGTAGATCGTTACGTAAAGAAGGAAGTTTCATAATTCGATGAAACAGGTAGCCTATTAAGTCTTAAATCAGCCTTCATCAGTGATATATCTTCAATGGGTTTGGACGACCATAAGAATGTCAATAAGGACCTTAATTCCTTGCACTTATAATTCAATAAAAACTTTAAAATTCTGCTTCTAAAATAGTCAATACAAACATTCAAAGTTACAGAATATAAAAATTAAAACTTAATTTGTGTCAAGAAACTGTGATTACCTCATACTAACACATAATAATCTCTCAAACGTAGAAATATTACTGAAGTATACAGGAATTATCCGCATCATCATTAACGAGTTAAAAGTGCACTGAAGAATCTTATTTCATAAAGATGTGCATGTAAATTTCCACGGATATATATAAGTTAGCAACATCAGAACTAAAAGATTATTGCTCATAGTCATAAATATATCAGGTATTGGAAAATCATCAGAGCAAGTGAAGTTCCTACATTGTCCATACACATTATCCGATAACCAATACAATTGTCCCAGCTGTAATAATATAAAAAAAGTCAAGTTTCATAGAAGAGTCAATATCATATTAGTATCCTTAAGAGAAACGTATCTCCCGCATAGAAAACCTGCTTTAGACATCTTTGATACTAGTAATAAAATAAAGAATTTGATGAAACTTAAAAGAAAAACGTAGAGTTGGTACTATTTTTCTTTCAACCCCTAACTCCTACCCCATGTACCTTTTTAATAGTCATACTATTTTAGATTAATACCTTTATGATAGAAGTATTTCAGATACTACACCTTTATAATAGTAAAAGTATTTCAGATGCAAAGCAGTATTTCTATTCACTATTAGTTCGGTAAACTAATTAATATAACTAAGATATATATCATTTCAGTTGCTAATACCTAACTCCTTCATAAAACCATTGAATTTCAGGGAGAACAGCATTCGAAGAATTTCCTCCCTTGTACTTCCTATGTCTCACAAGATTATGCAAGGCTGAGCCATCATCAAATTATGCCCTATATTTGTAGTAGCGCACAATAAAGGACAAAAAATTATGAGTACACAGTAAAATCAATACACAATCCATATTAGGATCATGGAACATTTAAAAGAGAAACTTCAATAATATATCAATATTACCAAGTAACCCTTTACAACTCACGGTTCAAGGAGGTCCAACCAAGGCAAACTGGTAGAGCAGAAGCCTCGAGGAACAACCGTCAGCAGCCATCTTCTTCTGAACAGAGCTCCAGGAGAAATGTCTTCCCCCTCTCGGCGACCCGCTTTATATACCTTCATCCTACGTCATTGTAGAACTTTCTAGACCCAAAACAATTAAATTAAACATTCAGGTAGAAAAAACACATTTATCAGTTGTCTAAATTCATAAAAATAAGAATGGCAATAAGAAATATGTTAAATATCCTTCTATTTTTAAGTATTCTTTAAAATAACATAAAATAAAGCTTTGAATTCCCTCCGCAAGGCGCGCTAGTAGTCCAATGGCTAGTCATCGTTTCTTTTAATTTTCCACAATATCATTTAATAACGTTCCTTTTGGTACTTCAACATCATTAAAACAACCAAAAATTACTTATACCAAAAAATTTTGGAAATTAGAAACTCCCTACAATAATTTCGATAAAGTGTCGCATTGCGGGACAATTATTGATCGCGCATGCTGACTAAGGGCGTTTCTCTAGTATTGACCTACAATGCTGCAACATTGTTACTGGAAAAATCATATAATTACAATCTCAGAATTGATCTTATAAAAGATAAATCCTAAAAGACAAAATTCTTTTTAAATCACGGAATAATATTATTAAATAAATTCTAAAAACCACGTGAAACCATTTTTAAAACTTGAGCTTGCTAAAAAGAACGTTCTTACGATTTTTTAGAAATAGCAATAGGTACATTAAAAGAAAGTTGTGGGTTTAATTAGTAAATATAACCATAAATTACCTTTTAAAGTATTTTTCTCCAACTAGATTATAGAATACTGGTTTCGCTGGTCATTAAATTATAATTGAAAACAACTGCCTACTAATTCTCTAATTGTTGCAAGGATTGAACATATGATTAATTTTATTTCACTTATTTAATCAAGTTTTTCGGTATCGGTCCTATCCCGGCAATAAAAGGGTGAAAAATATTAGTTATTTATAAAAGAAAGTTAAAATATTAATAGGTAATAATCAACTTCAATATATATTAGGCTATTATTATAATTGCTTAGAGTTTCCCATCCTTTCTTACTAAACATTCATATTGGAGGGGGTTCTTTCCAGTGAGCCCATGCCTGATTTTTTTAATATTTTTTGTTTTAGAATAAGATAAAGATGAAACAAGGTAACTTTATTTTGCCTCAGTAGTCTTTTTTGCTTTCTTTCAATCTATAGCAAATATTACTGATACTCATTACTTAATATTACTGATTGCAATGTAATAAGATACAACATTTTCTATAAGTTACTCCTTTGTACTTCTTGATGAGGTGACGTCATTAAGGCTATAGGAAGTTTTCCCAAGGCTATTTTTGACTCATCGGTCTGATGAAGGCTTCCATTTACGATATATTGAGTAATAAACTTGAGGGAATGATATGAAACGAAAGAATACTTTATTAAAAATTACGTGTTATACATGGCAAATGTTTGATCCATGATAAGAACAAAAATAGGGTAACAACTATATTTTTTAAACTAAATACACACCCAATCATTTGTGGGGTTTACGTTATCTATTTTAGCATTTAAAAATATTTAATAGAAATTCAGAAAATTAAAACGATTTTTTATTTATTGAAGTTGTTCCAAGTTTTCCATTGTAAATTTGGCGCATCCTTTCCCGTTGCCACTACAATAAATTTTTTTTATTTTTTTTTTATTTCTATAAAATATATTTTTCAATGCTTTAATAAATAGCGTAAACAACACAAATGAATGGATGTTTATTTAGTCCCGGAGGAAGAATTTATTTCTCGGATTCACAATTGTTGTAGTATTTCCCATGTATAAGACGTTCTTTATAATAAGGCATTCGCTTCATATCATTTGCTTAAATTATTATAAAATATACCGGAAATGGAAGCCTTCATCTGCCTTGAGAATCAAGAGTAACCTTCGGAAGACTTCCTATAGCCTCAATGACGTCATCAATAAGTACAAATGAATTACCTACGTCCATATATATATATATATATATATATATATATATATATATATATATATATATATATTAAGTAAAGATGGAATGGTTGGGATTCGGCTAAAGAAACCTCAATACGATTGATTTTTGTTTAAAAAATCTATATTTAGGACGTTTCGGCTACTCATTGGTAGCCTTCGTCAGCTAAAATGAGAAGAAAAACAGAAATTAATACAGAAAAAAGTTTATAATTGAGATAAGTAACAGAACTATAAATACACTTAACTGATTATAAAAGAACAAATTGTTCTTAAATTCTTAGAATGAGTAGAATGAAAATCTATAGAAACATAACAAAAAAGGCTATTTTATTGAAGTTTATGTAAGTAAATAGGTGCTAATAATAATATTAATTAATTTTATTACAAATATAATTAATTAATTAATTCATGTAAATTACATGATTTCCTCTCTTTGAGTTGACTTAACTACAGCAATAAGCTTTTGTCAATCCAAACATTCATCCAACTGAGAAAATAAATTGAATTAGGCGAGTTTTAAGGTAAAATAAAATAAATAAATTGAGAAAAAATTAAATAAAATATTAATCTAACTTATAGCGAAAATCTTTATATTCTACAATAAAAAATAAATAAATATTACTGGGGGGGTCACATGCTTCTCGTTAGGTTGGCTGCCTGTTATTAAGTTCTGAAGTTATTATAAGAAGTGAAATGGACTACATAGGAATAAGTAACAATTTGCCCCAGTTTACATTAGACTTCGGTATTTCATTGTGTATATGATAGTTTTATGAAAGTATATTTGTCATGTGGAATGTCAAAGTTAAGTCTTAAACGTCAGTCACTAAATATTTGGTTTACATAGATATTAAAATGCCTACGTGAGTGTTCATTAGTCTTTTTAATCAAATATTAATGTTGTTGGAGAATGCTGGATGGTGGAAAATTGATGTTCCAAGGATGAAAAAATGGTCGAAAATTCCCACAAGTGTTTTATTGGCATAACGTTTTCAGGGACTAAGCCCCATTTTCAATGTCCTGTGACACAATACAATAATTAAAACAAGTTCAATTTAAAAACAGATTAAAATAACAATACAATTATAACAAAAAACAATCATAAAACCCTATAGGATAGAATGAAAGTATTTATTATTTATTGTTTGAATGGGATTTTTAACTTTTTATTGACTTGACTTTTAAATAATTGGACAAAATGGTGTTTTATATTATATTAAAATGTAGTCTCAGGGTTTTATGATTGTTTTTTGTTATAATTGTATTGTTATTTTAATCTGTTTTTAAATTGAACTTGTTTTAATTATTGTATTGTGTCACATTGCATTGAAAATGGGGCTTAGTCCCTGAAAACGTTATGCCAATAAAACACTTGTGGGAATTTTCGACCATTTTTTCATCCTTGGCAAATATTAATGGGTAATGTGTGCATGGCCGAAACTTAGTCCGGCAGAGGGCGCGCCTAGCAGAGGGATAGCAGAGACAGAGATTCTGTGAACACACGGGCTCTAACGGAGGGGAGGATATTGAACTCAGTACAGGGACAGCCGAGGCAGAGGCTGTGTTCCCCTCCGACTAGTTGTGTTTACATCTCTGTTCCCCTCCGACTTGTGTTTACATCTCTGTTTTCCATTTCCTCTGTCTTCTTAGCTCAAATATTTCAAGTCATGGAAAGTTTGATATATTTAGTGCAAAACTATCCTGTGTTGTACGATACTACTCACCCGGATTATATGAGAACGAAAATGAAAAACCAAATATGGGACGAGATCGCCAAAGAACTGAACATGCAGAATGGTAAGTGCAGTTTATTTGTTTTAAGATATAATGGAAATACAAAGTAGGTTATATTTAAAAATATGCTTTCTATATTTTTATATTTGTTTATAGCCTGGAGGCTCGATGGCCATGCGTGCCCCACATGAAGGGTGCACCTACACCTTCCAATATTTATAACCTTCTAATGTTTATAACCTTCCAATACTTATAACCATTTAGTTACCTTTCTTATAAATCATTTTAAAATATGGATACTAATATGTACTTGTCTTACCTCCAACATTCAACCTAATGGAAGGTTTCTATGCTTATTAGGTGGTATCATGGGCGTAAACAGGAAATAATTTCGGGAGGGGCTGGGAAACTTTCGGGGGGCTGAGACCATTTCCGGAGCATGGAATATGAAATATTTAGAATTGAAAATATTTTTCGGCAACTAAAATGCTATTTCATCTAAAATAAACTATGTTTTATTAACTAAGCGATCTTATTTAATTTAATTTTAAGGTTTTTATGACACATTTTTACCAACAAATGAAATTTTCGGGAGGAGGTGGGCTGCAGCCCCCCTATATACGCCCATGGGTTGTATTTCTTAACTTAATCACTTATTTTCACTTCACTGACGTGCACTTTATGAGGTCATTACTGACGTGGATCGGATCGAGTCGAGACGGCACTCAAGTCGGCCGTTGTCGATCAAACGTAATCGGATCGGGCAAAATACGGGTCCAATGTAGGTCCAGCCTCTTAATGTTTAACTCAATTAATTATTTTTTTGCCAATTTTCTGGCCAATTTTGAATTGTTGGAAACTGTCCTTTCTTCCATCCTAGCGGATAAAATTTGTACGGAAATAGGAAATATTCATCATTATATTATTTGTATTCCAATGTTGTTACAGGAAAGAAGGCTAAAGACCAATGGACAAAATTGAGAGACTGCCACCGTGATGCACTGCGCAGGCAGAGAAAACGTAAAAGTGAGTCATCGACGACTATAATCAGACCTTGGACGTATCAAAAACAGATGGAATTTCTTGTTCCATTTATGTCTACTAGGGCAAACATTCCAGACGACAATGAACAAGTACCGTCAGACCAGGAAGCAAGCACTGGTGAGAATGAAGTATCGGCAGATGAAGCTTCGGACGTGATCGATATACCAGCTATTTCCGTCTACTCTACATCATCTACAAAAAATAAAAAACCTAATATGGCTGATGTCTGGGAAAATAATTTAAATCTATATGAGGAGAGAGTAACAAGAAGAGACGATATTCCAGAAATAATAATAAAAAAGAGGGAAGCTGAAGTCGAAGAAAATGATGCTTTACAACAGTTTTTTAATTCAATGTACAACCTTACAAAAGTTATGCCGTTGCGATATCAACAGCATATAAGAAGAAAATTGTTTGCTGCAGTTACAGAAGCTGAAGACCAAATTTATGCTCAATCTTCAAGCGTTCAAACCTGACTTCAAAAACTGGTTTAAAATTGATCCATATATACACAATATTTCCTAACTCCCACAAACATGGCCAGGAAGAAACAACAATAAATTTGTCTTATGATATCTTTCTTTTCTCCAAAATAAAATCCTGAGGTAAAGCTCAATTAACAACGCGTTAATTTGATCATCACCTCAAAACACAATTTGTTAATAATTAACAATTATTGTACAATTTAAATGTTTATTTGCTTATAGTACGTGTTGTACTATTTCAACGTTTAGTTAGTTAATTATTTTTCAATTTTCCTGTATTTTTAAGTAATATCTTATATGAAATGTACATAAAATAAATCTGAAATTATCTATGACATATTTCTCTTCACTTCAATTTAGCCTCTGAGGCTCAGTGGCTAAATTGTGAGCTACAGAGTCTGAGCTTTACATTCCTTCCCTTTAATATGATCTTTTATGGCAACATACAATTGTTGACAAAGAATTCTAAATGTTACTTTAAGTACCTCAGCCAATGAATCAAAATAACGGGATAAATTATTACAAATAAAAGATGTCTTCATAATATTTTGTCTTTAATTGTGTTGCGATGCCTCCAAGTTGAAAGTAGCTGGCTTCTTCCACTGGTGAGAGTATTTCGTTGTGCCTTAGGATTAGTAACTAAATGTACTCTGCGAGGGTGAAAACCAGAGATCCCTGTGGAAAAAAATTCATCCGGAATCGCACTTAAAACAGTACACTCGCCATGAGTTTGAAAATGTAGCAGGAATATAACTAAATTATTTTTAGGTGGAGGTAGGGATTGTCGGGGTTGGGTCATTACTTCTTAATAAAACTATATTTTCACTTTTAAAATGTAGTTTTATTACGAAGTAATGACCGAACCCCGAAAATCCCTACCTTCGCATCATCAACGGTCAACGATCTCCTCTTAATCAATAAGTTATTTTTTTTTTTTGTTATTCTCCCCTTGTAATTCATGTTTTCTCTTTTATTTATTTAAGATCATTTTGGCCCATACATTTTTGGCAGAAGATTGCTCCTTTATATGTTTGACCCTAGAATTGTCGTTTGTTCTGGGGTAACAACAAAAGGCTGCCAACAGCTGGTACCTGAACCGGGCGCCCTTTTGTCGTACACACTTGCCCCAACACCTGGCTGGACCTATTTCAGGGAAGGCCAACGCAGTCCTGGCACATTTCTATATATTCCAAATATAACACTCCCTCTCTCTCTCTTTATATATATAGTATATATATATATATATATATATATATATATATATATATATATATATATATATATATATTTGGATGGAACGAAATTTTTCTCCAGCGGTGGTACTCCTCCTTACTTCTTCCTGGGACCGCTGGAGAAAAATGCCGTTCCCTCCTAAAATATCATCCTAGAGACGAAAAATAAACATCAATCAAACACACACACGCACACACACACATACATATATATATATATATATATATATATATATATATATATATATATATATATATATATATTACACATATACAAATTTGAACGCTCGTTATTTTCATGACGTATGGTTCATGGTACATCAACACAGTCGCTTCGGTCAGAGAAATGTCAAATGGGATGGCCAAAATTTAGAGAATTATATTTTTGCCAAATTAAATCTTCAATATCTGATCAGGCAGTGGTATTTACAAACTCCAGATTTAATTGCTGTTAGTTGAGACACGGAATTTGTCTTATCTTCAATGATACGACTGACAAAAATATTACAAAAGCTTTATCTATTGGAGGCCGATTACTGGTCGGTAAATGAGTTTATTGTAATTCACCTGCGTTTTTGTGGTTCCTTTGGTAACATACACTCCCCGACAAAATTATAGGCCACCCTATATTGTGTTAGTTTTTGTCATTATTTAATGTCATATTTAAGCCAAACCAAATACACACTGTTCTAGTGTCACTGACGTTTGGAAGAACCGCTTGAAATTCAACCCCTAACCAGGCCTAAAAACAAAAATGGACAAAGTAAGTATTAATAACAACACACACATGGTTTTCGCTTTCTAGCAGGCGCAGAAATGCTCAGCTTTTGATGAAACTTGATATACAACCAGTTAGTCTCGAGCGAATTCGGTAAAGGTATCAGCGAAAGTCATCTTCTGAAACACAGTTTCTTTTGCGAAAAAAATGGGTGCGCATACGCCTTTGGGCTTATAGACGTCTAAGTGCACGTATTATTATTATGGGGCTATGATACACGGCCGTATATATTTTAATTCGTGAAATGGTTCCAAGTCGTGAATAGTTATAAAATATCCCGACACAGAGAGAAAGAACTAAGCGTCAATACAAACAAATTTCAACCACCGTTATTTTCGTGATCTTTGGATTCCGAAACGTGACATTTTCTAGGCGGCACTTCCGGATTGCGTCATGTGGTCTACCTCATATGCGGGTTTCCTTCCTATGGAGAAACCGCGCTAAAAGAAGAGTTATTATAATTGCTATTAAATATTATTATTTTTCTCAAATAATAACTTTGAATAAATATGGGAAAAAAGAAAACACATACATTGAAAAAGGAAATTTCAGGAGTAAAGGCCAGGATTGAGAAGGAACTTGTTTGGTACAAGGTGAAGGGAGTTGGTTGTTAACTGCAGCGACAGGGATGTGACGTAGAAGATTACTGAGTCACCCAGATCTGTTTCGTTCCTATTTTACAGCCGAAACGAATACACCAAGTAATTTAGCCAGCCCTATTTACTAGCATCTAGAAACTACCACAGCCTGGATCATGGGCGTATATAAGGGGGGGGGGCTGAGGTGGCTGCAGCCCCTCCCGAAATTTTCATTCGATGGTACAAATGTGTCATAAAAACCTTAAAAATAAATTAAATAAGATCACTTAGTTAATAAAAAATAGTTTATTTTAGATGTAATAGCGTTTTAGTTGCCTAAAACCATTCCAAGTTCTAAATTTTTCATATTCCATACCCCGGAAATGGTCTCAGCCCCCCCAGAAATTTTTCCAGTCCCTCCCGAAATTATTTCCTATATACGCCGATGGCCTGCATTTGTCCTTTTTCTCTGACCATTAACTCATCTTCCCCAGATGGGTGATTTTAGTATGGATCTATAACAATTAAGTTATGCCTTTAACGAATTATTGATTGAAAATAACGAGTAGATTCCTATTTTCTTTTTTTAGACAAGCGGTTATTCAAGTTTAAGGGTCGCCTTTGTTTACATCTTAAAAGCTTAAACGACAGCAACTAAAATCAACCATGAACGGGAACTGGCGTTTGTTTAATCAGAGTTATTCCTCAATTTAAAACATGAACAAGAAATGATTGACTCAAGTTATAGAAAATTTCATTTTACAGATTGGCAGAATACATTTTATCTTATTAGATTAAGTTTGGAAATTTACCAAATGTCCCCTGAAGCCTTGTCTTATATTTTAGTATTGCATCGATTTTGAAACTGATGACAGGTTTCAGTTTTTCGATTGTTTTTGATTATTTTTGTACACTTGCCTTTTGATCTAATTATGTTTTGTTATCATATAATTTAGTCTCTCACGCAGACAATCTGTTTGGTTTAAATGCTGCCAGGAAATCCTCAAGGGAAAAAAAACGCGCCCACACACAGAAAGGATTTCCTCAAGGAAAAGACCATGGGGATTTTCTCAAGGTATAACTCACAGTTGAGCATGGGCGTATATAAGGGGGGGCTGAGGGGGCTGCAGCCCCTCCCGAAATTTTGATTTGATCGGTAAAAATTTCATAAAACCCTTAAAAATAAATTAAATAAGATCATTTAGTTCATAAAACATATTCTATTTTGGGTGTAATAGCGTTTAAGTTGGCTACAACTCTTCCAAGATCTAAATTGTTAGTACTCCATATTACGGAAATTGACTCAGCCCCCCCCCGAAATTTTCCCAGCCCCTCCCGAAATTATTTTCTATATACGCCCATGCAGTTCAGTTGACTGTTGGAGGTTGGTTATTCACATAGTGCTGCAAATAATGTTATCATGATATGAATGCATGCTGATACTTAAGCAGGTATCGGTTGTATGACTGAAGCTATATACAAAGTTCTAAGTAAGGATTACTTGAAGGTGAGTTGAATACTATATTTATAGATCTGTAAATTTATTTGGCTTCATTTTAATTTACATTTTACATTTTCTTGTATTAACATGACATTTTTTTTTTTTTTAAATTACACACTCCCATCAAAGCGTGATACAGAAGACGAAGCTGTATCATAGCTTGAGGTGCAAAAAAATACTGTACCTTTGGATGAGAATCCTCATTGTGTCCAAACATTTGGTGAGGTGTGTGAGCACCTTGGTTTTCAGTAGTTGCAGGGCTGGGGCAGAGCCTGTACCTAATCGCAGGCGAACCTTGGTGTAAAGTAGTTCGGTGAAGAGTTTGGGTGTGGTTCGCCAACCACTCTGTGTGACATGTTTAAGAAACCCATTTCAGCTTGAAACAATATATCGTTCATTAGTTTTTCAGCTAGAAGCATTTGATCTCTTGGAAGGTCACGCAGCTTAATAGCAAAACCTTTGCTGATAATATCGAAACGGTCTTCTTCATAACGGGGCTTCTTGAAATAATCGTGCACCGGTACCATAACATCATTCGGCATCCATTCCGAGCCATCATTTTCTTCGCCTCTCTTGCGAGGCTGCTTTCGAGGATTTGATGGTGCAGGCGTACTGGTGCTTGCGACTGAATGATTTGAAATTCCTAAACAATTTTGAGTGGATTCATCCTGTTCCATCATTTCTTTTGTATTTGGCATCTGCAAAGAAAAGAAAAATTTGGTTGAAATATTAGATTAGATTGGCCTATAGTTTTTTTTTTTTTTTAAATCAGGATATTTTTCTCTAAATAGCGAAAGATAGAAATGAATTGTAACTGCCTAGGAGCTATGAACGGCAAACATATCACCATTGTACCCCCAGGAGATTGTGGATCGGAGGACATTAATAATAAAGCAGGGTACTACTCGGCATCGCCGATGTAACTAGATTTATAATGTTTGATTTCGGCAAAAACGGCAGAGTTTCAGACGGTGGCTTTTTTTTTTTTTTTTTTTTTTTTTTAACTCTCAACTGGTAACATCCAAATTTTGTACGTTATAAGTAACATGCGTCCGTGAGACGTATGCATGGTAAAAAATGTTTTGGGGGGCAAATATTTTGAAAAAACTGTTTATAATGAAGGTATAGTTTATTAAAATAATTAAAAAAATAATTTTCATCGCAACGTATTAAAATCAGGTCTAAAAACAAGCAAACATTCATCGCCCTAAGAGCTCAAGTATTGTATACTTTTGTTGAACACTCAAGGCATTCAACATTTTATGCATTTGTAAGCTGTTTGTGTTCTTTTTGAGTATGGACTTTAGCGGCGTGTTTTCTATTTGGAAAAATAATCTCAAATTCAGCAAAGTCGACCTCACCTCACAAAACCAGTGAATATACGACTATCGAAACCATTCAGGCAAAGTCGACCTCACCTCACAAAACCAGAGAATATACAACTATCGAAACCATTCAGGCAAAGTCGACCTCACCTCACAAAACCAGTGAATATACAACTATCGAAACCATTCAGGAAAAGTCGACCTCACCTCACAAAACCAGCGAATACACAACTATCGAAACCATTCAGGCAAAGTCGACCTCACCTCACAAGACCAGCGAATATACAACTATCGATACCATTCAGGCAAAGTCGACCTCACCTCACAAAACCAGCGAATATACAACTATCGAAACCATTCAGGCAAAGTCGACCTCACCTCACAAAACCAGTGAATATACAACTATCGAAACCATTCAGGCAAAGTCGACCTCACCTCACAAAACCAGCGAATATACAACTATCGAAACCATTCAGGCAAAGTCGACCTCACCTCACAAAACCAGCGAATATACAACTATCGAAACCATTCAGGCAAAGTCGACCTCACCTCACAAAACCAGCGAATATACAAATATAGCCTGTCGAGACCAAGACGTATTGTAGCAAATGTCTTTGGTATTTTTGTTGCATGATTCAGAGCGTTGAGCGCGCCTATAAACTTGAAACCACGTAACTTTGAATCTGTAATTATGGCCTGCTTTGTACTGCACAATTTGTTAATGAAAACGGTTTCTAGTGTTTGCGGTCCTTCAAAATGCTTTGAACACGAAATTACAGACGGGGGTGCAATATTTGAAGGATATGGTGCAGATAATGATCACTTATAAGGCTTACACCGGCGCAATAGAGGAAACACAAATAAGATATGATTATATCAACTACTTCTCCAACGAGGGGCAGGTTTCTTGGCAAATGAACTTCATGTGAAAAGCCTACAACAAATGCATTATTTTTTGTGAATACCTTAATATATATATATATATATATATATATATATATATATATATATATATATATATATATATATTTTTTTTTTTTTTTTTTTTTTTTTTTTTTTTTACGGCGCATCTACATCTTGGCCATTAGCGCCGGGCTATCTATAGGTTGCCACCCTTTTATAATGCCAACAGCACGTGGTCGGTCACCCATTCAGGTACTGACCACGCCCGACGTTGCTTAACTTCGGTGATCTACGGGAACCGGTGTATTCAACGTGGCGTCTAAGAAGTTTCAGTACTTCGCTAAAATGTAGTACTAATTACGCAATTACTAATATTTGTTACAAGGTATGGATTGTCGGGGTTCGGTCACTGCTACTTAATAAAACTACATTTCATCATAAAAATGGTTTTATTGTGCCGACGTTTCGGCTTGAACTTCAAGCCTTCATCAGGGCTGTGAAAACAAGTTGGACGGATGTAATACTGATATATATATATATATATATATATATATATATATATATATATATATATATATATGCCTACATACATAAATACACATACATATATGGAAAAAGACAAAAACATACTAAATACTAGAACATAATATATATAAGAACAATGTACTCTTCAGCACATAACAGATTACATATTAGATTAGATATAAAAATAACAATATGGGCTTACCGATGGGAAGAATAGTTCTCTATCTTCCCATCGGTAAGCCCATATTGTTATTTTTATATCTAATCTAATATGTAATCTGTTATTCTTATATCTGTTCTCCTAATAATCCAAACACTTCTAGAGCACATTGTTCTTCTATATATTATGTTCTAGTATTTTATGTTTTTGTCTTTTTCCATATATGTATGTATGTATGTGTATTTGTGTATGTAGGCATATATATATATATATATATATATATATATATATATATATATATATAATATATATATATATGTGTGTGTATATTTCAGTATTACATCCGTCCTACTTGTTTTTTACAGCCCTGATGAAGGCTTGAAGTTCAAGCCGAAACGTCGGCACAATAAAACCATTTTTATGATAAAATGTAGTTTTATTAAGTAGCAGTGACCGAACCCCGACAATCCCTACCTTGCATCATCTACGGTCAACCATCTCTCAATCCCTACCTTGCATCATCTACGGTCAACCATCTCCTCTCAATCCCTACCTTGCATCATCTACGGTCAACCATCTCCTCTCAATCCCTACCTTGCATCATCTACGGTCAACCATCTCCTCTCAATCCCTACCTTGCATCATCTACGGTCAACCATCTCCTCTCAATCCCTACCTTGCATCATCTACGGTCAACCATCTCCTCTCAATCCCTACCTTGCATCATCTACGGTCAACCATCTCCTCTCAATAATATTTGTTACGAGGTTGTTATGTTTCTAAATAATATACAATAAATATTACTTACGTCAGCCTCAGAATTTTTTTCTTCTTCTTCTACATCATCCTCATCACTGTCCATGTTTGAAAGAGACGTTCGAGACATGTTTTTGTCAGCCAGAAAACTAAATAGAAATACAACATACAATGAAACGGTTATAAATAACACTAAATCTTTATAAACAAAATAATTGAATGTGATAAATTAATGGGATGAAATTAAAAAACACTCACCTCAACATTGAATAGTACCACAACCTAGGCTTGTACACAGCTTCACCAGTTGCTCCCGACTTCAGTGATTGCTTAACTTTTTTCTTTTCTTTTCTGTATGCGCTTCTTAAATTGTTAATTTTTTTAAGAATGTCATCTTTTGTTGCTTTTGCATCCACCTCTCGCATTTTTTCTAACAGTTTCGCGTACGCGGCATCCTTTTTATTTCTATCATGGTAATGCTTTGAACCCACCTGCCACAGGCAAGGTTCATTCTTGTATATTTGTATAAAATCTGTTAAATGTTCTCGAGACATGACGAAATGGGACACTTGCGACAAGCACTTCACTTCACAAATCCTCAAGGCGTACTGTCAGCACGCAGCCGGGGAGACTGGGAAAGTCTGGCCTGCTCGGCCTCAAGGCGGGAGGGAATGGAACTTCGTTCGGGATTGCCGGTTCTACCGCAACCAGCGCGGCCTCAAGGGCATCGCCCCACACGTTGGGGATTTCCTCAAGGTTTGGACTGTTCAGGCCGAACCTTGAGGAAATATCGCTCGTGTATGACCCCCTTAAAGCTTTAACAGTACATTAGGTTTTCAAGTTTATTCGATTTTAATTCAAAATTTGAGCAGAGAGAGTTGTCAGAAATTCAACTCTTCAAAAGACTTGTTCTTGTTGGGCTCCAAAGTTTTCCCATCTGTGTAAAGCTATTTCTGCGACTTAGTACCTGTATCGAGGTTATATAGGCACTTTATTCAACAGGTGTCCTAAACCCTTTCCTATCATATTCAGTTATTATATCTATAGATATTCTTCAGGCGACTACCGTTCGTTCAATACCTCCAGCCAGTGGTGAGAAGTCTATTGTATACAAGAGGCAGTCAAGCGACGGCTTTGGAATCTTCAAGAATAATACGAGAAAGTGTTGCACCACTACTAGCAACAAATCGATGCTTCCCGTTGAGAATACTTTCATCGAGACTATTATGCAATATTAGGGAACAAATGAAAATTGTAGAACAGGACATCTATAGGTTACCACACGTTTCATTAAAAATATTTTAATAGGACTGTTGCCCTGTCCTAACAAGACAATTTTATTGTACAAAAGCCTATCACTTTGCGCCATCTTCGTTCATTCTTCAAGATCATTTACAAGAACACATACCAGAGAAAAAAAAAAAAAAAAAAATGAAATTTCCTTGAGAAGGGATTGTTGAGATTGCGAGATAAGATATTGGCTGGGTTCGGTCGTGTGGTTGATTAAGCTACATTTTTTAGATAAAATATGGCAAAAATTTATAATAATAATTTATTTTATACGAAGTCAAGGGATGGTTGGGATTCGGCTAGGAGAATAAAACATCAGATCTTCAGGCAGATATCTATATTGGACGTTTCGTCAGCACTTTGGCAGCCTTCTTCACCTAAAAATTTATTCAGCTGAAGAAGGCTGCCAAAGCGCAGCCGAAACGTGCAATATAGATTTCTGCCTGAAGATCTGATGTTTTTTTCCTCCTGGCCGTTTCCCAACCATCCCTTGACTTCGTATCACTAACTATCTCCATCTCCAATTTATTATATATATACAAAATGTTGTTTTATTGACCACACGATCGAACCCCGACGATATCTACCGTCCAAATTAAAATGAATTGGATGTCGCCTTTATTAATGGCAGCCACATTCATAAATACATCTGCCCAAGAGGAGCTATTCCCACGTGTTTGACAGATGTTTTGTGGGCCCTGTTCATGAAGAAGATGCATTGTGGGGTCGATGGGAAAGCTGCTAACGGTGAAACTCCGTCTCGCTTTAGCAGATGTTGTTGGATCCGGCAACACTGCCAGCCTTGGCAGTCCGGCAACGTCGCTCCCCTCCACAGATACTGCGTCGTTTCTATTATCGACCCCACTTTATCAAACAAAGCGTGAGAATTATTTCATAACAAAAACCTTCCTTGATAGAGTGCTCAAAAATGAGATGTAAACAATTTTAATTTTTTTCATTTCTATGCCATTTACGTACATACACTCGCGCAGATCTTCAATATTCTTTCTTTTTTTTAATAAAAAAACAAAACAAATGCGATAAAACCATATCGCATTTCCTGCTGATAATAGTTCCTATGTTTATCAATCAATCAATCAATATATTTGAACCAATACATAAAAGTATTATTTACAAATGGTTAAGGGAGAAAAAAAAATACATTAACAAAATAAATATAAAAACAAAAAAAAAATACGAATAAATAAATAAATAAAAGTAATCTGAGAATGAATTAAAAAAAAAAAAAATTATTGCAAATGAAAGAAGTCTTGATAGCATCTTGGCTTTAGACGTGTTGCAATCTTCTCTCCTAGCTGAAAGTAGGCGGCTCCTTCTATTGTTGAGAGTTTTCCGTAGTGCCTTTGGGTGAGTTTTTCAATGTGCTCTGCGGAGTGGACAACCCCGAGCTCTCTGTGGATTTGTGTGTTTCGTATAAAAGGAGGTGCTTTCAAAATAATTCGAAGAATTTTATTTTGAAACGTCTGAAGTCTTCGTCTGTTTGTGTTACTGGTACTGTACCAAACTGGGCATGCGTAAGTTAGTAATGGAAGTAATAGAGTTTTGTATAGTAGAACTGCGCATTTGTGTCTGAGTGGTGTTTTCTTGTTTAAAAGTGGGTATAGTAGTCTTAGTCGTGTGTGAGCCAATTGAAGTTTTAAGTTAATGTGAAGTCTCCAGGTGAGTCTAGTGTCGAAGTGAACACCAAGGTAGCGCACACTTTGGTCCCTTGGAGTCCAAGAAACTCGGGCCTGTCCAATCCGCAAGCAAGGAGAAGTTCTGTCATGGAAGTGCCAACCTATAGTTCCTATCTGAATCACTTTTTTAGAATGTTTCATAAACGGCATCATTTATTCTGAGAAAGCTCTTTTGCAATAGTCCATCTGGCAGGACTTCCATGTGTTGTTATTGTCAGACAGAATTAGATTAAGGTTTTGCAATAGTCCATCTGGCAGGACTTCCATGTGTTGTTATTGTCAGACAGAATTAGATTAAGGTTTTGCAATAGTCCATCTGGCAGGACTTCCATGTGTTGTTATTGTCAGACAGAATTAGATTAAGGTTTTGCAATAGTCCATCTGGCAGGACTTCCATGTGTTGTTATTGTCAGACAGAATTAGATTAAGGTTTTGCAATAGTCCATCTGGCAGGACTTCCATGTGTTGTTATTGTCAGACAGAATTAGATTAAGGTTTTGCAATAGTCCATCTGGCAGGACTTCCATGTGTTGTTATTGTCAGACAGAATTAGATTAAGGTTTTGCAATAGTCCATCTGGCAGGACTTCCATGTGTTGTTATTGTCAGACAGAATTAGATTAAGGTTTTGCAATAGTCCATCTGGCAGGACTTCCATGTGTTGTTATTGTCAGACAGAATTAGATTAAGGTTTTGCAATAGTCCATCTGGCAGGACTTCCATGTGTTGTTATTGTCAGACAGAATTAGATTAAGGTTTTGGACTCTATTCTACCATTTTTTCACATTTTACCCAAGTTTGTTTATTTCCGATTGAATTTCTTTTCAGGTGTATGGAGAATTCTGTTTCTAACTGTAGTTGTAGAATTCCTTCAACCCTAATGACAATCCTTTAGAGGGTGAAACTAAACAAAAAAAAAAAAAAAAGATGTAGCTTAACGCCACCAACGACACATTTCTATCTCACTCCGTAGAAGACATATGGCGTTCTAAAGGTACTTAGGGAAAAAATGTGGTTTTTGTAGTACAACTCCTATTTTCTTACACTTTTTTTCAAGGATTCAGCATTAAATTTGCTTTAAGGGTAACGCACAGTCAATTTTCACAATAATCTCATTCAAACCGTAACATCAATTACAAAAGTAGATTATCTCTCTCTTGATTCCTAGTTAATAATAAATGGACGTTAAAATTTAAATAAAAAGATTATCTCTTGATTTCATAATGTAATTGAAATTATAGAACGAAAAAATATTAGGTACTTACGTATTAGCGTCAAAGCAGGTTAAAGAGTCGGGTCTCAGAGAGCTGGATCAAGGAGTCAAATCAGTTTTTTCCAATATGGCGACGGGATTATCAACGATTTGGGTTAACTAGAGTTATGATATAACCTTTAGCTAGCGAAAACGCGTAGCACTTATTTTAATAGCATAATTGCTATGCGTTTCCGCTCGCTACGCTCGCTCAAGGTTATATCAAAACTCTAGTCAATCCAACTCGTTGATAATATAGATCAAGGATGGTTTTTCGCTGGATAATGGACTGATAAACGATTTCGCATCGCTTCGAAACAGTAGCTTTCATCCTAGCTATTCTGTTGTCGCTAACTGGCACAAAAACTGAAATCGCGTAACTAAAAAAACAACAACAATTGCGTGGGTAAATAAAGCACAAATGAATTGCGTTAAAAAGACAAATGGCACAAGATGGCTACTATAAACACAATAGATGATATCTCTGACAGTGATTGACCAATAGAAATGCGTTATCCATGATCCAGATCTCTGAACGAGACCCGCCTCTTTAACCTGCTTTGACGCTAATACGTAAGTACCAAATATTAAATAAATAGAAGTAATATTATGTTTATTTTCATGATATTATCAGAAATAAATGAAAATTATTCTTGGTATTTAATGATTAGGGCAAGTCTTAAATTAAAGTTGAATAAAAGAAAAAATACATATAGAAAATAATTATATATTATAGAAAATAATTTAGTATATAGAAAATAATTTCGGGGGGGCTAGGAAAATTTCAGGGGGGGGGCTGAGGCCTTTTCCGGGGTATGGAATACTAAAGATTTAGAGCTTGGAATAGTTTTAGGCAACTAAAACGCTATTACACGTAAAATAAAATATTTTTCATTAACTAAGTCATGGGCGTATATAAGGGGGGCTGAGGGGGCTCCAGCCCCTCCCGAAATTTTGATTTGATCGGTAAAAAGTTCATAAAACCCTTAAAAATAAAATAAATAAGATCTTTTAGTTCATAAAACATATTCTATTTTGGGTGTAATACCGTTGGTTAAAACTCTTCCAAGATCTAAATTGTTAATATTTCGTACACCGGAAAGGGTCACAGCCCCCCCCCCCGAAATTTTCCCAGCCCCCTTTGAAATTATTTTCTATATACACCCATGAACTAAGTGATCTTATTTAATTTATTTTTAAGAGTTTTACGACAAGTTTTTTCCACCAAATCAAACTTTCGGGGGGGGGGGGGGCAGCCCCCCCTTATATAAGTCCATCTCGCAAATTATAAACGATGTTATCTATTTGGTTTGTTGTAGTTTCATTGTGAGATTTTGGGTGCTAACATTCAGAGAACTGAAAGGATCTTGGGTTCCACTAGAGTTAGAAGGAGGAAAATCGTTGTTTTTTTTTGCTACAATTTGACTTACATTATTAGTTTTAATTCATGAGTCCTGAGGTTGAGAATACTAACAATTTAGATCTTGGAAGAGTTTTAGGCAACTTCAACGCTATTACACCCAAAATAGAATATGTTTTATGAACTAAATGATCTTATTTAATTTATTTTTAAGGGTTTTATAAAATTTTTACCGATCAAATCAAAATGTCGGGGGGGGGTTCACCCCCTCCCTTATATACGCCCATTTAGACGCGCACTGGTCCGCATCAGACGGAGCATCCGCAACCACCAATTTCCTTGACAGACGTGAGTTTGCGAAGAGTCCTACGGCTCGTTCGTTTTGTTCATTATAAACATTTGGTTTTTGAGGTGCACAGTATGGATAGTTAAGAATTCATAATAGCTTCTTGCTTGCTGGCGGAAGAATAAAAAAAAGAAACGAAACCCATAAATTTGGGTTGATCAAATCAATGAGAAGAGAGCGGAGTATGGTGGATACCACGCACTATTTTCTTATCTGATTGATGATGTCATCAGCTTTGTCCAATACTTTCGCATGACCAGTACCAAGTACAGTTAAGTCAGTTGAACTGTTGGATATCTTGGGACCAAATACAGGAGGGAAAATCTATATATATAAAAATCACGTGTCTGTTTTTCTGTTTTTCTGCTTTTCTGTTTTTCTGTTTGTTTGTTCCTTATACAAATCCACACCGTTTGACTGATATTGACCAAACTTCGCACATAGATACGTCTTGATCCGGGAAATCTCGTCTACTATATATTTGTCAAATACCACTCACTCACTGACCTATCGACGCCCAGCCCAAACCGCTCCACAGAAAAATTTGAAATTTTGCATGGACACTCCCTATATAACGTAGGCACTCACTAAGAAAGGATTTTTTGATATTCGAATTTTTAAGTATTTTTAGAGGGGTTTAAATTTTGAGTTGGTTAGAGAAGGCAAGCCTAGGCAGCATGCGTTGCTAGGATGGGGAACAGCTGTTACCGTACATTATCTATTTCATAGTATTATTTTTAATTGAGGTTAATTTCCACTATGATGGCAGCCCTTGAATTACTGGGGTATGGAATAATATCAACTTGGAATAGTTTTAGGAAAATAAAACACAACTAAAATGAAATGATCTTTGAAAAGAAAAAGGAATGGATCAAACCAATTGTGCTTATAAAAGAAATTATCTAATTTAATTTCTTTTTAAGGTTTTTAAGACACATTTTTACCATCAAATCAAAATTTCGGGGGGGGGGGCTGCAGACCCCTCAGTTCCCCTTATATACGCCCACGCTGGTAACCTATAGATAACGGGTTATCTCTACGTTATCTGTTTTTTGATTCTGGTGCGGAGCATCCAAATGTCAAGAAACATTATACTTTGATTACCTACATATAAACTGATGATTAACTTATTGTATGATGGGAACCGTGCTATAATAAACTACACAATATTATGTAGGAGCGTTAATTTTGATGATACATTATTTAACGCAATGAAATAGCTACTTATCTGCCGTGATGAAGCACGGGTATTCAGCTAGTATAACATATAGACAGAGACTAGCTCTTTCCTTATCTTCCGTGATGAAGCACAGGTATTCAGCTAGCATAACATATAGACAGAGACTAGCTCTTTCCTTATCTTCCGTGACGAAGCACAGGTATTCAGCTAGCACAACATATAGACAGAGACTAGCTCTTTCCTTATCTTCCCTGATGAAGCACAGGTATTCAGCTAGGATTACATATAGACAGAGACTAGCTCTTTCCTTATCTGCCGTGATGAAGCACAGGTATTCAGCTAGCATAACATATAGACAGAGACTAGCTCTTTCCTTATCTTCCCTGATGAAGCACAGGTATTCAGCTAGGATTACATATAGACAGAGACTAGCTCTTTCCTTATCTGCCGTGATGAAGCACGGGTATCCAGCTAGTATAACATATAGACAGAGACTAGCTCTTTCCTTATCTTCCGTGATGAAGCACAGGTATTCAGCTAGCATAACATATAGACAGAGACTAGCTCTTTCCTTATCTTCCGTGATGAAGCACAGGTATTCAGCTAGCATAACATATAGACAGAGACTAGCTCTTTCCTTATCTTCCGTGATGAAGCACAGGTATTCAGCTAGCATAACATATAGACAGAGACTAGCTCTTTCCTTATCTTCCGTGATGAAGCACAGGTATTCAGCTAGCATAACATATAGACAGAGACTAGCTCTTTCCTTATCTTCCGGGTTGAAGCACAGGTATTCAGCTAGCATAACATATAGACAGAGACTAGCTCTTTCCTTATCTTCCGTGATGAAGCACAGGTATTCAGCTAGCATAACATATAGACAGAGACTAGCTCTTTCCTTATCTTCCGTGATGAAGCACAGGTATTCAGCTAGCATAACATATAGACAGAGACTAGCTCTTTCCTTATCTTCCGTGATGAAGCACAGGTATTCAGCTAGCATAACATATAGACAGAGACTAGCTCTTTCCTTATCTTCCGTGATGAAGCACAGGTATTCAGCTAGCATAACATATAGACAGAGACTAGCTCTTTCCTTATCTTCCGTGATGAAGCACAGGTATTCAGCTAGCATAACATATAGACAGAGACTAGCTCTTTCCTTATCTTCCGTGATGAAGCACAGGTATTCAGCTAGCATAACATATAGACAGAGACTAGCTCTTTCCTTATCTTCCGTGATGAAGCACAGGTATTCAGCTAGCATAACATATAGACAGAGACTAGCTCTTTCCTTATCTTCCCTGATGAAGCACAGGTATTCAGCTAGGATAACATATAGACAGAGACTAGCTCTTTCCTTTTCTTCCGTGATGAAGCACATGTATCCAGCTAGCATAACATATAGACAGAGACTAGCTCTTTCCTTATCTTCCGTGATGAAGCACAGGTATTCAGCTAGCATAACATATAGACAGAGACTAGCTCTTTCCTTATCTGCCGTGATGAAGCACAGGTATTCAGCTAGCATAACATATAGACCGAGACTAGCTCTTTCCTTATCTTCCCTGATGAAGCACAGGTATTCAGCTAGGATTACACATAGACAGAGACTAGCTCTTTCCTTATCTTCCCTGATGAAGCACAGGTATTCAGCTAGGATAACATATAGACAGAGACTAGCTCTTTCCTTATCTGCCGTGATGAAGCACAGGTATTCAGCTAGCATTACATATAGACAGAGACTAGCTCTTTCCTTATCTTCCCTGATGAAGCACAGGTATTCAGCTAGCATAACATATAGACAGAGACTAGCTCTTTCCTTATCTGCCGTGATGAAGCACAGGTATTCAGCTAGCATAACATATAGACAGAGACTAGCTCTTTCCTTATCTTCCCTGATGAAGCACAGGTATTCAGCTAGCATAACATATAGACCGAGACTAGCTCTTTCCTTATCTTCCCTGATGAAGCACAGGTATTCAGCTAGCATAACATATAGACAGAGACTAGCTCTTTCCTTATCTTCCCTGATGAAGCACAGGTATTCAGCTAGCATAACATATAGACAGAGACTAGCTCTTTCCTTATCTTCCGGGTTGAAGCACAGGTATTCAGCTAGCATAACATATAGACAGAGACTAGCTCTTTCCTTATCTTCCCTGATGAAGCACAGGTATTCAGCTAGCATAACATATAGACCGAGACTAGCTCTTTCCTTATCTTCCCTGATGAAGCACAGGTATTCAGCTAGCATAACATATAGACAGAGACTAGCTCTTTCCTTATCTTCCCTGATGAAGCACAGGTATTCAGCTAGCATAACATATAGACAGAGACTAGCTCTTTCCTTATCTTCCGGGTTGAAGCACAGGTATTCAGCTAGCATAACATATAGACAGAGACTAGCTCTTTCCTTATCTGCCGTGATGAAGCACAGGTATTCAGCTAGCATAACATATAGACAGAGACTAGCTCTTTCCTTGAGGTATGTAAACAAAATAGTTATTTGTTGTTCATTTTCATTAAAACACTTATTTATTTGTTGTTACTTACATGAAACAAATTATTACAAATAAAAGAAATGAATAAACAAATCAGTGGTACGTAATCACATTAATCATAATTAAAGAAAATCACAGGTACATAAATTACTGTAGCTTTTTGATTCAAATTAGATTTCCAAATCGAATTAGGAACAGTATGATAATTTCAAGTTTAACATTTTCCATTTTCCGCCTTACATTTACTCCATTTGAAATTAAAGGATTTTTTTCTTTCCCTTTAATCTTTTAATTTTAAATGAGAAAACTGTTAAGTTAAACAAAAAAAATTGTACATACTTTGTTTTGAAAAACGTGTTATCTATTTATAATTAATATTATTTTTGTTTAAAAACCTTAACTTCGACTTAAAAATATTATAAATCATTTATTGGTTGAATTTACATACTATATGTGGGCACACATATTTTGGGATTTTTTACATAACACTTGCTTACTTTCAATGTACACTTTCCCGCAGTCACATGGTAGAAGATATACACCCTGGTCTTGCAACCGCTGCTTGTCCTTGCTTTTGCTCAGGCAATCCCCGATTTTGTTCAGCGGCTTGTAGGCGACCTCCATATCCTGTTTCCTAAATAGTCTGCCTAGCTTCTCGCTGACCCCGCTGACCCCGTCTGAACTGGAGCACACTGTATACAGAAAACCCACGGCCACAGGAAGATACCTCCACGCTGATTCTCACCACCACACAGCACAAAAAATGGGAGTGGTTAAGACACTGGCACACAGAGCTATAACTCTGTGCAGTAACCAATCACTCCTAAGATCAGAACTCAGTCAACTGACGGATGACTTAGCCGGGAATGGATACGACAGGAAGAAGTTGGCCCGAACAATAAGGATGGTGGAAAATCGCCACCGTGATGAGAGCAACCGGAGGGAAACACAACCCAGAAGCAGAATTACCCTACCTTATGTCAGCGGGGTCAGCGAGAAGCTAGGCAGACTATTTAGGAAACAGGATATGGAGGTCGCCTACAAGCCGCTGAACAAAATCGGGGATTGCCTGAGCAAAAGCAAGGACAAGCAGCGGTTGCAAGACCAGGGTGTATATCTTCTACCATGTGACTGCGGGAAAGTGTACATAGGACAGACAGGGAAGAAGATAGCCACTCGGATCGCGCAACACGCCGCAGACTACAGGCTGGGACGCACCAAAACTTCTGCTGTGGCAACACATGGAGAAGAGTGCCCCAGACAAGTCCTGTTTGATCAAGCCAAGACCCTGGCTAAGGAAGACACGCTGAACAGGAGACTCATCAGAGAGGCGATTGAGATCCACAAAAATCCAGCCAACTTCAATAGAGAAGAAGGACTCATCCTCTCCAGCTCCTGGCGAGCCATCCTGAAGAAGACTGGAGATAACCCACTCATACAGGACCACCAGCGCCCCAAACGGACGACCGAGGAACCTAACTTAGACAGAGGAAACCCGATTGGCCCAGAGCCTCCCCAGTTCATTGGCTCGCATAGTCTCCGACCAAGAAGGATAAGAAGGGCCCAAACCGCTGACGAGCTCATTCCCTTACCAACCAGCAAGGATGAGTGACTGCCAGAAGAAGCCGGAGAGGAATCCGGCGAAATATTGCGATGAAAGGAGGAGAAAGACCGCTGGAGAAAGAAGCCGAGTTGAAGAAAACACATCTAATTCCCAGCGAAGCAGCTTGAAAGTTAACATATATAACTATGTATGTATGTGTATGTATGTATGTATGTATGTATGTATGTATGTATGTATATATATATATATATATATATATATATATATATATATGTATATACATATGTATGTGTACATATATACACACACATATATATATATATATAAATTTTAACTGGGGTCATTTTCGGTGTCTACTAGGTAGGATCCATAAAGATTCGAAGAAATTTTTCAAAAATTCCGTCATGAGTGCAACCTCAATAGCTAATTTCCTTCGGAGGAAAGTGCTAAAAACAAACTACATGCATCAATAAATAGACTATAAAAAATAATAATACAAAAATAATCGAACATAATAATCTACAAATGTACATGCTAGATAACGTAAGCCTTGAAAAGGTCTAAATGGTAAAATACATGCCATGTAAGAATAAATACAAAAAGTCCGACTCGCAGGAACTGCGTCATCTTAGCGCGGTTACGTTCGTCTCGAAGAAATGGAATAGATTAGCATCACAAATCACAGGAAACTGACAGTAGCCAACTTACACAGAAGCGGATAATTCTTAATCTGTATAAGTCAATACAATTATGTACTGAAAACGTGCTTACTCTTCGACTACTGCTGAGAAGGATCTATTCTAAACAACCAAAAATTCTTTGTAATTTTAAGTATCTTGCTTTAATAGCAAATTCGTTTTACTGTTATAATCAACTGTAAATATGTGCTTCATTGCGAATAAAATTCCATTCTGTCGTGGGTTAAATCTTTCTATAAAATATGAAATAACGATAACTTTAGTTGGAGGCTACGAGGAAGGTTTTAAAGATAGGAGAATTCAAAACTAACTACGTCATCATGATTAGCCACTGCCATCTTGATTACCACAGCCACTCCAAACTTATTATCTATACCTTTCACCGTTTCTTAGCGTATTTTACTACAATACTAATTTTACTGATAAATGAAATTTAAAACAAGAAACAACCAATTAAAAAGTGAGATAAACAAAGAGAAAACCCCTTTCAAAACAACAAAACAAACACTTTTTAAGTTTTACTCGCTTATATCTCTGATTGACGTTGCCCCATCGTATATTGCTTCAGAATCTTTCTTGTAGAGAATTTAGTAAGCATTCGAATGGTCACCTTCCTTACCACGATTTCCAACCGTTATCGAGATATTTACGAAAAATGTATGAAGATCTGAAAACTTTTCATGTCTATTATTAAAATAATTTTTTTCGCATACTTCCTTAACTCCAAATATAACCAAAATTTAAAAATCTTAGTTGGGATTAATTTCCAAGATGTAGAAAATATTTCAATTGGATCCCGCGATTCTAAGTACTCGCAAAAAAAATAATGACCTACAAAAACATTGATTCCACTTTTCTCAGAAACGGTTACAGATATCGCCTTAAAAATGGTTTCATTCGTTTTCTTATGTTAAGAAACCTATAAAACAAGTACCTGCAAGCATATAAACTCAAAAACGTAAGCGTTACGATTTTTTTGCACGAATTTCGCCCCAAACACTACCTTCCTGACGGCGGATTCTGCTGGTTAACGAAGTTGACCTTTCAAATTAGACGACAGATTTTTGTACCAAATTTCGTTAAAATCGGACCATTTTTGAACCGTCAGGAGCGCGAACAGACAAGCATATATATATATACAAATTTGGGCCACCTATATTTTCGTGATCTATGTGGTCTGAAACGAGAAAGTTTCTAGTCGGCACTTCCGGATCGCGTCATGAGGTCAACCTCATAAGCGGGTTCTCCCTATTGAGATAGGGAGTAACCGCGCTAACAATACCTCAGCGAGGCCACAAGAGAAAATCTTATATGTATGCATATATATACACACAGACTCACACATATACGTGCAAACACAAACACATATACAGCCGCACATACACAGTACATACCTATGTAGTAAATAGGATGCACCAAAGTAAATGATTAAGTATATATATGCGTACACTCCTAAATTAATTGGTTAAATAACAGAAAAGCATTAATCATGTGATGATTTGCTGGACCGGAGACTTGTTGCTCGGCACTTATGTGAGTCTATAAAACCACGTTGAGCAGATTTGTGTGTAGCTCGAGGAAAAGCTGTGTTTTCCTCAAGTGATTCTTGAGCCAGGCGCATCTCCACGCTGTGGACCATTTGGAACAGTTCTCCTTTGATCCTTATCTGATCCTCAGCCGGGAAACCTTTCACAGTTCTCGCCATATTTCTGAAAAATTCAGTTAACGGATCAATCGGTTGGTTTCGTTGCTCTTCCTTTAACGTCAAATAATTCTGCAGAACCGTAGCTGCAGTTGGTTCTGGCGCAGAATTCCCAGACATTCTCATTCTACAGCTTGCGCTTCGAGAGGTGAAAGATGAAGCTGGTGATTGGGAAGCTGGGGTACTATTCCTTGAACTCGTACAAGGAGTTGGATTTTCATAATTTTCACTCCCATCGTCCTCTAAATCTGTACTTTTTTCTACTTTGATTGATGAGAAGTTTTCAATTCTCTCTTCCTCGTCTGTTATATATGGAGTAAGAAATTTAAGTTCCATATGGAACTTAGGAGGTTTGATTTTTGTGGCTGCTTGGCCAGTTTTGGTTTTACGCAAATTCAACGCTTTGCGATAGTTATCTCTGATACGAGTCCACTGAGCTTTGCAGGCTGCACCTGGAAAAACAGTATAACATATAGGAAGGATGTCCCACTAAATTTTGATTTGTTTGTACTTAACCAATTCTTAAACAATAAAATTATTTCAATTTTTCACTAGCCTACGTATTTTACTAGTATAGCTACTCAAAATTAATTTAAAACTTGATAAGAAGAAAAAAAATTAATTAAATGAACCCATACTCAGTCAAAATTAAGAAACAAACAACTTGTATTCCAAATTACAAAATAATTACAATTAAAAAAAGAATGTTTAAGTTCTATTTTTTTATTTTATTTATCAATGAATTTATTTTATTTTTGCAGGTTTTTGGTTACTGGGAACTCGTTTCGATCTCTGGCATTTTCATACCGGCTGATACTACAGTTCTTGAAATTATCTACTCAGCCTTTCATGCAATATGTCATGTCTTGAAACCTATAGTTGTGCCACCTCCTGATGAGCAATTATGCCTTTCATCTGAGCGAGGTTTTCGAAAAAGATTAAATTTTCCGAATGCGGTGGCTGGTCTCGGTGGTAAACATGAGACAATTCAAGTGCCTTCAAACATTGGATCATTTTTATTTTGTTACAAAAGAACATTACAGTACATTATTGCTGGCCTGTTGACCATAACTATAAGTTCTTGGTCATTGACGTCGGTACTTATGGGAAAAAATCGGGTGCTGCAATTTTCCCAACTTTTTCTATAGGTAGAGGTTTGGCTAATGGTAGTTTCCACCGAAGTTACCTCCAGGCGGAAATAATATCCTACCATATGTCATTATTGGAGATGAAGCTTCTCCACTAAGATCTTTGGATCGAAAATTTAGAATCTTCGAGCGCATGCTGAATATTTTTCACCATCGGGCTGTCACGGCAGCCGCTGGCTGCATGGGCGAATATACCGGGGGGGGGGGGCTGAGGGGGCTGCAGCCCCCCCCCCCTCCCCCGAAAGTTTGATTTGATGGTAAAAACTTGTCGTAAAACCCTTAAAAATAAATTAAAAAAGATCACTTAGTTCATAAAAAATATTTTATTTTATGTGTAATAGCGTTTTAGTTAAACCTAAAACTATTCCAAGCTCTAAATTTTTAGTATTTCGTACCCCGGAAATGGTCTCAGCCCCCCCCCCTCCGAAATTTTCCCAGCCCCTCCCGAAATTATTTTCTATATACGCCCAAGGCTGGCTGCTTACACAGTGTGGTATAACATATGTTAATCATATGTTTCAAGATTCAATTGTTTATTGTGCCATGTGGTTTATTGTTTTAGTTAGTAGGCTGTTGTTTTTCTTGTTATGCTGTAATTTAGCTCAATAAAGCCTTTGTTACAAGGTTATGTTTACTCTAAAATCATTCTACACACAGTTTCTTAAGATACGACACATGCCACTGCACTAAATCAGGTCTGAAGGTTTCTCTTTCAAGTGTTATGGTTTGGGTGATATCAGAAACAACGGAGGTACTTGTCAACAAGATGCTTTAATAGTAAGGGAATATTTTAAGCAATAATTCAATTGAAGTACCGGCTCAGCTGAATGGCAACAAAGAATAGCTCGAGCTGGGGATCGCCTTTCTTGATTTTATCGTATCAAGTGATGGGCGTTTAAGGTTTTTGTGACACATTTTTACCGATTTTGGGGGACTTCAGCCCCCCCCCCATATACGCTCATGTACCAAGCCATAATGTAAACAACGAATCTTAATTGACCGACGATTTATTGGTAGACCTTAAAATAATCTGATGCCATTTATTGCCTCAATTCGGCAATGAAGGTACTTCAAACAATTTCTTTTTACGCATCGGACGAAGCATCCGCAACGGACGGATCGGATTTATTTGTAATATAAACAAGTAATCTTAATATTTTATCTACAATTTATTGGTAGGCCTTAAAATAAACTGATAACATTTATTGCCTCAATTCAGCGATGATGGCAATTCAAACAATTTCTATTATTACCTTTTAAGAATTGTATAATGTATACCTACATAAATAAAAAAAAGCCCGTCACGCAGGAGCTGCATAACTAAGCACTTTCCTCAGAATTTGGGAAGTGTAGACTGCTTTCCAGAACAATTTGCTTAAAATATCCTACATAAATAAAATAAAAACATGAATAGTTCTCTTTTAAATTTGTAATGAGTAACTGATCAATTATTAATTTGCTACCAGAGTTATGTGTACACATGGTACCTACTACACTACGTAATAAATACAAAAAACCTCATATTATCGTATTTTGATCTAACGCAGGAACAGGATACAGTCCCTCTAGATACAAAGCGCTCCTTGCGGCGGCTTTGTGAACCTACGTCTGGCGGGCTTTTCTATTGAAATATATTACAAAGTAAACCCCCGCTTTCCGATTGACCGATTCAGCTCATTTTTACAACACTTCTTTCTCATGAGTTACCCACGACGTATACCGCGTTTCGTTTCAATACAGCAGAAATTACGACCGGTATGAGTATATTAGGAATTTGGGTCCGGAGTAAACCCCCCCCCCTCCTAATGAACCGATTTAGTTTATTTTTACAACACATATTTACCTGTGGATTACCACTACGAATACTGAGTTTCGTCGAAATATACCAAAAATCACGGCTGGTAGTGGCGAATTGGTATTGTGGGTCCGGAGTAAACCCCCCCCCCTCCTAATGAACCGATTTAGTTCATTTTTATATCTCACTTTTCTCTCTATATTACCACTACGAATACCAAGTTTCGTAGAAATATAACAAATATTACGGCTTACATGGTCAAATTAGTGTTTTGGGTTCGGGGTAAACCCCCCCTTCCGGTGGACCGACTTTGGTGGTTAACGAACTCGTTCAATCGTTTGCTAATTGAAAGGTATATACCAAGTTTCGTGACGAAAAAACAAAAACTGGCCGCTATCGTGTTACCAGACATATATATATATATATATATATATAAATTTTAACGGGGGTCATTTTCGGAGTCCACTAGGTAGGATCGATAAAGATTTGAAGACATTTTTCAAAAATTCCGTCATGAGTGCAACCTCAATAGCTACTTTCCTTCGGAGGAAAGTGCTAAAATGGAATTATTAAAATAAATGGATTGGTATAAGTACTTACTGGGATGGTTCATCCTTTTCCCTATCTCCTCCCAAATATTGTCCCTACGATGTTGATTACAGTATTGAAGGTTTTTTATATTATATAACTCCTCGTACTCCTCCACGATCACAATTAATTTAGCGGAATCCATCTCAGGTAACAATGAAGGTGTAGTCACAACAGTGGTAAACAATCGACTGAAGATAACAATCAGATGCGTACGGAGTGGAAGGAAGGGGCGAGCATATTTCAGGAATTCCTGAAACCGTTGATACTGCGTACGATGATTAGGAATGCTTGTCCCGTCTCGGATTCTCTTCGGTATTCCCGATGTCCAATGCGTACGATGCGGATATGTGCGCGCACACTTTGAACCCAGTCTACTAATAACATTCGGAAAATCCGATCGATACGATGCGTGCGTATGCTCCTCCCGATGCGGACCAGTGCGCGTTTACCTTGACTCTACACATTGCCTCTCGATAGGAAACTTTGTTTCTGGGACTCGACATCTTCAATTTTTTTGGCATTTACATAAAAACTACAATTTTTATGTTTTGATGAGTGTGCACCTTTGCAATTAATACACTTGACTGAATTTTCGCTACTGCATATGATACTGATGTACATTTTTTCGACATGTGTGAGAATGAGATACAATTAAAACAACCCTGGGAGATGGCATGAGGGAAAACTCCTGAAGGCCTTTTAGGTTTTCCCCTCATTGGAAAAAAAAGCATAGAACCAAAAGATGTATATTGGCAACATATTTAAACTCCTAATATTTTTTTTTATCAATGAACACAGGGTCTGGAGGTTTTGGAGGAATTTTATCATGGGCGTATATAGAAAATAATTTCGGGGGGGGGGGGGGGGGGGTTGAGACCATTTCCGAGGTATGGAATACTAAAAATGTAGAGCTTGGAATAGTTTTAGGCAACTAAAACGCTATTACACGTAAAATAAAATATTTTTTATGAACTAAGTGATCTTATTTAAATTATTTTTAAGGGTTTTACGACAATTTTTTACCATCAAATGAAAATTTCGGGGGGGGGGGGGACTGAGACCATTTCCGGGGTATGGAATACTAAAAATGTAGAGCTTGGAATAGTTTTAGGCAACTAAAACGCTATTACACGTAAAATAAAATATTTTTTATGAACTAAGTGATCTTATTTAAATTATTTTTAAGGGTTTTACGACAAGTTTTTACCATCAAATGAAAATTTTTGGGGGGGGGGGACTGCTGCCCTCTCAGCCCCCCCCTTATAAACACTCATGAATTTTATCCATTTTAATTTATATTAAACTAACAATAAAAGAAAAAAAATGTGAACTTGTTTTGAACGGAAGGAAATTCAGATGAATGAAGAGAAACACTTCAAATACAGCTATTCTTGCTCAACTTTCCCTAATAATCGTGTGGAAATCCTCTCTCCAAGTTGAAAGTAGCTGGCTCCTTCTAATTTTTTATTTTTTATTTATTTTTTACGGCGCATCGACAATTCTGGGCCAGCTCCTTCTAATTTTGTTAGTTTTTCATAGTGCCTTTGAGTGGGGTTTTCAATGTGCTCTACATGAACAACCCAAAGCAACTGTGGATGTGTGTCTTTCGTATAAAAGGAGGAGCATTTAAAATTGATCAATCTGAAAGGGGGGTTTACATTGTACTATGTTTGAATTGAATTCACCCCCAAACATAGGTTGGCAAAGCTACCACTAGGGGCAGTGTATCCCATTCCTGCATTAGTATTGTAGGATGTTCTGTTTTATACGGGGACACTTTTATTAATCATCAAGATCAATAAATAAAAATTTCAAGTTTTTGTGTAAATTTTTAGTATTTATATACCTAAGTTTTAAACAAATTATTCAGGTTAAGCGTACGCTACCCACCTTTTGAGGAATGTGCTTTTCTATGCAGCTCTTGCATGACAAACTTTTTTTCAATTACTCAGGCCATTATAGTGGTAGCAATTAACTCCAAAGGCTTTATAAATGAAGTCTTAAATATCATTACAGGAATTGTTCATAATATATATGTATTTCTGTGTTTAATATATTTTTGTTTTGTTCGTTATAATTAATAGATTATCTATCTAACGACCTAATCAACTAACCTTTATATCCGAATGAAACAGTTGAGGGTAAACCACTTCTAGTTGAGCTGCACTAAAGATGTCCTAGATATAAATAAATTGAGGAAAGACACAAACAAACATGCACACACACACAGTGTTCTCAAGTTATAACTCTGTACATATTTTGAAAGGTATAAGAAAGGACTACTTTTCTAACTGAATCAATGTATTATTTACTAATTTAACATATTAATTAAATCTAGTTACAATTTATTAAATATTTTTATATTTTACAGGGATTAATTTAGGAAGTTGGTCATTTTCAACGAGCCATGATGATCCATTTTCACCTTTCTGAAGAACTTCAATGAGTGCTCGCCCCACACTGGCTGGCCTGAAAGAAAAGAGCATTTGGATATTAATAAGAAATGTCCCATTATTTCAGAATTAAGAGTGACATTAAATAACGTATCAACAACAAACTTTTTACGATTGATTCTTGAAGAAAATCCAAGACTTTTTAGAGAAGATTTTTTATTACTTCCTGCCATTTAGAGCAAGTAATAAAAAAAAAAAAAAAAAAAAAAAAACAGAACAAAGCCTATTTTACTGTAAACAAATAATCAAAAATATTGAAGGTGAGGATGGGGAAGGATCATTGGTTTCTTGAAGTAATTGGCAGGAGTTGCTCCACAAAATTGTTTAAAACATTAACTTATATCTGCGAAGTTTCAAACCTGTTTAGGTTCATTGTCAGGCATCTTATATTATATTAAGTCGTGTTAAGGTCTATTATAATTTTTTTATTTTATATTAATGTCCATAAATTTTGAATTTTGAGAGTGAGCGTTAAATAAAGATAAGAATCATAATTGTTTGAATGGACAAGTCATATTCCAACTGATAAGTTTAGTTTGAATTAGTGTGAATATGACTTGTCCACTCATCAAATTATGATTCTTGCGCGTATTAAACGCTCACTCTTAAAATTCAAAATTTATGGACGTTAATCTCAACAATTTAATACTGAACAAATTAAAAAAAACAAAACAATTAACTCCCTATAATGAAAATTAACTGTTTTATAGCAAAAATTGTAAAAGTATGGATTGTACAAATGATGACATTTTGCATGTTTTTAAATAATTAAAAATGCATGTATTAATGTGCTTTATTTCAGAAACTAATGAACATAATAACATAAAATTTAGTAAACGCAAACATGTCCATAACTAGAACATACTCACCAAGTTTCATCAAAATCTGATAACCTTGGGTGTCAAAATGCATTTTGGCTGGATGATATTACATGGAATCATTAATAATAAAAAAAAAGCTCCTGGCAACGATTGTTGCGTGGTGTGAAATTAGTCAATTGGTTAAAGCTATATTTAATGAATGATTTTTGTAGAAATGTGCCCAATTGTCCACAGAACTAGAATTTCAAGTGATTAAGAATGACCACGAATATTCCTGACCACTTTAAACCCAAAACATATAATCTTATATTGAACCCAAAGGGATAGATTCAATAGAAAACTTACTTTTGAAAATTAAATCTGCTGAATAGTCCTAGAACGTCTTCAAAACAGTCCTGATCATCATCCAGCACATTATAAAGTTTTTCTTTATTAATAAGTTTCGTGACCGTTGCATTCACACAGAGTGTAATAACACTTACACCAGTTTTGTTGAAATACAAGTCTTGCTGAAACGAATAATAATTAATGATAAAAACGAATTACTCATTTAGGTATGATATGGTTTTTTTAATTGCCTGTCTGGATTTTTTCTATAACCTTGTTTATGTGGCTTTTGTTGGCACCTGTAGTGGTGTTTGTTTGATGTTTTTTTTTTCTGCATTTCAACATATTTCGTTAGATTATTCTACTACTTGACTGATTTGTAATGAGGTCCCAGGATTTATGGTTTTTTTTTTTGGCCGGGATAGGTGGAAGGGGTCTTCCTTCTCCTTGCAAAGCCAAAACTATTGCTACAAAATGGCCCAGGGATATGAGCTGCAAGGACGGCTACTTATTCCATCGATGTGGAAATCAGTTTTGAGAAGTAATCAGAAGTGTGCTAGAAGAGAGTGGTAAATAGTGCATAAGCCGTCCCAAAAATCTGTGTTATGTATAAAGAAATATGTAAGTTAGTTTAAGCACATTTCTCAGAAATGAGATGTTAACTACTGCAACTTGTTAAGGAATATGTTTGTACTGCTCTGGGTCACTAAGATTTACTAACATCTGTAGGGATCAGGAATTAGTTTTTCCAAAGTACAAATCAGTTAGCTTATGAATTTGGTGAAAGAATAATATTTTTTGGTAGTCTGAAAATTAAATATTAATTTCCTTCTGGCATAAACACCTCAAAATATTGATAGATTTTTTTTACCCCAACTAATCTTGAATATTGACTGACAGCAGCTTTTGTCGCTGAATAGACTGCAAGCGATGGTGGGCAAGGACTCTCTGCAAAGGTAGACGATATGTTTACAACAATACCACCTCGGCCTCCGTTTTTCTTGCTCATGTATTTGAAACCAAGTTTTGTTCCCTGCACCACTGCAACCTGTGATAAGAGGAATACATTATTTATGAAATTTTATAAAGGTAAGCTATGTGATCCCACCTAAACCGTGCATATACATATCAACATATACATAGTATGTATATACACAATAGCGACCACAATTTCTATTTTTGCCTCAATATTTGTTATATAGCTTTCACTTAAAAAACAATTGAACGTGCTAACCAGCAAAGACCATACATTCAGGGGAGGGAGGTCCATTTTGTCTGTACTGTCTTTGCCAAAAAAGTCAGTACATATCGTGCCTATCTAATAAGAAAGATGAGTTATGAAAATAAACAAAATCAGTCTACTAGGTTAGGAACGCATGGGCTGGCAAAATCACCGGCTGGTTGATATTTTTGTGTAAGCCCACACGGTCCGGCAAACGGCTGGCCAGTTGCTCCCACTTCAAGCATTGCTTCTTCTTGAAGGATCAGGCTTAACACAATGTTGTATCTGACCATATTAAATAATAATATTTACGGTATACTTAACTTATTCACAGACAAATCAATTTTCAATCGCCCTTTTTATATTTCAAGAAAAGTAAAAAATTCTAAGATGAATTATTATTTTAAAAGTGATTAAATAAGTGAATAGGATATCGGAGGCCTGGTGGCCGTGAGTGTTAATAAATATTAGTGATTCTTAGTTAATAATAATGGACGTTAAAATTTAAATGAATAAATAATTGAATAATAAGAACACAATGACATATTTTGATTGAAATTAAAAGGTCATTTAAACATTAAATCATGTACACCTTAAATATATCGAAGAAAAAATAAATTGAAAAAAAAAACAGTAGGAAATCGAAATTTGGTGTAATATTATGATAAAAAACTAATAACTCAGCGTAGAAGAATAGAAATGGAGAATCTAAATTCTTATTAAATACCTGGCATAAGAACCTGAAAATGTTAATCGCCACTAAATCCTAATCTTATTAAATACTTCTTATACTGGGAGTAAATTTTCTCTACAAGAGGACCACTGCTTGGAGTGGGGAGTGTCCGGCCGGCCATTTTACCAGACCATGTGGCCTCCTCCGTTAGCACCAATAGTTTTTTACTGGCTTGCCGGCAATTAGCGAATACAGCCGAGGATGTTTCACCTCCGGCCAGTGGTTTTGCAGGCCCGTGTGTGCTTTCCCATTCACTCCCTTGTACTTTTGCTGCCATCCGGCGCTGGGTAGCTGCGGGCCGTGTGTCCTTACCCTTAATAGTAGAGTTTACTCAAGAACAAAATTATTGATTTACCCGTAATGGCCTTCCTTAGAGAATTTGAAGTGGTGCAACTCTAGTTAGAGAGAGCTTATTAAGCCCGAATGCTTCAAATGGTCTTGGCTCAACACTTTCATGAGCCGTTGTTATGAAAATTTAATTTTAATGTTTGCTGCCACGAGACAGTCATTAAACTATTTTAACACTGCCATAATTTTTTATGACACCAGTATCAAAGTGTTAATGAAAAAATTATTTCCAGTTGGACACTTCTTCCTCCAGTATTAAGATTAAATAAGGTATAACTTAGCATCTTGGCGAAATAAATCATTAGGGGAACAAAACAACTTTTAAATGGATGAAGTCTTGTGTTTTACTGGTGTTGGTATTAGTTGAACACATTTACAATCCTGGATCTCATCCAGTTCCTAGAATTTTGACTACTCCTTCAGCCACCTTTCTGGTTGATATCGATGCTAATCTTCTGTACATATAAGAATGATTCACCGAAGTCTAAAACTAGAAATTCTCTTACAGATCGTTTACAGTCAAGAAGAGATAACAAAGACTTCTTTGTATATTTTGTTGACATATAAGAAATAACTACCAAGTATAAAATAAATTCATCGAATTGAGCTATATATATATTTATTTAAAACAAAAAATGTTTTTAATGAATGAATGAAAGTGTGTTCTGTAAATTAAATAAATTGATTGTGGTGAAGACCTGGAGTTTTTGGTTTTTCCTATTGGATCCAGTACGACCATCGCCCACCCAAATCATTGTCATATATGTATGTATGTGTATATGTGTATGTATATGTGTATATATATATATATATATATATATATATATATATATATATATATATATATATATAAACAAACACAGGACCAGAGGAAACGAGCAGATCTTCGGAGAAAAGGGAAAATATTGTATTCAGATATGGAATGGCCAGGGCTATTGCAGTTTACAAAATGAAATAATAACTTCTTGTCTATAATAAAGTCATATAAAATAATACACTAAACAAGAAAATAACTAATTATCTTAAACCTAGTAATATTAGAATATTTATTGATTTTAAACTCACAAAATTGACATTTATGCACATCTGCCAACCTGGATCTTTCTCGTTAATTATGCCTGCATTGTTAACAACAATGTCTAAATGTGTGAACTTTTCGAGTGTAGTCTTGAAGCACACTAAAACAAAGTAAATCATTACTTCCACAAACCTTGTTCATATATTCTATGTTTCAATGTATTTGTAAAAACATAATTTTATGTGATCACGAAGGAAGGAGTTAGATTTTTATAAAATGGTATTTATTTATTTGCTGTAAGAGCAAACAATCAAGCGATTTACTCATTTTATTAAAGTTAATAATTTTGCACTGATACATTAGAATCAGGTATGTAATTTTTACATTGAACCCAATAGTTTGTTTTCGTATGAGTGTGTATATATATATATATATATATATATATATATATATATATATACACACATACATACATACATACATACAGGGGGATTCAGGACTAAGTAGCCAAACTCTAGGAGGTTTAAAAATGCAGTTGAAGCAATCCTGTTGGGAATCATGATTGGCTAAACAAGATATGTAAATACATACATACAAAATGTTTGTGTGTACACATATTTACACTCCTATATAGATATATCTATACATACACACTCAAATATGATTTGGTTGGGGTGTGATTTATCAAATAACACAATTACATTTAATACAAAAATTATATAATTATTATTATCCATTATTTTCTTATTGTCTTTATTATTTTATATTTTTTTTAAATAGAAAAGGTTAAATTAATGCATTAATTTCCTGAATTTAAACAAAAACAATTAATTTTTGTGTGCAAAAATTTATTTAAATTTTAACATCCATTATTATTAACTAAGAATTTTAGGACTGGTCATGTATAGGTGACACCCTTTTTTAGCCAGGATAGGGCTGATGCCTTTTCTTTTTTCTGAATAAAAGCCAACTCCCCATAGTGGGAATTGAATCCACGACCCTTGGCATGGAGTGTTGTGCTCACACCTTAACACTGGGGGCCAACGGGCCTCCTTAGTGTGTATAAAATACATAAATAAATAACAAGAAAAGATTTTTGAAAAAAAAAAACACTACCTAAATAGGATCTTTTTTTTGTTTTTTAATGACTTTGTGGCATGCTGCAACATATGTAGTTTGAAAATAAAAATATATTTGAGGACTGAATGAAGCTCTTACCAACTTCCTACAATAAATAGGATTATTATCTATGAAAAATATGTGAGCAATAAGAATTACATACTTATTCAATACTAAAATTTCACTATATGGAAATAATAATTGCCATTTAAATATCCTCAGCATTTTCATCTCATTGAGCTTACATTATCCATATTAAAGAGCCACACTTGCTACTGTTCTGTGCCATTACTATAATTCGTCCATGGTGAATTTGCTTCATCATATTTCTATCATCTAGTCATCCCAGTTTGGATCATCAAACAGTAAATAATAAATAAAAAAATTGAGCATTAGTACATGAGAATATAGATTTGTAATTAACAAATTAATGATTTATGGTTCTCTTGAATTAATTACTGATTCGCCTGAGAAATATGTACTAAAAAGAAGATGCCTATAATTTTTGAAATAGAGAATTAGTTGCTAATTTGATAGTTGACTACGAATCATTAGACGAAAGAGATAATTATGAAAACATCATTACCTTCCAGATGATGTAGGTTTATTACATCACACTTTAGGAAGATGATCTTGTCTCTACAAAACTGCTTAGAAAGTTCCTCCACAGTTGCCTTACCAGCTTTCTCATTTATGTCGCAAAATACTACCTGAAAGATTTGAAAACGTAACAATTAGGACATTATGTTCTTATTGGCAGTAGCACGAAAAGCCATTCTTAACCCTTAATTAGTGGCGTGCTTTTTCTTCCATAACTAATGGTGTCGGGGCCCCAGTGAAACAAACTTTAAATTGATTTTTTTGGGGGTAAAGTAATTTAAATTAATAATAATAAACAATAATATTTATTGAAATACAAAGATTTCAAAGGGCAAAGGTCGAATAAACAAATACATTCGGGTCAATATGACCCGACGCCACTAATTAAGGGTTAAAGATCTATTTTGTGCTTATATACTATGTGGTTGGAGATAGTTAGCTGTTGCGGTAATATGAAGTCAATTGATGGTTGGGATTCTTGGCTAGGAGAAAAAAAAGATCTTCAGGCACAAATCTATATTGGACGAGGCATTTTTTAGTGGTATGTATTTATAAATTATTTTTCACATAAAAAAATATATTGTTTTTCTTATAATATAAAACAAAAATTATATTACTTGTGTGCTCATGCGTCTAGTTGTTTCTGTTTACTGTTGTCTTATGTTTCTCTGCATTTTGTTTTACGTTGAACTTTTGTTAATAGTCATACTTACTGATAACCACATTTTGTATAATAACTACTTATCTACCTAATGTGAATTTTAAAAAAATAATTATTCTGATAATGTTTAAAAGGCTTCTTACTGTCTGATTATTCTCACTTGTAATTGTGTATATTTATTTTTTAGCTGAACAACGCTGCCAAAACGTCCAATATAGATTTGTGTCTGAAGATCTGACGTTTTTTCCTCCCAGCCGAATCCCAACCATCTCTTGACTTCCTATGTGATTGTAGTTGTTACACTGTAGCTAGAGGGGGGAGATGTTAAAATTACATTTTGTCTAAAAATTAATTATTACTCAGAGCTAATTTGTGGAGGTAGCGTCATTAACAAAAAATTGAACTAGGATATTAATCTGGCTAATGGATATTTTAAAGATATTACTTCAACCAAAAATTATTTTTTTTTGTTCATCTGTAATAGTTTTAATGGCTTAATTGTAAATGGTTTATAAATGCATGCACATGATTGCCTGTAAGATATGTATATTAAGGATCCCATATAATGGTGGTAGGTACTTCTCCTGAAAAGGAAAGCCTTCATCAACATTTGTTGTTGGTTATCATTTAAATATTTTATTTCCTATTATTTTATTACTTAATTGTGTAATTTGTAAAACTATTCCTATAATTGTAAATATTTGTTGATGAAATAAAAGGCTATTTCATTCATTCATATGATATACGTATTCTTTTTCTTGTTTATTGCTTAGGGTACAACTTCTTTGCTTTATGGTGCTATTATTTGGCCAGGGGTTTATGATATGAGATATTTTCTGGTAAATAATTTTGAGTTTCCTTTTTAGTGTAAAGGTATTTATATTGCAGAAAATATGTGGATTTTTCAATGACATTGGCTTTCATGTCATCTGGGGTGCTATTTTTTTCAATCTCCCTTTTTCCAATGATAGGAATTTGGTTGACTAGAGTCGATGTCCTGGTGTAATGTGTTGAGAATGTCTTACTTTGGAAGACATTCTCAACACATTACAGACCTCTTGACCCATGGTAGCCATTATTTAAATACTTACAAACTACACATATATATCACACAATTTAACGAACTCATGAAAATGTTTATTCTGTAATTGTTTTTTTTTTTTTTTTTTTTTTTTTTTTTTTATAAATTCCTTATTTTTTCTTTCTTTTTTAATTTATTTTATTTTTTATTATTATATATTTGGCTTTTCAATGTATTTGATGCTTTTTCTGAAATTATATTTATTTCCTTTATGTTATGATTATCTATTATAATTTATTTAATAATATTATCTTTTTGTTACAGCTAAATAAATTGTAAATTACTTTGGAAGATCCTTTTATTTTTAGCTCTACTTGGAAACGCCTGTTTTATAAATGCATCTAGACACACTTAGGGGTATCTTCTGCTGGGCATATCTAGAGGCTTGTCCTCTTTGAGATACAAGCCGTGTATATTTCAAGTCTCACGACTGAGTTCTTGTCCAATTTTTACAGACTCAGTATGATTTTCCAGACACTATTAGGGACCAACATATCCAAGCATCACCAGGCCCATAATTGTGCACTATAGGGTCCTCCATTAAGTGTTTTTTTTAAAGTGTTTTCATTTGCAGGACACGATCAGAGAGGTTTGAGTTGCCTAAGAGATACAATCAGCTCATGTATAACTCAGAACTCAGCCTTTAATAATATATTGAACAGGGAAGGAATGATATTCTTATTTGAAGCTTATAAGCACTTACTGTCTTGGCTTGAATGTTTTTAATATTTTTCTGACACTTATATCCGGTAAAAATATTGTAAACACTGACTTAATCTATATATATAAAAATCACGTGTCTGTTTTTCTGTTTTTCTGTTTTTCTGTTTGTTTGTTCCTTATACAAATCCACATCGTTTGACTGATATTGACCAAACTTCGCACATAGATACGTCTTGATCCGGGAAATCTCGTAGGCTAGCTAAAAATCTTCTAGGATTCTTAGTTTGGAAGTAACGAGTTCGAAACTGTCATATACAGAAGAGATTATAGTCAGAAATCGGCATTTTCTTTCCAGTGTTGCCCCTCCTTCTAAGAAGAAGTGCAATAAAAAAACCTTTGTTTGTTTATCTAAATAGTAGGTTTATATTCTCAGAGTTTGGACAAATATCATATATCATACAATAAAATATCATATTTTTTAAGATTAATTTCCTTAATATCAGATCAGTTTTCTTCATATCAAATCAATTTTCATTTGATTGCCTAGGGCAACACTGCTCTAACCAGAATATAGACTAATATCGTATAAATAAGTATATCATAAAAATGTTCTGTGTTTATCTAATCATAATTTGGACTAATATAATATAATTAAGTGGTCATGTTTCTATTCAGAACTATAATAATTTCAAAACTTTTGTTGAGAGGTAGTTTTTTCTCTTTAGTAAAGGAAGGTTGCAATGTCGGTTATAGTATTCGGTTGAATAATCTCTCACTCGCTTTTCTGTTAAATGAATATGTTTGTACTGGTATTTGATGGAGAGGGTTTTAGTATGTGGAAAAACACTTAACTTTTTTTTTTTAAACTGATGAGGTGTGTAAATGTCATTGAAAAGGCAAAGGAGACCAAAGTTGGTGAAGATTGGGATCAGCAAGATCAAATAAACAGTTTGAATTTCTTTGTGATTTGACAACAGCCTAAGACATAATTCAGAAATTTGATAGATTATACCTAAAGGAATCAACAGCATAGTAAATTGTACATAGAAACTTCAGATTATGTTAAAAAAATAAAATTCAAACAACTGAAATGAAACAATCAGTTTATCTGGACATGTTATAAATTTATAAAACTTGTATTGTAAAATGGACCGTGTCCCTTTGGAAAACAATAAGAACAAGGCTAAAAGTATTTTGGAATTGTTTACACTGATGTGGACCTTTTTTTAACTAGGAGTCTCAAAGGTGAAAAATATTTTGTTTCATTTATAGATGATTATAGTAAAATTGCCCTCATGTTAATTTCTTCATAATTGTTCAGTATTGTTTATTGTTATTTAAGTGTTTAGTGATGAAATGTTGAACAGATGGATGTAGAGACTATATTCTTAAATGATCATTTAGAAGGAAAATCCACCACTGGTTTTCTTATTAGGTTATTTGGTAATGTATTATACTGGAAATCGAGAAAGAAAAAAGATGGTACAGAAGAGTCTCCATATGCAGAATATGTAGCTTTAAGTGAAGTTTAAAGTTCCAAAAAGATAGATCATTTTGTTTTAAACATAAAGATTTTTTTAAGCATTAAAAACTCCTTTGTGAACAATGTCATTTTGTAAAGGACTTAAATTTATGAACTTGAAATTAATTCTCTCACATACATATGCAAATATTATTAAAATATTATATTAAATGTTGTTATATTTAACTTATTGTTTTATTCGCATATAGATAGATGTACATAATAAATTATATAAATGTTTATAATCATACAAATGAATGTAAATAAATGAATTAATTTTCACCACATTTTGAAACATTATTTTATTATTATAAGAGCTGTATGGTTTAGCAACCCTATTAATTTGGGCAGCCTCACTTTAATTTTTTTTTTAATAAAGTTATTCTTCTTATAATATTTCTTTTGCATGCTATTTTTTTGCAGATAAATTAATGTATTAAAATATTATTTTTATAAGAAGAGGAAGTCACGTGAATTGTGGTGTTCTAATAAATGAATAAGTAATTAAATTTTCCATGCAATTTTTTATTAATTTAATATCCATCATAATTTAATCATTATATTCTGACATATGCATTCTTTTGTCTGAGATAGTTATATCCTCTGACTGTCACCATTTAGTCGGATAGCTGGTAACGCACATTTCATGAAGTGTTTTATGCACCTTGGAATTTTGGTGTATTGCATGTCGTGGATAGGTAAGGCATATATGTGTATCCTGGACATACCTTGGAACACCAGGTACTGCACATAGGGGAAAGGTGTTAAAAAAATATGTCACTAAAATGGTATTTTATTCAGAAGCCAACAATCTTTAATGTATAATTAAGGCAAGTTGCTTTATTTCTAGAACAGCCACAACTGTCCTGTCCAGATGATTGGTGCTCTCTCACTCTTACGGTTACACGCACTGCATTGCAGTCTATCATCGGCTGAATTTATTTTCATGTCTGCTGATTACTAAACCTCACAAAAAGTGTCTGCCCTTTTGTAATTATTTTCAATTATGGTGTTTAAATAGCAGTGTGAAGAAGAGACTTCATTTAATATTACAAAAACCCCACTTCAGTTTTGTTTTTATATGTATCCCACTTAAAAGTGTCTACCTTATATATTATTCATTATAGAATTGCCTTAATTTTACATTAAAGAATTATGGCTTCTGAATAAAACACTATTTTTGGCCCATAGTTTGTTACCGATTACCATGCGCAGTACCTGGTGTTTCAAGGTAGGTCCAGCAACCACATACTTAACTTTTTATCTACACTAGAGACCCACTATAGCACAATTTCAAGGCACATAAAACACTTGAAAAGTGTGTTACCAGCTCTTGGACTAAATGTTTAAATACGGTTGCAATTCTGGTAAAAATATTGTTGCTCGCCAAGTCAATGTCGTTATTGAAATTCCCAAATACCTTTAATTCATTGTTGTCCATAACTGCAAGAAAAATATCTTAAATTTGTTTTTATTCTTAGAGGCCCCTATTTCCTATGATAGAAGGACTATCCTTATAGAAGAGCCCATGAACCATAAAATTTGAAACAGAAGCTTTAATAGAAAGGACTATTAACAAACTATGTTTTTAAAACTTTCCTTTTGGCATAAATAACATACACCCTGCACGACTTACCTACTTTTTTCATTCATAAAAAAAACTCAGTTACGGATTATTACATGAACAGGTAAACAATATAACATATTAATATTATATTTGCGCAAGGTTGAGGTTTTAGCTTTAGATGCGAAGCCCTTAAAATAAATAAATATTATATTTAAAAAAAAATCAATGAAAATAAAGAATATAGTTTCAGTTGTAGGTTATTACAACTTATAACTAATCATAACCTTAATTAAATGCCTCATTTGTATTGCTATTTTTTATGAATATTTATTTATGGACCACATATTTTTTTTTCTTTAAAAAAATTAAACACAGGGAGTTTGGTTTGGATTTTCTTTAAAACGGTATTGCAATTAAATTATTTGGAATCATTTAATTGTAATACCATTTTAAAAGTAAGGGTACTTTTTAAAATAAGGGTACTTTTTAAAAAATAAGGATTAATTTATTTTCCACCCCACTTTCTCTTAAAAAAATGGAAAATAAATTTTTCAGCCGAGTTCTCAATTTATTATCTTATATTCTCATAATTTGGACAAATATAATATAATCATTAATTTTTTTAAATATATAATATAAAGTAGGCGTACCATGGAAGCTGGGTTACAACTATTTAATATGAAGCATGTGTAGCATGGTAAGCCCGGCTACAGATATTTAATATAAAGTAGGTGTAGCATTGCACACCGGGTAACAGCTAGTTAGGCTATATATTTTGTTTATGAAGGACGCACCACGTAAGTGTCCATTAAACATTTTTTTCTTCCTTCAAGGAAATAAGTTGATAAAACCTTTTTAATAAGCAGAAAACCAAAGCATATTGAAGTGTCTTTCTTGAAACTTGACAATTAAACCAATATGATAAGAATGGACAAAGGATTGAACCAATTGCTTGTTTAAAACATTGTTAGTATTTAAATTTTATGGTCCGCTTATAAATGTCAACGATTTTTGGGTCGGGTTATCTACAGGTTACCACGCTTTTCTAGTCAGGATAGAGATGATGACTTTTCTTATTTTTTTTTTTTTTTAAAGGAAAGCCATCACCCCTAGTGGAAATCGAACCAACCCCCGTAGGCACGGATTGCACATGCTTCAGCACTCATGGCCGAAAGAAGAATGAATCTATTTTCTGTTCTTACCAAAATCCTAAAATATAAAAGGAAATGTTTCATCCTTGCACGTTTCCGTACTTACATCTAGTGTCATTCGAAAAACTTGAAATAGAAACATTTATTATTTTGTTTTTATGATTCGTAAAAAAGGCAAACACCTACTCTAAGAAAAGCGATATTGAAGGCACTGCAATGCACAAAACTGGCAGGATATTTCTCATTTATTTGCCTTCTATTTCATTTTACTGTTAAATGCAATTAAAAAAACAACAACGATCGATTAAAAACTGAAGAAAACATAGACAAAAACGGTTCAAAAGAACGAAACCAACACATTCTAATTTTAAGGAAAAGAGCTGTTTTTGCAGAGTACTGTGATTGTTTATAGAAAAATTCTCCTCATTTAAAAGTGATTTTACAACAATTTTACACCTACGTAAAAAAAAAAAAAAAAAAAAAAATCAGTCCCGTAACAGGTCACGAGGCCCTGAGGGGCAGATACTATAGAGGTATCTGATTCATGACCATACGGCACACTAGGGAGATAGTGTGGTCAGTAATATGCTCCGGCCGCCTGATTTTCCCCTTGGCCGCTTCGACTGCTGGAGTCATTAGCACCCAAGGTACCCATTATTAAATTAATTAAAGGCTGGGTCGGCCTAGGGACGGTCAGGGAGGCCGAATTCAACCCATGAACGAAGACACTAGAAGAAAAAATCTTAAGTGCTTGCTCGGGATTTGAACTCAGGCCTCCAGCTTATTAGTCCAGTGCTCTACCACTGAGCTAACCTCGCCCCCACACCTACGTAAACCCCGAGGAAAAAAACCTTTCAGTCGTAATTCGGGGTGTTCCCTATTCACTCAGCGATACGGAAGTATTCGAATTTCTCTCAAATAAGAAATATCCAGTTTTGAGCGTCACAAGACTTCATAATCGAATGAGGGCCCCTACTCCGTTATGTGCAGTAGAATTAAAAAACGATGAAAAGGGCCAAACAATATTTAATCTTAAAGCACTCTACTACACTGTCGTTACAGTTGAGCACCGAAGGCTATCAAATCGCGATGTACAATGCGGAAGATGCTTGAGGGTAGGTCACTCAAAAAATTATTGCAAGCTAGATCCACGATGTAGTCGTTGTGCAGGACCTCACTTGACAAACATTTGTACGGCTGATGATAACCTACTTAAGTGTGCAAATTGTGGAGAAAAGCACAGTGCGAAGTATCGCGGGTGTTCTGCGTTTAAAGGCCATTATAAACATCGAACAATTCCCCAACCGTCAAACACAAACAGAACTGAAAAAAACCAACCCCCACCAAATGTTCAAACATTTCGTCCACTAACAAAACCTACACCCATAATAAAGACTCACACCCCAATCAACTCTCAATTCACTCCCACCCCAATACAATCAACACACTGTCCTCAGCCACCTAAAACCAATCCCTGGTTTGAACGTCGGCCTCTGGGTACACATTCTGCCCCCAGCTCTACTCCAAAACCTTCTTCTCCTACACAAACTCAAAATACTGACTCCAATAAACCAGACCTAGACTTAAGCTCTCTGATTACAACATTAATTAAACCAATCATACCTTACCTACAAAATCTCCTACTCAATGTCATACAAGACTTCTTCAAAAACAGCCATGGACAACCCTAATTACGAACATACTCAAAATCTGACAATCCTTAACTGGAACGCCAATGGACTCAAAAAACGACAGACCTTATTCTCAAATTTCCTGAGTAGATACCAAGTGGACATTGCTTGTGTGACAGAGACGCGCCTCAAACCGAACGACACATTACGAATAGGAGGATACATTTTATACAGACAGGACAGCGAAGAACGTTTTGGAGGAGTAGCTTTATGCATAAAGAGGGGTTTAAAACATTCCCTCTTTCTCCTTCCCAGGCTGCTACATCTCGAAGCCGTCGGAGTTAAATTGACAACAAACAACAACAGAACAGTGAACATTATCTCAGCTTACCTTAGGCCTCGACGGAGAGTAATACAAAACGACTTCGAACAGATCTTTATAGGAGAACCTACCTTACTGTTAGGGGACTTAAATAGCAAACATACTGATTGGAACTGCCGGACGCAGAACTGTAATGGTACTAGACTTCAGACTGTAACGGAAAATCTTGGAATACACATTGAATCCCCAGACGAACCAACGTTCCATTTCCATCCCACTCGACAAGGACATTTACCAGACATACTTGACATAGCTCTAATTCACAAACTTGATATTCCTATTTACCTCAAAACAATTATAGACTTAGACTCAGATCACCTCCCTGTGATTTGCACATTGGGAACACAAAGACATTACGTAGAACCACTCCCTCGGCTAATAACTGGGAAGGTAAACTGGGAATTGTTCTCTCAAGAAATGTGTACATTCTCAATTCCAGCTACGTACAATAATAAGGAGGAAATAAATTCAACAATAGATTCATTCACTCAACACGTATACACATCCATACAGAAAGCAACACTCACACAATTCACAGACAAACGGACAGGACTAACAAACAGCACTCCAACACACATATTACAAATGATACAGGAAAAAAACACTCTACGACACCGATGGCAGAGGACGAAAGACCCCGTTCTAAAAACTATAGTGAATAGACTATCTAGGCAAATTAGGTGGGAACTAGATGCAGCCCGATATGAAAATTATAGGAAATTCGCAGAAAGTCTTACTCCTGGTGACTCAAATCTGTGGAAAGAAACGAAAAGACTGTCAGGACAGAAAACTGACATATTCTCACTGACTGACCAGACAGGGACAGCTAATACAGATGAAGAGAAATGCCAACTACTGGCTAGACATTTTCACAGACAATTCACAAACGACACTAAAACCAACAGAGACATAGACGTAACTGTAAATACCTACTTACAAACACCAATTGCGACAGTGGAAAATAACATAGACTTCATTACCCCCTACGAAGTAAATACGATCATCGGGAAACTGGCAAACAGGAAATCTCCAGGAGACGATATGGTATCCAACATCGTCCTCAAAAATCTTCCACAGAAGAGTATCGCACTCATGACAAGCGTATTTAATGCATGTTTGAGGTCGGGTTACTTCCCAAAAATGTGGAAAAATGCTATTGTGGTGGTGTTTCACAAGCCTGGAAAACCAAAGGAAGATCCCGGTAGCTATCGGCCAATTAGCCTTCTAAATACAAGGCACTCTCTGTTTTCTTAGATGTCAAGTCAGCATTCGACACAGTGTGGCACAAGGGTCTTCTGTATAAACTCAAACAAACTTGGCCACCCTGCTATCTTGCGAACATCATTTCTTCATTCCTCGATGAAAGAACATTGCAAGTGCGAGTGAAAAATAGTGTCAGCCGAAAAGTAAGCGTCTCTGCTGGTGTACCACAAGGAGCAGTACTGAGCCCTTTGTTGTTCAACTTGTATTGCCACGACATCCCCGAGTCTCAAACTGCCACGGTCGCTCTGTTTGCAGATGACACGTTAGTCATGAGTCAAGGAGATGATGTTAGAGGAACCATCGCAGACCTTCAGTCATCATTGGACAGCATCACCTTGTGGTTCGAAAGGTGGAAACTCCGGCTCAATCCTTCGAAGACTGAAGCAAAGATTTTTGCACTGAGGCACTTCGATGACAGGACTTCTCCTTGCTTGCGGATTGGACAGGTCCGAGTTCCTTGGACTCCTAGGGAGCAAAGTGTGCGCTACCTTGGCATACACTTCGACACTAGACTGACCTGGAGACTTCACATTAACTTAAAACTACAATTGGCTCACAAACGACTAAGACTACTATACCCACTTTTAAACAAGAAAACACCACTCAGACACAAATGCGCAGTTCTACTATACAAAACTCTATTACTTCCATTACTAACTTACGCATGCCCAGTTTGGTACAGTACCAGTAACACAAACAGACGAAGACTTCAAACATTTCAAAATAAAATTCTTCGAATTATTTTAAATACACCTCCTTTCATAAGAAACACACAAATCCACAGAGAGCTCGGGGTTGTCCACTCCGCAGAGCACATTGAAAAACTCACCCAAAGGCACTACGGAAAACTCCCTACAATTGAAGGAGACGCCTACTTTCAGCTAGGAGAAAGGATTGCAACACGCCTAAAGCCAAGATGTTATCAAGATTTCTTTCATTTGCAATAATTTGTTATTTTCTAATTCATGTTCTGTTTACCTCATGTTCCGTTTACCTATCATGTTTTGTTTACCTATTGTTCATGTTCTTTTTATAATGTCAGTTTATTCCTATTTTATTTATTTATATTATTTTTTTTGTCAGTATTTAATTTGTTAATGTATATATTTTTTTTCTTCCTCCCTTAACCATTTGTAAATAATACTATTTATATTGGTTCAAATAAATATTGATTGATTGATAATTTTAAGGAACAATTTCTTGGAGTGAGATCATTCTATCGAAAAATGCTTAGGAACGGCTTTTGAAGGAAATTTTGTTTCTTTAAAATGGTTACGTTCCTCATACTATGATACCTATCTGTTTATACATTTTTCCTATTTCTTTCTCAACACTAAACGTAACGCAAATATGTGTGCGCTCGTTTGGATGAATGTCAAACGTCTCTAAAATTTTTCAACAGAATCCACCGTCGTGAAGTATCCAGAACGAAATTTCTAAGTTTTTTTTTCTCAAAAACGGTTATAGATATGGCACTGAAAATGGTTTCATTCGATCCGCCACGTTCGCCTTGTTAAAAGTGTACATGGATGGCTAGAAACATAAGGTCGTATCGTCACTATTTTTTCGCGCGAATTTCGCCGAAAAAAAACTGTATTACGGAAGGTGGATTTTATGCCGGTTAAAGAGTAAATTATTTTTTAGGTCAGAATTAGCCATTTGTTAATTACAGTGGGAAATCAATAAGAAAAGGAATAAGTAGAGTGTGTACCAGCCAGATCCATTGTCCTTCCTAAACTGCCCCTCTCTATGGAAAATTCATCCCAAATGATATTTAAATTTAACTGTAAAATGAGTTTACTACAATAATTTTTCAGCAAAAATTCTGCAAACATTTTCAGCAGACGTTTTTTTTCCTTTAAAAATAAAGGAATATAAAGACTTTTTTCTTTTATCAAATCATACTAGGGATACGGGATTTTTTGTGTGTGTATTTGCTGCACAGATGATGGTGTATTGTCATCTACAGCTTGTGAGCAGTGTTGTAAAATACCCGGGTATTTATTCTTCAGGGTAAATACCCAATTTCATAAATACCCGGGTATTTAAGGTATTTAACAAAACCGCGGCTTAATAATCGAATATTGTAAAATGTCATGGATCATGCCAGTTTAGAGCTATTGCAACACTGAGAAACTATTAAAACAATAATAAATTATAAAATAGGATCACTGAGAGGTTAATAAATAATAAATTATTACCTGAAAATTCGCCATGGACCTTCCGAATACCAACAAAACAAGTTGTTTGCCTAAATTTGATACTACTGTACTGCATTCACAAAAATGTAGCCTCAGCTAAATCTTTGGACTAGGATTATCTCAATTTCTCAAAACACAAATTACGTTACCTATTCATTGATCAAAAAACATGCACCTTTCAAGCCTCTCCACCATAACATAGGACTTATTTTATTATTTTCTTTGTCATTGTCTTCAAGACCTTAATAAACAAAGGATCTTTGCCATAAATCCCTCTTGGTCCCTAAGGTCAGCTATGTCTTTCCGAAGATCAACTGATTTCAATCCCATGCTTCTGCATAACTCACACACAAAACAAATGGAGGCGTTCTACAAGTCTGCAGCAAGGTGTGCGTTTCCAACACCAAACTTAATGCGTTTCACCTATTTAGTTAGCACAAGTTTTTCCTCCGTTTTTTGAAGAGAAGATTCTGGGATTTCTTGTTGAAGAGTTTTCAGTAATTCTTAAATTTCTTATGAACTGTGTGGATCAAATGGGCATTTAACTGAATGGCAGTGATAAGTTCAACAATTGAATCAAAGATGTTAACTAGTTTCCTGACTCAGATCCAAAACACTCTGTCATCAAGAAGCTACCTTTTCATTTCTGGATTTCCGCTTCCTGTAATGTAGTTACTACTGTATGAGCATAATTTCAAATAATATTAATAAGGATCACAAACCACTTAAAATGGTTTTGAACTATTATAATAAACATTAAAAATGTTTTGACCCTTTTTTTAAATTTAAATAAGTCCTTAATAATTATATAGGCTTCATTAAAACCTTTTTAAAATTAATTAACCTTCCCCACTGTAAAAGTAATCATGAAAATTCATAGATATGCAATAAGTTTAAATACCCGGACCGACTTTTAACATTCTTTAAAATATTACTGGGTAAATATTAATGTTTACTAAGTTTTTATGATCAAATGGGTGAGTTTCAGTCCTTGTTTGTACCAAAAAATATTCAAAGAAGTTGTGCAAGCTCAAAAACTGAAAATACCCACTTTTTGGGTATTTACCTTCCCTATGGGTAAATACCCAATTTATATTTACCTACCCACTGGGTATTTACCCACCCCACATAACTGCTTGTGAGACCGTTTTTTTTTGTGTGTTTTTTTTTTTTTAAATTTAAATCGAACTCATTCAGAATGAACACCCACTGAATCTTGGAAATAAATAAAAGGACCCAATTTTCCTAAGTTGCTTGGACTACAGTTTTGGTCGACTTAAGTCTGGGCCGATCTAAGTCTTTTGCACTCCAAGAAGCATGATGTGAATCAGTCAAACACTTTTCTAAATTTAACTTTCCGAGGTAAAAATACAGAAAATTATTTAAGTACAGATGGAATGGTTGGGATTCGGCTAAATAAACCTCAATATGATTTTGTTTTAAAAAAATCTATATTTCGGACGTTTCGGCTACTCATTGGTAGCCTTCGTCAGCTAAAATGACAAAAAAAAGAAATTAATACAGACACAATCAAGAAAAATTTATAATTGTGATAGGTAACAGAACTATAGATACAGTTTAACTTATAACAGAACATATCGTCTTAAAATTCTTAGAATGAGTAGAATGAAAACGAAAATAGGTACAGTAATTGATTTTAATAGTAATTAGTAACATTAATTGATTTTACAAAGAAATAAGAGAACTATATACCAATGACAAATATAGTAGCTAATAGTAACATTAATTAATTTTACAAAGAAATAAGATACTACATACCAATGGAAATGCCGAGCGGCAGAGGAAGACCAAGGTTGGCAATTAAGTAACCATTGTGAAAGTGTCTAAGGAAAAAAGGAATCTGCAAGGGGTATATGTAACTGGAAACAGCAAGAGGTGGGGGAAAACGGGCGGTAGGATCAAACAGATGTTTATGACATTTTATGACAGGAAAGGAGAAAAAGGTGTTAATGGAAGGATACCCAAGGGGCAAGGTAAAAATCTAGGTAGGTGGTCGGGCGAGTATTTGGAAAATATTAGCGTACATAGGAGAAATGCCTTGTTGGTCAGTTTTGTAATTTATATTGTTTTTGTTTAAGTTTATGTGTACACATTCCGAGATCTGTAGTCTTTTTTTGTTACGTTGTGTAGAAAGAATTTTCGTGTCGTCGAAGTTAAAAGTGTGTTTTTGTGTAATGGCATGTTTTGCAAGTGCAGATTTATCTATTTCTTTATTAGTGATGGTTCGTTTATGTTGTGTAAGACGTGAGTGAATGTCATTTATGGTTTCTCCTATGTATACACCATTACAGGAAGGGGTTTGGCAAGGGACTTGGTAAACACATCGGGTTGTATGTTCAAAAGGGATGGGATCTTTGAGTTTGGTGTAGAGGGTTTTGAGTTTGTTGGTAGTTTTCAAACCAAAGTTTAGGGAAGGGTAGGATTTTTTAATTGTCTTTGTAAGTTTATCAGTCAGTCCAGGTGTAAATGGTAGAGATCGGAACATTTGGGAACTGGGAGTTAGGGAAGAATTGGGAGAGATAGTGCTGGAAGGTTGGGATTTTACTTTTTTAACAAGGGATTTTATGAGGTTGGGGGGAAATTGGTTGCGTGCCAATATATCTGAGGCGATATTAATATTTTTATTGTGGAAGGAAGCATGGGATAGGGAGAGGACTCGGCGAAGGAGATTTCTGGCTACATTAATCTTGAGGTGGTAAGGATGGGATGAATGAAAATTAAGTAACCGTCCCGAGTATGTGGGTTTTGTGTACCAGTCAGTAATAATAGTACCGTCAGTCTGTCTAATTAGTAAGATGTCCAAGTATGGGAGCTGTCTGTCCTGTTCTATTTCGACTGTAAATTGAAGCCTAGGGTAAAAGGAATTGAAACAGGTAAGTATGTCTGTTAGTCTGTTTGGGTTAATCATCAGCAAAAGATCGTCTACGTATTTGCAGATGAATGAGATGTCATGGGGAAACTGTGGGACGAGGGAGTTGAGAAGATCGTTGAGAAGGATTGAGGATAAATCGGGTGCAAGACAGTTGCCCATGGCTAGACCTTCAATTTGTTTATAGAATTTCCCATCATATTTAAAAAAACCGCTGTTAACACAAAGTTTTAGACTTTCTATAAACAGATCAAAGGATAGAGGGCTATGGAGGTTCGAAAACCATTGGCCCACCCTCCACCTCCATAGCCCTCTATCCTTTGATCTGTTTATAGAAAGTCTAAAACTTTGTGTTAACAGCGGTTTTTTTAAATATGATGGGAAATTCTATAAACAAATTGAAGGTCTAGCCATGGGCAACTGTCTTGCACCCGATTTATCCTCAATCCTTCTCAACGATCTTCTCAACTCCCTCGTCCCACAGTTTCCCCATGACATCTCATTCATCTGCAAATACGTAGACGATCGGGTTGTATGTTCAAAAGGGATGGGATCTTTGAGTTTGGTGTAGAGGGTTTTGAGTTTGTTGGTAGTTTTCAAACCAAAGTTTAGGGAAGGGTAGGATTTTTTAATTGTCTTTGTAAGTTTATCAGTCAGTCCAGGTGTAAATGGTAGAGATCGGAACATTTGGGAACTGGGAGTTAGGGAAGAATTGGGAGAGATAGTGCTGGAAGGTTGGGATTTTACTTTTTTAACAAGGGATTTTATGAGGTTGGGGGGAAATTGGTTGCGTGCCAATATATCTGAGGCGATATTAATATTTTTATTGTGGAAGGAAGCATGGGATAGGGAGAGGACTCGGCGAAGGAGATTTCTGGCTACATTAATCTTGAGGTGGTAAGGATGGGATGAATGAAAATTAAGTAACCGTCCCGAGTATGTGGGTTTTGTGTACCAGTCAGTAATAATAGTACCGTCAGTCTGTCTAATTAGTAAGATGTCCAAGTATGGGAGCTGTCTGTCCTGTTCTATTTCGACTGTAAATTGAAGCCTAGGGTAAAAGGAATTGAAACAGGTAAGTATGTCTGTTAGTCTGTTTGGGTTAATCATCAGCAAAAGATCGTCTACGTATTTGCAGATGAATGAGATGTCATGGGGAAACTGTGGGACGAGGGAGTTGAGAAGATCGTTGAGAAGGATTGAGGATAAATCGGGTGCAAGACAGTTGCCCATGGCTAGACCTTCAATTTGTTTATAGAATTTCCCATCATATTTAAAAAAACCGCTGTTAACACAAAGTTTTAGACTTTCTATAAACAGATCAAAGGATAGAGGGCTATGGAGGTTCGAAAACCATTGGCCCACCCTCCACCTCCATAGCCCTCTATCCTTTGATCTGTTTATAGAAAGTCTAAAACTTTGTGTTAACAGCGGTTTTTTTAAATATGATGGGAAATTCTATAAACAAATTGAAGGTCTAGCCATGGGCAACTGTCTTGCACCCGATTTATCCTCAATCCTTCTCAACGATCTTCTCAACTCCCTCGTCCCACAGTTTCCCCATGACATCTCATTCATCTGCAAATACGTAGACGATCTTTTGCTGATGATTAACCCAAACAGACTAACAGACATACTTACCTGTTTCAATTCCTTTTACCCTAGGCTTCAATTTACAGTCGAAATAGAACAGGACAGACAGCTCCCATACTTGGACATCTTACTAATTAGACAGACTGACGGTACTATTATTACTGACTGGTACACAAAACCCACATACTCGGGACGGTTACTTAATTTTCATTCATCCCATCCTTACCACCTCAAGATTAATGTAGCCAGAAATCTCCTTCGCCGAGTCCTCTCCCTATCCCATGCTTCCTTCCACAATAAAAATATTAATATCGCCTCAGATATATTGGCACGCAACCAATTTCCCCCCAACCTCATAAAATCCCTTGTTAAAAAAGTAAAATCCCAACCTTCCAGCACTATCTCTCCCAATTCTTCCCTAACTCCCAGTTCCCAAATGTTCCGATCTCTACCATTTACACCTGGACTGACTGATAAACTTACAAAGACAATTAAAAAATCCTACCCTTCCCTAAACTTTGGTTTGAAAACTACCAACAAACTCAAAACCCTCTACACCAAACTCAAAGATCCCATCCCTTTTGAACATACAACCCGATGTGTTTACCAAGTCCCTTGCCAAACCCCTTCCTGTAATGGTGTATACATAGGAGAAACCATAAATGACATTCACTCACGTCTTACACAACATAAACGAACCATCACTAATAAAGAAATAGATAAATCTGCACTTGCAAAACATGCCATTACACAAAAACACACTTTTAACTTCGACGACACGAAAATTCTTTCTACACAACGTAACAAAAAAAGACTACAGATCTCGGAATGTGTACACATAAACTTAAACAAAAACAATATAAATTACAAAACTGACCAACAAGGCATTTCTCCTATGTACGCTAATATTTTCCAAATACTCGCCCGACCACCTACCTAGATTTTTACCTTGCCCCTTGGGTATCCTTCCATTAACACCTTTTTCTCCTTTCCTGTCATAAAATGTCATAAACATCTGTTTGATCCTACCGCCCGTTTTCCCCCACCTCTTGCTGTTTCCAGTTACATATACCCCTTGCAGATTCCTTTTTTCCTTAGACACTTTCACAATGGTTACTTAATTGCCAACCTTGGTCTTCCTCTGCCGCTCGGCATTTCCATTGGTATGTAGTATCTTATTTCTTTGTAAAATTAATTAATGTTACTATTAGCTACTATATTTGTCATTGGTATATAGTTCTCTTATTTCTTTGTAAAATCAATTAATGTTACTAATTACTATTAAAATCAATTACTGTACCTATTTTCGTTTTCATTCTACTCATTCTAAGAATTTTAAGACGATATGTTCTGTTATAAGTTAAACTGTATCTATAGTTCTGTTACCTATCACAATTATAAATTTTTCTTGATTGTGTCTGTATTAATTTCTTTTTTTTGTCATTTTAGCTGACGAAGGCTACCAATGAGTAGCCGAAACGTCCGAAATATAGATTTTTTTAAAACAAAATCATATTGAGGTTTATTTAGCCGAATCCCAACCATTCCATCTGTACTTATCACCTCGACGGCTAACTATCTAATCATCATGAAAATTATTTAACCCTCTTACTTTAATACACTATTGATAAGCTGGACATTTTTATCTCTACCCTGCTTACACTGGCTCCTTCCCTCAGGAGGTTCTCTATTGTAGCTTTGCCTATTCCTTGAGCACCACCAGTGACAAGAGCAACCTTCCCTTGTTGAGACATTTTCACTGTACAACAGTCGACTGGTGCAACTAATGTAGCAACTTCTTTTTCTATGTATAATACCTAATAACAAGGTTTATCAGTAATTATGTTCTAAAGAAGGAGTTTACACCTAAGATAACACTTTCCTTATATATAAAACTAGCTGTTTCCCGGCGTGCCATGCTACATCTACTTTCTGCATCTAGAAAAACAAAAATATTAATGTACTAAGTAGTAATATTAATTAAAAAATTAGAAACCAAATAAGTAATATTAAAATCTAATAACGGAAAATCAAATCTGTAAGTGTTCGGGTTCACAGTTTCGAACTCGTGGCCTCCTAACTGTGGGTCTTAGACGACTTTGACGTAGCCTATGACGCTCCCTATATGAAGACCTACCTGTGTTCCAAGTTTGGTCAAAATCGGTCAAACGGTGTGGATCTGTATAAGGAATAAACATACAGACACAGCTGGTAGACGATTTTGACCTAGCCTATGACACTTCCCGTATCAATACCTACATGTATACCAAGTTTAGTAAACATCGGTCAAACTGCGTGGATTTGTATAAGGAACAAACATACAGACAGATAGCTGGTAGAAGTTTTTGACCTAGCCTACAAGACTTCTCGGATCAAGACCTACCTGTGTGCCAAGTTTGGTCAAAATCGATCAAACGGTGTGGATTTGTATAAAGTACAAACAGACAGACAGGTGATTTATATATCAGCTTATGCTCAATATTTTTATATTTACTCTCCCTAAGCTATTAAGAATACACGACTCCCTATTGCGATGAATTTTTACTCTTCTGTAAACCCTTTGGAGATTTTGAGTACATTATTGCTGTCAGATTTTGAATAGTTTAAAATTTCAAAGTGAGTTCAAAATGTAGCTAATGAGTTTATGAAAAGGTTTTATATGAAGTAGGCAAATTAAAAATATAAATGTGTGGTTAAAGATACATGTTAGTCTAACATTGTAGTAACAATATTATCAATCAATCAATATTTATTTGAACCAATACATATCGTATTTTTTACAAATGGTTAAGGAACAATTAACAAAATAAATTATAAACTAAAAAGGAAACAGCTATAAAAAAAAATATAAAAAATAAATAAATAAAAAATAAAACGCAACATTTTGAGTTAGTAATTGATGGGATTAATTATTGCAAATGAAAGCAGTCTTGATAACATCTTGGCTTCAGTCTTGTTGCAATCTTCTCTCCAAGTTGGTAGTAGCTGGCTCCTTCTATTGTTGGTAGTTTATCATAGTGCCTTTGGGTGAGTTTTTCAATGTGCTCTGCGGAGTGGACAACCCCGAGCTCTCTGTGGATTTGTGTGTTTGTTATAAAAGGAGGTGCATTTAAAATAATTCGAAGAATTTTATTTTGAAATGTCTGAAGTCTTCGTCTGTTTGTGTTACTGGTACTGTACCAAACTGGGCATGCGTAAGTTAGTAATGGAAGTAATAGAGTTTTGTATAGTAGAACTGCGCATTTGTGTCTAAGTGGTGTTTTCTTGTTTAAAAGTGGGTATAGTAGTCTTAGTCGTGTGTGAGCCAATTGGAGTTTTAAGTTAATGTGAAGTCTCCAAGTCAGTCTAGTGTCGAAGTGTACGCCAAGGTAGCGCACACTTTGGTCCCTAGGAGTCCAAGGAACTCGGGCCTGTCCAATCCGCAAGCAAGGAGAAGTCCTGTCATCGAAGTGCCTCAGTGCAAAAATCTTTGCTTCAGTTTTCGAAGGATTGAGCCGGAGTTTCCACCTTTCGAACCACGAAGTGATGCTGTCCAGTGATGATTGGAGGTCTGCGATGGTTCCTGGAACATCATCTCCTTGACTCATGACTAGCGTATCATCTGCAAACAGAGCGACCGTGGCAGTTTGAGGCTCGGGGATGTCATGGCAATACAAGTTAAACAGTAAAGGGCTCAGTACTGCTCCTTGTGGTACACCAGCAGAGACGCTTACTTTTCGGCTGACACTGTTATTCACTCGCACTTGCAATGTTCTTTCAGCGAAGAATGAAGAAATGATGTTCGCAAGATAGCAGGGTGGCCAAGTTTGTTTGAGTTTATAAAGAAGAAGTAACAATATTAGAAACGTTGTGTGTGGCTTGAAGAATGAATAAAAATTAATTCTCTGACAGCATACCAACAACAGTTCGCCCTACTTGGAGTTGTACGTGCTTCTCTTCAATGACGTCAAATAACTTTTATTGGAATACCATTCTTTTAAGGCAGGCGACTGTAGCGTTACGTGCGGCGGCGAAATAAAGCAACAATGTATGACTATTTCTGTCTTTGGTACCTCCCACAGAGGTTCCCCCTCCACTTTTTCCAATTCCAGGGAAGGTATTTCCAGCAAGTAATGGGGATTTCCTAACCTGACTCTCTAGCCTGTCTTATTGTTGATGTTTTGAGAATTTAATTTCGTGTTGTTTGTGGATATTTTACAAATATTATTAACTCAGCTTACGCTTTCTAATTGCCTTTATATATTCCCCTTATATTTCCCTCTCTTTAAGGCCTAATTGAATTGGTGAGTCTTACTGGAATCATTAAATACTTGTTTAATTATTTATTGTTTCTCCTAATAACAGTGGTTAACCTGATTATTCTTGCGTTTGCTTTGAGTATACCACTACATTTTGTTGATTTTTGATGTAACTAAGAGTTTCTTTGTATTTATGTACTTTTTTATGACTATTTTTATTGACATGATCTGAAATTTTTGTTCTAGGATTTCTAAATGTTATTGGAAGTGACACTAAAGTAACTTTCTTGGAATATGGGGAAACTCCTTAGTTTACTTGCTAGGGATGATTCAAATTGCTGCACCCCTCAAAAATATGATCTTTTTCTCGATTTTGAAAGTAAGAGTTTTCTACTTACAAATATTCTAAAATTAATTAAATAAGTATTTCATTTAATATTTAATGGTTTATTAATTCAAAAGTCTTGTTGTAACGATCACTGTTAATACACATAGATTAATGCTTATCTTGAAATAATGGCTTGAATAAGTTATCCTTGTCATTTTAGGAAATTTAGAATGAGTTATTGGTTACTCATTTTTTTCTTTTTTTATTTATTGTTATGCAAACTGCCAGAGTAGTTAGCACAATTGATTCTAATTAATCCCAATAATTTTGGTTATACAGCAAGTAGTAGGACACTGGCGCTCCTTCATGCTCTTCTCAATCTAGAGACGAGCTCATTCTCACAGAAGTTAAAATTATTCTTGTTTTATCTTACAAAAATCGTTTGTATTAGTAACAATGTGGAGTAATAATTTTGTGTGAATTATTAATTGTAACGTGCTTCAAAGCAATAGAGCGAATCGTTCTTGATTACCTATTAATAACTGGCACACTGGGTCTCCCTGTGGTCTAGCAGCTAGCATGCTGGATTCCCATATGGGAGATGTGGGTTCAAGTCCCACCCGAGGAAGGCCAACTTTTTTCAGTGTTGGGCTCGCTGACAAAATTCCCTACTATACCATGGGTGTTTAAAAAGGGTGGCTATCTATAGATAGTCTGGTTCAAATGGCCTAGTATGCGATGCACCATAAAAAAAAAAAAAAAAAAAAAAAAAAAAAAAAAAAAAAAAAATGGGCACACTAAATTTTAATTTCTTGGTTCCTTGTGCCGGGCCAATTATGTTAAAATTTAATATATAATGAAGTGCCAATCATGAAATCGTAAAAGATTTCTCTGTTAATAAAAAAATCTAGGATAGGATAGAGGGTAATGTAGGGAGACAATCTTCACTGAGCAGAAGAGGTAACTGAGTTTTTTAATGTTGAAGGGTTAAATGTTCAGATGTATATAGAAAAATAAAATCCAATAAGTATATTTAACTTTGTGATACCTGCTTAATTATTTGTCTATCTGCTTTAAAGTTTAATTCATAACAAAATTAATAATTAAGAGTAGGTCGAGATGGGCTGAGTGGTAGGGCGCTCATCTCATGTTCTGGAGGATCTAAGTTCAAAATTCGAGCCTGATTTTATCATCTATTGTCATCGTTCGAGGGTCAGATTCGGAGTTTCCGACTGTCCCCAGGCTCACCTAGCCTTTAATGGATACCTGCAAAGCAGAAAAATAGGGGGGGCCAAAACATACTAACCACACAATCTTCCTAATGTGCAATTCAAACAAGAATCAGATTCTTCTACAATATCTGCCCCTCTGGCCCTTGTTACGGGACTCACTTTTTTTATATTATTATTAAATTTTAAAGTCCATTTGTTATTAGCTAAGAATTTTAGGACGGGTTATCTATAGGTTACCACTCTTTTCTAGATAGGATAGGGCTGATGCCTTTTCTTTTTTCTCAAGAAAAGCCAGCTGCCTAGAGTGGGAATCGAACCCATGACCCTTTGGCACGAAGTGTTAAGTGCTCACACCTTAACACTCACGGCCACCAGGCCTCCAATCTTTTAATAATTAAGAATAAATAGCAAAACTAAAATTAAGGACAAGCTCCTATTCTTTGAATGAAATTGAGTGATATGATTCTCAAATAAGGATGCCTGGGGGCCATGAGTGTTAAGGTGTGAGCACTTAACACTTTGTCTCAAGGGTTTCCACTAGGGATGGTGGCTTTTCTTTAGAAAAAAGCAAAGGCATCAATCCTATCCTGGCTAGAAAAGGGTGGTGACCTATACATAACCTGTCCTAAAATTCCGAGTTAATTATAATGGATGTTAAAAATTTTAATAAATAAATTCTTAAATATTAATTTTTTATAATAATTGTAATTACAACAGAATTTAATATTATTTTTTTATTGTAAAAAAAAAATGATTGAAAAATTGTTTCTAAAGTAAATATCTGATTAGATTGTAATGGCAAAATATTGAATTTTATTTTATAAACTAATTATTTTTGATAAACTTTTTATTTTAATGTTATATTATACCAAGTTCTGCTGTTTAATGAACTCACTTATTCATTTAGCTTAAATATCTTATATTTATAGGATATATTCTTGAATATTTTACTAGTATTCTTGAAAATATGGATAATATAGATTGTTGTAGAATGTTGAGACTTCTTTTTATCATTGTTTAATCTATCCCTGAGCTACTAAAATTTTACTATTTTTATCTGCTGACTTCCTGTGGCATATCATTTATCATTTTTTGCTCCGAGATTTCCTCCTCGGTTTGCTTATTAGCAGTTTAGTTTTCCTCTTCCTGTGGCTTCTCTTTCACCAGCCTCGTTAGTCATCTGATGCATAAAGGTGAATCCGAATGCAGGATATGCAATTAGATTCATCATAACTTCTACTTTTTTTTTGTTTACTTTCTAGTTTTATTTGGGCCTGGCAGTGGCACTCAAAGGGTCAGCCTTGCTCAATGAACAGTAGATTTGAAAAAATGTAACATTTACGTATCACACATCTACAAATCTATTCATATAATAATATTCTAACGGATCGCTGTCTGCACATGGAAGATATATGGGAAAATATAATATTGGGGGACTTTATCAACGCAATAGTACCCAAAACAATTATTTTTAGAACTGTAAAATAGATTTTTTTAAAATACCCATATGATGGTGATTATAATCCAAAATAAACTAAAAGATATATCCAAAAATGCTGCCTTAAGTCGCTATCCACGTGGACGAAGTCGCGAGCACAGCTAGTATGTAATATCTCTATTCAACCACTGTAAAAGAAACGAGACGGAATCCACTGTCTGCCACATAATTTTGAAGTCTTTATTTTGTTGAAATATGAACTCGCCAGGCTGTGATTTGATCCCAGAATCTCTCGTTTTAAGCTTGGGTGTATTGCCAATAATGCTACTGGGCTTCGTATCACGTAATGGCAAGTTTAGTCATCTAATGGCTCCAAATCTTCAGGTAGTCAATAAAGTGTCACATTTATCTTATGACAAGACAATTGTTATTGTATTATAAGGTTATGTAGTAGGTTCTAGGAGTTAAATTTTTTAAACCACTGCATAATCTCAAAAGTTTAACATTTCATTAGTCAACCAGAAACCAGTTTCTTGAAATCATCTCTCTTGATCTATATTATCAACGAGTTGGATTGACTAGAGTTTTGATATAACCTTGAGCGAGCGGAAACGCATAGCAATTATGCTATTAAAATAAGTGCTACGCGTTTTTGCTAGCTAAAGGTTATATCATAACTCTAGTTAACCAAAATAGTTGATAATCCCGTCGCCATATTGGCAAAAACTGATTTGACTCCTTGATCCAGCTCTCTGAGACCCGACTCTTTAACCTGCTTTGACGCTAATACGTAAGTACCAATAAGACAACAGCATTTTTTTTTCAGCACAACTTCAAGGAACAGAAATATTATGTAATAAAATGTATTTTAATATGTATCAAACAAATAAATAAAAATTTCCCCTACTTTATTCCATTGTGCATTAATTATCATTTTCATAGAGGAGTTACAAACAAATTCATTGATATATTTGAAGAAATTTTATTAATACTATCACTTTTGTTTTATTCTAAAAAAATAAAAATAAACCAGAATTTATTTAAGGGGAAAAAAAACAACAACATTGTTTTATATTGAAGTTTTTTCTGATAATGAAGTAGTTGTAAAAGTAGTGGCAAACCTATTGCAAATAATTCTTGAACAAGTAATTAAGAAAATAAATTAATTTTCAAAAAAGTCACATTGAAATTTAGTTTATAGATAATTTTTGATTGCCCTCTAACCTCATATACATTTGTATATCCTTATGTAAACATGCTGAAATATACACAATTTCTTTTAGCGCGGTTCCTCCCTCCCTTCATAGGGAGGAACCCTGCTTATAAGGTTGATCTCATGAAACAATCCGGAAGTGCCGACTAGAAAATTTCGCGTTTCAGAACCCCTAGAGACCGAAAATAACGGTGGTTCAAATTTGTATATATATATGTCTGTTCGCGGATTTCCGGCGTCCCTGATGGTCCGATTTTGATGAAATTTGGTACAAAAATCTGTTGTCCAATTTGAAAGGTCAAGTTCGTTAACCAGCAAAATCCGCCCACTGGAAGATGGCGTTTGGGGCAAAATTCGCGCAAAAAAAAATCGTAACGCTTACGTTTTTGAGTTCATATGCTTGTAAGTACTCGTTTTATAGGCTTCTTGGGCTAGTAAAACGAATTAAACCATTTTTAAGGCGATAGCTTTAACCGTTTCTGAGAAAATCGGAAACAAATTTGTTAAATCAAGTTTTTGGTTTGGTTACTTAGAATCATGGGATTCAGTTAAAACATTTTTTGCATGTTTGAATTTCATCAAAACTAGCATGTTAAACTTTTGGTTAAGTTTGGAGTTAAGGAAGGGTTAGAATAAAATATTTTATGAACAGACATGAAAAGTTTTGGGAACTTTGTATAATTTCATTATATCTCGAACACGGTTGGGAAATCATGATAAATGGATGGAAATTATTTGAAAGCTTTATAAATTCTCTACAAAAAAGATTCTGAAACAAGTTTTGATTAGGTGATGTCAATCGGAGAAATAAGTGCTTAAACTTTGAAGTAATTGATTTCGTTTATTCCAACGGTTCTTTTTGTCTGTTTTTATTCCTTGTTATTTTTTAATTGCTTATAGTTGGATAATGTATTTGACAATAAAACAGATTAGGTAAAATAAGAAAAACAATTCATTGTTAGAAATATAGCTTGCCAAGAGAAAGAGATTCGATGACGTCTTTTGAATATTTTCAATTGCCTTCATGCTGTTGGCTTTTTATTTTATTTTTTAATTGATTTTATTTGTAGAATTATTACTATAGTAAAAGAACACAGGAATATGTGGAAAATTTTGATATTTTCCAATTCATTGAAACGTATGAAATGAAGTATCGGTAGAAGAGGATTCTAGGGTCTGGCGGACCCGACCAGGTAAAGCCATAAAACCCTTTGAACAAAGGCTGAGGAAAATATTATCTGTTACTATTCTAAGCTTTTCAAATGACACTAGGGATATGAACAGGAACCGCGCTAAGATGATGCAGTTCCTGCTAGTCGGACTTTTTGTATTGCATGAATTTTTAACCTCTACCTCAAAACCTTTGATGTGAATTCTGTGCTCTGAGTGAAGATGGAGATAGTTAGCCGTTGCAGAGATACGAAGACAAGGTATAGTTGGGATTCGGCTAGGAGAAAAACGTCAGACTTTCAGGAAGAAATCTGTATTTGGACGTTTCGGCTGCACATTGGCAGCCTTATTCAGCTAAAAAAATACAACTTATAAGTAAAAAAATAAATATACTACTTGTAAGTAAAAAATAGGCAGAAATGAGCGTAGTATATACATCAAGACAATAAATTTTAACCAATCTTATTTTTAAACAATGAAAATACGGTAGTTGGAAAGTAAACAGCATGTAGAAAGTAGTAAGTAAGCAGTACAACAAACTAATCAGTACAAAAAAGGAACATTTTTCACATAGTGAGAAAATACAATCTATTCTATAAGTGAATACAATTTATAAAAATTAATATATAGATACGTACCACTAGAGAATGACTAGGGGGGAGGGAGGAAGACCTCGAGGACAACTTAGGTAACCATGGTTGATTGTATGAGGGACAGCAACAACACAGGGGGTTTTATAGTTTTGACTGAGGGAGGGGTGAGGAAGCGGTAAGTCGGTGAAGATGAAAGAAGCGCAATTGCTGGGTTGTAAAAGCGGGTTGTAAAGGTGTTAAGAGTTTTGGGACACACAAGTAGAAAAATTGTCTGGAGCCTGGGAACAAAGATAAAAAGGAGGACAATTTATGGAAGACGGCGGAGTAGGCAGGGGAGATGTTTTGTTTGTTCGGTTTTGTAATTAATGTTATTGGGGTTTAAGTTAATGTGGATGCATTCGGAAATCTGTCGTTTTTTGGTGTTTCGTTCTGTGGAAAGTATTTTTGTGTCGTCAAAGTTGAAAGTGTGTTTTTTTGTTATGGCGTGTTTTGCGAGGGCGGATTTGTGGATTTCTTTGTTTTTTATTGTCCGTTTGTGTTGTGTTATGCGGGAGTGAATATAATTTTTGGTTTCACCTATGTATACTGCATTACAGGAGGGGGTTTGGCAGGGTATTTGGTAAACGCAGTGGGTGGTACAGTCATAGGGAATGGGATCTTTGAGTTTGGTGTACAATTTAGTTAGTTTGTTAGTGGTTTTTAACCCAAAGTTTAGTGACGGGATGGCTTTTTTTAAAGTCTTTGTGAGTTTTTCAGTCAGTCCTGGTGTGTATTTCAGGGAACAAAATATCTGGGGGGAGGAGTCAAGGGAGGTATTGGGGGAGGTGGCATTGAAGGATTGGGATTTTATTTGCTTTATAAGCCGGTTTATGAGGTTGGGGGGGAATTGGTTTAGTGTTAATATTTCGGTAGCTCTTTTCAAGTTTTCATTGTGGAAGGACTCATGGGATAAAGAAAGGGCGCGGCGAAGAAGGTTTCGAGCTACATTGATTTTCATGTGGTAAGGATGGGAAGAGTGGAAGTTGAGTAAACGTCCAGAATAAGTAGGTTTTGTGTACCAGTTTGTGATGATAGTGCCGTCGGTCTGTCTGATTAGTAGAACGTCCAAGTAGGGGAGTTGTTGGTTCTGTTCTGTCTCTACCGTAAATTGTAGTCTGTTACGGTAGAGACAGAACAGAACCCTCCACCTCATAAACCTTGAGGTCTTCCTCCCTCCCCCCTAGGCATTCTCTAGTGGTACGTATCTATATATTGATTTTTATAAATTGTATTCACTTATAGAATAGATTGTATTTTCTCACTATGTGAAAAATGTTCCTTTTTTGTACTGATTAGTTTGTTGTACTACTTACTTACTACTTTCTACATGCTGTTTACTTTCCAACTACTGTATTTTCATTGTTTAAAAATAAGATTGGTTAAAATTTATTGTCTTGATGTATATACTAGGCTCATTTCTGCCTGTTTTTTACTTACAAGTTGTATATTTATTTTTTTACTTATAAATTGTATTTTTTTAGCTGAAGAAGGCTGCCAATGTGCAGCCGAAACGTCTAAATACAGATTTCTTCCTGAAAGTCTGACTTTTTCTCCTAGCCGAATCCCAACTATACCTTGTCTTCGTATCTGTGCTCTGAGGTTATAACTCTGTATTATTTTTTCCAACTCCTGAATGTGGTCTATAGCTCACTCATTTGCTGCTATTTATATGTATTGTAATGAATGGGATAAACTCTGGGCAAGTACATTTATATGGATTTAATTTTTTTTTTTTTTTTTTTTTTTTTTTTATGGGGCACCGACCTCTGCGCCATTAGCACCGACATCCATGGTGCAGCTGGGAATTTTCTCAACGGGTCCTGAAATAAGAAAAATCCCTGCTGCAGACAGGACTCGAAACCCTATCTCCCGCATGTGAATCCAAAGCATTATCCATAAGACCTCTGGGGGAGGCCCAACTACATTTGTGATTTCAATTTTGTTTCAATATACAAATCAAATTAGCTTAATGAAATGTGTTTTCTTGTCCAGATGGAGAGCCCAGCCCCAGTGAACTTGAGACATATGATGAAGTGAAGAAAGTGCTTGAATCAGCCGATGGTATTCTGACCGAGCTTGCTCTGTATAAAGGTGCAGGAAGAGAGATCCGGGAGGCTATCACTACCCCTACTGATGAGACGATAGCAGCTGCATGGGTTGTCGTTGTTCCTCTTGTTACAAGACTCAAAGCTTTTTATTTCTTCTCTCTTGATATCCGTGAGTTTTTCATGTATGATTTGATTTATTATTTTTTACACTCTATTAACATGTTCATTACCGAGGACCTGCCTGGCGGTTTCCTTGCCTTTCTCGGTACCGGATTCTCCCGGGACTCCTCGGTTTAGCTTTAGTTTACTCTGTGGCCTCCTAGGGAGTTGACAGACTCTGTTACAAGTGTTGGTTTTTTTGTGAGAACATTTTTCTACCCTGGATTGGTGTTTGTATTGTTTCAACTTATTTGTACATAGGAATAGTAAATGTATATTTAGTTTGTAGCTGTAAGAAGTATTTAATTAGTACGTAGGAAAGTAAAATTTATACATTTTTTTTTTCATAATGAAATTTTTTTAAATATATGCGGAATTCGAAGAAAACATATAAGTAATAAAATTAAATAAAAATTAGTTTATAGTCTACATACATAGTCAATATGTATATTTTTAATCTATTAATAATTAGTTTAGGATAAGGGGAAAAAAGATTATTTACATTTTTATTAAATGGGAGGGCGTAATAAAATTTATTGTTGACATTTCTACTACAAATACCACCCTAAAATTTATTTCATGATAGAAATCCTGACGTACGCACAATGCTCATAACCAGGCGGGTTGTACGTAAAAATGAGATTAATGTTACATATATCGGTATCATAATAATTTCTTTAATTTATTGTAGTAATTTACGCAAGATTGCCGTAAAAAAAATGATTGGGCCACTTGCAATTATACCGCTCACCTAATGGGCAATGAATGTTTTAAAGAAAATTATGGCTTATAATTGGTTTTAAAAGAACAAAATTTCTTCCTTTCTATTGTACGAAAGAAAGTTTGGTCTTTAAAATTCATTTTAAAAAACAAAAATATTCCTCCTTGCTTAAGTTTCCATACAAAAAAAAAGTTTCAATTATCCTTCAACTTTTTCCCTCCTCTGCTGCCAAACATGGGCACTTACAAAAAAGACAGCCAACGATTAAATTCAATACAAAACTCGATGAAAAGAAATGTTTTAGGATTAAAGCTCAGTGAAAAAAAAAAAAGAAAAGCGAGAGGTGACACGCAGCTCTCCATTTAGATGGGTGTTGGACCAAAACTGTAACTGAATGGTTTCCACATGTTGATTGGCCCTACTCCTCTTTAACTTGAGGCTGTTAAATTTTGTAGGCACTAAAAGGATGTGAAACATGTAGGGGAAAATTGTAAACAAATGTTTTGAAAGTATATAGTGAAGTTTTATTGACCTTCCTCCTATATCGAGAATTCCTATAGCATGTGTATAGGAAAAATATAATGTCTCTTTCTAACATTTTGAAAAAAAATAGGCTTTTAGCTAATAAAACTACCTTAGCTTGACTAATTTTTAATGCTGGTAAACTTATGTTATAAAAGAATGCCTCTAAAAGATGGTGTCAATCTGAATTTTCTAGGCTGAACCATTTTTAATATACAAAACTTATAAAATAATGGTTATATTAGATTAAATTTAGCAAAATTGATGCCTTATTCATAATTATTTTGCTAAATTTAATCTAATATAACCATTATTTAAAAAGTTTTGTACATTAAAAATGGTTCAGCTAATTATAATTAGCAACATGAAATTAGTCTGAAATGGTTGTCAAAATCCCAACATCTCGATTATTTTTTCCAAGTGTTAGTTTCTGATTGATTCTTTGTTCCTGCAACTAAGTATTTCTGGTGCCTTTCAGAGAGAGTTGTACCGTTGCTGCTATCGGAACTCTGCTCTGGAATTATGAGCCCCACCCAGCATCTTGAGTCGCAACAGGCATTAGTCAAGCAGTTTGCAGACATCCTTGAGTTTGTCCTCAAGTTTGATGAATACAAGGTACTTTTGTTCTATTGCAATAAAAACTATAAGTAACCAAAATGTTGTCTGTTGGGGACATACATTAATATGCAAAAATTTTGATGGTTAACAAACTCGTCCACTCATCCAAAAAAATTGTCTTGAAGTATTTTTCAAAAATTCACTCTTTCATGAGTGCATCCACAATTGCTTCGGACAGTGTTAAAAGCCACTCTTTTTTTATTCTTTCTTGTTTTGTGACTTAAATGTTTTTAAAACTGCTGGAGAAAACTTAGTCATTAAATGAAATGTGTAGAAAATATTGTAACATGTAATAATAAAAAAAAAAACAACAACACACAGGGGTCTCCCGTGGTCTAGTGGCTAGCGCCATAGATTCATAAGCAGGAGATGGTGGGTTCGATCCCCAACGGCGGCAGGAGTTTTCTCATCCCATGGTTTGTTGAGAATACTCCTTGCTGCCCCCTGGATGTCGGCGCTAATGGCCCAGATTTGTCGATGCTCCGTAAAAAAACACAATTACTTCTCTACCAAATTTTTTATTCCTTACTCTACATATTCCACACCCTTCATAAACAACATCATTAAAAATTATTTCCTTCTCTCTTTGGACTCAACAGGGGAAACACGTAGATGTATGCCAGTGCTTGCAAAATTACATTTTTTATGGTATTTTTACAGTGCAGTGTTGTAAAATCGTGTTAAAACTGCTCATTAATAGCTACTGATAGCTCATTTAATGGTGTTTCATGATCAGAGCAGTATTAGTGAAATTATTTTAATATTTATATCAACCACGTGAGTGTTTATAGTGAACCTAACCTCATTGAGAGGGAAGGTAGTTCACGAACGACGCATTGGGGTATCGATATATTTATAACCTCTGCTGGCTGTTATCGGAGCTTCACTGCTCGCTTGATTTGATCTATTCACTGCAAAGCATACATCTATATTTTAATTACGCTCTAGATAGCGCCTTATGTATCACTTTGGAATCTGATATTTTACTTTAATACAAACAATGGAAGTTAATTTAGAACTTAAATGTTTAAGCTCCTCTATGGATAATGCACCAAAAATTACGAAAAGGAAAATGGACTAAAATAATTCTTATCATGTCAATAGAAAAAAATGAATATAACAAAACGTTTAACGATTTCAGTCCATTTAAGGTCTCCCGCTGGCTCAAAAGTTATTGTCCTCAAACAAATTTAAAATTTCTCAAGTCAGGTATAATATTACTAGAGGTCACATCCGAAAAAGATTATCTCAACCTTAAAAATTTAAATAAATTTGAAAATTATCCAATCAACTTTGCTTTACATAGATCACTTAATTTTATTAAAGGAATTATATCATGTAGTGAATTTCAACACTGCACAGAAGAAGAACTTAAAACAGAACTATCAAAGCAAGGAGTTGTTTACGTTAAGCGAATATTTAAAAATATTAATAAGCAAAAAGTACCTACCTCTACTTTTATCCTAACATTTCAAAGAACAGAACTACCTGAGAAAATAACTCTTGATTTTTTGAGCATCAGGGTTAGACCATATTTCAGACCTCTTTTATGTTATCGATGCTATAATTATGGACATGGTGCCAGAGCCTGCAGGCTAGAAACTCAAACTTGTGGCAAATGCTCTGAAGCACACTCGGGTAACTGTAACAATGACCCAAAATGCAAACACTGCGGTGGACCTCATCCTGCTTGGTACACTGCTTGTCCTATTTTCCGAAAGGAAAAACAAATTGAAGAGATTAAGAATAGAAATAAAATTGCCTATGCTCAAGCTCGGAAAATAGTTGAAGGACCTGCTCAAACAATGCCTTGTCCTCAAAATTATTCTAATGTTGCTGCTATTCCCCCAGTTACAGATACTATTCTTGGAAAAATAGAAAAATTTGCTTCTGTAATAGAGTCACTATTTAATAAAATTTCCAAAATTGAAGCTTTTTTATCAAATCAAAATAACACAAATTTAGACTTATCCAATGTCAAGAGTATAACAATAACAGAACCTACTACTTTAAAAGAAAACAGACCCAAAGTTACAAAACCCAAAACCCCTCCCAAAGAAAATATTAAATTATCAATGTCCCCTGAAGCTGATAAAAGTGGGAAATCCCAGAGCACATTAAACTCCTCAAAGAGCTTGAGCCCACGAAGACGTGGCTGTCGGACTAACTTGCCACGCAATACAAAAAAACAATAAATTATGGATCTATTTACAATAACATTTAAAATAAAGATATATAACGTGTCACAATCTTTTCATATAATTCATAATTTACATCTCATAATCTTTGAGAGTTGTCGTAAAAGGAAGGTCTGTATCTCTTATACTAAATTGAATATTTTATCTAATTTTGTCAATAATAAAAAAATCTGAAAAATATATTATCTATACTTTACTAGAAAAAACAAATTACATAAATATTTGGTTTTATAACGAATCAAATCCCTCTTCTATTTTTATACAAAATAGAATATATTCTCTGGCAAAGAATTACAAATCTTTTGTATTATTCAGACAAATAGCTAGTGATTTATTCAAACTATCCATATTGATCAAAATAATTATATTGAGAGTTCATTATATTCAGTACTACATTCCCATATATGTATTTATCTTTATACTTGATAAAGAAAAATACCAATGTAAGTTACTCTCTTATGATGGCTCAAGTAATAACTGTTTCCAAAAACTAACTCTAAAGAAGCTCAAAATTTGCCAGACCAATACTATCATTTACATAAATCATTTTTTCCAAATTTACATAAAATATGATTATTACACAATGGAACATTAATGGATTGAATTATCACAAATTTGATCTTGCTTTATTACAGCAGGAAATAAATTTTGATATTGCATGTATCCAAGAAAGTCACATGAAAGCAGCCGATAAATTTAAATTCAATAACTTCTGTACCTTTAGAAATGATTACATTGGAGGAAGGATAGCTTGTGGAGGTGTGTGCATATTAGCTAAAAACAATCTCCCTTGTATAAATATATCTCTTCAAACAGATTTACAAGCAGTAGCTATCCGAGTACTGTTACCCGCTCCGTTTACTGTCTGTTCTATCTATCTACCTCCAAATCAACCATTCACTCTAGAACAATTAGAGAATTTATATGCACAGCTTCCTCAACCTATGTTTCTTCTAGGTGATTTTAACAGCCACAATGTTTTATGGAACTCTATGACCACGGACATAAGAGGGCGCTACATTGAGAATTTCATGGACTTGACATCTTTGAGTATTCTTAATGATGACTCCCCCACTCACATTGACCATACAACTGGGACTGAGTCAATCATTGACTTGTAATTGGTCAGTGCAGTTCTTATACCGCGATGCACATGGCGGGCACTTTCTGATCCCTACACATCTGACCACTATCCACTGTTCATTGAAACAACGGATAGAGGACCTTCCATAGCCCCAAATATACCAAGGTGGAAAATAAAGGAGGCGAACTGGGACCTTTTCCAGAGGACAGCCGATCTAACTTCCGTAAATGTAGAAATGGATATAAACAGCACCATAACAGATGTTAATAACGTTTTACTCTCAGCAGCTGAACTAGCTATCCCTAGAACCAAAGCCTTAAATAAAAAAATATCAGTCCCTTGGTGGAACACTGATTGTGACCAGGCGGTAAAGAAAAGAAAGCAAGCTCTTCGGAAATTCCGCCGACACCCGTGCTCTGAACACCTAGAAGAATACATTAACGCAAGGAAGCATTCCAGATATACTATTAAACATAACAAGAGGAAATCCTGGAGGGACTTTACATTGCAGTTAAACTGCCACACTCCATCCTCCGAAGTTTGGGACATGATCAGGAAAATAAATGGGCAAAAACGAACGAATTTAGTAACATACTTAAAATTCGGTGATTCCTATATCACTGACCGAGTGCAAATTGATAACCATCTAGGAAAACATTTTCAATCTGTCTCTTCTGATGATAATTACTCTGCTGATTTTATCAATAAGAAAAAAGAAAAAGAACAAAACCCCATAACTGTTTCTGCAGACCCACTTGACCCTCTTAACTTTCCTCTAACTTACACAGAATTAACTACTGCTTTAAAAACTCGAAAAGACACTGCTCCAGGTCCAGACAACATTTGCATATCCATGATCAAAAATTTATCTCTGCCAAATAAAAATATTATTCTTTCCATCTTAAATCAAATTTTCAATTCAGGAGTCCTACCATCATTGTGGACAAAATCTATCATAATTCCTGTTTTAAAACAAGGAAACCCCTCTTCAGAACCCTCTAGTTATCGGATAATTTCATTAACTTGTTCAATGTGCAAATTATTGGAGAAGATGTTAATGAATCATATTTTCTGGTACATGGAAAGCAAAAACCTCTACCCTGAATGGCAAAGCGGCTTTAGGCCAGGCAGAAGTACTAGGGATAACCTAGTCCGGCTGGAAACCGACATCCGGGAAGCGTTTGACTCCCGTCAGAGAGTTCTTGCTATCTTTATAGATATTAAGAACGCCTTTGACTGTGTCTGGAGAAGACTCGTTATTGATAGTCTAATAGACTTAGGTCTGCAAGGTAAAACTTTGAAATTCTTCCTTAACTTTTTACAACAGAGATCTTTTAACGTTCGCTGTGGTGCTTCATTTTCAGAGATCTTTGTTCAAGGGAATGGAGTTCCACAGGGAAGTGTAGCTAGTGCTTTCCTCTTCTCTGTGGCAATAAACCATATCCTGCAAGAGATTAGATATCCTGTTAAAGCAATGTTGTATGCTGATGATCTGGTGATATACTACGCTGATAAATCCATTGATTCACTTCATACAACAATACAGGAATCCCTAAATTCAATCAATCATTGGTTCAATCAAAACGGATTTACCATATCCAAGGAGAAGACAATCAATGTCCTATTTTCCCGCAGGAAAATAAACCATAACCACAGTATATATATAGATAACAAGCCCGTCAAAACTGCAGAGAGTGCTAAATTTCTTGGGCTAATCTATGATAGGGGATTGAATTGGACAGCACACATCAAGACCCTAAGAGCTGGTTGCCTAAGAAGTTTAGACTTACTCAAATGCTTAAGTTCTACTTCTTGGGGTGCTGATCGTAGTTGCATGCTACTATTTTATAAATCATTTATTAGAGCAAAATTGGACTACGGTTGCATGGCCTATGATTCAGCTTCCAGTAGAACACTAAAGATGTTAGATACTGTTCATCATAGCGGACTTAGACTTGCAACCGGAGCTTTCCGATCGAGCCCTATCTCGAGTCTGTATGTAGAAGCAGGAGAACTCCCATTACAGTACAGGAGGGACCAGCTGATGCTAAGCTACTTTTTCACAATTAGAGCCTCACAACATCACCCCCTAAATCCTTATTTCAATAGAAATCCTAGGAACCGCCTTACACAAAAATCGTATCCGACAAGAATCCAAAACTTATTATCTGGCTATAATATAACAATACCAGTTATATATCATAATTCCATATTATCCGTTGAACCCTGGACATTACCACATCCCATCATCAATTTAAATCTCACGAAATATATTAAAAAGAATACAGATCCGTACATATTTGTCACAGAATATAGGAAATTAAAAAGCATGCTTTTTCCAGGACACGAAATTTACACGGATGGCTCCAAAGACAACAATGGAGTTGGTGCTGCAGTACTTAGCTCATTAGGATCCTGTATGTTCGCTCTCCCAGCGATCTGCAGTAACTATACAGCTGAGCTACTAGCAATTGATGAAGCTCTGAACATCAATTCGCCAACCAAATCCGATTTAAAGATATTTACAGGGGTTCGATCTTATCGGGGTTCACGTAAATGTAGATATGGTTGATAAAATATTCCGATCTAAAACAAAAAGCCAAAATCATCCACCTATTATAGTCCAATTCTTAAGTAATTCCGTCAAAACGGATTTTATCATAAAAGCAAAAAAAAAAAAGAGAGAAGCCTTGGTATACAAAAATGAACCAATTTTCGTAAATGAATTTCTTTCACAAATAAAGCAAGAGCTGTATTTCCATGCGCGTAAGCTAAAAAAAAATGGTAAAATAGCTCAGACTTGGGTCAGGAATGGAACAATTTATATTAAAAAAACAGAAATGGACCAACCTAAAATGATTAGAGACAGAAACGACTTACTTATTTTTGAAACCCCCCTCTGCCATGAGAACCAAAATTACTCTGACTTTGAAATCTCAGATCGGGAGCTGGATGAGGGAGAAACTGATTCCTCAGCACAAACAAGCATGTCTCAAAACTCAAAGAAAAGGAAAATCAAAGCTCAGTCACAAAAAACGACTATAAAGAATTTTTTAGTCAAAACTCAAGTAGGACCACCCATAAAGTGACAAGAAATCAACCAAATCTTCTTCCCCATCAGTTAGAGTTACCCTCACTCAGTAATGGGATGCTTGAGGAAGCCACTCTCACTCAGAAATACAACTTGAAAATCTTATTTTGGAATGTAAATGGTTTTAATACTCTCTATAATTTATCGAATGAAGAAGTGAACTACATAAGACAAGCAGAGATATGGTGTTTGAGCGAAACCTGGCTGATGTCTGACCCTGATGTAAAACCCCAATGTCTGCTAGAGTTTCAGCATCTTTTTGTTGTTGCAACAAAAGTGCATTCAAGAGGTAGGGGCAATGGGGGATTGTCCATTTTTTTTAAAGAAAATATATTTAAAATGTCTGAAACCATACTATCAAAGGACCACTTTCTATGTTCAATTTTTGAATATAATAACACAAGAATACTACTTGGTCTAATTTATTGGAAACCAGGAAATGAAAATGATTTTATGTTGCAAGCAATACAGAATGATATTATTGAGGTCCAGGATAGATACCTTACAGGCCATCTGATAATAGGAGGGGATTGGAATGCAAAGATAGGAAATCTTAATTCCACAGATGATGATATATTTCAATCTCACCCTTTTACCGGAGAACGTTCAGTCAGTGACATAAATATGGATAAAAGAGGGACAAACCTGGCTAAGCTAATGGACAATTTGGGCTTCTTGGTCTGCAATGGCCGATCACCTAGTGACGCCCCAGCACACTTTACTTATATTGGTCCTAAAGGTGTCAGTATTTTGGACTATGTATGGATTACAGCATCATGCCTGGATTTTGTTCAAGACTTCTCTGTTACTGAGCTATGTAATTTGTCAGATCATCTCCCATGCTTTCTGGCTCTTTTTCAAAATTGCAAATCTAAAACTGGGATGACAGAAGCTTTAGTAAGAAACAAGATTTCTATGAATATATTTACAGCCATTCTGAAGTCATCGCCCCCAGAAGTAATAGCAGAAGATACAGTTACTTTAGACCTATGTCAGGACCTGCAATGTTCTTTGAAGACACACATGGTAGAGGCTGGTCTTATTAAGCATGTGAAAATCAGAATGAGCAATAATAGGAAACCCTGGTTTGATACTCACTGTTTTGAGGCGAAAAAACAACTCAAGTCTCTTTATAAAATAGCTCGTAAAAACAGCTTTGCCCCTCACTAACTAGAACCTTTCCTTGCAGCAAGGGGAAAATACCGGAAATTATTGGGAATAGCCAAGAAAACTTATCAAGACAAACTAAAAAACAAGCTGATGGAAAGCAGAAACTCCTCAGAGTTTTGGGCTGGCATAAGGCTTTTCCAAAAACCAAGGCAAAATGAAAATATCATCCCTATTGCAGAATGGGAAAGCTTCTTCCTGGATCTTCTACCACCAAAGGAAAGTATTGACATAGATAAACATTACATCCATTCCACTATGCCCGATTTAGATGGTACCTTCACTTTAGAGGAAATAGATGAAGCTATCAAAAACTGCAAGATAAACAAAGCAGCGGGGCCAGATTTAATACCAAATGAAGTATATAAGAATTTTGATGAGAGGTGGAAGCTTTATCTCTTAGACTATTTATAACAGGATTTGGCACAATGAATCAATTCCCTCATATTGGACAAAAATCAGAATGACTCTTATACATAAGAAAGGATTGAAGGATGATCCCAGAAACTATAGAGGGATTTCAATTCTAAATAGTGTGCTGAAACTTCTGACAAGCATGCTCTGCAACAGGCTTACTAGATGGGTTGAAGAGAAAGGTCTTATCCCAAATATCCAAATGGGCTTTCGGAAAGGAAAAGGATGTTGTGATGCAATATTTGTCCTGACTTCAGCTGTAAACATTGCACTACGATTGAAAAAACGCAAAGTCATAGCTATTTTTGTAGACTTTCAAAGGGCCTTTGACTCCATAAACCATAATAGATTATGGCAATGTTTGTATGATTATGGTATAAGAGGAAAAATATTAAGAATCATGATTGCCCTGTACTGTTCAGCATCTTTTAGCATGACTATTGAAGGGACCAAGTCTAAAGAGATACCAATCACAGAAGGTCTTCTTCAGGGAGAATTCCTTAGTCCTCTTTTTTTCTTGCTTTATATAGCAGACATTTTAGAATTTTTTAAAGCAATGAACATGGAAGGTATTTCAGTGATAGACCTAATTGAGATCCTTTTAATTCTATATGCCGATGACTTAGTGATCCTGGCATCAAGTTGGAAAGATGCTCAATTTAAATTAAATGTGCTGGAAAAATATTGCCTTTGGAAGCAGATTAAAGTAAATGTAGACAAAACTGTAGTTCTGCCTTTCCACAGAGGTGGCAAATTGGGGAAGCATCAGAAGCTCATTTATCAAGGCCAAATTGTTAAAGAGGTGAATATGTTTGTATATCTGGGAGTGCCATTGTCCACATCAGCCAAATTCTCCTTAGCTCCTGATTATTTTCTCTCTAAATCGGCGAGAGCGAACAGTGCTGTTCTGAATATTCTTTCCAGATCCAAATCTGAGTCATGGCATACAAAAGTCAGATTGTTCCAGGCAATGACTGAGAGCACATTGCTCTATCTTGCAGAAATATGGGGGCCAGGATATACCAATGTCATTGAAAAAGGGCAATTATCTTTCTTTAAAAGGCTTCTCCATTTGCCTATCACAACACCAAACAGCTATGTCCGAATGGAAACTGGCCAAACACACCTACAACATAAAGTGTTCCAAAGAATGTTTTCCTGGTGGCAACATCTCCTGGGAATGCCTGAAAGTGAGCTCCCACGTATTGTTTACTCAGTCCTGGTGAAAATGTTAGGAGTTTTTGATATTCCATATAATTGGGCGGGCATGATGAAGGCTAGCCTCTCAACACTTGGATGCGACGACATATGGGAAAGGCAGTCAATACAGACCAGTGAATCTAAAAGGAGCATCCTTGAACAATCACAAAATTCTCTAACAAGTAAAGACATAAATAACATTTTAAATAGTTCTTTCAGCCAAATCTACAGACTCCTGTGTCCTTTTAATCTTTTCGGCCCTTGCTTGAACACAAAACTCAAAATAAAGTCTCTCCGATTGATAACTCAGATTCGACTAGCTGGACATCATCATACAAAATTATTTTATAACCACTATAAACATACTTTCATAGCATCTGAGCCATCCCGTTATGTAAAGCTGATACCAATACAGTATTACATCTGTTACTCAACTGCCCAATCCTCCAGTGTCTTAGAGTAAAATACATCCCGATGGTTTGCAGAGGAGATGTACAAGACCAACTAATAAGTGTTCTTACTGCAGAAAATAAAGAACTAAATAATTTATTAACATTTATAGACAAAAGTTTGCAGCTCAGGAGATTATTGTCAAAATAGGTTTACCTTTAATTTTTGTTATCATAAGAATTTTTTTTTTCTTTTTTGACCTGAAATTATTCATGTATGTATCATTTTTGTGTAGCTTTTTTTTTCTTTTGGTTATTTTTTTTTTACTTAGACTTTTTTTGATTCAAGTTCCTATTTCTTTCTTTGTCATTACATTTAGAAAATATTTAATTTAGTTGAGGAGTTAGACTAAAGAATTATTTAGAATACTTTATTGGTGTATATTAGTATTTCACCTTGTATATTGTAAGGAATTATGAATTGTATATACTTTTTTATTATTATAAGGGTCAACCCTTGCTATAAATACTTTTGTATTAAAAGCAATAAATATATCTATATCTCTATATCTCTATTTACAGATTCTCTTTCTGCTCTCCTTGCTATAGGTGATCCATATTCAACTCATCCTCTGATAGTAAATATATTTAAAAGAATATATGAATTACATCTTCAGAAACAGAGGGTGACTTTTATATGGATTCCCGGACATTGTGGAATAAATCAGAATGAAAAAGTCGATACCTTGGCAAGGAAAACAATTAGAGAAGGCATGCTATTTGACAAAGTTCCCAAAAATGATCTAACAGCTCATGGAAAAGACTCTATATGGATGAGATGGCAAACTGTCTGGCACGAAATGAGAGATAACAAGCTCCGAGAGATAAAAAGAAACGTGAAGCCATGGAAAACATCTACAAACGATAGAAGGAGAAAAGAAATAGTCTAGACCCGAATGAGAATTGGCCATACAAACCTCACGCATTCCTTCCTCATGTCAAAGGACCTCCCACCAATTTGTAGCTCATGCAATGTGCTGCTAACTGTGAAGCACATCTTGACTAATTGCCAGGCCTATGAGCAACTGAAAGAGCAACACCAACTGTCTGACTCCTTAGATGAAATTCTAGGTGATCATACTAACCAAGTCGAGCGACTCTTTGACTTTTTAAGGGCCGCTCAATTAATGGACAAAATCTAGACAGAACATAAAGACCGAAATGCTCGTTTCTTTATTTCATTTACATATAATTTCTATAGATTATTTTTTTTCTTTTTTTTTCATCACATTTATTATTATGTTTTATTATTTTTCCTTTTTTTATTCATTTATTTTTTTTTTTCATTTATATATATATATATTTTTTTTATTATTATATTTTATTTTATTTACAAGCAATTGAGCATTTCTCGTTTATCGTTTGAATTAATAAAATCTGCAAAAAGAAATATTATTGATAGCAATTTAATCATAATGTATATATGTTGATACTTGTTAGCGAATTATAATGAAAATTACTACACACAGCAATGGCGTTAGTGACCTTAAGGGTTGACACGCCATTATAATAATAAAAAAAAAAAAAAAAAAAAAATATTTCGACTCAGCCAGCGTTGATGGAAGGTTTAGTATTCTTGGGCTTTTTATAATTATTAATGATGTGACCAGTTACAGATTTAGTTATAAGCTCCTGATGAGGAGGCGCATGAAACAAGTAGAGCAAGTAATAACATTTAGGAGCTGAAGTAATTGCAGTTTTCCATAATTTTGAACTTCTGTCACATTTAAGTGATTTTAAGAAAATATTTTGTAGTTTAGAATACAATATAAAATATTTTGCAGACATTTGAGAAAGCATTTTGGATAAAATATATTTCGTTTTCTGGAATAATATGATTTACTTCCCGTTAAATGTTATGATCTACTTCTTGTTCAGAATACCTGACATTTCATTTGTATATATGTGTTCACAGATATGCTTGCAAATGCAATTGGACTAATTATATTAAAGGATCTCAGATTGAGAAGTGAATCATTCACTGATATGTCTCTAAATAAAATAAAAAAAAAAAATAAAAAAATGTTGAGACATCTATTACGTATTCTCTATTTCGAAACAAGTTATTCCTAAATTTCTTACATTTAATTGTGCCCTAAATAAGATGTTATGTCCTAGATGAAGACCCCAGCCCTCCAGAACGACCTGAGCTATTACCGGCGGAGTGTGAGTAGGCGTGGATTCATCGGTGGGTTCGGAGATGAAGCAGTCACCTCAGAGCTTGCCAACAGAATGTCTCTATTCTATGCACAAGCTACTCCGATGCTGAGGGCTCTCACACAGGCAACTGATAACTTCGTTAAGCAGGTGAACTATAACGTTTATTTTGTTATCTATAATTTATTTTGCCGAGGTGAAGGTTGTTGGGGTTTGATCATAGTAGTTCATATAACTAAAAGTGAGTTTTCACTGCCAACGTTCGGCCCAGTGATATAACGACTTCCAAATCTATCAGTTCTTCCTCATACCTCTATTGAAGGCCTGAAATTCAATCTGAAACTTTTGAAATAAACACTCATTTTTATTTCAAAATGTAATTTCATTTCCAATTATGACCAAACCCCCAACAACCTCTTGTGAAAAATGTTATTTTATTTAAGGCTAATAATTTTTTACTCTAATTTAACATTACTCAAATAACTTTAACAATGTCATTTAATTTTCTTTTTCGAAGGTACTCTTTTTAAAAAATATATATATTTATTTTACTAATGATAGTTCATTAGAAATTATTTTGTACAGTAAGGCCTTGGGTGTCTGGGGTTACTGGGAGGAAGGTACAGGGATACTAAAAAATGTGGATAAAAATCTGTTATATTTAGCCTTTATAAAAAGTCACGTTAACATATTTTAAATGAAAACTGTCACTGGATGAAAGAATAAGTATTCATTCAGCTCCAGAAGAGCAAGGTAATTTGCTCATATAATAAAAATAAATCTTAATATTTACATGAAGTAAATATTAATTTCAAATAAAGCATTTAAACTATAGGCAACCAAACAACTTTAACGTGAAAATTAAACTTGGTTAAAAAACAACAAAATCAAAATATTAACTGATACAATTATTATTATTATTATTACAATAAATAATATATATTTTAATGCAAGATCAAATAATTATTGTATGTTCTAGGATATTATATAATTTTATTTTCTATTCTTAATATGCTCCTACACAAACACGCACACAAAGACCATATTCTCAAGGATCCATGCATACTAGGTTTATTCAGGTATATATGCACTAAGTTGTGTCATTCTACGATAAAGTTTTAATTAATGGAGATGTTTCAGAATGATAACAATGTGTACGCTTTTTCTCATAATAGTTAAAAAAAGTAAGCATTTATTAAACTGCAGTTTTGAGATAGAGGACAGTTGTACAGCTAGTTGATAAAATCTTTTTTTAAACCTCCAGGTCCTCGAGGATATTAGTCGAGTGTTCTACCACTGAGCTAACCTCACCCCGTTATTGTCTTATAAGGCTCACAATTAGGTCCCCATACTAGGATTCCTATTGTATAATATGACTAGTATAAATTGTAGCCGAAAGAAAAATAATTACATTTTTATTTTTGTTTTCAGAATAAAGACATTCCTATTGAAAATACAACAGAAACTCTTGCAACAATGGCCAAGGTCTGCTTGAGAATGCTTGAAAGCCCGTAAGTTTTAATTTTATAATCGTTGCTTAAAAATTATTTTAGGCCAGCTTTTTAAAAGACAAGTATGTACCAATTTACAGATTTGGGGTCTTGTTTAGAACAGGCCCGCCAGTGATTTTATCTAGTAACAGTTACTTATTGATAAATAAAAAAATATGGGTTAAAGGAACATATGATTTATTTAATAAAAACTTTTTACACATAACCAAAAACATTATCATACTTTTAATCAGTTCCTCCAAGTACATCTGGAGGCCAAAATTCTACTATGTCCTTAAGGATTTTATCAAAAACATCTTCATTTGAGTTTCTCTGCCTCCACATGTACTCACATAAATAGGAGTCTATCATAGAGCGATGTGTCCCACATTCCTTTTTGTTTCTCCTTTTGGCCTTCGCCCACATAGACTCAACTCTTTGAGTGTGAACACCGGTCAAAATCCTGGCTCGTTGCTCTTCTTTGCATAAATCGTAAACATCAAAAATATTCATAGTTTAATACTTTTATAACCGCAAATACACAAACAATACTAAATTAAATAGTATTTAAACATGTGTTTTTATTTCTGTATCGATGGTATCAAATTACATAGTAACAGTTACTAAATATCATTTAAAATCACTGGCGGGCCTGTTCTAAACAAGACCCCAGATTTGTTATCTTGTTAGAAATTCTGTCCTCTATTGTGGGATTTTAGAAAAACAGATTCAACGTGTATGGACTAATAGCAATTTTAAATGAAAAATGGTCCCTTCAGCTAATTATTATCTGTTACATTCAATACTAAACTTTTCTCATATGTACATATGTCACCTGTGTAAAAATAATAATAATAGTAATGGACAAATAGAAATAGATAGAATGACTATTAGGTTTATATTTTATTTTTCATATGATATTTCTTATTATATGCAAAATAAAATATAAGTCAGGCAGTCATAGCTGACTCTTCCTGAGTAGAGGCAGAAAATTAAAAAATAAATAAAAATATTTGGCATATAATAAGGATAGCATTTAGTGATTTTGAAATATTGGATGTTATATGATTTTTGGCAATATGAAAATTGCCAAAAAATCATGGTGAAATTGCAAAATACGGTTTTCCCATGGTAAGTTAGACAGCGTATCCGATTCAATAAAGAGTTCAAGTTTGAGTACTGCTCACAGCATGTTGAGTTTCTTCATCTATGGGCTCGCTGAAAACATTCCCTTCCCTCCTCCTTTGTGGGTTTTTAGAAAGGGTGGTAACCTATAGACAGCCCGGCTCTAATGGCATGGGTACAGAAGAACCATAAAAAAAATTGCCTAATAGAGACCACCTGTTTATCACAATTAAAAATACCTTTTGACAAAAAGTAATGCTCAAAGGGAGAAGTTTTAGGAAAGACTATATTTTCGAAGAACTTTTTAAACAATATTAAACCTGACAATCAATTCATTATAAAAATAATAATGTGGAAAACAGTTTACAATACCTCATCTTGCTGATTAGGAGCCTGACAGGGCAGTTTGAACGGGAGGAAACAGAGCTGCTAGTACTTCGAGTGATGGTGGGACTCGTTATACTTTATGACCATATTCACCCTCATGGCGCTTTTGTACGTTCATCTCCTGTTGATGTGAAGGGATGCGTGAGATTACTCAGGGAGCAGGCACCAGTCAAGTCTGAGCCACTCCTAAATGCTCTTAGGTAAGCTTTACCCTCTATTAGCAGCTGTTATTTCACAAAAAAAGTCCAAGTAAAAATCAAGTTAATTGTAAACAAATTTTTCTTTATTATCTGTACTCAGTTTGAATTTTTAAACAATTATCAACTTCCTTCTATATTTTGCAGGAATCTACTTGTTGTGACTTATTTTCTTTTACATGTTTATATTAAGTTGTGGTTTTAATAATACTTCGTTATTTTTACTTATTTTCAATTTCATTTTTATTATATTTATAACAAAATATTTGTCTATCAAATTTCGTCAAACTCGGACCATTTTTGAATCTGCGAGGACGTGTAAAGAAAAATAATACACACACATACATTTCTATTTTTTATTTATTTAAGAGTACTCGCGTCTTTTGAATATATATTGACTTACAGATTAGGATCAACGGTATTTTCATGGCCAATGGGTTCTGGTAGGAAATGTGTTTGTGTTAGAAGGTCCCAACAAAGAATTTTTGCGTGTTCAAAAATTAAAAATAAACAAAAAACCTTGAAATAAACGTGTGTGACGTAATTGTCTCTGAACGTAAAATAAAAATAATGTATTTACAAAATTACCGTGAATATAAAAATATTCAATCGTCCATAAAGTGTGATAGATACTTGAGGTTCTGAGCTTCTTCCCTGGATCAAGTGCATAAAACACTTCATGAAAAGTGCGTTACCAGCTCTCCGACTGACAGTTCTTTTTAATCTTTAAGGCTTTTAATTTGTTGACTATTTTATAATTGTTGTTAATGTTTTGTTTTACACAGTCTTGTTTTTATTTTAGAATTGTATTCTACGCCAATTTTGTTGTTGGTGCCTCATGGCAGAGTTGGATATAAATGTAATTACAATTATAATCGTAATGGTTATAATATCTCTTGGGTCTGCGATTATAATTGTAATCACATCTTGAAAGCCTGTGATTATGCCCAACTCTGCTTCATGGTGGCAAATATATGCTGAAAGACCTTGTGCAGTGTAAAAATAAAGTATTGTGAGTTGATAAATTTAACGACCTTCTTTAATTCAGCACCCCACTATCATCAAATTAATTAAGCTCTATTTAAAATTAATCTTTTCCTTTCATGTTCCAGGTATACTACCAAGCATTTAAACGAGGATGCTACACCAAAGCAGATTAAAAATCTTCTTGCAGCATAAACTATCGAATCAGGAATTTTTCTCGCAGCATATTCTATCTTCACAAACATGCTTTAATGTTATTTATAATTATTTAGTTTTGTTAAGTATTAAATGTTTATAAAAAGTATAACCAAATATTTTTTGTGATATATGTTATAAATTACGCAATTTCAAAGACTAGCATGCACATTTCCTTATCATGCATGTGTGTACATATCTTGAATGTACTTGCTAAAGAAAGACTTCAATCAAAGATTATTTATAATGTTAGCTTGTGTTGCTTTAGGAATATATATTTTAGTCATTATTATTTCATTGTTCATAGGGTGCATTATTGAAAAGAATATTTTATAAATAAATACATATATTTTTGCCAGTAATAAAGTTTCCGGAAAGATAATTATTGAAAAATAAGTGATTTATAAATACCAGTTGTTTATTGTTGTTTTTTAAACAGAGTTTAATTAAGATTTATCGAATTCACTTGTTGTATCAGAAATGTTGTAGAATTTAGTCTTATTGTATAGAGAACATTTATCAATGTTTATAAACAAGATACATTTAACTATAGATCACTCTCATTTAGTGAGTTACCAGTAATATAAATTGAACCATTACATCGTTTTGTACACGCACACGGCCTTAGTTGCCAATCAAATGTGTTCATAATGCAATTTATATTCCAACTCGAGAGAGTTTAAATTGTAATAAATTTGTGTTTAAATTTAAGAATACAGTCTTTACTGCTCAGAGAGTAACAAAAAAGGTTGTATTTGAATCGGTTGTTTATATCATTACAAATAGATGGTAATATTGTTGGGGAAGAAACACAGTGTTAATAAAAGGCATTGTGTGTTTGATTATAATTAGTATGCACAGTTGTTTTACGTGCCATATTTTTAGGATGAAAGAAACTGTCATTTGATATATTTGCTACTTGGACTATAATAGACTATTGTGAGAAAGATGCTTTTAGAAATAGATAATGTGTAGAAATTAGAGAATTCACTTCTTGTCCTTGTTATAAATAGCAAAGAACGAGTAGGTTTGTCGTGTAAGTTAATATTAACGTCAGTTGTTACCTTAACGATGTCCTGTGCCATTTTTAGACAATATCTGTTCGTCTTTCATTTAGGGTGGGAGATGGGTTTGCACCTGAAGCATCTATGTCTTGCAGTGTATACATTTATTTCTGGATCTGGCAAACTGACATAATGAAATGTAAAAAATATTTGTTGCTTTATTGTGTACAAATACAGTTTATATTTTTGGAAATCATAATTTAATAAAATTAATTAAGTATAAAAAAGAATATTTATATGTATTTTTCTGAGGAAGTATCTCAGTCTTATAGTATATAAGATTATTTTATATTTAAATTACATGCTTCAATTATACTTAAACACAATAAATACTTCACTTAAATTAATCTAAAAATTGAGTAAAATTAGGTCTATGGAGAGATGAGATTTCCTGAATCCATTACCAGTTCATTCCTGTAGTTTGTAGATTCCACACTGGTATATTTCCTGTTTTTCCTCCATCTGAAATAAATTCACAAAATAATTTATTCAAGTTTAAAATATTCAGGAAAATCCATCTTCAATCCTTCAAGTGGGTTAATCAAATGTTTAATGAGCGACTGCAAACATTGAGGTTTTGTTGATATAAGAATTTGTAATTAATAAAGTCTTTGATAAAAAAAAAAAAAAAAAAAACAACAAAAAAAAAAACAAAAAAAAAAACAAGTTACCATACCTCTGTTCTGTTATATGGAAATTTGATGTAGACTAAGACAAAAGTTAACCCATTGCAACAAACAAATAATGTTGATTGGTATTTTTTTTATGCATAAATGGTGCAACTATTTATAAAAAAAAAAAACTATTGATTCTTATGTATTTTCAGAATCTGGTCAGTTTTCTAATATTTTAAGTCTCAAATTACATTTGACTGCATAAAGATGGCCATTTTTCAGCAAATATATCAACACATCTGCGAATAATAAATAAGATTTGTGATGATAATATCTAATCAAAAGTGAGGGTTAAAATAATTAATGAACACACACACACACACACACATATATATATATACACACACACATATAACTAAAATTGCTACACATGTACAGTTTATTTGAGGATACTGTTTTTTTTTTTTTTTTTTTTTTTTTTTTTTTTTTTTTTTTTTTTTTTTTTTTTTTTTTTTTTTTTTATAGTGTTTGATTAAAGAGATTGATACTTAGTGGATCCCCACAACATTTGTTTATTGAAGTCGATAAATTTAGGATATTTAAAACACAATGTATGTTGAAGTTGAAAAATGGTCATCTTTAAAGGCCATATTTAATTTGAATAGGAAAAAAAAAAAAAAAAAAATAGTTTTTCAATTTAAAAGATTAGATAATTGTTCATAAGAAGCAATAGTAAAATATGGAATTTTACAGTTTTTAAGGCTATTTTGTATATAAAAACAAAACAATTTGGTAATGGGTTAAACTATTGTTTTATCTCATTTTAACTCCCGTACTGCTTTCCTACAATTTGTGTTCCACGAAAATTTTCCATTAGCATGCATTATGACTTCAAAATCGAGGTTCGATTTTCAAAATTTGTGGCCCATTGTTGCAGTCGTTCTTTGGATGCTAACCAGTATATTATAGAACAATAGTATACAGGATAGCCCATTTAAAAGCTGTGGGCCACAAGAGAATTTTAATTACTTCTTGTAATTTATCCTAATATACTTAATTTTTTTTTGTTGCCCTTTTGACATTTGAGTTGTGCCAACCAGAGTGGCATTCTAACCTCAACACTTTTTTTTATTATTTTCAATGCGTTCAATATTAATTTGTTTATTTTATAAAATTGTTAATAGCTTATGTGAGTAAAAAAGTGAACTCACCCAGATACACAGTTATCGCACAAAATAAGCGAACAATTGTACTGCACCACTTTGTCAAAAATTAATTTCTGTGATTTTATGTAAACTTGATTTGTTTGTATTACATATTTAGGTGTAATTGAATTTTGAAAAATAAAATAAATCAATGTTTCCACCAAATAAGTTTATTTGTGTTTTAATATTTTCCTAAAGAATATTCTTATGATTAAACCCTTTCCTTACTAAAGACTTCTGTAGAAGTCGAGGCGCACCATGCCCCTGGAACGAAGGACTTGACTAGCAGGCGAGAGCAGCTGGGCCCCCAGCACGAAGGACTTGTACAGCAGTCCAACCTTCCTCTCTCGTTTACCAGCTCTCTAAGGCTGACTTTTCCAGGAGTTCGACCTTGGGACTATTAAGCAACGACTGAGGAAAGCTTTAGCTATTTCTTTCACCACTAGTTGTCGGGGGAATTAACTCTTTGTGACGAGGGAGCTAGGGATTAGGGATAACTAGGTCCGGCTCGAAAAAATTAACACTGCTAGTATTAGATCCAACTCGAAAAGGAGAATGGATTATTTTTTGTTTTTATAAAGAGGTTATTTACAATTAGAAATTTTGAGGGTGGAAATTATATGAACGTTTTCATGTGCGTAGAGAGGAGGGCGAGAATAGCTTCGTAACTAGGGCCCGGCCAGGTATAGACATCACCGTACTACAGGGTCGGCCAGCCCGCAGTAAGGTAAGGGTTAAAAGAATTAGATTAAAATAAAATGAACATATTATTAACACACATGACATAACATGAAAGTTACCAACACACCCTTTTCCCCCATAATATCCGATAGTCCCAATGTTATTTTGATTGACTTGTAGAAGTCGTGCCTTAACAGTTTACTCTAATAAGATTAATGAAAAGCTTACTCAAGGTGAATGATAACTTCATCAAAGTTTAATTTTTTCTTAGCAAAGCTTGAAAACAACTGTGTGAGATAGTATTAAGCCAGAGTCATTTTTCAAATTAGCCTACAAAAAAAAAATACACATTTCTCAATATGTATTCCCTTCTGTATTTGCTGAACTGCTTCATGAAGGAATTCTCATCCCCAATGTATATGTGTAAACAAGTAGGTATTAGCCTAATACGGAAAGTATTTACAACCTTAGTCATGTAAATCATTAGTACAGACTGTCAATGATTGACGACAAACAGATAGATAGATGACAAATGCTTAACGAGAATAATTTAATCATGACTAATCCTGATAATATTTCATCCCATGATTGATTAGTCATAAGTAAATTTTAATAGATTTTGACAATCGTTTAGTTAATTTGTGGCCTACTCTGTTGCCTTGAAACATGAACTCGTGGGTTTAAGTGATATTGAGTTCTCTGAACAGGTTTGTACCAGTTTGGAGTACAGCTTTTCACCTCTTCAGCGTCAATTTTGGTACTTATATTTTTTTTGAGGTTCCTTACGACTTTAAGCAAAGTTTCACCACTATTACTGCTTTATGATTGCATTCAAATCAATACCTCAAAACAATTAATTTATTATTAAAATAATATTGATACCTAATATTATTGTTTTATTTCATTCATAAATATTTAGTACCTATATGACAGGGACACAAAAATATATTTTTCAAAATAAATCTTACATGTCAAGGTCCAGTCCTTATCCATTTTTTTTGTAAGCATCTTCCAGTGGAACAGTTTTAACCCTTAATTAGTGGCGTCGGGTCATATTGACCCGAATGTATTTATTTATTCGACCTTTGCCCTTTGTATTTCAATAAATATTATTGTTTATTATTATTTATTTAAATTACCTTACCCCCAAAAAATCAATTTAAAGTTTGTTTCACTGGGGCCCCGACACCATTATTTATGGAAGAAAAAGCACGCCACTAATTAAGGGCTAATTAATTTACTGCTACGCGTGATTTTTATTTGACATCCATATCATTCCAAACAGCTGGAATACTTTTATAGCTTCTAGATCAGCAGATGGTAGTTGTCAAAGGTTGCTGACATTTTCATTGTTTATAGATTAAACTCAATAAAAAATCTACAATGATATCATAGAATACCAAATACAATAAATATATTTAAAAAAATAAATAAATAAAATAAAATTCCACTAAATTGTTTTAGATTTCACAATTTTTTTGTCCGAGTTCTTGAACCCGACCTTTCTCTAAAATTAGACAGATGACAGAGCATATTGTGTCTCCAAGAAAATATGCCGTTAGCTAATACTTTACCTTTGTATATTAGCAAAGTACATCCTTGCCGCAAAGATTCAGGTACGCAAGACGTTTTTACTCAAATCTTTATAATGCCTTTTATGATATGAGATACATTAACCGCCTTAAATGCCCGTACTATGACGCCATCGGGGGTCAGGAGAATTATAATAAATTTAAGCATATTAACGTTTAATTAGTTAGTTCTGAGCTTTGCAATTTGCAGCCAGCTTTACTTGGGAATAGGAAAGGTCACAAAGAACACAACTTGTTTTAATTTTTATTTTTTATTCAGTGAATCCAATTAAAAATTATTTTTGACAGGCAGAAAAAAAAAAAAAAAAGAGTTATTTTCCTTGAAGAGTTGATATCTTTTCAGCTAAACATGATCTTGCTATTCATGTCCAGTACAGAAGTTGGTTTTGATTCATTGTCCCTCTTCTTTAGGTACATTCGCCTCTTAATATTTCCAGAAAACCGTAATTAGATTGTATACAGTCCTAAAGAAATCTTTAATAAAGAAAAACAATTTATAAAGAAGGAATTTTGAATCTGCCTCTTAATTTATTTAAACATCAAATGGTGTAGGAAACACTGTCTTTGGTGCCTTTACAAATTCATGTTTATAGTTGTCAGAGTAATACAAACTAAGAGAAATTATACTCTGGAAAGGAAAACACAGGTGCTTTAGAAGAATGGTACAGGCAACCTCCTTCAAGCTGGGAGAAGGAGGAAGACAGCAACAAGATATGACACATTTACATAATGACTGTCTAACTCTTATGTTCTGAATATTTTACACTACAGATGTATTTCCTTATTTTAAATTAAAGATACATTTCTTGAATTGGTGCTGTATTATTTCAATATAGTTTTATTATTCCTAATATTTTTTTCATTAATAATAAGTGTGAGAGTTATTTACATATTTTATTACATGTATATGTGTGTAAGTATATTCTCACCTTTTCAAATAAAAATTTAATTGTAAAATATTTACACTAATTATATTAAAGTTGTTTGTTTTGTTTTTGAGTTTATTGTTTACAGGAAAGGACAGCAAATTTACAAAAGGGAGCCTTCAGAGATCTTATGGAAAAGCTGCGTCAAAAAAACAAGAAACTGCGAAAGTTAAGAAAAAGTAGATGGCTTTTCCAGAAAAGACATTTTTTTTTTCTTTTGCAATCTTCTGTTTTTAATGTTGACTACAGGTACTGAGGTGTCAAAGACATAGCTGTGAATATTATATACAGACAAGTGTTAATTTCTTTTTGTATTATTTAATGTTTTATTCAATTTTTTCTTATGTTTCATATTGCTAATTTTGTCACCGATAACTGTGATCATTTACATTGATTATGTTTTTTGTTAAGAGCTTATCACCTTCGTTGCGAAGCTCTTAAAATAAATAAATAAATATTGTGTACAAATTCCTTTTTACGGAAAAATTTAACTTTTAAATTTAAAAGTATTGAGAGGACTAAATATTTCCGAAGGTAGGGCTGTTAGAGCCCTCGAGCTAAAAAAATTTGTTTGCAGGTAAACAAAATTGTAAAAAAAACCACTAAAACTTTTGAATTGATTGAGAGGAGATCGTTGATCGTTGATGATGCGGAGGAAGGGATTGTCTGGGTTCAGTCATTGCTTCTAAATAAAACTACATTTTACATTTATTCTTGCCAACGTTTCGGCTTGAAATTCAAACCTTCATTAGGGTGATGAAATATTGAGAACTATGCACTACATCCGTGAGGTATAGTTCCCAATCTTCTCATCGCACTGACGAAGGCTTGAATTTCAAGCCGAAATGTCGGCAACAATAAAACCATTTTCCCTTGTAAAATGTAGTTTTATTAAGAAGCAATGACCGAACACAGACAATCCCTACCTCCTAAAACTTTTAAAGTTTTAAGCACTTATTTCTCCGATTGATATTGCCCCATCGAAAATTGCTTCGAACTTTCGAATGTTCACCTTCCACTTACCACAATTTCCCTACTGTTTTCGAGATATTTACGAAAATATATCAAGTTCCCAAAACTTTTCACGTCTATCAATAACATTTTTTTTCGAACTCCAAATGTAACCATAATTTAAAATTTTTAGTTTAGATGAATTTCAAACGTGTAGAACATATTTTAATTGAATCCCATTATTCTAAGTACCCGAACCAAAAATGAGTTACAAAAAACGTTTTTCCCACTTTTCTCGAAAACGGTGACAGATATCGCCTTACAAATGGTTTCATTCGTTTTCTATGTCAAGGAACCTATTAAACCAGTACCTGCAAGCATATGAATTCAAAAATGTAAGCATTATGATTTTTGTCGCACGAATTTCACTCCAAAAATCATGTTCCTGCTGGCTAACGAACTTGACCTTTCTGTAAAAGATGAAAGATTTCTGTACAAAATTTAATAAAAATCCGACCATTTTGGAGCCTTTGAGAGAGCGAACAGACATATATATATATATATATATGTTGTTCATTCGGCATCTGTCTCCAGCCTGTAGTCAGCAGCGTGCTGTCCAATCCGGGTGGCTACCTTCTTCCGTGTCTGTCCTATATACACCTTCCCACAGTCGCACGGTAGAAGGTACACACCCTGGTCTTGTAGCCGCTGCTTATCCTTGCTTTTGCTTAGCCAATCCCCAATTTAGTTCAGCGGTTTTGTTCCCCAATTTTGTCCAAAAGCAAGGATAAGCAGCTGCTACAAGACCAGGGTGTGTACCTTCTACCGTGCGACTGTGGGAAGGTGTATATAGGGCAGACAGGGAAGAAGGTAGCCACCCGGATTGGACAGCACGCTGCTGACTACAGGCTGGGACGCACGAAATACTCTGCAGTGGCAACACACGGAGAAGAGTGCCCCAAACAAATCCTCTTTGACCAAGCCAAGACCCTAGCCAAAGAAGACGCTCTGACCAGAAGACAAATCAGAGAGGCGATTGAAATCCAGAAGTATCCGGCCAATTTCAATAGAGAAGATGGACTCATCCTTTCCAACACATGGCGGCCCATCATGAAGAGGATAGAAGTCAAGCCACCCACGCAAGACCATCAGCGCCCCGAACGGACAACTGAAGAAGCGGACGGAGACAGCCGACTCCCCATTGGCCCACAGCCCCCCAAGCTTATTGGCTCGCACAATATCCGACCAAGGCGCATAAAGGGAGCCCAGACCAAGGACGGACTCATTCCCTTACCAACCAGCAAGGATGAGTGAAGGCCAGAAGAACCCGGAGAGGAATCCGGCGAAATATTGCGATGATAGGAGGAGCAAGACCGCTGGAGACATGCCGAATGAACAACACATTTAATTCCCAGCGAAGTAGCTTAAAAAACAACATATATATATATATATATATATATATATATATATATATAAACAAAAAAAAATCACTCCCGTAACAGGCCACGAGGGCCCTGAGGGGCAGATACTGTAGAGGTATCTGATTCATGACAATACAGCACACTAGGGAGATAGTGTGGTCAGTACTATGCTCTGACCCCATGATTTTCCCCTTGCTGCTTCTACTGCTAGAGTCATTAGCACCAAAGGTACCCTTTATTAAAGGCTGGGTTGGCCTAGGGACGGTCAGGGAGGTCGAATTCAACCCTTGAATGAAGACACTAGAAGAAAAAATCTTTAGTGCTTATTCGGGATTTGAACTCAGGTCCTCCAGCATATGAGTCCAGTGCTCTACCACTGAGCTAACCTCGCCCCCATACATATATATATATATATATATATATATATATATATATATATATATATATATATATATTAAAAAAAATTTGAAACACTGTTATTTTTTAGATCTAAGGGTTCTGAAATGTAAAATTTTCTAGTCCGCACTTCCGGATTGTGTCATGAGGTCAATCTCATAGGGATGGAGGAACCACGCTTTAAAACTTTAATTTCCATATTATTATTGGCGAATGAATGGCTGACAAATAGATTTTTTTCCAAATTTTATGGACAGAGATATTAATAAAATAAGGAAAAGGGGACTCCAAAAGCACCCCCTTGGGTATCCTAGGATTAATTTTAAAAAAATGTCCACATAAGGTCCCCAGCCCAGCCTTAGGTCATTAAGTAGGCTCTATCAATTCAATAGTCATTGAAAAAAAAAATGATCTTCTGAAATATTTAGAATCATTCCTTTCTCTTATTTTTGGGTTATAAGCTAACATATTCAGTTACCTCCAACTGCTTTTGTGATTACCTTTCCTGATTCTTGGCGTTTTTGTTCTAATGAATATTTGCATTGAAAATAAAATTAAGATGACAAAAAGTTGAGAACAATTTTTTGTCTGAAGTCATTTTACCGCCTTTATATGAAAATTAATCTGAAAGGATACTAAATAAATACAAATATGAAGGCATATTCTTCAATAATTTAATCAGCATGTTGGCAAAAACAAGTAATAATTGCTCTAGCAACGTCATCTCAGAAGGACTTCTCTTGACACCGACAATTCGGCAGCTTCTGGACGCCAATCATAAGGCAAGGCCTTGTTACTTTATACTAGTAAACACTTTCATTTCAATACTTTGTCTCCATTGGAACAAAGTAAAGAAATTGATAAATAATTTCAATGACTTTAGCAAAAGAAACATTAGCTTAAGTGATGTAAGCCCAGTTCCCACAAGGATTGGACCAAGCACTCAGCCAACGACCTGAAACATAAAAACCATATCTTAGAATAGGGATTACCTGGTCCAAAAATAATATTTAAAAATACACAGACTGTTTAAAAATTAAAAACAACCTATTTCTAAAACCGATTAAAAGAAAATTAATATAGATTTCACAGTGAAAAGTTAATTTGAATTAGAAATAATAATCCATGTAAAAGTTGAGCCAATGAGAAGGAAACCATCAATTACACAAAAGAGATCTAGCTGTTGAAAACCTCCACATCATTCTTTACAACTAATAGTCTGTCACGTAGGAACTGCATAACTAAGTACGTTCCTTAGAAGAAGGGTAGTGTACACTGCATTACTGAATAATTTGCGTAATATAACATAAATAAATAAAAATAAAAATGAATAGTTTTGCTCTTTTATATTTCAAATGAACAGCTGACTGAATTATTAATTTTCTTCCAGAGTGTTGTATATGCGAAGTACTAAACTACTTAACATGTTCGGGCCCAGCGTTGTGGCATATGCAGAGATATGTCCTGCAGGCTCGGTGTCGTGGCGTGTGCGTTTCTTTCTATCCCCACTACTCTGTGCCTTGTCCTATACCCCTCGTATTTGGTTTGGGACCTCAATACATTATTCCCGGTTAGGTTTGTGGGTCTGGTATCGTATGACACTAAATCCGCCAGAACATTCCTTCAGCGGGCCCACTGTTGTGGCCTATTTGACACCTAATTTAATTGAAATTAATCCATTAAAAGTACATCATTTCAAAAGTTTCTAAACTTATTTTTTTTTTTTTTTTTTTATATATGTTTGTCCAAATAACTAGACAAAAGGAAGACTTGTGCCTGTTGGAAATTTTGTTTGAAGCCATCAATCCTGAAAGTGTAAATAAATACAAAAAACTCCACATTTTTGTTTATTGATCTCGACGAATTAAAAAAAACGCCCACATGTAAGAACAAAACATCCACAATCACAACAATAAAGAAATTGAATACAGCATCACTGGTGGTAGAAGTAAAAACCAATTCCCAAGGTTTGGCGGCCTTATTCAATTCGAACATAATACAGAGTAAACCCAAATTCTAATAAACCGAATTAGTTTATTCTTAAAACACGTCTTTCTCAGTATATACCGACAATGTATACCAAGTTTCGTTACAACAGATATTATTACTGGTATGAGCAAATTAGTAATTTGGGTATGGAGTAAAAACCCTCCTCCTGATGGACCGATTATGCAGGTTATTCAATCGTTTGCTAGAGTAATGCTATATACCAATTTTTTGGGCGAAAAAAACTAAAACTCTGGTGGGGTATTGTGTTAACAAACACACTCACAAACATATATATATATATATATATATATATATATATATATATATATATATATATAAGGCCTCAGTTTGTAATTACGATTACGACAGTGCTTCAATTATTTGCCCCTTTCTCATTGTCGAATTTCCACATGGACCTGAGAACCTAACCTAATATTAGCACCCTACATGAACCATTCAAGGAAATGTAGACGTCCGGACCATCCAGAGAATATGGGCTTATGTCTGTAAGGACGTGGCGGATTATGTTCAGCATGCCATCACATTCATAACCACTTCGTAAGTCGACACTTTAAGACGTCAACAACATTAAAGCTCAACAGCATTAAAGCTGATCGACACCTCTCAACATAATCTATAAAATACACCATGCATTTTTATGTGTCAGAAGGTCCAAAATTCATTCTATACTCTTTATTCCTCAATAATCGGTTGAGCAATTTTCACTATATATATATATATATATATATAATGGAAACAAGAACAGCACAAAGGGGACAAACAACCATAAGAACTCAAACAACAAACAATGAAAAGAAACCGCATAAAAAACACAAATCTACAAGCGAATTGAATCGATCCATGCAAAAAGAACTTCAGTCCATTTTTTCCCAATATGAGTTCGGATAATATTTTTGTTAGTATGAGTGATGAATTCTTTGTATCTAAAGGTAACTTCACATTTCTATATTAAAAGGACTTCAATCCAATACATAGTTGCCATAGAAACATAGTCCTAATTTTATAATTCCATGCAGAAGGGGTTTCAGTCTAGTTTTCTCAAAACTACTGATTTTGGACTGAAGCTCTTTTTGCATGGATCGATTCAATTGCTTTGAAAACAGAAAGTAAATGAGACGGTTACTAAAACAGCCAATAGAATTGCCCATAGGAACAGGCCAATAGAAATGATAATGAGTTATGCACCTGCCCTGATGAACCAGATCTCTGAAGGCGACGCACATCTCTAATCTATGTAGAAGCTAATACTACTAGCTGTACTTACTATTGTAAGTACCGAAACTAATTATTCTACAGGCACGAAGAAAAGGACAATTCGTAGTAATGATGGGTGATTCTGGAATTTGAATCGAAATGGAATACCAATTTCTTAAGTAATTGTAAGTAAACGTGAAATCTATCTATATCGTAGATCGATCTTCTGAGCCTAGAAGATCGAACTTTTGAATCGATCTGAACTCACCAATCTTTTTTGTGGATCAAAGTTTTCATTTCGATTCGAACCGATTAAAAAGATCAATTCATATTCGAGAATCGCCCTTCACTACTAGTAGGTAGGATCAAAGATTTGAAGACGTTTTTCAAATTATTTCATGATTCCAAAATAAATATTCCTTCGGAAAGTAAAAAACGGGTATCGGAAAAAAAAATTGAAAACATTATAGAAGAAGGTTATACTAACTTGGTCACAAATGAAGGCTTCCCATTTTCACTCTTATATTCCTCAGCTTTTCAGGAAATTGTGCACCCTATTTTTGTTGGTTTTACAGCTAGAGGAAGAATTAATTAAACCAAGAAGAAAGGATCATATTGGAAAAAACATTGTTCTGGAAAAGTTAACTTCCTTTAAACTTTCAGTTACAAATTAATATTGCTTCTTGATGATAAAATCTATAAACTGAGAAAATATACAATAAAAAGATTTTAAAATAATCTAGATGGACTCTTGCTAGGATAGAAAATTTTAATCTCCAAGAACAGAAAATTTAAAATGTAAGATAAGTGTAATACTTAGTGATTACAAAATAAATTCAGTTTATAATATTGCAACTGGCAATGGCTGAAACCTAATTTCAGCGATTCATATTATCATAATTTCCGAATAAGACCCAAAATTCTAACAATTTTTTACAATATTTAGATAGAATCAATAAAAACATTCGACGTAGTTGGTTACTTTATTAATACCGGTTTCACATCAACTGATGCCTATTCAGATAGGCGGAAAATTTCAATTCCACATGCACAAAATTTTCAGGGAAATATTCCCGAAGGTTCCACCATTTGCAAACTCCCATTTCAAGGAACAACACGATGTGTGAAATATTATAAAAACTGATTATGCCTTGTTTGATACTAGTGAAATCTTTGAGAGGTCAGACAAAGGAAATAGTAACTAATATTTATCAATACTTAGCCAAAGCTAAGACTAAAAATATTTTAAAGCTCCTAGGGATAAGGTTATAACAGAGAGAATTGTTACCGACACTTAATTGCATGGAAATACAGGCCACGCCCTGTTCCCTCCAACTAAACCATCTGTTTGAACAGGCTATCACTTAAATTGTTTTTAGCCTTAGCTTTTGGATAAGTATTGGTAAATATTTAACACGATCTCCATTGCCTGACATCTCTAAGCCTTCCCTGATCCTAATCAAGAATTTTTCTCGTAAACGGTTACAGATATTGCTTTAAAAATGGTTTTATTGGTTTTCGTACATTAAGGAACCTATAAATCGAATACATACAAGCATATTAACGCAAAAAATTAGAAGATATGATTTTTTTCGCTCGAATTTTGTCCCCAAAACCATGTTCCGGTGGACGGATTCAGCTGGTTAACAAACTTGAAGTATGACTTCTTAAGCGGCAAATATTCAGTAAAATGTCAACTTGTTTGGAAGGACATAATTCGACACTAACAGCCAAGGATATTGTAACAAAGGAACAGGCGAAGATATAAACAGTTAGAAAAAAAAAAAAAGTATTTATACCAAATTAATCAAAACTCGTGGAATATGAGAACCTAAAATAATGTTACGCCAGACACATATTTCAGATAAATAATATATCAAATTCATCTATAAATACTCCATAATTCTAAACGTTTAAACTTACCTTTCGTATTCAACGCCATGAAGTCAAAATTAGAAGTGCACGCCACGATACGATGACCAAATAAAACACTTCCACTAGATTTAGAAAAAAAGTGAAAGGAGAGGAGAAAATTAACAAAAGAAGACCTCATTTCATGATTTCTTTTGTTAATTCATAGCATGCTCTCTTTAGGAAAAAGAGAGACCAAAAACATGAAGCATATCTATCACTAGGATCATAGTCAAACAACTCAACAGCATTGGAACAAAGCAAATTCCCCCGATTAAAATATTTTATTAAATTGAAATAATAAATACATAAACAAACTAAATGCTGATATGAATAAAACTTGGTTCTTCGAAGAAATATGCCCCCAACATCATGCAAATAAAGTTTTCACAACACTTCGTTTTTCGCTAGAAAACATCTCAAAAGATAACAGTGCATTTCTATTTGCAGGAATATGTTTAAATTTCCAAACCATTATCTTTCAGAAAAAATATCTCGTGACGCTGGGATTTGAACCCGAATCTCCCATTTTTGGTCAGGTGTGCAGCCATTAAGCTAGGAAGCTTTACATCTCAGCATGGCAAGTTAATTTATCCGGAATTGAACTTTTCCTCCTATCTGAACAGGCTTTATAAGTGTAATTGACAAATAACGATTTAAAAATTAAGTCACTATCCTGTTAATTTACAGTAGTTTAAAATAAACATATTTTCAATTTACCCATTAGGCAATTTTCCAATGCTGCCAAGAATATCAAAATTGATGAGTAATATATCATAGTATCACGAGGATCAAGAATCTGCCTCCATTTCAAATTCCAAATCAACTATAGAATGCTGCTGCTTCAATTTTGCTAGTTATCTTAAGTGTTAATACTACCTAGCAAATTTTTTTACCATTTTCTTTTTTATGGGCTTAAAATGCTTCCTTAACCAATGAAAAATGATATCAAGAGTCTTTATGTGCCGGAAAAGTTTTTAAATGTGCCAACAATTCGATTTTTCAACTAAAGTCCCGATACATTTCAAAATAAAAAAACATTTTTTGTTTATCTTTATTACAAGAAATTATGAAAAAAAAAAGAATGAACTTTTCGGTACATTGAACTTTAAAGTAGATTTCCTCTAAACATTTTTTTACAAAACGGGTTGATATGTTAACGCTTTCAATTTTCACACGATCAACTTCAAATTTTAACTACAGCTTCCTAATAATATTTACAAGTAAAGTACATATGCTTTTATCGATTCATTGAATTATTACAAAATTCAACGGATTTTTTAATAAAAAATGAAGAATTGTTCACCATTTTCGAAAAAATTAATATTTCTTCAAAATCCTATGTACTTTACTAGATTTAACCTTCTTCTTTCAAAATAATTTTAGTTTTTTGTACTAGATTAAAAATTGCCACCTAAAGACTATCACCTGTGAAAAAAGATAGTTTCCGTTAGAAACGTCGCCGCCATTTTGTTTTCGAAGAATTAAACCTTTTTTTTGGGTACTTTAACATCCTGTATAAAACATATGGCATTAATACAGTAGTCTCTCCCTAATCCGGCGCCATCGGGACCGGGGTACAGTCGGATTGGAGAAAATGCCGGATTAGAGAATTCAGTTAGAAGCAGTCACTTATGTATTTGAAAAACCTTATTATTTGAGGACATAATAGTATGTCACTAGGAGTGGTGGCTTTTCTTTGGAAAAAAGAAAAGGCATCAGCCCTATCCTGGCTAGCAAAGGGTGGTGACCTATAGATAACCCGTCCTAAAATTCTAAGTTAATTATAATGGACGTTAAAATTTAAATAAATAAATAATATGTACCATTTTTAATATTGCATATTTAACATATATATACATACATATTATTAAAATTACTTTTAAAACTGGCACTCTACTCGTAATGAATGTTCGAACTAGACTGGCTAAAATCAGGTATTCCAGTCGCAGATGCCTTAGTAGAAACACAAATTCCTGCCTCTAAAATAAAACATATATGCCTTCTTCGACATCCCTTCAATAAAAAACCACGAAACAAATGTTTGGCTAGCTAGGAAGGGAAGGTTTTCTAGGAACCCTCGAGCCGGTTTAGAGGGAGTGACAGATAAGAGAAGGGCGGATAAGGGAGAATCTACTGTAATTGAAAAATATTGATTAATTTGTTATTCATAAATTGTAGAAAATGACGTTGATTTTTAACACACAAGGTAGTATTACCCCTTAAGAGATGCCTTCAGTGGCGAATACTTTATGAGTGTGGATCGACAGGACTGGATTCTGCGCAGTCTTCAGATCTGTATGCATGTTTTTTCGAGTCAGTTTATATTAAATTATCAGTCGAGCTTCCCGCCAACAGAGATGAAGAACCAACGTCATCGTCAAAATAGCTATTCCCTAACATAAACCGCACGTCAATGATCAATTGTGATTAACACCATGTGGTATGTGACTGTTATAGGACAAACAAGAAAATTGACATCACAGACGCAAGTACGATCGCAAATAGAGGTATCTAAAACACGTTCAAGAATTATTTTAGAAGCTATCAAAATAGTAAAACATTCCTAGTGATTCAATAGATAATATAAATACAGTTTGAGCAAATTATGGTCACCCATTATTCCACAGAACGAAGAGATTCTGATTGGCTGCACGGAATCCAATTGCGCTGGAAGGATCGACCAATCAGAAGTCTGGAAAGGCTACCTACAACTCCTGTAAATAGGATGTATAAATAGGACCCGGACTTCTTAATATGCAAAAGGAACTCGGACAAATAATAAATAAAAATGTACAAAGAGTTCCACGATATAAACTCAGTACATAAACAAGGACAGCGTTAAAGAAAAGGAGGGAGAAAAGAAACTATATTTTAAAATAATAAAAAAAAAAAAAAAAAAAAAAAAAAAAAAAATGTCAGTCTCACGCACAAGCTCTAGCCGAAACACATAAAACGATATAAAGCACAGACCTGAAACTAGATAACAGATTTGAGGCTCCCAATATTCTCTCTAACGAGACACTAACACTTTGAAGACCGGTGGCATCAAATCAAACCTATGGCGTTGTTAAAATAGTTTAGTGACCACCTAGTGGCTGAAAACACACACAAAAAAAAAAAAAAAATCGATGGCAGCACATTGGTGTCACTGGTCATCAGAGTGTTAATAACAAAATTTTGGCAAGGAGAAAACAACTTTCACTTACCTCTTGAATAAGGAAAATAAGACAATAATGGTTAGAAATAATAAATAGAAGTACGCAAAGAGGTCCATAATTTCTTATATTATTATTTAAATGTTATAAGTCCAGTTATAAATAACACAGATTTTTAGGACGGGTTTAGTAACATTTTCTAGTCAGGTTAGGGCTGCTTTTTTAAAAAAAAAAAGAAGAGCCACTACCCTTGAGTAAATTGAAATTACAACCCTAAAATGCTTTATGTGACAAGTACTCATGCTGCAACACACAATTTATTATTAATAAATTGCAGAGACCTTTTGAGTGTTTTTATTTATTATTTTTAGCCACTATTGAGGTGAGCCAATACCGTCCTGCAGCCCTCGTCCAGTAAAAGGATACAAACTTTGTCGTCCAAAACCTCTTAGTAAATCTAGTTCTATGGTATTTTGTCATGGGCGCAATACCATCAATCGATTTTTGGAGGGATTTGCTGAGAAACAAATGAATGTTTTTTACAATTGGTGAAAGATAGATCGGAATCCACACTGTTGGAAGTAATAGAAAGAAGGATAAATTCTTAAGAGTATAATTGTATCTGATTGCTGGAAAGGATACATTAATATATATATATATATATATATATATATATATATATATATATATATAAATTACAGTAGAAAGTAGTTATACAGACAAGTAGAGAGTCGTGTTATAGAACTACTCCTGTAATTTTGGAGCAATTTAATATCAGTATAGATTTATTTGAAAAGTTCTATTAAAAGTTGTTTTTAATTTATTACAAATAAAGAAAAATTAATAATAATGATAAAAAAAGCAATATAAAATGCAGAAGAGACACAGCTATTTTGAACTAACTGAGACCCTATTCGGATTAGGCAGAGTTTTGTCATGTAATGCCATATGTTGACGTTATGAAGTGTATCAAAGGTCTGATGAGTGAAGAATTAAAGGTTTCTAGAACACTGCAATTCAAACAGCACTGCAGTGAGACTTTGATCGGACGTGAAATCTATATGACAAGTGATACGAGGGAATGGCTAAAAACATACCCTCTTCAAGTCGTTTTAGTTTGTTGCATCAGAAGATCACTGACTTAATCTCTCAGATAATAGTTCGCTTCTTTATGTTTGTGTAAATGCTGTACAAAACATGGATTCTCAGATCAGGCGGATTTTTGGATTAGTGGGGTTCAGATTAGCAGGACTCAAAAATCGGATAAAAACCGCATTTGTGGGACATTTAATAAGCTTAATAAGCTTGTGAATAAATACTTAACATTTACTAAGATTTCTGAACCAGTTTATATAAGAATATATCCAAAAATCCCAAGGCCTTTATTTTTTGTTTCCATTTTCCTCAACAACGGTTATAAATATTACTTTGGAAATGGTTTCATTAGATTTCTTACATCAAATTATTTACAAAACACGTACCTGGAAGCCTATTAACGCAAAAATGGAAGCGTTATAATTTTTTTTGTGCGAATTGCACCCAAGAAAACATGTAATGGTGGATGGATTCTGATTGTTAATGAACTTTCAGATCACAAAGTATTTTTGTGCCAAATTTCATTAAAATTGGTCTATTTTTGAGCCAGCTAGAGAGTGAACAGATATGTATATATTTGTACCTTGGAACAAAAAGGACCAGTGTCCAAAATTCTGAAATTTGAGTGGACTGAATGTGAAATTTGAGTGTAACTCCCCTTTAACAATTATGTTTATCCTATCCTGATGTCACTCGTGCAGTTCACTTGAATTTCAGAGGTTTGGACATTGGCCCTTTTTGTTCGAAGGTACAGTTATGTATATACACATACATACATACACACACATACAAAGGCACAAATTTGAATCACCGTTATTTTCGTGATTCATGGGTTCTGAAACGTGAAATTTTCTAGTCGGCTCTTCTTAATTGCGTCATGAAGTCAACCTCATAAGCAGGTTCCCACCCAATGAAGGAGGGAGAAAATTCGCTAAAGGATTCAGTAACAGATTGGTGGTAAGTGGCAGACGCTCATTAGTTGTTTTTATAAAAAAGGTCGAACAAGTAATTTTGATCGAATAATGCTCTACAGACAAACCAAGTTCGATACAGTGAGATGGTGCCCGTCTGGGAAAAACACGAATCATTGGTACGATATCAACCTATGGATACCGTGGTGCTAGGCGCCTAGAAGTTGATATATCATAAAATTAATATTAATAATAAATAAATAAAATGTGTTTTTTTGGAACTATTAAATGAATGTCAAATATATAATTTATATCATATTTATAGTTTCAATCATAAATTTAACAGGATAAATAAATTCAATAGCAAGGATAAAAAATACTAAATATTTATTTTCAAATGACAATTAAAAATTGTTTGGTAGAAGTAAGGAAGGTCCATTAAAGTTTTTAAATCAGGATCATTATTTGGAATTCACGACTTCAAGATTACTGGCAGTCAATGATGGAGTATGTTAAGAGTCAACTAGAAGATTATAATACTGCTTGATAGAATACAATATTTACTAGATATATACAGTAGAGTCTCAATTATACGAAACAGTCAAGAATTTTTCGTTCCCGGGCGAAACTCCATTTAATCCTGTGTAATGAATTATTCACTTATGCGATATTCAGTTATACACAATATTCACTTATACAGAAGCTAATTTGTTCCCCTGGTGTAAATACTATTCAGTTATACAAATAGACAACAGCTTTTCCACGAAATGTTTACAGACTTACCCGTGACTTACTCCGAAATATATTTGTTGTTATACGAAACATTTTCCATTCCCCCTCACATTCGTTTTAAGTGAGACTCCACTTTATATGCATGTTGTACTTCTGTACGTTCCTCAGATGTTCAGGTCTGGAGTTAAAAGTACAAAGTTGACAGTCCTTGCAAGATCCTCCAGGCTTCCTTAGAGATGTCTCGTCTCAGCCAAAAGCGAGCATGACTGGATGGGAGTTTAGGGATCTGTTCTCCAAGGCCACGCTCACACAGGAAGCTTCTTGCATAGGTGTGTCTTAAGCCTGCAGTACCTTATTCTGAGTTGTAATAACTTGTTCCAATCAGGAAATTTGGTTGTAAGGTTCAACTGGATTATAGTGGGTATGAAAAATATTCCAGTCTCTTGTTAATTGTTTTTAGTTCATTGAGTCCTCATGACGTTAGTCGGTCCTTGCAGAAAATTTATGTTTTAAAGGACAACAATTTAATATTTTGGTGATTCTTCTTCATGGGGTGCACTGGCACATAAAACACTAGTCACTCAAAATAACTAAACACAAACAACAAAGATCACAATACTTCAACATAGATTCAGGAGAAAACATCAAATACAACAAACAAAATGATATAAGGCATTTATAAATAATATATTAATATCTTAAGATATTCTGTATTAGATGTCACAACGATACCGGGCAGTTTTGCTAGCGTTCCTAGGGTTATTAGAGCATATTTTTTCTCCTACTAACACCACTTCCCTTGTATAGGTTTCTTTTCTTCCTTCTTGGAACAACTTTCCGCTGTTTTCATTGGTAAAGATGTTCGTCAACAAACAGCTAATCTGGTTCTATTCTTTCGGATGAAATTTATTCTCAACTCTTTAAATAATGACTTCTTGAAAGTTAAAGCTCACTGATTTTAATTAATGTTGAGGAGAGAAATCAATGACAGCAGATGAGCCATTTACCACAGCACTTTGTCGACATTTGATAACCTACATTTTCCTCAAAAGGGATTTAGCATTTCAGATGAAGCACTTGAAGGAATATGACAAAAAAGCAAAAAAAAAACAAAAAAAAAAATAAAAATTAAAAACTCAACTTACCTTCAATTTTACTAATTTTTATTTAGAAAAATTTCATAACTAAGAATACATGTCTGAAAAAAATAATAATAAAAACTCTTCTTCATGAGATGATTATAGTAAATATCTTTTTTATGGACCTGGATCCAAATATTACTCCATCCTGAAAAAATTCCCTCTATCACTTACGTTTTTTTTTTTTTTTTTTTTTTTTTTTTTTTTTTTTTTTTAAACATGTGGTATTTAAACTAAAAAAAAAAAAAAAAAATTAAAAAATCCTTGCCTTGAACAACACTAAAAGATAAAATCTTTAGTGCGCACCTGAGTTAAGCACATGTCTTCCAGAACATGAGTCGACCGCTATACCACTTGAGCCACACTCGTCCTTCCTTATCTAAGCTAATACGAAAAGCCCTTGGAAGGGAGAGAATAAAAATAACAATTTTGTTTCTTAATTTTTATTGATTCTTAAATTACAGATTAACCTTTTAAACCATAAATGATAACTACCATATACATATAACATTATTTAAACAGGCAAAGTATTCAAGAAGAAATGATTAAAAACAGACAGTAAATTATATGAAGTTTACATATTTATGCTGTTGCACTAGAATGAATATTTATAAAAATTTAAACAAGAATAAGCAGGAAAATGTATTTCATCACTATGCATTCAATAATAATAAAACGCCAACTTTTTTATAAATGAAATTACAGTCCCTTTACATTTAAATGAAATATTTTTTTACATTTGAGAGTATATAAACATTCAAAAATTAAAACGATAATATATTAAATAAGAGTTGTTTAACTACTACCCTAGATTTTAAAATTACCTTAATGGTTTTAACTATAAGAAATGGTGAATAGCATAATAAAGATCTGAGATGAGATCTTAGAGAATAAATCAACTAGAATCTGCCGAAAGGATTCGGCTGCTGAGGAGCTATTTTGCGGAGAATGTCGCCACCCTGGATGAGGTTATCCAATGCTTTCTGGATTGAAGGGTCCTGAAGCAGTGGACCTGTGGGCAGAACTCACCCTTCAACTCAACACCAGCGAAACATGAAAATATATTTCCTAATGTACATCTAAACCCATACAGTCATGTACAAATATAATAGAAGCCAGATTGTGGTCAAAGAAGTATGTAGAAAGATTCAAAAGATACTTTTCCAGTAGTCCTGAAGGTTTCGACCTCGTATATCATGTTGCTTAAGGTTAACAGTAAGCCTCATTTTAATGAAAAGTCTAATTTATAAGTGTAACTCTAAAACATGGACCATGTTTAAAACAGAATGCCGAGGAGAGATAAAATATACAAGGGTACCCAAAAGAAACCAAACTGATGTGTTGTGTGGAGTTTTTATACTGTGTTTCGTTTCATGTAGACCAAACCACGCCACCAAAGAAGGTACCGTTTGGCTTATATGATATTTTTAGTAGTTTTTGCAATAGGTTCTTTTCATGAACAGTGCATGTCATTAATGTTTTACTTCTTGCTGACAAAAATTTACACACAATCTCTTAAAACGTTCAAAACAAAACAATGGGCTAATATAGTGGAGTGATTTTCCTGGTTCAAAACAGGAGAAATGTTAATTTATGATGGACTTTCCTCTGATCACAAACAGCAGCCAAGGGGGAAAATGGCCATCCACCAGCCTTCCACTAAAATTCACTGAACGGAATACCAAGCCTTCCAGCTTCTTCAATGCCATGGTGTTAATCTTCCAGGATGATTTCACAATTTTTTTCAACATTTTCATTGGTTCTGGCTTGGGAAGGATAACATAGTGAAGTTTGTTGTTAAATTAAAGAGAAAGCCTCTCAAACCACTGTGTTTTCTAATAGCACCTACATTGTAGACTGATTTTAACATTTCAATAGTTTGTGAACCACTTTTTCCAAGCTTGCTTGATTTTTAATATTAAAGTTTGAGTAAGTAATGAAGGAAAAAAAAAACATTAAATGAAGATGATGTTTTTATCCTGGATGAAAAAAAAAAAAAAAAAAAAAAAAAAAAAAAAACGTTCAATCAATGAATACTACAAATATGTCATTTGGGAAACAAGTCTCAAATATAAATTTATTCCTTATTTTTTTTATTTATGTGTGTTTAACGGTGTATCAACATTTGGGCTATTAATGCCAGGCTATCTACAGGTTGCCGCCCTTTTTTTATAATGATAGCAGCAAGAGGTCGGTTATCCATACAGGTACTGGCCACGCCCGACATTGCTTAAATTTGGTGATCTACGGGAACCGGTGCATTCAACGTGGCATAGCCGTCAGCATTTATTCCTTATTTTTTTTTTTTTTTTTTTTTTTTTTTTTTTTTTTTTTTTTTTTTTTTTTAAAGGTGCTTTGACTACCTAGGGTCATTAGCACCATTGAACGTTGTTTCATTATTAACACGTGATGAAATTTATTCCTTATTGAATAAATGTTTGTTCAAATAATAGCCATGTCTGCATGGTATGGTTCAATCAAACAGAAAATTATAAGTCATAAAAGAAATATCTTATGCCCCTCCATTAGTATCTGGCTATCTACTGGCTGTTACCTGTTCTAAACATCAACGAGTGAAGGGTAGTTTTAGTTACTGAGGTCAACATACTTATGGCTGGATTTGAACAAGAGTCCCTAAGGTACAAAATAAATTATGTGGGAGGTCAAAATCTTCATAACTACTGGAATAGATCACCACATGACTTTCATGACATAACTACATATTCATACATAACCAATTATTAAAAAAGTCAATTTGACATTAATTTGGAATCTACCCAAACACTTAAACATAATATTTCACCAAATGAAAATAGGTAGCCAACAAATATATTTCAAACCTTTCTATAAAAGGTAGATTTATCTTAATATAAAAGTTACCCCAAAAAATTCTCCACCAACAGATATGACAACAGTATATTTACCTCTTTAGATTATTTCCGAAACAAATAAATGTGATGATCAATTAAACAAACAATCCTTCAAAAAATCATTGAAATATGTAATGTAACATGAATGACCATTAATAAATTGCTGAACAAAATTTCTGTTCTGAGGCAATATAGAATACGTTGTTGATGCAGACAGCAAAGTTAATTACATTTTTTTTTTTTACAATTAAGTTGTAAAACATTTTGATTTTAATATGATATGATTCTCACCTAAATTCACATAGTTGTTAGTTTTATTAAACCTTATCAGATGTAATATGACCAACTGAATGACCACAGGTAAAATAACAGTGATCTAACAGAGATGTATTACGTTTAACTGACTGGATTGTCTACGGAATCAGCTCAGATAGAGTAAATATTTATACCGGAATGTTTTCTTTGTTGATGAGGTGCTAGAAAGGGCTTTATACCTGATATCTCATAAATTGTCTAAAATGTTGTTACCTGGCCGGCTTTTAATAGACATTTCGTGAAGTGACACAAACAGATAATTTGTTGTCCAAATGGTTTTTTGCAGACGATTTTTAAGGTGAATTAGAGGTCTGTCGGATAGATAACACGCCGCACAAATAGTTACTCATAGGCCTTCAGTAAGGCGATAAAGATTTCCATAAGAAAGAAGTATTTTGACCGAGTGGCTTCTCACATGTTTTTTGTGAGGTGACTCAGAGTTCCGGCAGTTAGAGAATATGTTGCCCGAATGGCAACTTATTAGTATTGGGCGAGCTTGCACAGAGCTCTACGAAAAAATAAAATGCACAACTCACAAGATTCTCATAGATATGGGGTGAGCTTACACAGAGTTCTATCAGATAAATAAAATGTACAGCGGAATAGATTCACATAGGAATTTTGCGAGGTGACGCAAAGTTCCTTCATTTAGATAAAATATTGCACAAATGGCTACTCATAGGCCTTTTGTAAGGAGTTCCATCAGATATAAAATATGTTGACGAAATGGCATATCACAGACATTTTGTGAGGTGAAATAGAGTTCCGTCAGATAGATAAATATACATCGTACAAATGGCTTGTCATAAATATCTTGTGAGGTGACACAGAGTTTTGTCAGATAGATAAATATACATATTGCCCAAATGGCTTCTCATAAGCATTTTTTGAAGTGACACAGAGTTCCAGCAGGTAAGAGATATGTTGTCGGAATTGCATATCACAGTTATTGGACGAGCTTTTACTGAGCTCTATCAGATAAATAAAACTTACAACTGACTATATTCTCATAGGTAACTGATAAGCTCGCACAGAGTTACATCAGGCAAATAAAATACACAACCGACTATATTCTTATACATAATCGAAGAGCTTACACAGAGGCGTATCGAATAGGTAAAAAAAAACTGCTGACTAGATTCTCATGGCGAGCTTGCACAACGCGATATGAAAAAGAAAGGTATAACCGACTAGATTTCCATAGGTATTTAATGAGAGGGCAGATAATTTCTTCAGTTTGATGAAATATTTCCAAAATGACTGTTCGTTGGCCTTTTGGTAGGCGATAAAGAGTTCTGTCTGATAGATGATATGATGCTCGAATGGCTTGTGGTAGGCATTTTGTGAGGTGAAATAGTTTCATCAGATTGATAAATTAACATCTGGTTGACTACTCATTGGCATTTTGTATGGCAATAAAGAATATCGTAATATAGAAGAAATGTTGCCTCAATGGCTTCCCTAAGCCATTTTATGAAATTCCGCAATGTTCTGTCATAGATAATAAGCCAAAGGGCTTTTTATAAGGTTTCTTCATAGTACGACAAATTTTCATAGGTATTAGGAAAGTAGCAGATGGCTGCATCTGATAGGGGGAAAAACAACAACTGCTGAGTGGATTCTCAAAAATATTGACAGCTGCTCTATCAAATAAAAAAAAAAAGATTCAACTGATTAGGTTCTCAATGGCTGTATAAGAGCTTGCACAAATCTGCCTCAGATAAGTGTAACGAACTGCCGACTAGATTCCTAAAGGCCTTAGGCGAGCTTGCGCAGAGCTTTATGAGATTAATAAAATGTAAATCAATCTCGTAGGTATCTGGGAAGGTAGTACAGAGTTCCTACTCCGAAGTAAACGTACAATTGACTAGATTCTCAAAGATAATCAGTGAACTAGCTTGCATGGAGCTCTATCAGATAGTTAAAAAGCACAACTGACTAGATTCTCATAGGTATTCGATGAGCTCGCACAGAACTGTATAAAATAAATAAAAATCGAACAACTGAGATTCTCTTAGATAATCGGCGAACTAGCTTGCACGGAGCTCTGTCAGATAGTTAAAAAGCACGACTGACTAGATTCTCATAGGTATTGGATGAGCTCACACAGAGCTGTATAAAATAAATAATTTGTACAACCGATTGGATTCTCATAGGTATTGGACGAGCTCATACAGAGCTGTATAAGATAAATAAAACGTACAACCGATTAGATTCTCATAGGTATTGGATGAACTCACACAGAGAAGTATAAGATAAATAAAACGTACAACCGACTAGATTCTCATAGGTATTGGATGAGCTCACAGAGCCGTAAAAGATAAATAAAACGTACAACCGAATGGATACATATGATGAGCTCACACAGAAGTGTATCAGACGAATATTAAGTACAACCGACTAGATTCTCATAGGTATTGGATGAGCTCACACAGAGCTGTATAAGATAAGTAAAACGTATACCGACTAGATTCTCATAGGTATTGGATGAGCTCACACAGAGCTGTATAAGATAAGTAAAACGTATACCGACTAGATTCTCATAGGTATTGGATGTGTTTGCACACAGCTGTATAAGATAAGTAAAACGTACAACCGACTAGATTCTCATAGGTATTGGATGAGCTCACACAGAGCTGTATAAGATAAGTGAAACGTACAACCGACTAGATTCTCATAGGTATTGGATGAGCTCACACAGAGCTGTATAAGATAAGTGAAACGTACAACCGACTAGATTCTCATAGGTATTGGATGTGTTTGCACACAGCTGTATAAGATAAATGAAACGTAGAACCGATTAGATTCTCATAGGTATCGGCTGAGCTTGCACGGAGCTCTATCAGGTAAATAAATGTACAGCTCACTTGATGCTCATAGATATTGAATGAGCTCGCACAGAGATCTATCAGATAAAACATACAACCGACTAGATTCTCGTAGGTATTGGTCATTCTTACACCGAGCTCTGTATGTTAAATGAAAAGAACAGCCAACTAGATAGTCAAAGGTAATGGACAAGCTAGCTTGCACAAAGCTCTTCCAGATAAATAAAACGTACAACTGAATATATTCTCGTGGATTAATATGGAAGATGTGTATAATCTTTATTCAATTACGTTCCATCAAGGATTGTACCCTTATACAATTGCATATTAGGTAAGTGTATAAATATAAGTGGTAGCAAAAACATTTTCAGTAGCATGAATCATTATTATTTTTGATCATGCAGAGAGCATTTTGCCGTTCTAATATTAATGAGTACATCCTAAGTTAGCGTTATTCTTTCTTTAGGAATAGGATGGAAACGAGTCTGAACACTTAAACGAGTTCTCGAGTGATTTCATAATCAAAGCTTTATTTGTTTTATATTCCCAAACAAATTTTGGTATTATGCTATTATATTAACACCAGCAGGAATACAGGTTATAGAGAACTCAACATACCAAAAACATATTATAACACATTTGTTTTAATTGGAAAGGTTAAAATTGCTATTAAAACCAGAATATATCTAAAACAAAATTGATGATTTCTGATTCTAAAGCCTCTACTTTCCTGAAATTCCCCTTTCAAACCCATTTTGTCTGATAATTTGAATGACTTCCAAATATCGCTTGTCTGGCATTTCATTGTGTTCAAGATCAATTGTTTCTCCTTACCTAAGGGTACACGTATATTGATTCCAATCGATCCGATCTGATAGCCACTAACTGTTGGAAGAAAAACAAACACAAGCATCACAATGTTTGTGTGATCGACCCGATCCGATCTGATGACTATCGATTCTGTCTTTCAAACTTGTTTGTTTCTAGACCAATATCGGACAACCGACACAAAGTGGTGCCAAACGACATATTTTGTTTCAAAAAGTCCACAGCCTCTACACCAACTGCAGGAAGCATTGGAACCAATTTTGCCTCACTCGCGTCATTTTTTAATTTCAGTAAGCAGTGGCCGCTCAAGCGGCTCTTGCCTGCCCGTTAAGGGGTTAAGGCAGATTAGAGTCAAACTGATTTGATTTAATTGAACACTTTACAGTAAAAAAAAAAAAAAATAAAAAATAAAATACTACTGGCAGTATTCATTGCGGTGAAGCCTGGAACTTATTTTGAAACAAAATAAGGAGATTTGTTCAAATGCTCCTAAAAACGTAATAAACCATTTACTTGCATGCTTAGAGAATATTTCCAGAGCCCTAATACTATGAGTACTTACCGTGTGGCGGAAGGACGGGCGGTGGCTGCTGAATTGAGTCTCCGCCTACCGATGTTTTGTTTAGGATGCTAAGAATCCGTGTCTGCAGCTCAGCTTGCTGAGCAGTCGCGTTTTGATTATCTGCAAAAATAAATACAAGGCATGAATAAACTCTTCATTAAACAGAGGACGCTCTCTGTTAAAGGAAAGAATATCAAGTAATTGACATTAGCTAGCATTTTTGCATTTAGAATATGTTCCAAAATTTTTATTTTTTAGAAATATTAACTCGCCAGGCCGGGATTTGAACTCAGATAAACCAGATTTACATTCGAGAGTGCTGCCAATTATGCTATAAGGCTTTATATCACAATATGACAATTTTATTCATCTAAAGGTGACAAAGCTTCAGATTTGACATGGTTTAATAAAGAAGCAAGTCTATTAAACAGCAATAGAAAGAAATCCAAGATTAAATCGGTAAATTATTTATCTTTGAACCTTAGAATGAAACATGATAACTAGCAATGTTTTTAGAAAGAGTAAATCAAACAAAAGAGCATGCTGGGAGCAGAAATAATCAAGCAAGTAGCTACAATATAATATAATATAAATTGTTATTTCCACCAATAAATATTTAGTCTTGTTTGTTGTTGGTAGAGGCTATTATCATTTGAAAAGGTTAAAGAGAATTTGTAACCTGAAGACAACATTCTTATAATCTTGCAGAGAGAGTAGTAACTGTACACTTCTCAGGTAGTAACTATACATACAGTATAACAGTAGTAACCTCACAGTAAAGGGCAGTAACTATTGCCTGTTCAGTTAGATGGAGTACTTCAAATCCCGCATGCGCGAAATTCTGAGGGAAATAGTCCCGACGGTTCTCCCATTTGCGTTTCCATTACAGTGAACAACACACTACTTTGAACTCAACAAAAACTGATTATGTCTCGTTTAGGACCAGGGAAGGCTTTGAGAGGTTAGGCAAGGGAGATAGTGTTTAATATTTATCAATACTTAGCCAAAGCTAAGGATAAAAAAAATTTAAGCTATAGCCTGTTCAATTAGTTGCGAGGGAAAAGGGCGTGGCCTATATATTACCACTATGAGGTTTAAAACGTTTTTAGTCTTAGCTTTGGCTAATTATTGATAAATATTAGACACTATTTCCTTTGTCTGATCTCTCAACGCCTTCCCTAGTCTTAAACAAAACAAAATCAGTTTGATTTGTTTCAAGTATCATGTTGTTCCTTGAAATGGGAGTTTGCAAATGCTGGAACCGTCGGGAATATTTACCCCAAAATTTAGCACATGTGGAATTGAACTTTTCCATCTGTCTGAACAGCCTATGTATTCTGTAATTACCATTAGAGGAGGAAGAGGAAACACACAGCTTTGACAGCGTCTTCTTATGTTATGTTTTGAGCATGTTTATAAAAGTCAACAGGCAAGATTGCGTTATGGCAACTGTAAATTGTTATAACCAACAGGAATCTATAGAGGTAGTAGTAGTACACTGTAAAGTTACTGTACAGTAGAGGTAGTAACTGTTTAGTTACTCTCTCAGCGGCTTGATATAGTTCTACAGTGACATTTTTGTAACAGAAGTGATATCCATCAGTACTAGGCTATCATTAACAGTATCTACCAAGAATATTACACTTTCCCTGAAAATAAATTACCTTCAGCAGTTAACACATAAATCTATATCTTTATATTTTGAAATAATCTTACTGAGTCCAGAACAGAAATTTCTGTGAGAGTTAATACCTACATATTTTCAAGCTTGGCCTTCTGACAGAACTTCACAGAGCAGTGATATGTTATAACAACTCTATTGTAAAGTTTGCATTAATGCTCCTTTTTGCAGCGAGTTGAGAAGTCTGTGCAAATTTGACTCAAAACAAAATGAAACATAAATTACAGATAAAACACAAATTGAGTTTGAATTTTAGAATTACATAACTACAAATCTTTTTATACATGTCCATTCATGATAAATGATGGTTCGAATTCATCTGGAAAAATATTCAAAAATAAAGAAATAGACTGTACCAGAGATCAGAATGAAATAATAAGGGGGCCAGCATTACAGGCATTAATTGCTTCTTCTACTATGCTTACAGGGATCTAGGAATAAGCTCAAGGGTAAAAAAAAAAAAAAAAAAAAAAAAAACTAATATCGAAATGATTAGGTTTGCATCATTTTGGCACTAATGAGACATACCTTCAAAGGCATCCTTGCTCACTGAGAAATCATTTATTAGAATTAAATGATGAAAATAAACCTAATATAATAATTAAACAACATTAACTTAGAACGTAAAACGATTTGGACTATCAAAGATTTTGAGCTAACATTTGAAATCAAAATGCTAACAATCAATATGAAGATATTAATTATTTGGAAAACAGAAGGTTTTGTTATTATTTACGCTACGTTTTTTACTATAAAGAACGGCTAAGCTTCTCTCCTAAAGAGTTATAGCCTGTTCAGATAAACTCAGGAGTTCAATTTCGCATGCACCAATGTTTGGGTGGGAATTTTCCCTGCACTCTCCCTTCTGTTCCGCCATTTGCAAAGCCTTTTAATGATCGAACCCTTACCGTGAATCACTATAAAACTTATTATGTCTCGTTTAAGACTGGGGAATGCTTCGAGAGGTTAGATAGGGGAGATAGTGTTTAATATTTATCAATACTTAGCCAAAGCTAAGGCTGAAACGTTTTAAATTTCATAGTGATAAGGTTATGACTGAGAGAATTTTTACCACCAATTTTCTATCGGGAATATAGGTTTCTATATTGTTTACAGGCCTTAGCTTTGGCTAAGTATTGATAAATATTAAACACTATCTCCCTTGCCTCACCTCTCAAAGCCTTCCCTAGTCCTAAATGAGACATAATTAGTTTTTATTGAGTTTCACGTAGCGTGTTGTTCAGTGAAATAGTAATGGAAATGGCAGACACATTGGGAATAATCCCTGGCGAATTTCGCGCATGCGGGATTTGAACTATTCCATCTAACTGAATAGACTATAGTTACTAAAATCAGGCTAATATGATATTATAATTTATTTCCAAAAAGCTGCCAGAAATATATAAGTAGAAAGACATTTTTAATTTTTGTAGCATATAACTAATTACAGCAAGGGTTAAGGCAATTTTGCAAATTGTCTATTTGTCTAGGCAATTTCCCAAACTGTCTATTTGTCCATGAATTGAATTATATTTTCTTTTTCCTTTTCTTTTGGTGCATCTACTGCTGAGGTCATTAGCACCGCTATATTTTCTTGTAGCGCATTTTGTTTCAAGTACAGAGGTTTATCAGTTAGTAATGTACAACCCTCCTGCAAATCATTGGGATATATTTTAACCTTAAACTGAAGATCTAGGAGGCATCGATAATGTAAAGAAATAAATTCAAATAATTATTAACCTTCCACTCTCATTTAATAAATTCTCAACACTTCACTAAGAGCAGAGTTATAATTTATAATTTTAAAGTAAATCAAAAACCTAATACATTAAAAAAACCCAAAAAACTACTTACTGTTTCCACCCTGATTTACTTGAGGCTCCAGCTTGAGTTTCTCTTGGAGCAGGTACTGAACTAAAATGTCATACTGGGTTGTAGTCAGCTGCCTGCCATTCAGCACTTGTGTCAACAAATGCCTGACCTAAGGACAATAAAATTATATTTGATTTAAAGTATATTAAAAATCAGTCGCAAATGACCCTAGAAAAAAAAAATTGTAGACAATTATTCAAAAATTGGTAATGCAGGGTAATAACAAAATATATTTTATTAAAATAGCTCTACATGTTTTGCTTCCTGAGAGGTCTCTTCAGGAGCCTAAAAGGATATTAGTAATTTTTTTTGTTCTCGCCTGGCTGTTCGTAGATATTTCAGCCAGTACTTTGTAACACTATCTACATGTTTGTTCATCTTGTCTAGGCATAAGATGCGCACAAGTAGCGAAGTGAGAATGAGGAGTGGACACAATATTACTTCTCAACGAATACTCCTTGATGGCCATTCTACTACTTTAATAGATTTTTGCAATATCAAGATGTCTACTACTTTTGTGAAAGCCAATTTCATGATTTATTCGTGACATTTTCATGACTTTAAAATGGAAATTTGATTCCCATTAAAAAGAAAATAATTTCACTTAAAAATAAAAAGCCTTAACTTTTTAGTTTAAAATTAATTGTAACCTTACACGTTACAATTTAAAACTGTATAAAATGTGCACCTTACGTTAAAGAGGACAGTCACATTAATTATATAAGTGAAGAAAGGACGATACTATAAATTTTAGAATGAAAATGGAATTAGAAGCCTCAAAAATGTGGTAAACATGGTAGTAGAACTCAAAATTTCTAAAAATATTATTTATTATCATTGGGTGTTTTCTCCTCAGTCTCCTGGGATAAATTCTTTCAGGTGCTGTTGCCAACCGAAAGAATTGTTTTTTATTGATTTTTTTGTTGTTTTTTTTTACGGGCGTTCATTTAAAAATTTCCGAACCGTTCTGGCGGTATCAAGCAGTACCGCTTGTTGGGCATTTTTAATTAGATCCTCCGGCAGTTTCAAATAGGTATTTGCGACAATCGTCGTTTTTGGAATGAGCCCGTCGGTCAAGATTATGACGGCTGTAATCCTTGCGGAATCCAACTTATACAAGTCTTTCAGCTCTATGGCCAACTCCTGATACTTGCACAGTTTCTCGGCATATGATTTCCGGACATTCTCATCATTGGGGATTGCGAAATCAATAATATCGGCTGTCTTACTTCCCTTGTCAATGATAAGAATGTCCGGTTTATTGTGATGGACTGTACGGTCCGTTAACATTGCTTCGTCCCAATACATTTTAATTGTACCTTTCTCCAAAAGTCTATTTGGGACGTAGCGGTAATAAGGGACCACACCATCCAACATACCATGTTTTTCTGCGAGTGCTTGATGATATATTTTGGCCACGTTATTATGCCGCTGAAGATAATCGGATCCCGCAAGAATCTCACAGCCCCCCGTAATGTGCTGGATCGACTCATACGTTTTGTTACAAAGTCTACATTTGTTAGAGATGTTGACATCTTTCAAAACGTGACATTTTAGACTTCTTTTAGGGCATAAGTCCTAAAATTATGCTAGACTCTGGTAAAACTGAAATTTCGTGACATGGTTTCAAAATTCATGACTTTTTCGTGACTTTCATGCCCTATTTTCAATTTCGTGACATTTTCATGATTTTCGTGCAGTAGACACTCTGAATATGGATTAAGTTAAATTCTAACTCTACCAAATAACTCCTTATCTAAATGCAGTTATATTAATTGTGACAAGTACTGCTAAAAGCTAATTTGAACACTAAATATAAATTGATGGAAGTACCTGTTCAGGAGGGCAATTTGGTCCACCCTTCTCCCTGCAAGAGCGAGTGTACGTCTCATAATTCCGAAGCAGTAGAGTAATTGCATCGTCAATAGCCATATTTCTGTGTTCTATCAAAATAAATAAAAAACAAAAACAAAAAAATCATTACATAAATTATTGCTTGAATAATGATAGTTATAGGAAGATAGTTCTGTAAGAATATAAAAAAAATATGTCATACTGCTTACTATAATAAAAAAAAGATAGATTTTTAGTGTGGAACACATTTTTATTACAGTGAGTAAACAACAAAAAGTTTCACAAAAATATGCCACATCGGTACGTAGTGGCCATGTGGCAGTTCCTCAAAAAGAGATCATTATTCAGATCATATAGAATAGATTTGACCAATCGAATAGCATATTTAAGATAAATAAGTTAATAAAATAAAACATGATATTATTAAAACTTTAAATTGTCAATTATTTCATCCTATTAATTAAATCAAAATACACAATAAAAGGTTGTTCCACGGTTTTCAACTTTAGGCTCAGAGTGGTATTTTTTATTCTTATATAAACCGGTATTCTTAAGGACTAAACTCTATTGCTTAATTTATGATTATTACCTTGCGGACGGCCATGGAGGATATGAAGAGTGAGGCTGCCATTGATTTGGTGTACATGGGTGATAACTGCAGCATAGAGAGTGCCTCTAGATGCTATGTTGGCTAGCACACGGGCAAGAGGCACGGCCTCATGAGGGAACAGCACATCCACGCTGAAGCCCAGGCATGACATTCGTCTTTCAATCATTTCACCGTACTCACTAAAAACAAAATGTTAAAGGAGTCTTGGCAAAAATATTTTAAATAAAATAAAATAGTATTATTATTTTAGTTATCAATGAAAATTTTAGCTTAGAGGATATCTGTTCAGGAAAAGATATATTTTCTTCAGATTAAAACGAGATGCCTTTTCTTAGTATGAGGGATATAAAGAATTGTTTGGAGGAATAGCATAGTAGAATAGAGGAGTATCTCTCGACTAGTAACCTGCAGAAAGGTAAATATAGGGTTACAGCTGTATTAAAGAGTCATGTCAGCAAAGTTTAGTACTCAGTAGTTGAACTTGATAATTATTGAAAGTTTTGGGGGGTCTCAACGGGTAGAAATAGAATACAGAACTAACTTTACTTGCATATTAACCAGTTTAAATTATAATTATGTAATGTACACTATATGTGTCTCGTATTTTTATGTTCAACTTTTTATTTTTAGTCTAATAATAAAAATGAGTAAGTATGCAAGGTATAAAATTTGATTTATATATTTTATTGCATTGTTTATTTATTTATTTTTCCCTGGCTTTTTTTTTTCTTTTTATTAACAAATGTTATTTCTTTCTAACAACAATCTTAGCAAATATGTAATTCATCTGTAAAATCATCTTCCATCTGTTAATTTCTATCAACTGTAAATCTAATGGGCCCGGTGGCCGTGAGTGCTAAGGAATGAGCACTCTGTGCCTAAGGTTGTGGGTTCGATTCCCACTAGGGGTAGTGACTTTTTTTAAGAAAAAAGAAAAGGCATCAGCCCTACACATCCTAAAATTCTGAGTTAATTATAAATGGACGTTAAAAATTTAAAAAAAAAAACTGTAAATCTCTTATTATCAAAGCTTCAAAGAGTTAAAAAAAAAAAGAGAAAAAAAAATGCATTAAGTAATCTTATTTCAATAACAATTTTTATTTATTTGAATAACATTGTTCTCCTTAGGCATATAGACTTTCCATTCACTACAATAATACAAACGTAAATACAACCCACTATATTCAGGTATGTACTTCAATTTTATTAGAACTAATATTTTTGAAAAAATAATGGAAAACAGGTAAAGCAATACATTAGTACTAAAAAATGGCTCAATTTATTTGATCTTCTGCCTAGGAATCTTTTATTAATCGAGAGTGTTGGTCAGAAAAAAGTATAGTTCAAGTTGTGTCATTACATTAAGACTTTTAGGTGGACTTCAACACATGTTTGTCATCAACCATACAAACTTCTTAAGGGCATAGTGCTAATCATGGAGGTTTTTGAGCCAACCTCCCAGGCAAACTTGCCCATTGCTTTACACGAGTCAAAAGTATTTTAAAAATCTAAAATTGATAGAAATAATGAGAAAAATGAGTGGTGTGCTATTGTACTCACGTCAAAGCCTTGTCAACTATGATAATTTCTATATCATTCGTCCTTTCATTGTTTGGTACCGAGATGGGTTCGATAGGATGCGTAGGTGGCCTTTCCTGGTTATAGGACATTGAAGGGCCGAGGTCTCCACGAGAAGATCGCGGTTCAAACGCTTTATCATTTAAGCCGACTCCACCTCCACCACTACTGCTCCCCCAGAATTTGTTTCCTGTTTTAATAAAATGAGAAATTCATTAAGCATCCAAATGGAATATTTTTATTTAGAACACAACACAAAGAAATTTAGAACACAAAACATTAAATGATTAAATGATTTATTTATACATGATAAGATTTGGAGCCAACATTTAAGCAACAATGAACTACCTACTACAAACCTTGTGAAATTTGTTTTTGTATCACTCCATGTTGCCCTTGTGTAGAAAAAGAAAGGAAGTCACCAAAGATCTAATAATTATGAAAATGCATAGCTATAGCATTTTTTGTCCCCCGGAAGCTGTATAAACTTCAGCAAGGCGACAGTTATAAAACAAATTTCTTATTTTTGTGATTTTATTAATTATTTAAAAATTAAATTGATTCGACCACAATTTACTTAATTTTCCAGAACTAAATCACAGATTTTTATTTTCTAAAAAAGGTAACTCTCTAGGCTGGGATCTGAACACAGAATTTCTTATTTTCCAATTAAGTTTTGCCAATTACGGCTTTTGGCTTAATATTACAGGCATAGCAAGTTAATTATTCTAATAAAGCCAAAGCTCTAAGCAGATGGACAGTCTCATACTTATCTGAATCCAGACAGCATAATTGTGATATACGGTTCAGAGTAGATAGATATCTCTTCCAGGATTTCATTTATTAAAACACTGTATAATTCACAGGATTGGTACTTTATCAGTAACTTAATTTTCAAATCTTTATATTTTAGGAAAATAACTAACCCATTTTAAACGGGTGGGTGTTGCCAACTACCCTACAGGGTTTCATATCAGATTAATTACTCTGAGCCTTGTATGACAAAAACAATGTCTGGCTTTGGATTAAAATTATTCTAGGCTCGCCACCTAAAGTTTTGGTTCCCTTAGATTAATTAGCTTGCCATGCTGTGATCTGAAGCATGGTAGCTTAATTGGCAATGCACTCGAGCAAAAACCATGAAATTTTGTGTACAAAAGTCCAGTCTGGAAAGTTCCATTCTTTTTTAAATTTTAAAGCGCACTTTTTTATTAACAATGAATTTTAGGACGCGTTATCTATAGGTTACCACCCATTTTGAGCCAGGAAAGGGGTGATGCCTTTTCTATTTTAAGAATGAAAAGCCACCACCCCTAGTGAGAATCAAACCCACGACCTTTGGCACGGGGTGCATACACCTTAGCACTCACGGCCACTTGCCCTCTTCCGTTCTTTAAAAAAATAAAGGATTGAAAAAGAAATGGTCTAAATGGCTTGAAAAATATGAGATAGCCTATTTACCTGTATCCCTAAAGCCAGTTGGAGGGGCAAGGGAGAAGTCTCTGCCTCCACCTCCTGTATTGCCTCCAAATAATCCGCTGTCAGAAGAGCGTCCGAATGATGAGTCCCTGGAGGGAGGGAAATCTCCACTACCTCCTCGATAGTCAGGACCTCCTCTGAAGTCACCACCTCCTGACCGTCCTCCAAATCCTGGTTCATCATTAAATCCACCACGACCTCCGCCGCCACCTCCTCCTCCTCCTCCACTGTTGTACATTCCTCCTCTATCACCTCCTCGACCCCCAAATCCTCCTCGTCCGCCCCCTCCTCCCATGCCTCCTCTACCTCCTGGACCGCCCCGGGGAAAATCACTGTACAAAAATAAAATTTAAACATATTAACTATGTACTAACACCATACTCTTCATTGGTTTTATTTATTTTATAACTTTCAAATTTAATTTTATATTTGATTGTAATGTTAAATGATGGCAATCTAACATTCCATACTACAATAAAATATTAAAGGAAGAGGATGTAATGAGAGGTAAACATTTCACATTTTTAAAATAAATCGATCAATAAAACCGTACTTTGGAGTAGAATGTTATCTCCTTTCGAATTCCCAGTTTCAACACTCTACAATAGTAGCAGAATTGGGGCTCTCAGTATATCAACTTCTGCAGACTAAACTCCTACAGGTTAAACACTAAATACTGAACACCATCTACAACATGGCAGAAGAAGAAAACCTAGTCCACTTTCTTTGTCTAGAATTCAGACAATTCTATTTAGAGAAGTACTTCCATGATGGTTGTCCTGACACTTAACTCCAGATTCTTTTAACAAAATCAGATCCCGTGAATACCAATGATCATCAAAAATATGTAACAAAATCACTGATAATTAGATCATTAATAACTTTCAAATGAATAATCTGTCACCATTTTCTTCTTAAAATTTTTATTTTTATTTAACTGCAAAATAGAAGTTTCTCTAACAATAACTTATTTTTCTTGCTGGAGTATCTGTATCTTAAATACATTTGGAGGATTCAGAGCACAACTAGACCAAGTCCATTTTTGGCATTTAATGTTGTAATGGCATTGAAGAGTATTACTAAAATGGCTCTTTTCAGTGCTACAGGAGTCCTAACTTCATTATTTTGCCACTTGTATCAGTCCTGGCTACACATCTGGAAGTCATTCTCATTTGTTTTCAGAGCACAAGTAAGCCAAGTCCAAGTTACAACTATTTTATAAATATATACATAAATAATGTCAGTGTTTAAGTTTGAATATTTTTAAGACTTATACTGGTCAATAGGATTTATACAACGTCTCTGCAATTAGAGCCATAATACTCATTTTTTGAAAACTGTATAACATGGACTTGGTCTAGTTGTGCTCTGAACCTTCCATTTATTGTACATTAATTAGTTTATGTTGGTGTTAAAAAAAAAAAAAAAAAAAAAAAAAAAAAAAAAAAATACAAGCAATTTAAATTTGATTTCTAGCTTGTTCACAGTACATTAAAGATAAAGATCACTCTCTGTAAATCTTCTCCTGCTACTAATAAATTATAATTTATAATTTTAACATAATAAGTTAAATAATTATTTAACAATATGTCTACGGGACGTTTAATCACAAAGTGATTCAAAGCAATTCACCTCGAAATGGAAATAAAATATAATAAAAAAACAGTAGCTTAACATGTTCCCTGTCCTGTCAACCACATATGGTTCACAAAACTGGCCACTGGGACATCTGACTATGCTCGTGAACCACATATAGCTCACGGGGCATATACAATTTCTATTGAATTATATTCGCTGAACATGCTAGGTCATGCAGTTTTAAGCTTGGACTTGATAGGACAGTTATAATGTTTAGAAAAACAGTGGGACATACGGGGGTTAATATGGTTTTCTGGCATCTTAGAGAACCCTTTTTTAATAAAAATTCATTTGAATTTGCCGGGTTGTTTCATACCGGGGGCAGGGAACGTGTTAACAGGCCATGAGATCCAAGAGGAGCATATACTGTAGAGGTATCTGATTCTTGACCATAATAGTAAATTATTAAACAGTGGAGGACTGGTGTTTTTATTTTAACCCATATGATAAGTATTAATTTCAATTTTAGAAATGAACTAATATCATTAATAGAATGAAGTTACAAATAATATACTGAGAAAACATAAATTATGGCCATTCATCTGAATGGGAACCAAAATTTGAATTACGCGGTAAAATCTAAATAAAAATACTAACCGTCCACCGATTGGTGATCTGTCACGTCCATCACGATTAGATATGTCATCTTTAATGGGGCCAGGGCCTCCACCACCGCCACCAGAACCTCCTCCTCCACCACCTCCCGATTTAGGATGCCGAGCGACTTGAACATCTGAAATAAGCTTGTTATTAGTTTAATTCTAAAGAACTACAAATGAGCTCATTATAAATTAATATAAATATATATATTGCTACATCAATATATATTTATTTATTGAGGCTACTGGAATGCACTTTATATATAGGAAGGCTATATACACTTTATATATAGGAAGGCATATATAAACTTTATATATAGGAAGGCTACTGGAATGCACTTTATATATAGGAAGGCTATATACACTTTATATATAGGAAGGCATATATAAACTTTATATATAGGAAGGCTACTGGAATGCACTTTATATATAGGAAGGCTATATACACTTTATATATAGGAAGGCATATATAAACTTTATATATAGGAAGACTACTGGAATGCACTTTGGAGCCATCTACCAAAGGCTGCATCAATACGTCAGAGGTCTTGTGTGTAACTTTGTATAAAGCCAATCTTGGTTGTGTGGGATATATCTTCTATCCAAGGCATAAACTCCTGGCACTTGAATGATATTCCAAAGGACTGTAGGCTGAATAAGGCAGAATTATAAATAGTACTCCGGTAATTGTACAACATCTATCAAATCTCCCTTTTAATTTTAGTTCTCCCTGAACAAAATTCAAATTTTGGTCAGGGATGCTTATAGCTGAATTTACAATACAAAAATCCCTCACTCACCAAATGTTTATTAACTATGCAGTGACAATTATAAAGTCAAAATTATGTTATAAAATGATCCCATTGACATCCCATCATAAAAATAACAGCATATGTAGTCAGTGAACTGAAGATGTAAATATATTTTTTCAAAATTTTGAATGTACAGTTTTTCAAAAACCGGTATGTACAATTTTTCAATTTGTTAAAAAAAGTAAACGTTGCAATAAGTTGGTCTTCTTCAATATCAAATTAAAGTCCATTTAATTAGGTAAAAAGTGAGACTATGCTGATTGTTCTTTTTATAATTTATGTCTCAACAACTAAATTAAACATTACTCAAAGAAGTTTTTATTCATACTGAATTACAAATGAAACAGCTGATCTAAAGGAAACATAATAAAACAGATGACAGTCTTCTTAGTTAATGCTTCATACATAACTACAAGATTATTAAATTCAACACTTTCCCTTAATCGAGTAGTTTTAGGAACAAAATGCTGATGGCGAAGGAAATATCAAAGCACCAAAAGGTAGGGAAAATTGATAGGCGCTTTACCTGGATCTCGACTCCTTAATTTGTCCATGGGTATTTTGGTTGGATTACACTCAGCCACATTGAATCGCTTCTTAGCAAATGTCTTAGGATCATCCTCCACAAGAAATGCCTCTGCAACTGTGACGTAATCATTTAGGTAGGAGGGCTTCTGACATTTTCGCGAACTCCTTCGGGTGCCTGGTCCAATAGCATTTTCCTGTTCATCTTCAGATGAAGATGATTCCGATAGAACTGCGTCCGATTTCTCAGTCCTTTCTTCCGTTAATTTTTCGCAATCCTCCTTTTGGATGGTTGGGTCCTCTATTTTTATAGGTATGGATACACGCTCTTCACAATCTCCGATTTTCTCTTGGAAGATGACGTCTCTCGATAACACAATATCTCGTTTCTCGGGTACATATATTCTGTATCGTTCATCGCCATCATACCCAACGAGATATCCAACTACTGCTTTTGAGTCCATCCTCTTCCTCTTATGCACGGGAATATGGACATAGCACTTGGAACTGATGATTCGCAAATGTTTGATCCGGGGTTTTTGACCAAACCAAACTTCATGAGGACTTTTGCCCTCGATTGATGATTTTCCTGATCGATTTAAAATATAGCCAGCAGTGATAACTAGTTCAGCCCAGATGGCTACAGGAAACTGAACGTTTGGGTTAGAATACTTGAACGTTCGCGCCATTTCGACGATGGTTCGATTTTCACGTTCTACTGCACCATTTTGTTGAGGAGTATATGGAGCAGTGAGTCTTTGAGTAACTCCAAATTCGTGAAGTACAGCGCGAACTTCTTTATTATCGAATTCTCCTCCATTGTTACTGAGGAATTCTTTCACTTGATGGCCGACTGTTCGAGCCTTGGCCAATACTTCTCGTATAGCATCTTTCACGGCAGATTTTTCCCGTGCGACAAAACAAAAACGGAAATGTGAAAAGTGGTCTTTGATAACAATCAAATATCTGCGCCCATTGAATGATTTATCAAAAGGACCGCATACATCTCCTGACATCAATTCACCTGGTCCGGATGATCGAACTCTGGTGCCAAATGGCTGCCGGTGCGCCTTTCCAAATTGACATGGCCCACAGAGCTCTTTGCTTGGTTTTACCGCAGTACCTAGTTCAGACTGCAGCTTTGCTCGTACATATTGCTTATCCATGTGACTGCATCGTTCGTGGAATAGTTGCAAGGTATCCGTGCCTTCAGCTATGTTGACACATGGCTCCTCAGGATGAACTGGGTGAAACGATGCTCGATACAGCGTTCCATACTGCTCTCTGGCTCCTGTGAAAACGACTTTTCCATCGACCGTGAATTTGCACTCGTGTTGATTCGATTCGAATTTACTGGTAGGATTTCTATTGTGAGCTGCCAGAACTAAAAGAGGTTTCGAGAAATATCTGGGACATACCACACGTCGGTGAGAGTCAAACTTTTCAACTGACCATTAAAATAGTCTGTTATCTGGATTTCCCCGCTGCCGAGAGCTCTAAGTTTTTTGTTGTCCGCCGCGGTTACCACGCAATTTTCAGAAAATGGCTTGTATTTTGTGAACCAATTAAAATTGTGGGTAATATGTTTGGTCGCGCCATTGTTTATCCACCAGTTGTCACCAGTAGATACTGCCCAGACGTCACTACTAACAGACAATAGCGCCAACTTGGTTTCGGTTTCAGTTTTGTTGACTATTGGTGACGAAGTTTTACTGCTTCCTGTTCCACTAGCACGAGCAGGATATGGTGGTTGACCATCGTTTTTCCAGCGGGCACATTGCTTTAACCAATGTCCTTTCAAATTGCAATAATTGCAAATAACGTCAACTGGTCTTTTCCCCTCAACTGCAGGAGTTTCCATTCTAGGACGATTAAAATGATTCTTATTGGTTTTCCGAACCAACTTGCTTTTGTTGTTTTGTACCTCCAAAATTTCACCTGACACATTTGATGTAGATATAGGAGCGACATTTCTCTCATGAAGAATGAGCGCGGACGATATATCGTCGATTGTTTTGCTGTCATTTGTTTTTAGAAGTAGGTAGCTCGATTTGAACGTTTCAAGCCGTTTGGGGAGAATATGAAGGACTTTTGACATGAAAAGAAGCTCTAAAAGACTTTCGACGGTCTCGATTTTACGAGTCTTTAAGCCAGCAGAAAAATCCCGATGTTGGTTTTTAATGCGAGCTAAAATCGAGAGCGTCTTCGTTATCAGTCCATTTAATGCAAAAGAAATCTAGACATTGACGAAAAAGTTGGTCTTCAGCTTTATTGTCAAATTCATTCGTTAAAATTTCCCAAGCCTCCCTAGCAGATAGACGGCCCGAAATTCGTTGATGGACACTGAGATAAAACCATTTTAGCTTAGCCAAGGAAAACCGCGAAATGCGTAAACTTGATTGAGTTTCAATGTTCTGATAACACCATAACTCGCGATTGAACTTATTGAGACACAAGAATGACACAGATTGAGCAATCTGAGCCCATAACCTTTTATAATTTATGTCTCAACAACTAAATTAAACATTACTCAAAGAAGTTTTTATTCATACTGAATTACAAATGAAACAGCTGATCTAAAGAAAACATAATAAAACAGATGACAGTCTTCTTAGTTACTGCTTCATACATAACTACAAGATTATTAAATTCAACAGTTCTAGCTAGAATAGAGGAATTAACATTTTCCGGTTAGCGAAAAAAAGCAGTTTTCTGAATATGTTGAAATCTAATAGTAAAAAAAAAAGTCCGTCACGCAGGAGCTGCATAACTAAGCACTTTCCTCAGAATTTGGGTAGTGTAGATTGCTTTCCAGAACAATTTGCTTAAAATATCCTACATAAATAAAATAAAAACATGAATAGTTCTCTTTTAAATTTGTAATGAGTAACTGATCAATTAATAATTTGCTTCCAGAGTTATGTTTACGCATGGTAACTACTACACTACGTAATAAGTACAAAAAACCTCATATTATCGTATTTTGATCTAACGCAGGAACAGGATACAGTCACCCTAGTGGTAGAAGCGCTCCTTGCGGCGGCTTTGTGAACCTACGTCTGACGGGCTTTTCTATTGAAATATATTACAAATTAAACCCCCGATTTCCGATTGACCGATTCAGCTCATTTTTACAACACTTCTTTCTCATGAGTTACCCACGACGTATACCGCGTTTCGTTACAATACAGCAGAAATTACGACCGGTATGAGTATATTAAGAATTTGGGTCAAGAGTAAACCCCCCTTCTAATGAACCGATTTAGTTTATTTTTACAACACATATTTACCTGTAGATTACCACTACGAATACCGAGTTTCGTCGAAATATACCAAAAATCACGGCAGGTAGTGGCGAATTGGTATTGTGGGTCCGGAGTAAACCCCCCTCCTAATGAACCGATTTAGTTTATTTTTACAACAGTTATTTACCTGTGGATTACCACTACGAATACCGAGTTTCGTCGAAATATACCAAAAATCACGGCTGGTAGTGGCGAATTGGTATTGTGGGTCCGGAGTAAACCCCCCCTTCTAATGAACCGATTTAGTTCATTTTTATATCTCACTTTTCTCTCTATATTACCACTACGAATACCAAGTTTCGTTGAAATATAACAAATATTACGGCTGACATAGTCAAATTAGTGTTTTGGGTTCGGGGTAAACCCCCCCTTCCGGTTGACCGACTTTGGTGGTTAACGAACTCGTTCAATCGTTTGCAAATTGAATGCTATATACCAAGTTTTGTGACGAAAAAACAAAAACTCTGGCCGCTATCGTGTTAACAGACACATATATATATATATATATATATATATATATATATATATATATATATATATATATATAGATAGATAAATATAAATTTTAACGGGGGTCATTTTCGGTGTCTACTAGGTAGGATCGATAAAGATTTGAAGAAATTTTTCAACAATTCCGTCATGAGTCCAACCTCAATAGCTACTTTCCTTCGGAGGAAAGTGCTAAAAATGGAAACAGACAAAAATATGTTCCATTTGAGGAGTTGTTAGAGCTATTAGGATTCAAAATTTAAAAAAAAAAAAAAAAATCTAAGAGGGTCAGATTGAAAAGAGTACTTTCATAGGTTGAGTTGACATGGAAAGGCCCTATAATGACTGGACTACTAGAGATCTATCGAAAAGATTTGTGTATGTAGGAAAATGTTAATTCCTTAGTAGATTGAGTTCTATTCTAGCTAGAACAATCAGCATAGTTTCACTTTTTACCTAATTAAATCAACTTTAATACATACACTACATGGACTTAAATACATACTAAACATCTGATATCATGTATCTGATTCATGACCGTATGGCACACTAAGGAGATAGTGTGGTCAGCACTATGCTCCGACCGCCTGATTTTCCCCTTGCTGCTTCGACTGCTAGGTTCATTAGCACCAAGGTACCCATTAATAAATTAATTAAAGGCTGGGCTGGCCTAGGGACAGTCAGGGAGGCAGAATTCAACCCATGAACGAAAACACTCGAAGAAAAAATCTTTAGTGCTTGCTCGGGATTTGAACTCAGGTCCTCCAGCTTATTAGTCCAGACCTCTACCACTGAGCTAACCTCGCCCCCATATATATATATATATATATATATATATATATATATATATATATATACATACTTAGATACACACAAAACACCATTACAAACAATATTTATTCAAAAACAATAATATGGAATACAATTTAAAAAAAAAGAAAAAAAACTTCTGAAACATTATTTTTAGTAATACTTTTTCACATAGAAAATCATCCTAAAACATTTTTAAAATAAAATTCTTACCTAATCTACGTCCAAAGTGTTGAGTTCCGTTAAGCTCTTTGATCGCATTTTGAGCCTCACTGTCCTCCGAAAACTGAACAAAAGCGAAGCTTCTATTCATTCTAATTTCTGGAATAAAAAAGATCAGATTATCAGCCTAATTTTTATTCAAACAGCAAATAACAATGACTCAGGCACAGTAAATGTCTTCTCGACATACACAATAACTAGTTTACTCTTTATTTGTATCTAAATGTCAAAAATATTTTTCTTTAGTAGCTTTTCCAATATGATTGAAATTACGAAGAAATACTCTTACAAGGAAAAGGATGCCCTAACTTTAAATGCTGATTGATAAGGAATAAGAAATTAAACAAAATTTTAGTGATTTTTTTTTATAATTTTAGTGATAAAACAGTTATAAAATATTAAAATTTATAAATAAATCGCTCTTTTACCAAAAACAATATGCATTATGCAAGTGTGCTCCAAGATTCTAATTTGATTCGTGATATAAATTACTAAAAACCTACTGCTTAAGATGAAGCAATCAGCTACAGAATTGTAGTATTTCTAGTCAATAATAATGAGTTTGGAACATTCAAATAACTAATACCACGAGATGTTTTCATGTCAATTGAAAACTTTGTAGGATGTGAAAGCTATAGCAATATTACTAATAAGAAAAATAAAATACTCATAGTAAATTCATCCTTATCTCACAAAATTAATATAAAAACAACAAAAAATTGCTTCTTAATTTTTAATATAAGTTGAGTGAATTTTCTTTTTTAATACAATTGAATCTGCAACTAGACAAATCACGGATTTATCTGACCACTTCCAGGTCACTTTATCTCATTAATTTTCTGGCAAATGTCAACTTGTTTTAACTGCACAGAATGAGTGGTAATAGCAACAACTTATTCTTAATTACGTTAAAATGAATAAGTATATGAAGTTTCATGAAGATCGGAGTCTGGGCAGTTCTTGCTCAGAATTACAGAGATTTAATTCACTAAAATTTATAGAAATTAAGTTGAGAAATATCGTTTTCAGGTTTACATTTTTCTTTGATAATAATTTTTTGCTATTGTCACTCATTTCTTCTGTGCACAACAAAGTAAGACGTGTAAATTTTCCAATAATAATTTAGTTAAAACAAAACTTAGTTAAAGCCCAAAGAAAAGCCACTATGCCTAAGTAGGAATCAAAACTACAACTTTAGCTCTTACAGCCATTGGGCCTTTGATTTTATTTATTAATCAAGACTAAAAATGATATATTAGAAAAAAAAATGGATTTCACACTCAACCTATATGCACACAGGGGCCATAGACATTCAGTAAAACTAATTTTGTAAATTAATCTAACTCACCTAAAATTTTTCCATATTTATTAAATAATTCATCTACATCTTTCTGCGTAACAGTTATATTCAGGCCACCAACATAAAGCCTGCTGCTCTGAGATCCAGATCCCTGAGAGTTCATCTAGAAACAAGGAGAAAATTTAAAATCGCAATAAGATCATTTCCTTTTACAAATGTATCATTAAAACGGTACACATAAACAAAATACCTTACCTTAATGATCAGGCTACCGACAGCAACGACAGAAAGTCTTTTATAAAACTAACTACTTTAAAACTCTGTTTCCAAACAGAGTAACGCCAACAACATAGGTTAACCGGCAGTACATACAGCAGAGCAGAGCATGTCCAAAGCGTTATATTTGGGGTAATGTTGAGAACGTCAGCAGCGCTCCATGTGTCAGAAATAGTAAAAATTCATCAGATCCAGCTTCCCTAACCTGCTTTTCCATAAAATCCTTCAACAATTTTCCTTCAGCCACTGATGTGTATTTTTTATATAACATATTTTGCGGTCTAGGATCATTAATGCGTTTGTGGATTTATGTATTTACATACATAAAGGCTCTAAACACCATTTTGAGATACTAAAATTAACTACATTAAATATTAAATTTTAGGCAGAAATTTATTTAATACAGCAGGCTCAAGGGATTTTATGGCGAGAGATACAAACTATATGAAAGGATACTTCTCAGGATTGAAAAAAAGAAAATAAATACACAATTTAAGGAAATTTCATATTTTAAACTATATATGAATTAGTAAATTTTTATGTTGTTAACATTTTTTTTAAATTCCTAAATATTTCACAAAAAGCCCTGGACATTAGCGCTTTATTCATAGTGGGAGTTTTCTGAAAAATTCTTTTGATAAGATATCGACGGTCCACACCGGAGCTGTGTCTATTCCCTAGAGGGCAACTCTAGGTCAAAGCTTTCGAGAGTTAAATTAAAATCGAAATTATGTGAACCTACCTCTTTTCTTTGATTTACGATAATATTCTACAGGTTTTAATTGTAGTACGTCACGAGGAGCATTCTGGTATACAACATTAATTTTGAGGAAGGGGGACAGCTAAGGCTTAAAATTAAGAAAATACATTTTTTTACAAACCAAAACTGTTTGAATCTATTTTTAAGTGAGTAAAGGTCAACTCGGATTTCTTATTGGTTCTTCTGTGGAGGCTGATGTCCAAACTGCCAGGGGCTCCGCGAGGGGGGAGGGTGGTCTCAGGGGGCCCGGCGTCATATTTTAATCGCATTATAATTTGAAATAACAAAGTTAAATGCCTACCATTTTCCACTCCGCTCAATTACTAATGTATTTAATTATATTTTCAGAGATATGTCAGTTTTAAATAATTCCATTAATAGTTTTTGGTAATGTTAATGGAGGGAGAGGGTTAAGGGGCCCGTAATTACCAAGTTAATGGAGGGGGGATAAGGGCCCATGAAGTGATTTCGACATTTGCCCGTAATTCCTCTCGGAGGCCTTGCAAACTGCTATACACCAAAACACTTGCAATTAAATGACTAATATATAGATAACACAATATTTTTCATTAATGACTGAACACAAAAGTTACTTGAAGGATACTAATAATGTAATTTGTAAATAAAAAAGGAAAAGGTACCACTCTGAGCTCTCATTCAAAATGTTTCTCTAGGAAAACTTTTTGAAGATAATGGAAGAGACATTTCTCAAGGCTTGAGCTATACACGATTCAAAATCTGAATTAACAAAAACTATAATTTGCCCATGTTTTATTTAAGAATACGTTAAAACTGTGCCCAGCAACCATTATGCCAGGTCACAAGGTGTCCTTAACAGTGCTGCCTGTACAGAATCAAATTTCCCAAGTAGAATAAACAAAATGTTCAGTAATTTTGCTACATTTTGGATGTTGATTTCGATGCATAGAGGTCAGATTCTAATTAAAAATGACAAGTGACATGCCATAAGCCCTCCCCTAAAAAAATGACAAGTGAGCATTTGTATAGTGTCTTGAACAAGAACTTCGGATGGCTCTTTCTAAATTTGAGCTTATATAAAAACTATCACAGGCTAAATATAATCGATTTAAACAAGGATTAACCAGTAAAAAAAGTATTGATAAGACCTTTAATTAAGATTTTGACAGAATCCCATAGTTACCAATTGGGTTTAGTAGAAAGTGGCCATTTGGGCGCTGATTAAATTTCCTACAAAACAGTGACAAGAAAATTTTGATAGGACCATCACAGCCATTCTTAACATTTTGTTCCATTAATCCCCTTCAGAAATAACTATCTCCTCATTGGGCTAAAATATGATGAGGCACTTGAAAAATATAATGAGTTTCAAATTTATGGATGTTATGAAAAAGATGATTAATGATGGTGCAGTTCTTGTGAATTGGAGTTAAGCTGTCTTTTATTTGGAGTCTTTCAGTGTTCACTCTATGAGCAGGGAACCTGGACATGTGTAAAGGGTACCAAAGTATGAGAAAACAATTGATGTGTCAAATACCCAAGTAATAGAAAATGTCAAATATTTGTATGACAAAAGTTATAGTGTGAAGCGTACTTATATTGTTTATGTATAAAAATCAAAAATATTTCAACCATTCTTGAGAAATAATAGCTGTTTTTTATTGCTTGAGTAGTAATATTATGATAAATGTTAATTTCTAAATATATGCTTTTATTAAAATTTAAACAAAAGGATTTTATTTTTATTGAAAATAAAGAACATGTACTATTATTTAAAACATATTTATATATTCTCAAAGGGCGGCATTTAGCCTTTTTGTCGACCATTGAATAGAGCCTACATCATAGACTATATTTAAATATTAAGAAAGGTACCAAATAAATTGATTTGGAAGGAAGAATAAATTACACCAAATGAATAATATATATTACCAAAATAAGATTGTACATGATATAACTGTTTACTAACACTGACATAATATAAAACAATAGGCCATGCAATTCAGTCATCTTAATTTTAAAAATATATTTACTTCTGTAAAAATTTGATATTCTTCTCCATTGCACTTATCATATCAAAAATGTGAATTATTAGGAACGGTCAAAGAGATCATCATCAGACAGTCGATGTTTAATTCTTATATTATAAATTAAAATATACATTTATTTATTAATAGAAGTCAACTCACTTGATGAAATGAATTTTAAAATGAATAAAGCACACTGTTTAACAAATAAGCACCTCAAAGGAAACATTTTATAGTTATTTATTTTAATAGTTATTAGTAATATTAACATAATTAATGTTTATTGATAAATATCAAAATGATAGAGATATTTATTCTGTTTAATATACACATATTAATTTGTGTGCGGACCTAAATGAATTGTCTTCTAGGCAGCACTGACCTATGACCTAGGAATTATTTCCTTTATTTGCAAGAGTTTGAGTTTTCTGCGCCCTTTTTACTTTCACCTACCAGTTTTTCTTTAAGTGGATTGTAAAACTGACAAAACATTGCTTGCTTCACTGAGAAATTCTGACACTGAAACAATTACAATTTTGATGTAACACGAAATTTTAAGAAACGCTTATAATGAACAATATATTAAAAAAAAATATTGCGACATTTTAATATGATAGCAAACTATTCAATCATAAAAATTACCATAACTCTTAATTTATTATGGAAACATTTTGAAGATTTAGACAAATTTGTAACTGTGTAAAATAATTCTGGATAAAAGAGGTGGTAGGACTGCAAACAGCTCAGACTGAAGAAGGATTTTATCACCTGGGATTGTTGTTCGAAAGAAAATTGGGATGCCTGATTGTTCCTAAGTCCTACGTATGTTATAGAATTTTTGCATATAAAAAGGAAAATCAGGCGACCACAGCATAGTACTGACTTCATTAGTTCTATAAGGAGAGGTACACTCAGGAATCAGACATCTATACAATATCTGTACTTCCGAGCCCTCAAAGCTGCTTACGAATACATCAAAATTTGAAGTATTCTAACAATACAACTTCATTTTTCACACTTTAATTTGGGAATTCCTAACAGGGTAAAAATGTCAAACATATTTATAGGAAAGTAAAACTCAATTAAAGTACATTCGAGCTCAAATAGAGAAATGGCAACATTTTAAATAAGTATACAATTTCCTGAGAAACATCTGGGGTTAAGGTCAGCCCAAACCTTCTTTCAGAAAATCAACTAAAAATTGTATAAAATTATGTTCTGTTTTCACCATATTCGGTCTGCTAAATAACTTCCTAAACATACATTAGTGCAATCTCGATTATTTCATGTATACTCTTATATACAAATAATATTAAGTAATCGTGACAAAAGAGTACAAAATTACCTATTTTAATCCCTAAAAGCAACTAAATCATAAAGACTAAAAGCTACACACGAAAGAATCCTAATTATGGACAGTTGACAATTTCACACCCCAGTGCTTGATTATTTAAAGTATTGACTGAAGCTGAGCGTAATTATAAGGGAGTAGGCATTTCAAACTGTTTTGTTCATGGGAACTCGTTTGTTAATACATAATTAACAGCTGCAGTCAATGCGTTTGACACTGCAGTGCTGACCACAGTTCATGAGTTATTCATAAAAATACACTGTCTGTCACAAATTTCTTCATAGAACATATATTGAGCTTTTGATCTATTGCCTCCAGTAAAGAGTACACAGGGCTAGTTTATTACAGTGTTCAATTTCTTTGACAATTTCCTCAAAAAAAATAATAAAAAAAATATGAGAAATAACTTAGTGGGGGTCTCCCGTGGTCTAGTGGCTAGCACATTGGATTCATAAGCGGGAGATGGTGAGTTCGATCCCCACCGGCGGCAGGAATTTTCTCATCTCAGGGCTCGCTGAGAAAATTCCTGACTGCACCCTGGATGTCGGCGCTAATGGCCAAGAATAATGTTGATGCGCCGTAAAAAAAAAAAAAAAAAAAAAAAAAAAAAAAAAAAAAAAAAAAACAGTTAGTGTGATTAACCCCTTTCATCTCATGCTAAATTCAGCTCACAAATTTTTCTTTTTAATCCCTATTATAGCCACTATTATGGCTGTTGAAGCAAAACTAGCTACAGTGATAGGAACTATCACACTACATTAATCAAGTCAAGTGTATTTTTTAATTCAAAGGCACGGTGCACACTGGAGAAACTGATTCGCGTAATGGGTTTCAAGGAAACCGTTTTATTGAAACGTGCACTCAGAAGCAACGGTTTTCCATAAGTTTCTTAATGGATTCTGACGAGGATATGCTTGTGTTGTGGTGACTAAGAAATAAGAAAAAAAAACAATAAACAAAAACGCAAGTACTGGACGTTGATTAGGGATCGGCAAGAAAACTGTATTGTTGTAGCTCACAACTAAGCAGAGATCCTGATAAATTTAAGGATTTTTTTAGGCTGTCGAAGCCACTTTTTGATCGCTTATTAGAACTTGTACAGACATTGCTGGTTTTTACTGCTTTGATCAATTTGGTTAGAAAAGTATCTGCCATCACACCTAATTTCTTTTTTCACCTGCAAATAATGAAAAAAGTAAAGTGCAAATGGGCTGATGAAACGTGAAACTGAAGCAACAGGAAACCGATTTAACGAATTTCTTGAAACCCCGTTTCTTGAAATATATGAAACAAGTTTCTTGAAACGCTGTGTGCACTAAACCTATGTTAATCTTGTCTATCTGTTGCAAGCAAATTCATTTTCATGTTTCACAAAACCAGTTTCATGAAAAAAGTTTCTCCTGAGTGCAACACACATAAAAGTTTTATTATCAAAGTTGAATAAAAGATTTTTGTCAAAGAAATTTGATATTATAATACTGGTCCTACTACTGCGTGTTAGGCACTGTTGTGTAATTCAATTCAAGTATATATATTAGGCTGATTGGCAAATTTATGAATAAAAGATTACTAACAACCATTATTCAGAGTTGCTGGAATGTGTGTGTGTATTTCTACCATCTTTATTTATTAAGAATGAATGTAAATTCAGTGATTTCCGCTTTTTGCGGAAACAGTTTTTATTATTTTAAATTTTCTTATGTTTTAGCTCTGAATAAATCAATTAGTGAAAAATAAATAAATTTGTGATAGGGATTCTCCTACACTCAGAAAATAAATATATTCTAACCCCTAAATTTTCTAGAAATAATTTGAAATGTAAGATTTCTTTCATTTTTTTTTTTTTTTTTTTTAATTGCTGAGAATTCATACAAACCCTATTTTAAGACGAATCCTAATTTATTTCAACAAAATATTTCACTAAAATCCCAACCACAGCCACACTTTATATCTAAATAAACAAAGGTAATTCTAATTCAACATTATGCTTAGACTTACAATTAATAAATAAATTATGACTTAGAGAACTTATTTAAAAATACAACCAAATGTTTTAAAGAAACATGTTTTTGACAGTAGATCAAATTATTTTGCTTGGACCTGATTAAGACTGATATAAGTACATATTGTTAATATATAAATACTATTTAACTAAATATTAAGAAGCCTTCTATTGGTACACAAGAATTTTAAAGTGCTAAATCATTAATAGGACATTGTAGACTGTTGGGATTGCGAAAGTAGATATAGTCAGGTTGTACAATACAATACAATAGATATACAATGAATAAAGACAGTATCCTGTATTTCCTTGCATTAATAAAAATATAACAGATTGCTGCCTGTACTGAAAGATATATGAGAAAAATATTATTGGGGTCCTTTATCAACGCAATAGCACCCAAAACAATGATTGTTAGAATTTTTGTCAGAGTGCTTGTGCACACTAATCTCAGAAACGGCTTAACCGATTTAGATTCGGGTTTCACTAATATATTGTGGAAAGCTTCACTTAACATTTAGTGTTTGTTTCATGTCAATCGGTTCATAAATAAAAAAGTTATGCCAATGTAATGAATCACGTCGACGTTTGTAGGTTGTAGCCGAGACCCACGCTGCTGCCTATAGCATTCAATTATTAGTGAACCTATGTTTAGTGATGACAATTAATAAAGCCCAAGGTCAGACGCTAAAAGTTGTGGGTGTGGATCTAAGTATTAGCTGTTTTTCGTACGGTCAGCTTTATGAGGCTAAGCCTGTATGTTAAGAAACCCGATGGCTGTAAGACTAATATTGTGTCTAGAGAAACATTAATGTAAAGTAAATTTTTTTAAATACCCAAACGATGATGTTTATAATCCAAAATAAACCAAAAGATATATTCAAAAAATGCTGCCCAAAGTTACTATTCCACGCGGACGAAGTCGCAGGCACAGCTAGTTTCATATATATTTTTATGTTACTCCTATTTAAAGTTTTAAATCAGTATCAATCTACCATTAATAAGCTCTAGCTATAACACACATTTACCATATGTATCATTCATCCTTGTCTATGTATAATGTTTTTCCTTTAATTTCATCATTATATAAATTAGTATTAGCTCTGTCTTCTTTGTTTTAGAGCCCCGATGAAGGCTTGAATTTCAAGCTAAAATGTCATCAAAAGTAAAATAAATTTTCTTGTAAAAAAAAAGAAGAAAAAAGTAATTATTCTTCAACTGACCCTTTTCTCAATATTCTTATCTTTGTGGACGGCGGAATGTCAACAAATAAAATCTTCAACACTGTGTTGAAGATTTTATTTGTTGACCTTCCGCCGTCCACGAAGATAAGAAAAAAAAAGTAGTTTTATTAAGATACCACACGACCAAACTGTGACTATATCTACCTTCATAAAGTGGTTAATTGTTATGAAAACAATGCATTCTCTCCTAAATTCACAGTTATCATGCATCTCAACCATTTTCTATATTCTTAAGTGTAACCTATAAACTCCAATCAAAATTCACAATAGAATTATTTTGTAAATTTACAATTTACAAGTTTAATTTTTGTCCATAACATTCAGAACTTTCAGCACACATAAGATATACAAAGGCTATAACAATAATATTGTTAAATTTTGATATTTAATACAAATAATTGAATTGAGTACCTATTGGTTTATTAATATAATTTTAATTACTGACCTTCTGGAATTGATAAAGCAATGAATGAGTACATTAAGTTACAATTAGCATTAATTCTTTCTTGCTTTATTAATATTACTTATCATACAGCATTGAACATACATATAGTAACAACTTATTGTGAATATACATAACGTTTTAACAATCTCTTCCATTTATTTTTATTTATGTGTTTTTCGGGATTGAAAAAAAATCCATCTTAATATACTGATTATTCGTGAGGAATCAGATGGGGTTAATCAGATCTGATTTTGAAGGAAATTTGAAGATTAATTAACAAAATTGACCTTGATCTTTTTTATTATTTTCTAGATTTTATGAATAATCTTAATTAATAACAAAGTTCAAAAGCCAATGCTGTTAAGATTATAGTTTGTAAGACTATTTGAAGTAATGTAGCGGTATTCGACGAAGTATAACTGTATAAGCCACATTTGAGGCAATGAGTTTCAAAATGAGTTAAATCCACTTTTTCAACAAAATAATATTTTTCTAAAAACTTTGTTCGTTTTCTACTCAGCAAACACTTATTCCAGGTGTTAATGACCTCAACGGTTGAGACGCCTTAAATCCAACCAGCAAACACTTATTTCTTGTAAATTCGTTGAATATCATCAAGGGAATGAATGTTAATGTCACCTCATAAATATTAATTTCCTAAAGAAATTATACTAGCTTAGACGTTTTTTGTGTCCACTGAAAAGTTGTACGATTTGGATATAGAGAGCAAGGGATGTAAGAAAGTAGTCACGATATCCAAATTAACTTGATGAATACACATAAATCATAATTTAAGTGACAAGTATGTGAAATGTTTATATTTTAGATATAATTAATTGGATTCAAAGTAATTCAAATGATAATTTTTATGTATAATTAATTCATTCATATTGATTATTTCTTTGGATATTTGATAGATCATTCTACTTTTCAGCAAAAAAAAAAAAAAAAAAAAAGGTACCTCAAAACTTTAATAAACTAAGGGTCTAAAACTTACAAATTAAGGCCCTTCATCATCTTGCTTCTTTAATAGCCTTCCTATATGACCCATTTTGATGGCTGGATACTGTTATCAATAAAAAAACAAAACTTGTTTATTAAAGATTCTTTCAAATTCCCTTGGTCTAACCAAACCATACCTGTATATTCATAGTCATAAAAAATTTAATTCAATGGTAATACATTTGCTGATATTGAAATACAAAGTCTTTCCTCTTCGTTTGGAATGAATCTCTGTCTTTTTATTACCGTCATTTGGGGTGAGTTCGGACAGGTAGTACGAGTTTGGACAGTAATGCATGGTGCAGGAAATCACATGACCAGGAGTAAGTTTTTTTATTAGGGACATAATTGGCTTGACAAATACGATCGATATTACATTTTTCCCATGTAGTTAAGCCGAAATCGCCGGGAGAACACTTTGAAGTGAGTAACGAATATTTTAATGAAGGCTGTAATTTCCATGAAAATTCGAAATATTAGAAACAAACATCTGTGTAGAGGCTGTCTAAGTAATTAAACCCTAATTTTTCATATTGTATAGTAGGTTTATATGTTGTCTAATGATACATAAATAAATATATATATATTTTTTTTTTGTTCAAAAGCTTTTTTTTCTCGTTTAAGTAAAAATCTCGCATACCGTGAGGTGAGTTCGGACATGCATCAATTATACCTGCGTCCTCTTGGCTTAAAGGAAAAGAGTATTTATTCCAAAGAGGCTTTGAAAAATGTGATTGTCGATGTCAAATCCAAGAAGAAGACTTTGAGAAAGGCAGCGGATCGATTTATGTATTTTGTTGTTCAACAAAATACATAAATCGACTTTGAATGATAAATTTAGAGGAATGCACACCAGAAAAAAGTGGTGGCTAAACTAAATTTAGTAAAGAAGAAAAAAAAATACCAAAGAGAATTTTCCTGCAGCTGAATGTGATTTTCCATTAACTCGATTAAGATATTCCCCAAATCGTTAAAACATATTTGGATAGGTCAGGAAAAAAATCATAGGATTTAAAGACACAAGCCCAAACTGGAATGGTTTTACGGCTTTATGAAAAGGAATCAGCCATTAATGGAACGCTACACAAAGCATCTTTACACAAAGCATCAAAAGGTGTAGAGCAGAAGTTGATAAGGAAAAAGTTAAAGAATATTTTGTTAATCTAAAAAATATTATAGAAAATATTCCTCTTGAGAATATCGTCAATTATGACCGAGCTCACTCCAACTATAGTTTAAGTTTAGATTTTTACAGAAATTAAAGGCTGTCCGAACTCACCCCACACCTAGGGGTGAGTTCGGACACATTTTAGCAATAAGAAAAATGAAAATTTTTGAGATATTAAAAAAACAAAATACACTATTCGATAGAGGAAGATTAAGGGTTCATACATTAATTTTTCCAGATTTTTATAAAAATTCTGTCTTTTGTTATTACGAGAAAACCTCCAAAATGTGTCCGAACTCACCCCAAATGACGGTATCTTAAAGAATTAATAAATATAGTAAAAAAAAATGTATAATGTTCTAGTTTAGAGAGTTATCAAATAAAATAGTTTCTGCAGTTCTGCTCAATAAATTTGTCCCTCAAAACATTGGCTATGTACCAAAATGATTTTTCTAGTAAATTCTATCACTTGATTACTACGACATATCAAAATGAAAGAAAAAAAAATCTAGAAAGAAATAAAATTGAGGGGTAGAGTAGGTTGGGGGGTGCAAAGTAAAATTGCAACTGAATAATATAAAACCACGAATCAGTTGCTCTCTCAGAAGAAGACATCAGCCACAAAACAAGCCAGTGAAGTTCAAAATAAACTTTTATATCAAAACTAAACTGAATATTACTAAGTGAGAAAGTAATATACTTCTTCTGTTTTCTGTTTATTTATATTCTGAAATATAAATAAATTCAAAAAGGTTAAAAGTCTGGCAATTGACTATCTACTATTTTGAATAATGACAACAATGTGTTATTTTGAACAAACACAACCATATTCATCAAGAGAACAATATATGACAATGTTGTATTAACGACGCGGAAAATTGGACATAACACGGCTCACTCATACCTAATCACAAAACATGGCAAACAGCTAAGCGAGACTTGTAATAACATGTAAAAACACATACTAGAAGATACAACTTTCAAGCACCAAGTAACTTGTAGAATTGACACCAGACGGGACCAGTCATATTGTTGTCATACTCACATATCGTACAGATCACAAAGATTTACAATAAAATATATAGCCTGTTCAATCTGTAGTTGGAGAGGGAATTGAAGGGAATGGGCGGGGCCTACTGTTTACAGCCTTAGCTTGCGCTAAGTATTGATAAACGTTAAACACTATCTCCCATGCCCCTCAAAGCCTTTCCTGCTCCTAAACGAGACACAATCAGTTTTTATAGTGATTCATGTTAAGTGTTTGATTATTAAAAGGCTTTGCAAATGGCAGAACAGAAGGGAGAGTGCAGGCAGAAATACCCACCCAGATGTTTCCGCTTGCCCAATTGGACTCCTGGGTTTATCTGAAGAGGCTATAGTACATCACATTTTAATTAAACACTAAAATTGCTTGTGTCGTAATAATTTTCTACTGATTTATTTTATTTCCTGGAAAATTATCTACAAAATTACACTTATCAATTTTTTATATTTTAAAAATTAATTACTACGTTATTCTTTTATGTAATTTATCTTGGAGCAGATCAGAATTACTGTAAAGTACTTCCGGCAAATAAACAAAAAAAAAAAAAAAAAAAAAAAAAAAAAAAATGGGGCATAGAAAATATCTGGAAGATCACTAACATGTCTTTATTCTACTGTATCTTTGGACTTATATATCACTAATTATAAGTAAAGAGTGCTTTAGAGCCTCGTAAAGTAATTCTTAAAGTCGTAAGATGCAAAACCACCTAAAATTGTGAAAAGTTAGAACAGATAGCAATGTGCTAAGAAAAATGCTGTATCATTGCTTTGAACTTGGAAGTTAGATGTAAAAAAGTGGATCCTCAAGGAATTTATCCCCGCTTTTAAATGCAGCAGAGACATGGGAACTACGTTATGACTTTCTGAAAATCAAAACTGCTAGAAGTCATAATGTTACTAAAACTTAATAAAATATATTTAGCCTCATTTAGGTTTTCACTTGCCTTTGAGAAATACTAGTTTCTTGCGGGACACTCCTCTTTTTCTGTATTGCACACAGCTTAAATATTGTTTACAAGATTAATGACCAAAGAAAATATATTGCACACATAGCTAAAGGTGTATACACATGTTTGTTTTGAGAAACACATTTAGAGAACATAATAAAATATCTTTACTCCATATTCTTTGTAAACAACGATTTCACAACCTTACAAAAGCTAGAAGCATATGTAATTGACCGACTGGAAGTATTTGGAATAACAAACCGATGTTACTGAAAGATAGGTTTGACTTTTTCAACCCAAGCCTGGTGCCAACGGATTGACTGAAATTCCGCAATTCCCTTTTCGAATTTTTCATGCCTGTTGTTGGGGAATCCTGAAAACCAGTCTATGAGCATAGAGGACAGCTGAGGAGCATCAGAGAAGACAAGACCATTTTCTCCATGCCTAACAAGTTCGCCCACACTGAAAAAAATCATTAAATTAAATTTTAAATATAAGTTCAAAAAAGGGGGTTTTATGAATAAATTAATTATATAAAACCCTTTAAGTGGCATATATACCGACATAGTGGTCAATGGGTTGATAAAAAAAATGTTAGCACAAGAAATTTAGAGCCCCTGCATGTCAATAATGTTGTACAATTTCCATAAGACTCTGTGCTAACACACAGACAATATTTCCCTTACTGTCTGGAGTATAAGAATACTATATTTTATTCTATTTGACAGAAGGAAGCCCGTGCATATAAGTCTCGACTTTCAGATGGTATATACAATTAGATAATTGGTGATTCCTCACTGCAACAATAAACACCAATTCTGGGTACACAATCTTGTAATTAGAGAAATTCCAGTGACCAGTTTTAAATCTACTAAGTCATTTATTTATTTATAAATGTATTATGAGTTTTTAATCTTAATCTTCCATATATATTCTATTCTATGTATATATATATATATATATATATATATATATATATATATATATATATATATATATATATATATAAGTAGCTATAAGTGAAACAGAAAGGAATATACCATCTATTGTTAGCTTTAAATTAATGAGAATAAATAAATAAATAAATAAGTTGTGTACAGTTATATGTTATTCTAATAAAAAAAAAAAAAAAAAAAAAAAAAAAAAAAGGAACAGAATGTGCTTACATATTTCATGAGATTTATTAGTTAAAAACTAGGTTTAATTAAAAAAACAAAAAAAAACAAAAGGTTCATAGGACGATTAAAACAGTAAGTTGTTCGTCCTTTAATTCATTCCATTCCATATATATTACAGAATATATAATATAATAAATAAATATATTATAGGATAAGTGGAATTATAGGAAGAGCATTCTGCATCTTCCTTGCATCTGCTGCCCTAGTAGAAGGAAAAAATGAGAGGTCTACATATCAAACAAACATGTCTATACTAAACTGCTAAGAGAGAGCGAACGTTTTTGTTCTGAAATGTTTCCTAGTTACAGGAGCCAGGTTTAACAAAGATCATAAACCATTGTTAGAACGAACTAACAATCTCGTGACTAACGGATTATAGGAGGCTTTTGGAAGTATACAAATTAACTTATTTTTCCTACAGGATATTGAAAAAACAGAGAGTTGGAACATGACTCTATTTTAAGCCAATTAGAGTTGCATTTAGTGAAATGCATTTAGTCTCACTCATTTTAATCCCAGCAGTTGATAAAACAGCCACTGTCAGGAAATTGCAACTGTTTACAAATAAAATTATTCTTAAAATTAACAAAACATTAATAAATACTACCATTTGAAATCGTGGGCAAGCACAGGAAGGCCGCAGCCGAACATGTCTACAACTTTCATTGGTAAGTCTAGCCCAGATGAAGAAGTGTGGAGTGAAACACCTAGATCCGCAGATCCGAGCAGAGTGGGGTAGTCTCCCTCCTCGAGCCAAGGAGTGATGATGGTCACCTTCCGCCATGTTGTTGCTTGAATTATTCCGATGTAGTAGTCTTTCAGTGGACCACGTCCAGTGATGGCGCATATCAAAGGAGGAATGTCGTTTCTTTCAGATTTGTCATAATCTACAAATAATCAATTACAAATAATTAAAGAAGTGATCGAATTAATTTTTTCTTCCTTACTAAGTTTCCTGTAGGGTGTTTGAGATTTCTTAAGGCTTCAACAAACGATTACACTGGTCTACAAAATGGAACCTTTTTTTTTTTCTCAAGAGGATCTATATTGCATTTCTTGTAGATCTCCATGACCACGTTCTTGAGGTGCCACCTGTTTTTCAGCATCACCCTCCAATTCTTAGAAGAACAAAAAGCAGCATTTTTCATCAAATTTTGGTTAGAATGAATTCCCTTTGTACTTAAGTAAAACATGCAAATTTTAAGGTATTAAATTCCTTTTAAAACAACCCCACACCCACTCCAGTCATGTTTTTCTTAATTAATTTTAAATTTACTTACAAATTAGATGAGATAGAAGAAACTGATTTATGACGATTTTCTGACAAGTTATTGCCTTTGAAGTTGTATATCTCTGGATATGCTTAACGGATTTTAATGGGTGTGGAATTGTTTGGAAGAGAAATTAATACCCTAAAATTTGCATTTTTTACTAAAGTAAATAAGGACTTAGTTTTTAACCAAAATTCGATGAAAAACGCTGTTTTTCGTTTTTCCCGTTTTTATAAGAATTAGAGGGTGATGCAAAATATGGATGGCACCTCAAGAATGTGGGCATCAATATCTACAAGAAATGGTATATATATCTCTTGAGACAATTTTGTTGTATACCAGTGTTATTTCAGCTGAGTATTTTTAATGACTTAATGTTATTAAAAAGAACTTGCCAATGAGAGCTGAAAGAAGAATATTGAAGTCCTCATCTTCAGTCCACGAAGTGGAGGAGATAAGAAGAGCTGGTCTGTCCTTCCTCAGTTCCACAGTCCCATCTTCCTTAAGCTGGGTGAACTGCGTTGAGTAGGCAGCTCCACCGAGGGCTGGGTACCTGCAGAAACAATTCAAAATACAAGAACCTTGTCACAAACTTTTCTCATACAAGTTTATTTTCAAACTAGACAATTTGGTGGGGAGTTATAATAGAAGGAAAGATACTACAAAGGTCCCCAACTGGTTTTCAGAGAAGCTACTCCTTCTTTCCTTTGTATTACTAAAGAGAATGATAATCTTATAAAAGACTTATTCCATAAATATTGAACGTCAGATTTTTCATATTTCAGGAGTGTATACTTACCTAATATTTATGTAGCAGGTTTACATAATAAAAACCTATTTGGGGTTTCTTGGAATATATTTTTTCTATAATCTAAATTACATTATAAATCTGCCCTAAATTTAAATAAATATAATCTAAGATTTTATATAATTCAGAAATCATAATTCTATAGAGGTCCAAAATCGTATCTCTACAGAGCTCAAAAAGCAGGAACCAAATGACTTACCGTTGACTAAGCCTTGTGATAAGATTGTGGGTTTCATCTAGAGTTGCTCGTCTAAACTCAGATGGAGCTCTGTCGTGAAGAACTTTTGATCTGAAAAGAAAACGAAGGCATGTTTTATCGATTGAAATGAATCACAGCTTTTTAAATATTTTTTTAGAGAGACAAGCGTATTTCTATTTCTTTCAGTAAGACAGTATCGCTCGAAGAGTGAGCCTTTCTCAACTATTGTTCCCTTCCTCAATTCTACTATTTTACTATGTATATTTCTTGCAATTTGAAAGCTGTTGGGGGCAAGTTTTGCTCAGTGGAAGAGCAATAGGCTCATATTCTTGAGGACCTGTTTTTGAAACTCGGGCACATACTGAAAGATTTTATCTTCTAGAGTTATTGTTAAGCTAGAGATCCGTCCCTGGGCGCACCCTCCTTTAATGGGGGAAATCAGGTGGCCAGAGTATAACATTGACCACATTATCTCCTTAGTGTGGCCTATAGGCAAGATTCAGATACCTCAACAGTATCTGCCCCTAGAGGCCTGATCTATATATTTTTTTTAAAGTTGTTGATTAGCCAATATTTATTTATTTTTTACTTAAATTATTTATACTTTGTAATTTAAACATGAAACAGGTTCATTGTAGTTTTTTTTTGGTGAGTACCTATATGTAATCATAGTCTTCAGTTTTCTCTTTCCCCTGCTGTACCTTGGGGCTGCCCTATACCAGCCATTCTTCCAATCCCCAAAAGTGAGACCAACATTTCAGACTCCCGCCCAGCCTTACTCCTGGTTGTTTTACAATGGACAAATCACGTAATTTTTAATTTTTTTTTCATATTTTATTCAATTCAATATATTTTCTATTTTTTTTTATGCTTAACTGATAACATTTTTGTCTCATTTTTATTATTTTTCTAATCCTATTGAAGGATTGTACCTTAACTCAAACATAAACAAAAAATGTGTTTATAAGAAAACTCTGACTACCTGATAATTTGAATATAATAAGTAGGGATATATCTCAGAATGTAATAAGTAAGGAGAATATGAGTACTTAGAGAACATAATCAAAATCATTTAGCATCTTACGAGTTTAAATTTAGCTGATATTTGATAAAACATCAATTAACTTCTTTATATATAAAATATATTAATTAATTCCAACATAGATAAACAATGAAAAATATACCTACACAATTCCCCATCTTTCTATAAGATCTTGTCTCATAGCATTTGTAACACAGAGGTTGTATCTCGCCTTTTGACCAAAGTAGAATTCAAACCAGTATGACACTCTGACGATAAGGCTTTGATCACCGAGAGTTAATGCCATCAAAGAATATGCATAGTTGTGCCAGTCTATGACGAGTGAACCAGCAACTAAGAGGCAGTACAACCATGAAACAGCAAACACTGGAATTGCTGGTGGCGTCTGGACAAAGACGTAATGAGATCTCCTTTTAAATAGAAGGAAACAGAATAGACTAATACTTTGCCAAATAACTTTAAAAATATAAGCCAGGATTCTTGGTAAATCTGTAAAAAAAAAAAAAAAAAAAAAAAAAAAAAAAAAAAAAAAATATGTTTATTGTGTAATGTTATAGCCATATAATTGAGGAAACAGAACAATTAGAATAAAATAAAAGCTCACACAACAACAAATCCAGCTTTATAAATTATCTTTCTCACAGAAAAAATCATTTATTACACAGCCGCTCAAAAAAATGTTCAAATACACTTACTGGACCATTCTATCTTTCTATATGCACTTTAGGCTGCTAAATCAGCTTTGTAGGTTTGTTTTAATTTTCTTTTCTAGTGTTTTGAAATAAAACATAATTAAATAAATAGCCAATTTGGATAAACTGACACATTCAAGAGTGATCTGCTGAGGGTTAAAAAAATTGTGTCTGTGGCATGTGAAAAAATAAAAAAACATTTGCTAGTGCATAGAATGACATTTTAAGAAGCTGCTTCAAATCAGTCTAATAGCTTCAGAGGCTAATCTTTTTTAGCGACACGCTAAATTGAAACTTCCAACTTCACCATTAATGCTTAGAAAAAATATGGCAACCAGTCGATGTCCTCAGCAAATAAAAGTCAAGCGTAAACAAAAAAAAAAAAAAATAAATAAATAAAAGAAAAAGAATAACAATGGTTTTTTTAAGTACATGGGCCATGATATCACATACTCTATTAGTAATTCTTATAGTAAAAATACAGAGTTAAGTTTTCTTAATTGTTTTTATGCTAAACTGATATCAACTTAAAAATGTCTTATTTTTATTATTTTTCTAATCCTTTTAAAGGATTGTAACCCAAACTGAAACACAAAAAAAATGTTTTTATCAGAGAACTCTGATAGTTAACAGTTAATTAAATTAATATAGATATACTCTGTGAATATAAAATCAGACATTTCCATTTATAGAGGAAAGAGACACATAACTGTCATAAATTTAACAACTTTTTATGATTAAAATTATAAAGAAATTTTAAAAAAATTGAATGAATGCTTGTAACAGGGTGTCAACGATTTAAATCAATTGATTTAAATCATGATTAAAATCATTTGATTTTTTTTTTTAAATCATTGATTTAAATCAATTTATTTCATAAAAAAAATATTGATTTAAACCAATTGATTTTATTAAAAAATTATTATGATATATTTTTTTTAACTTTAGTTTATTTTTTTAGCTTAAATCTAACTAGTTCTGCTTTTTTCAGCCATTTCAACATTTCGTCTTTATTTTTGTCCCTAGGGCCTACCCTCACTTGACCGTTCTTATCTATTCAAAGTCTGTTTCTTTTATGACCCTTTCTTTGTTTTTAATTCTGCAAATAAATCTCATTTTAAGTTTAAGATAAAAGAGATTGTCAGGTAGAGGGCGAAGTGAATGCTTTAAACTGGTAGAAGTCTTCGTCTGCGTTGAAATATTGCATTTCATCAAAAGAACTGTTAATAATAGAGCAGCTTATGACAGGAAAGGCAACTTCTGCAGGGGTGGAAAGAATGTTTTCAACCCTTGTTTTTGTTCACAGTCAAATGAGAAACTACCGAATTAGATGTGAAAAGGCTGACAAACTGGGTTTTTTGTTCAAAGCTTTAAATAAATAATATTACTGTTAGTGTACGTGATTAATAGGGAACGGATGTTCATGTAATATAAAATTCAAAATATGTACATATATATTTAACTATTTATAATAAAATATGTAATAAAAAATTGAAAATATTTAGTAAACAAATACCTTAAAAACTATAAAATATTGAAAAGAAAAGCATAAATAATAAGTAGGAACTCGGTTATTATTAATGAAAAGAACAAAAGTATAGAAGAAAATGACTACAACTGTTTAAAATATTGAAAAATAAAAATTATGAACTCATTATAAAAGGTGGAAAAGTTGGAAATTTTTAAAGAGGAACATTATTTTGGAAGATTGTTTGCTACATCTTGAATTTTAAAATTTCCAAACGTGAAATGATGCCAGTCTGATCTGAGTATACTTTTGAAGCGACTGAATTATCTTTCAACATCTACTAAAGCCTCTGGTGTGTATTTTAAGGCTACAATCAACTGCTCTGAAGAGTGGGATTCAACTAAACTATTAATCGTTTTCCCACTATGGATATCCCCAATAATGTGGATATTTTTCCATCCAGGGGTTTATTCTAGACTTTTCACTTTATTTTTAATTTATTCCCAGTAGCTCCTTCTAAAACGTGGTTTTTCTCTATTACTCTCGTATGATTCTAATGCTATCCACTAACAACATGACTTTTGTACAGGGTATCACAAAAATAATGGTCATCCACTGGCCAGATAATTCTCTAATGCGAGATTGGAAAAAATAATCCCCATATTAACCCCCGCAAAATTGACCTTGAAATATTATTCAATTTTTTTATTGCATATTTCGAAACTGCGAGTCATGAGGAAGAAAAAAGTCAACGGCACCATAGGTCATAAATGACTCCTTTTGGTCAAAATGACCATTAACAGCGTATATGTGGGTCATTCTATTACAATTGACAAATGGTGGCCAATTTAGATAATTTTTTTTCTTTAGCATGTTCTAACATTGCCTTACACAAAAATACCAAGTTTGGTTTTTTAAAAAAAGCATCTTCCAGTATAAAAAAATGTAAGTATATTGAACAACAGCCCTCACAGCGGCAATCATTGGAGGACCAGAACGCATATTTTACAATTGACAGAAATGCCTTCATGAGGTTATTCTCGAAGCTTATCAAGAGCTCCTGGCCATAATCTTTCAACCATTCGCTGAAATTAATCATTAAGGATTTCACAGGTTGTGTATGGATTTCATGAACCAGCCAGTCCTCGAGTCACTCTTAGAATAGAGGATAGAATAATAGTCCTTGCCCGTGTGCAGAAAAAAAAGTTTCTTCCTAAAAAAAAACTAAAAAAAACAACGTAATAAGTAAGATTATCACACCAGGTTAAATATTTCAGACTTCATTTCTGAGGCAAGCTGCCAGACTTTCTCCAAATTCTTTTAAATGCCCAAGTTATTCTCGTCCATTTTGCCTGCTGTGGACGGTAACGTTGGAAAACAAACTTTCTTCCGTCCACAATACCCGCTGGAGGAAGTCTGGATGACTTTCCAACATGTCCAGCACCCACCTGCAAAACAATGCTCTCTGCTCCTGATCCCCGGGCCTCAACTCCTGAACTTAGTGTAATCTGAAGAAAGACGTTCTTCCCGAAGGAAGTTCTGGTCCTCCAATGATTGCTGCTGTGAGGGCTGTTGTTCAATATACTTACATTATTTTATACTGGAAGATGCTTTTTAAAAAAAAAATCAAACGAGGTATTTTCGTGTAAGGCAATGTTAGTAGAAGATACTAAAGAAAAAAAATTATCAAAATCGGCCACATTTGACGGTTGTAATGGAATGGCCCACGTATACGCTGTTAATGGTCAATTTGACCATAAGGAGTCATTTCTGACCTATGGTGCCGTTGACTTTTTTCTTCCTTCGTGACTCGCAGTTTCAAAATATGCAATAAAAAAAATTTGCCCTTGAATAACATTTCAAGGTCAATTTTGCGGGGGTTACTATGGGGGTTATTTTTTCCGATCTCGCATTGGTGAATCATCTGGCCAACGGATGACCATTATTTTTGGGGCACCCTGTACCTAGTATTGACATAGTACATATACAGCCACCTTCTTGGAATTATTTATTTAAATTTAAACGTCCATTTATTATTAACTACGAATTTTAGGACAGGTTATCTATAGGTTACCACCCTTTTCTAGCCAGGATAGGGGTGATGCCTTTTCTTTTTTTCGAAAGAAGAGCCACCACCCCTAGTGGGAATCGAACCCACGACCTTTGGCACGGAGTGTTAAGTGCTCACGCCTTAGCCCTCACGGCCATCGGGTCTCCATTCTTGGAATTAGAAATATCACAGTTACCTAGACTCAATGGGTAAAGTTTTATTTTCTTTCTCGGTTTTCCTTTATTTCTTCAATTAAAAAATAAAAAGAATATTAAAATATGTAGTAAACATATGTATTTATGGCAAAATATGTAAAAATATAGAGTTTTGACAAAATATGTAAAATAAAAAACTGTTTAAATACTTTTAAAACACTCAAAACGTGCAGAATTACATACTTAGGATTTACGAATCAGAAAAGAATATGTAAATGCAATTACATCTGTTCCCTAGTGATTAATATTTCTGTAAAGCTTCATTTCTAAAATTGTTGTTTTACAATTTGAAAATTAAGCCATTATATATACAGGGGTCGAAATTGTCCTATATTTTGAGACCAGAGTTTCTGTACATTTAAATTTAATCGCCGAAAATTAATGATTTTTGTTGATTTAAGTCTTTAAATTTACAGAAATTCCGGTTTCTAAATATAGGTCAACTTCAACCCCTGTATATATGATCCGTCAATTCTGCTATGCTCCCAAAATTATCTACTTAAGACCCACGACTTTAGAATAGTTTTTTTATTATTTGCATTGTAAATAAACAAATATTTTAGTTACAGGTTTATATAATGAACAACTAGGTAATAACCAGCTCTCTATATAGACTAGATACATTTAAAAAGTCTGATTTCTTTTTTAAAGCCAGTATTAGTAAACAAATTCAATTTAAATTTAAAAAAAACTGATTTAAATCAAATAAATCCGATTTTTTTGATTTTTTTTTTTTAAAATCATGATCTTTTTACACCCTGGCTTGTAACCTAAAAGCCAAAAATAATAATAATAAAAATGAAGAAGCAGATTGATGGTAACATTGTAAAGAAAGGTCAGATGAAAGGCAAAATTTCTGACTATTCTATCCAGATTGTGTACAATTTTCTTAGTTTATTTCAGTAACCAAAATTGAGTCAAACTTGTCAAAAACATGTATTAAATATGTTTTATTAAATTTTAATTCAATAAGAGAATAATTAGGTTTTAGTGTTAAAAAAAGTTAAGAATTCCAAGTATTTTATCAATATGTGGGTATAGAGTATTTCATTAGGAAGACAAAAAAACAAATACATTGAAAAAAAGATAGAGCACAAGGACTTTAATCATTTATCAACCAATAAATCTAAGATCATGTCCTTGAAAAATAAGTTATTTTAAATAAGATCAAAATGCATTCTTTATTTTTCTAGTGCAGGCTTTTTAAAATATTTTTGGTAAACTCAGATTATTCTAGCTAAATATAACAGAAATTGAAAAATTGCCTTAATGAACTTCACCATTTGCGAAAAGGGAAAAGAGATCACATCTTTCAAAAAATTTACCTCCTCATTAAGGTCAATTCTAGTATAATGTGCAGAGCCAAATGAGTACATAGTGTACCTTGGTGTCGGAAACATTTCTTTAAAGCACAATAGGAAGACACACCTGATATTCTCTTTTGCAGGCCACAAAAATAATCAAAGGCAATATGAAATTCAGAGTCGGAATCTATTAAAACAACATTTAAAAAAAAAACTGTAGTGTGTTTGCAGAAACCAACACACATGGAATGGAACTAACGGTGTTAATTCTGTATTAAAATGATATGCCCTCCCTGATTTCACACATATTTCAGGTAGAAAATATCATAAATGTGTTCAATTTCTGACACAAATTGTCTCTTCTGCCCGAGAAACAAACTTAAAAAAATATATTTTATTTTTTCAAAGCACTTTAATAAATTAAAAGAAACTATTTACATATATGTAGATCTGGAACTGGAGGAAGGTATGAAATAGTTATGTTGTTATTATTGAGCATCTGCTTTTTAGGCTTTGCTCCTCTATATCCAATCACATTGACATGATACCCTTCCTGAGCTAGGGAAATGCAATGGTATTGAAGTCTCGGACTCCGGCCGACATCAGCGAGGCCCACAACACAAACATTCTTCGGTGACATGTCAAAAAGACACTGGGAAAGCAGTAACACTTCAAAATGTCAACTCTTCTCTGTGGCAGTGATCCAGTACTAAGTATAGCAAGTATGCTTCTAGTCGCCAAACATTGTCCACCTTAAAGGCTTCCTGGGGGACAAAACGAATTTGTCAAATACTTAGTAACAACTTTAGAACCTCTGCCTTTCTAGGGGATATGTGAATTCCAAAGAGCTTATAATCCTGAGTTTCATCTTCTAATACTTGGATCAGGCAGCCAATTGGCCTTCTTATGAGCATTGCTGTGTGTAAAAAGAGTTTATATTTTTTAATAATTTCATTTGATTTTCTATGCTTATTTTTAGCATTAACTCTTTTAATTTCGTATTTAAACTATCTATGCTAAGATTTATTATGAACAACTGATGTACAGTTAATATATATAATTTCAATTAACTCTACATATTACGTAAATATTAGAAATATCGTAGCATCTAAAGATGGTGAATACAGAAAAAAACAAATGTACCAATAACTGCTTATGGGAGGGGTGGAGATTGCAGGATTATAAAGAAAAACATTCTGCGAATTGAATCTTTTATCTTAAGAAAAGATAACTTCTAGCCTGAGAATCGATTCGTTTTTCCGACGTTGAAGGCGCCTTTGGTGAACTATAGCTACCTTTAGCTGTGCTTATAACCTTCATTTAGGTTACAGTATTAAATTTGAGCCATAGAATCTACTGGTCTGATGTTTTTTTGAAACCATGGACAATGGAAATACCATTGATCTCATCAAGCAAGGAGCCGAAGCGAAATTGTATAAAACTGTCTACCTAGGGGAAAAGACAATTATTAAAGAAAGATTTCCAAAGAAATATAGATATTCTCTATTGGACGAGCATATTTTAAAAGAAAGGATGAGAGCAGAGGCAAAAGGATTATTGAGAAGTAAAGTAGCAGGTAATATTTAATTATCATAAATAATAAGATTTGAATTACCACATTATACACAAACATTCTTAATGTACATGTTATGCAGTAATAAAAAACTAAAGCATGATTTTTTGGCTACTATAATTTTGTCTGAGAAATGTAATTATAAAATTAAGCCTTTTTATTATTTATTTCTAGTCTTTATTAAACCAGTGATCTTGAAGAATATTTTGTCAGGAAGCTCAGTATTTAAGATCTTTCAGGCAGTTGAAAATTGTTGTAATTTTTAACATTGTTATTGATTCAAATTTTCTTACAGGCGTGAGTTCACCAGCTCTCTACCTTGTTGATATGGAGACTAGAAGATTGTATATAGAGTACATTAATGGAATAACTGTGAAAGATTACATAGACAAACAAGAAAAAGAGGAAGGAAACTTAGAATTAGAAGATATCGCACATAAAGTGGGCACATGTCTAGCCAAAATTCACAAAGACAATTTAATACATGGCGATTTGACGACATCAAATATGCTCATCGAGGAATCCAGCTCAAAACTTTATCTGATTGATTTTGGCCTGAGTTTTGTGTCTACTGCCGCTGAGGACAAAGGCGTAGACCTATATGTTCTTGAGCGAGCACTTACTAGCACTCATGCTTGTGCCGAGAATCTTTTAGATATTATTTTAAAATCATATGCTAATTCATACAAATCTGGAAGTAAAGAAGTTCTAAAGAAGTATGAAGAGGTAAAGGCTAGAGGTAGAAAAAGAACTATGGTAGGTTAAAAAAAAATTAGGCTTTGTACAAAAATATATTTTAATTTTATTAATAACAACTTTCTTTCCCTCCTTATGTAACCTTGACAATAACAATAGATAACACAGTCAAAAAAACAAAGTAAAAATCTGTAATCAGTAAACATTTAGGCTAAAATATAATTTAGAAAAATATAAAACTACAAACATTTTTCACCATTTCTGAACCATTAAATAATAATTGTAGCAAACGTTTTTGATAGCCAAATTAATGAGGAAAATATAAAAATCATTTTTGCTTGATGGGCTAAAACATTTAGATGATATCGGAAAATATTAAAATGAAACAGTTTTTGGTAGTTGTTTGAATTGATAGATACCAACACAGTTATGTTAGTTTATTACAAAAACTTGAGAGCGACATTTGTTTTTGCACGAATGTACATAGATAAATAATAATATCTATTTTAATGATTGTTTCTTTTATCATAAAACTTAAATTATAACAATGTGTAGTTTAAAAAAATCTTATCAGAAGAATGTGACAAGAATGGAGCGTTTGTTTTCTTCAACAAGTGCAGGATCTTTATTATAACCCATGCCCACATCCAAACGTAGCAATCCTCTGCCAATTCGAGTTATTCCTGGTTTACATAAGCTTAGCACGTGTCACCTAAGGAGTGTACCTACTTGTGAACAGGTTCTTTTTTTTTAGACAAGTATTACTCAATATAATATTTTTTTTGGTAAAACTGAAGGAGAGCATCCTCAGCACTGATTTTATTTCAAATTTTGCACTAAAACGTATTTTGATGCACTAAACACGAATCCGTTAAAAAAAAAGTTGCTCTCAACTAGGAAAGAAGTAATTAAGCACTAAAGTTCACTGTTATGGAGGTTAAAGTTGGCGTAAACAGCGTATTTGTAAACATGCGCATGCGCAGACATCTAGATTGGGAAACAAAGCACTCTCATTTTAAATGTTGATGTTGAACCATTTATAACCTTCATAACATCAGAATTCTATCCATAACAGCCAGTTGGATTGACTAGAGTTCTGATATCTTCTTGAGCGAGCGCAAACGCATAGCACGTCTGCCCAAAAGTCGTTCTAGACATTCTTCTTAATATGCATGTTTATTAATACGCTGTTTACGCCAACTTTTATAACCTTCATAACAGTAGACTTTAGTGCTTAATAAGTTCTTTCCTAGTTGAGAGCAACTATTTTTTTAACGGATTCGTGTTTAGTGCATCAAAATACGTTATAGTGCAAAATTTGAAAAAAATCGGTGCTGAGGACGCTCTACTTCAGTTTTACTCAAAAATGGGGGGGGGGGGTTATTGAACACCACAACAACAAATACAAATGAATAGAATTGGATTCAGCTTCCCCAACACCATTCTACTACACAGTTGCCAGATAATATTTGTCACAACTTGTAAACAGCCTACCAAGTGTTTAGAGACCAGTAAGTTCCTGGAAGGCACTTGTGCACTATGCGTGTATGAGTACTTGTCATTTTGAAAAAAAAAAAAAAAAAAAACATGTACAGAGAAAGTTATCTTGTGGTTATAGAAGTGGCATGTTATAATTTCTCCTAAATAGATGTTTGGAAAAAAGCCTATTTGTTAGGAGGTAACCAATAAAACCTACAAGGCCTTGTAAACATTTTGGTAAATATTGAATACCTGTCAATGAAGACTGTATTAGTAAAATGTTCAAACCATTACTAATATTTATCTAAAGGCTTCCTTATGAGCCAGAAATTCTAATTTCCCTTATCACCAGATTTGGACTCAATATGTCACAAAGTAGAATTACAGCCTTTTTCTTGCCTAAGTTATTTAGTTGGCATATTGTTTCGAGCCGATCTTAGGGAGTTGTTAGGCAAGTAACAATCTATCAATTATGGTAGAATCTATCAATTTATAGCCTGCAAGGTGTTCCTCCTGTGATTAGTAATGTTTCTCCTGTAATGTAAGATGCATCATCTGAGCAGAGGAAGGCTACAGCTCCTGAAATTTCTTCTGGCTTGCCAACTCTGGGAACAAAAATATATAATTAATGATTTAACCCTTACAATAAGGCGGGTGGTGGGGGCTGGCCGACCCTGCAGTATGGCGATTTCTCTACCTGTCTGGGCCCTTGTTACGACACTATTATCACCCTCCTCTTTACCTGCGTGAACCTTTTCATATAATTTCCTCTGTCGGAATCTCAATTTGTAGGAAAGCTTTACTTTATCATTTATTTACTTTTTCTATTCACTCTGAATATTTAGGCTGAATTAAGTAATTATATACTCCAATAAATTTTTTTATAGACTATATTTTTTAATACAAAAAATAAAATTGTGTTATGATGTAGGTACTAATCAATGAATCTAAATAAATAAGTAACATCTTTTTTTATTTAAAAAAATAATTGATTTTTAAATAATGAAAATTTAAAAAATACAAAAAAAAAAAATATATATATATATATAAAATTAGAAACAATGTTTGCTCTTCCAGGAGCATAGTTTAGAGCACACTGGTAATTTCTCTCAATTTTTTGCCTATTGGGGACAGTAACGGGTATATTTGTCAAAGTTTTAGGGATACCCGGCGAGCTTGACCCACGTATCACTAATCCTGAGTGGTGAAAGAAATAGCTAAAGCTTCCCTCGGTCCTAACTTAATAGCCCCAAGGTCGAACTCCTCGTATATTCAGCCTTAGGGAGCTGGTAAACAAAAGAGGAGGGTTTGTGCTGGGGGCCCAGCGCGCCTCGACTGCCAGTCAAGTCCACCATTTCAGGGGCACGCCTTGACTTCTACAGCAGTCTACAGTAAGGAAAGGGTTAAAATAACAGTGTCTTCAGGCCGTTACAAAGCCTTTCTCGGTAAGTTTTTTTAGATAGAGCAGTTTCTTTATCTATAAATTAAATAGTACAGCTCTAATAAATTAGAATTATTCCAACTTGTTTTGTACAAATAATTTTACAGCTGATTCAGTTATGACCAAAAAAAACAAATTGTTCCTGAGAAAACACCCTCTCCAAATGGACTTATATTGCATAGCTTGACAACACTTCTTTATCATTAGTTGAGCACAAAGAATATTGAGTATCTTTCCAGGGAAGCAAAAATTACAGCCGTTATGGCTAAATTAACCATTTCGTTATTACCCCCCCCCCCTCCAATGAACCGCTTTGAATCCAAAGTATTTTATTGTCATTAACAAAAATAAATAAATAATAAAAAAACATATTTCAATAGACAATTAGAATAGAGACTACATCAAAAAAGTTATAGAAATTATATAAATTTACCTTTTCATTGGAACATTAAACAATGCAATTTCTTTAGCATCATCTGTTTCGTGGAGCTGAAACAAAACGTTAACTTGTTGATATATCTAAGAATATTCTCACATAGATTCATGATAACTTATAGATACAATTTCCTTGTCAATACCAGGACTATCCACACTTAATTACAATTATATGATTAGATCGTTTATATTTTTCCCTATTAGGAAGAAATCTGATAGAGGCAGGTTCAACATCTATGACTATGTCTGAAACATAGTTGAAAAAAAGAGGCCAAGTTCCAGGCCCCTCCCAAAAACAGTTGCCTATGAAAGTTATGATATCGTAGTATTCGGCCAAGTTTTAGGTCCTTAATACCTTGTCAAGAACCTTATAACACCCTCTCACTTATTTGTTCATTTCCAACTTGGCCAGTTCTCTTAAACGATGGTCACTATAACGATCGGATTTATTATAACATTTTTGCATTTAAAGATTCTTCCATTAATGGCGTTCATGACCCTAAGCTTGGCACGCCTTAAAAAAAAAATCTTCCTTAAGCCCTTAGGATAATGATTCTAGTTTATTATAAACTCTCTGGTGACTTAAAATGATCGGGATTGTATGAACTCTAGGTAAGTTAAAATGGCCATCGTATAACGAAAACTGGCCAAGTTAGAAAAGCAACAAAAAAGTTAAAGGGTATTATAAGGTTCTTGACAAGATATTAAGGGCCAAAACTGGACCCCATACTATGATATAACTTTCACAGGCACACTGTTTTTTTAGGTTATTAACACTTTTTTTAAGTGAATTTAGAATTGGTACAGTCGACCTTTGACTCGAGGAGGATGACGCGACCTTCCTCTTGGTAGTGCGTCGAGCTGTTTATCGGGTATTTTTGCGCTTATACAAAAAGCCCTTGGGAAGGCCCCAACTCGACTTTTCTGTATTTTCGGATTTTTCACTTTAGTTTTAGGTTCTCCTTATCGAGACAATTCATTTGATGCCCCCATTTGATTGTTTTCCAATGGCACAACTAGTACAAAACAAAGAACCTCCCCACTTGGGTGATGTCAAACACAACGTTTTTCGGGTTTTTTGATTTTTGCCTTTGATATCAACCTAAGATTTATCATCCAGCCGAATTTCAATTTTCTTGCTTGTCGGGAAGTACATAATAATTTTGATGATGAGTGAGTGAATGTCAAAATGCTGATTTATGAAATTCTCTAGCTTCAGAATGGTTTAAAGTTCAAAGCTGAAACGTTCAGGACCTTTTATATATTACATCAACTATGTATGGTTAAAATTTCAAGACTCGTAACACGGACAGAACCAGAGTCATAGGGGTATGAAAAACCAATCATTTTTGTTTGTCTAAATCAAAGACACACATACTCGTGCTGGTTTGGCATTGAATTCAATTTATTAGTTATGCATGATATTAGTATATCTCACTGTATTTCTTTGTGGTAGGAATATTTTTTAATGAACATATTCATTACCATGTCACCCACTTATGGATGACTAACATACTTGTGTGAGATATCCATCATCCAAATATAAGTGACATTCATCTTTGGCATTAAAATGAATTTTATAAATTACTTATCAAAATACCATTTTTATTAACCTAATGAAGAACATCACACAGATTTGGGTGACAGGTGTCCTACAGAAGTATGCTCGACAAAGTTATGAACGAGTGTTAACAATGGGTGGAATGCTTACAATTGAAGGCAACTTACCGCAGAGGAAAATTTAGTCTCAATAATTCCAGGAGCAATGCAATTCACCCTGATGTTGTCCTTCGCCAGATCGAGAGCTCCTACTCTTGTTAGCCCCAGGAGAGTTGTCTTACTGACAGAATATGCTCCGAGTAACTAAAACATTCTATCACTGAAGAAGCATGAACAAAATTATATGTAAATAAGATAAAAACAATAATAACAGGAAGGAAACTGTTAACTGTAAGATAAGGTAAGATTGATGAAGAGAAAAATCTTTAATAAGATTTAGAAAGAGTACTTACACTGATTGGTTGGTATCCGGCAACAGATGAGATATAGACAATTGATCCTCCACCTCGCTTTCGCATTAGTGGTAGAGCTTCCTTAGAGAGCATAAATGCTGATTTCACGTTCACATCAAATATTTTATCCCAAACCTCCTCTGGACACTATTGAGAAAACTTGTTAATTAACTGAATAAATAAAAAAAGAATTAGTAATTGTTTGAAACTGAACTCACATCATACACATCTCCAACCGCAGGGTTTACAGCTGCATTCGAGACAAGAATGTCAAGACCTCCAAATTTATCATTTACCTATTGAAATAGAAGTAATATAAGCTATTATTGGTTGAGTTTAAATATTATTAAGAACATAAGAGTGAAATTATTAATAATTTTAATATTTTTTGAATCAGTGATCTTAGAGGTATGAGTTTTTTTGCTTAACTGTTGAGGCAGAACTACCTAAGCAGTGGCTTGAGATTGAAATGCTTATGTTGAAAACGCTCACTCACAGTTCTCCGATTGATGCCAGTAACTCTGCAGGAGTTAACCCTTGTTAAGAGTTATGCTACACAAGCTATACACTTGATACTCAAAAGTTCAATCCACAATCATAGATGTATGAATCTTCAAAACCATAGAAACTATTCCTAACCACTGATTCAACTTGATTCATTACTATTTTTTTCTCTTCTATATCTTTTCTAAAGTTTATTCTGTATTTAACCCTTTAACACACAGAGGGGCATATATGTCCCACTTAAATCCTCTGCCAGTGCAAGGTTGTGCGATCCCTCTCTCAGAGGGACATATATGGCCCGCCCTATTACTTGGAATCGTACTTGTTTCAATACAATAAGTACAGATGAGCAGCTGGTTTTCAATGTACTAAAATAAAATAAAATATGGCTGGGACCATTTCAAGGGGATGGAATACTAGCAATGTAGAACTTGGAATATTTTTAGCCAACTAAAATGCTATTACACCTAAAATAAATTTTACTAATGGAATCAAAATTTCAGACATGGGGGGAAGGGGCTGCAGCCCTCTTTATATACACCCACGGTACTTGGCCTTCTATTCAGTAAGAATGCTTGATTTCGCTTATCAATGCAGGAAACTTGAAGTAACTATTGGCTATCTATATTTTCCATTCACACTAATTATAATTTACTAAAAATAATTATGCCCTTATCATAAAACATTAAACAACTAAATTAGATGCAAATTGCTAACCTTCGTATCCCTGAGTGAAACTCAGAGTATTAAGAACAATGAGTCTCATGATGGCAGAGCTCTTTCAAGTATATCATCAGAAATAATGGTCATAGAAGTCAATTAAAAACAAATGACTACAAAAAAACAAACAACGGTTTGGGTGATCTCACATCCCAAATTAAATTCACGGATTTCAGAGGTGATTTAGTGTTCGATTGATTATAATCGATAGATTTTGCAAGAAAGTAAAAATAACGAGCACCATAATTTGGTTCCAGAGTAAACCCCTATACCTGGCAGAACAATTTTGCTCATTTTTAACCACTCATCTTCTTCTTTTATTGAGGACTAAGTATACTCAGTTTTGAATGCAAGTTTCACCTAACTCCTAATCATGTCTTTGCTCAAACAGTTGTAAATTATGTTTTTTATTAATATTTTATCTAGGCGCACGGTAGTGCGCCAGGCCAAGTTCCGGCCTAAGCATACTGTGTGTATATTACAGGCAGTCTTAGAGCCGATTTTTACCCTCTCATAACTTTCAACCAGGTAAAGATAAAGTTATGAAATTTTACACAGGTATTATACTACTAGATGTGAGTAAAACTGGAAGTTTTCATAATTCTACATCGAATAGTTTCTGAGATATAAGCGATCAAAAAATCGGGATTTATAGGACTCACTCACTGACTCATCAAAATTATTAGGCACTTCCCATGATGCTAGAGACTTGAAATGTTGCATGAAGATAGATATGAAGACGTTATTAAAGGAAAAAATCGTGAAAAGTTGTGTTTGACTCCGCTTCCGAGGCAAGGGGCGTGCCAGTTTTGTACTTCCTTCGGAAACCCATCATTCCGTCCGAAACCCATGATGTGGGGTATCAAACGAATTGTCTCGGTATGAAGAACCTATATTTCATGTTTTAAGAAACAATTAGACGCATATAGGATCGGTAAAAATCTTATACCAGCTGTCTGTCTGTATGTTTGTTCCTCTTACAAATCCGTACCGTTTGACCGATTTTGACCAAACTTGGGACACAGACGGGTCTTGATACGGGGAGAATCATAGGCTAGGTTAAATTGTCTATCAGCAGTCTATCTGTCTGTTTGTTCCTTATACAAATACACACCGTTTGACCGATTTTGACAAAATTTGACACACATGTCGGTCTTTATCCGGGTAGTGTCATAGGCTAGTCAAAATCGTCTATCAGCTGTCTGTCTGCATGTTTGTTCCTTACACAAATTCACACCATTTGACCGATTTTGACCAAACTTGGCACACAGGTAGGCCTTGGTCCGAGGAATGCACTAGGCTAGGTAAAAAAGGTCTTTCAGCTGTCTGTCTGTATGTTTGTTCCTTATACAAATTCACACCGTTTAGCCTATTTTTACCAAACTTACTATGACGTTTTCTACTTTTTGTTCCATCGAAATGCCATCATTCCTTCTGAAACCCATCATGTGGGGTATCAAATGAATCGTCTTGGTAAGGAGAACCTATATTTGATGTTTTAAAAAACATTTTGACGCATCTTAACTAAAACAGTTGTGACTTCTTTCTTACATGTAGTAAATAAAGTCGTAGGGGTTCACTGCATAATATACTTCAAAGCAGATACTAAGTTTTTCAAAGTCGAGCCATCTAAATTAGAAAGTTTAGGATCACAAACCCAAAATGTATTGTCTTTGTTCTTATATTTTTCTTGAAGGCTTTCTGCACTTTCCCTATTGTGATCCTCGGGATAAGGTTCCTGTGTTTTACAGTGTAATAGTTTAGTTAAGAGAGCAATCAATTTGTCCTGTAGAGTAATGTCATCTGGAAGAGCTTCTAACTTTTCTAGTCTTGTGATTAGATGTATGTAGGTTGATTATTGGTATCAAATATCAAGCAGTAAGGAGAACCTTATGCAGAATCCAAAAACCCTGGTTTTATATAAAGTACAAAAGCCAATAGGTATGCGGCAACTAAATTCTATTTAATACTTAGAAAAAAGTAATGAGATCCCCAAAAAAACATAAATGTGAAATAGAGGCCAAGTTCCTGCCCCCACAAAGAAACACCTAGTTCCTCAAAAATATCCCCTCCTAAAACCCCCCAAAAACGCCTTACCATTCTACACTCTAAAAAAGTAGTATGAGTTGGTGTATTAATTCAACCAAAAATATTTGCCAATACAAGAGATGATACAAGAAAGAAATGTCCAAGTTCATTACTTGGAAGACCTCATAGTTACTTACTAAGAACAGTAAAGACACTTCAACTGACCTTTAAAAACAACAATAAAAATACTTATATCCAGTTACTAAAATATCACTTTCCTCAACCAGGTATATTCTTAAACTTGGCAATGTTTAGTTTTTCTCTAAAGATAATTTCTGCACAAAAAAAAACATTGCCAAGTGACATGTAATTGGAATCAAGGAAGAAAACATTTTATTTTTATTAATTCATTTGGGTCAACCATGGTAATGTATCATCGAATTCTATTGTATAGTACTAAAATGAAATGAATGTGAAAGTATAAATAAAAAAAAATTACCAGAGAAATAAGGACAGAGCCAACAACAACTCATTTAGGGATACAAAAGTGAAAATAACCATCAGTAATCAACTAGAACAAAACTATCGATAATTTTTTAAGTAAGTAAAAAAATATTTAACATTTTCCTTAAATTTGTAAATTATACACTCACAAGGTTAAAAAGTTTTGCTCTGTCCTCCTTGCTGCCAACATGGCAGGGAAGCCCAACGGTGTCACGGTGCCCATCTTTATGAAGAATTTCCAGGGCTTTCTGAACATTCTTCTCTTTCCTGCTGCTGATCACTACCTTGGCACCTTCTTCCGCAAGCCGGCGCGCAATTGCAAAGCCAATTCTATAAAAATCAAATAATATCCCACTTATCTCAACATTTATCTTCACAAAATTTATTTATTTAAATTTTAATGACCCTTTATACATAACACAGATTTTCTACAGGTTCCTACCCTTTTCTAGCTAGGATAGGCTAGAACCCCTAGTGGGAATCAAACCCAAGACCTTAGGCACAAATTGCAAACACCTTAAAACTCAAGGCTACATAATTAACCCTAGATAACAACCCTTCGTCATTTCGACGAATACTGCACGGATTTGTAATTTTCCTGCGATGAGCGATCACTGTAGGCGGCTGACCTTCCAGGTATTCCACCAATAGTCTATTACCTACAAGTAGCCGAAAGAAGAAAATTGCCTCATGCTTCTGGAATATACCAACTGGAAAATAAATCGTCAAAGAGCCAATTACCAAACAAACCAATCTTTCAAAAACGACATTATCATGAAAAAACTAAAGGCAATACTGGGTGTACTTCTGTATTTCGGAGGACTCATAGATAATCATTTGCGTTTGAGCATTTTATGTGATGCCTCAAGGACTAGCGACAGATCAGTATCTGCAGTCCAGTGAGAGATTGGCGACATTATGGCCTTAATAATATCTTACTGATGAAATTCTGAAAACGCTATATGTAATTTTTTGCTGCTAAACTATGTTCATCGAAACGTCAAATAGGTTGCAAAATGGATATCTCCAGGGTTGTTATCAATGGTTAAAAAAATGTGTAAATATATTTCCAATTTGATGATACAGTTATGGCTGTAACCAAACTGTACTAATAGAAATTCATGATTATCTAAAAGCACTCGAGCGAATCTAATAATATGGTTACAGATAAATTTTAAAAATATTAAATATGTTTAATAGTTTTTGACGATCAAGTTTCAATTATGAAATGCAATTAAAACTTACATATGTTTGTATATAAATTTGTGATGTCTTTTTCTTTTTCATAATGAGAATTATTATCTTTTCCTTAAGAATAATAATAATTTAAGAAAAAGTGTTTGGGAATGTTTCATCACCACTTGTATTCTACTTTTTTTTTTGTTGGAAAGAAGGCCAGTTCATTTACCTTGATGATACTTTTTTGCCTTTAACTGTCCTGACAGAATTTCGTTGGAAAGTTAAGATTTTATACACAGACATAGGACAAAAATATAATTATTAAATGTTTTTTATTCTTCACTTTCTGTTTCTTGTTTTGAAATTTGAGATCTTAAATTTTACAAATGCTATGAAGAACTAAAATTAAATATTCTGGATTGCCTATAAGGTGGGTCATTTCATAATAAACCTACATATATATAATAAACCTATTCCTAGATCAATGATCTATTCTGATAAACCTGTATAGGAGTAAGAATTTTTAAAATATTTCACTAATTAACACAACTAATTTTTTACATTTTTTTTAATAGCCACGGTCATAATCAAAAGATTAGAAATTTTTAAAAAATACCCATCAGTTGAAGCAGTGACTATAGCAACTTTGCCCGTGAGTCTTGAAGGCATAGATGACAGGTTTCTAACCATACTCAGTGTAAAGCTCATCTTTACCGAAATTACAAAGGCTCTTGCGGTCACGACAGACAAATTCAAATGTGTTACAGATAATAAACCTACATTTGACAACAGGTTTAATTCCAAAGAGGATCTTATTTCAAATAGAATGACTACAAAGAGATATCGAATCGATAGTGTTTCCTGTCGCCAAACGACCTTCCATAAACATTTTCTTAAGTTAAAAGCGTGAAAATCCAATTTAAATCATAATATAATTATAAAAAATACTTTGTGTATTCTATAATTAGCAAATAAAGATATTAAATATAAAAAAAATCATAATAAGGCTGTTGATCTGAGACACTTTTAAAAGGGATTGAAACTGTAAAAAATCTATTTTTGCGATAATTTGTTTTATTCCAATTGTACCAAGGGAGAAATCTTTTCTTAAAAATTTAAGTTAAAAAAATAAATATTCCCATCTTGTTTCTATTGTAAAGCTTTCAAAACGTTTTCGTCGTTGTTAGCCAAATTGCGGTATGTGGACAAATTGTTGTGGCCCCTAAACTTTTCTTTTGTCAGTGCAAACTATTCAAACTTTATTATTTCTTGTAATCCTTGATTCAATCGGGCGGGAGCTATGACAGAAAACGTTCATTTTTTTTAATTTTATTATTATTTTTTTTTAAGGAAAGTCCTTCATTAAGTTAACCTTCCTACTTTTTTCTGAGGTGTCTTCCCCGGATAGATATGGACCCATTTCTCGATATTTTATAATGGAAAAAATTATGAGGTATTGTTTTAGTTTGAATTTTTTAATATCTGCTTTCTTTTGGCCTGGATAACTCATGTACCACCTTAGGTAATGATTTGGTAATTCTATTACCATGTTTCATTAATTAATGTTTTGGATGTGTTAACAATTTATAGTCCTGTTGTATTTTAATCTGTTAATACTTTTTTTCAATAAAAAAAAATTATAGTCCTTTATAAATAATATGATATAGGTAACAAATACAGAATAAAAAAAATGGTCCTTGAAATCAATAATAGAAATGTTTTTTTGTATGCAAAGGAGATTTTGAATTTTGATCCTAAGTCCAGTGAAATAATATACTTTTTCAAATTTCACTTAATTTTATAAAACTTCAAACCCATAAGCTTTTGATGTCTTGGATTTTAATATTATAAATATAATATAGAATACAACAGATTAAGAGACCTTAATTATTAAAAATGCATACTTCTTAATATTTTTATTTCTTACAATTTCCTCCTCCCTAGAGCATGTCACTGGAGGGAAAAGTAATCAAATTTCAATGTTGGACCAGATTAATAATATATCAATTATATATAAAAATAAAATCATTCTACTGTGAAATACTCAATTTAAGAAGAAGAAGAAGAAAAGCTTTATTCACAAATAAATAAATAAAGATTGCTGCCCAAGTCTATTGGGTTGCTACACACACAGCCTGCTAATCATTCTTTCGAAAATGTATTTAATTAATTTTGGGAATGCTCTCTAATTTAATTTACAGTAGGAAGTTGAAGAAAAAGAAATTTAAAAATACTATACCTATTCAAAAATGAATTTATAAGTACATTTTTTTTTTTTTTTTTTTTTTTTTTTTTTTTTTTTTTAGGGGGAATATGGATTTTATTCAATTTGCCAGGTGTCTGTAAACAACAATGATCTTCGAATGAATGATCAGCAGCTGTTCAGCTCCCATAAATGTGACAGCTGAGGATCCCCAGGGAATCAATAAGAATTGATTCCGCGAGGCTAGCTAGCTTGCTTGTATCTAGTCCCAGAGTCTCAAAGAAGTCGCTAGTTGCTTTGGGGATCGTCCCTCTAGTGCCGAACCACAGGCCTTGCACGGTATAATGCCTTCTCCCATAGGCTTCTTCAAATTTCTCCTCGTATGTCCTTATGCATTTCGTGTATATTTCCTTTTTCTCCTTGTCAATTGTGTCTGCCTTCATTGGATCATTTGTTTCGAATCTAATGGTAGGGTCAATCACGTATGCTGATCTTGATTTCTCCGGAAAAGCAATGATGCCTGCATACCTTGAAGAGCCATCTTCATCCACACCATAGACCTCTTCATGGCATTGGAAGCCTTTTTCTTGAAGGAGAGCAATGATCTTGTGTTTGAGGTTATGGTGACCTGCCGTAATGCCTTTTCATTTACTACCATTTCATTGGAAAAATCGCATCCCAGATATTTAATTGTGTCATTTTCCTCTATAGAATTGATTTCTCCGCCGTTTTCTAGCAATAGCTTCCCCTTCACTATTTTCCTTTCTCAATAATAATTGCAGAGCTCTTCTTTGCATTGATTTCCAGCCCAATTTCACCGAATATCCTGGTGACTACGTTAACTATTCTTACACCTGAATCTACATCCCGAGACGTTACTACTTGGTCGTCTGCAAATCCTGTGAGAATAACTGGATTTTGATTTTCTTCAAGTATGTAACCTAGTGAGTTTGCGAATTTGGGATCACAGACTTCCCTGTACACATGGTCAATGGCCAATATAAATAAAGTTGGAGACAAAGGCCCACCCTGCGGTACTCCTCGCTTCACTTGGATGAAGACTGTTCGATTCAGTCCAGCCATTATTTGTATTTTGTTATTGCAGAGTAATGCAGATATAGCACCTGAGAGATCGCTTGATACACCTTTAGCTGATAACGTCTTCAAGATATGATCGTGACCAACGTTGTCAAAGGCACCTGTGACGTCAAGGAATGTTAATACACCATCTTCTTTATTTGTCCTTGATTTGAGCAATATAGATTCAATGATGCGTGTATTTACGTGACACCCAGGGAGACCTTTAATGACACCGCGTTGGCTAGGGTGGAAATTAATTTGCTTCCTCAATTCATTGTCTAATACTTTTTCAATCAGGCGTCTTACTATTGAGTATACGGTTATTGGACGCCATGATGTCAGCTCGTTGATAGGACCTTTTCCTTTATAAATTAAAATAGTTCGACCCTGCCTGAAGGCTTCGGGGACGTAAGAGGTCAAAAGTAAAATGTTGGCGATATCTTTTGAAAAGATAATATAATGTGTTGAATCAAAAATCAAATTTTAATCTAGGTAAAAGGACATTTTTTAATTTAAAAAAATTATGGTAATCTGTTTATTCATGAAAATACAATGTCAAATTGTAATATTACAATTCATTTGTGGTATTGAAATAAAAACAAAACATTGTGCGTTAAAATAATCAATTTATTACTTATAAAATTGTATCAAACAAGGAAAGCCCCTGATCAGGAAACATAAAAATAAATGTTGCCTATGATAGACTGCAATACACTGCGCGTAATCATAAGAGTGCATGAGAGGACCGTGCAGTGTTGGTTGTTTTCTGTGCTCTCATTGGTTCTTGCTCATATGATCTTGTACAGCTGTTCCGGTTTTAATGGCAGCGCGATTAAAACTCTCATTTAATATTAGAATAAAAACAATTAAGTTTTTTTTTTTTTTTTTTTTTTTTGTTTTTTTTACGTGTTATACCCCTTAAAAGTGTCTGCCATATTTATTATTCATTGTAAAATTGTCTTAATTTTACATTAAAGATAGTTGGCTTCTGAATAAAACTCTATTTTTGGGGAATATGTTTTTGCACCTTTCCCCTATGTGAAGTACCTGGTGTTCCAAGGTATGTCCAGGAAACACATACTTACCTTCTTATCTACCCGAGAGGTACATTATAGTAAAATTTCAAGGTGCATAAAACACTTCATGAAACGTGCGGTTACTGGCTCAAGGACTATAAGACATGGGCGTATATAGGAAATAACTTCGGAGAGGGCTGGGAAAATTTCGTAGAGGGGGGAGGGACTGAGACCATTTCCGGTGTATGGAATACTAACTATTTAGATCTTGGAAGAGTTTTAGTCAACTAAAACGCTATTACACTCAAAATAGAATATTTTTTATGAACTAAATGATCTTATTTTATTTATTTTTAAGGGTTTTGTAAAATTTTTACCGATCAAATCTAAATTTCGGGGGGAGGGGGTGGTGCCCTTATATACGCCCTTGCTATAAGACATTCTCTGGACTGTTGGCGGTAGCCACTATTAGCAAACGCAGCAGCCTCCAGGGAGAATACTTGATCCAGGGACACTGCTCAGAAAACTGCAATTGAATATTTTCATATTCACTTCCGCACACTGCAATTTTTCTACATACGTTATTTGTTATATTTTGCGTTCAATTATATCATGTTTGCTTTCCATACGTTTATTTCTAGTTTCTTTTGTTTAATTTAATTTCTGAACACACGCAATAATATTCTTGTCGGGACTTTCTGATGTAAATAACCCATACACGAGCACATTACTCAACAAGATATAATGTCGTAAACAGATTATCAGTCAACGTGAGAAGGATAAGACCTATAAACCAACATACCGGTAAATATTCGACATAGCTCACATATTAAGGAGTGGGAGAGTGCCCAAAGAGGTCTTTGATGATCTACAGCATGAACCTGGCAGTCTTATTATAACTTTTCTCTCTTTATGCTATGATATTAATCAGAAGCATCTGCTTGCAGTATATCATCTATTTTACTTCTATTTTGCTATATTCCCGAGCTGGGAGGAGCTGCATTTAGTTGCATCTGATATATTGAATAAAATGTATAATTTTGCTTTAAAATATCATACTTTATGAAGATTGCATCCCATATTTTGTAGAGAAACATAAGGTTCAAAAGTGGAAGGCAATAGGACTAATGTTAGGAGCTCGCGGCACCATAACGGAGTTTATCCAGAAATTTGTCAAGAAATTCAAAGTCAAACAAAAAGCCATATTACATATCAGCAAGACAACCCTGAAGGACTCAACTAACATGGCGAATTATCACCTTTACGGATGATAAGAAAGTGAGAAAATCATGACATTACCATGATTTTAGGTTTGAATGTGGTGTAATAGACCACTGAGGCGGTAACGACTAAGGCATGCTTTCTTCCTCAACCAATGATGACAAAAAAGGTACATACATTTTAAATCATTGACTATTATTAAAAAAAAAAAAAAAAAAAAATCAGTCCCGTAACAGGCCACAAGCGCCCAGAGGGGCAGATACTTTAGAGGTATCTGATTCTTGACCAGACGACACACTAGGGAGATAGTGTGGTCAACGCTATGCTCCAGCCGCCTGATTTTCCCCTTGGCTGCTTCGACTGCTTGAGTCATTAGCACCCAAGGTACCCATTATTAATTATAATAATTAAAGGCTGGGTGAGCCTAGGGACGATCTGGGACCCCAGATCCAACCCTCGAACGGCAGCACTAGAAGAAAAAATCTTTAGTGCGCGCTCGGGTTTTGAACCTGGTCCCCCAGTTCATAAGTCGAGTGCTCTACCACTGAGCTAACCTCGTCCCCCTTGACTTTTATTAGTTTAGGATAATGCTTTCGCCCAAAGTGGTCAGTTACCACTCTACTACTACAGGTCATCCAGGAAGACAACATTAAAATTTGCACTGCATTCAGAGCTCTATGAACGAAACGTTTACTTCAGCTTACACCAAATTTTCAATAATATATTAACACAAATGTACTTACTACAGACCGATAATAAACAAATTACATTCGTATGGGTAACTGGGCGCGTTTTTAATATTCTGTCTGTTTACATTCCCTGCTTTTCATTTTATGTTTTGTTTACATTATATCATTGAAGACACTTCTATTTATGATGTTTTGGTTGGTGAAACTTATTTATTCTTTGCTGATATTTCATTTGAAATGGATCTCCCAAGACACTACATAAGCCATGTTATGCTTTGGGAATTCATTAAAAGAGGAAATGCAGCTTCCACTTATCAACAACTTATAGAAATATATGGCGAAAACGTCATTAGTGAGCGACAAGTACAGCGGTGGTTTGAACGATTTCTCAATAACACTAATTGTTTTTTTCACTCACTAGTCTTTTTTTTTGAACATATGTTAATTAACATATGTGTTAATTGAAACATATGTTCTGCTACACTACGCCCCCCCCCCCTAGTGACGGAGTCGCAAAAGCGTGTGTTTATCCGTACCTGACGACCAGATCTTGTCCTGTAAGGCGATGGGGTGTGTGATGCTGCTTCAGAAGACCCATTTATCTTCAGAGGATTGTTTCTGATATCTCCCTTTGGTGTTTCCTGAGCAGTTGTCCTGGTAGTGTTCTCGGTGTCCATGAGAAGGTAGGCTGGTTTTAGACGATCGAGAGACACTGTCACTTCCCTGTCTCCTAGCTGGATTGTATAGAATTTCTCAGCGCGCTTTAGGATAGGGTAAGGTCCTGAATAAGGAGGGACTAAAGATCTCCTTACGGCGTCTTCTCTGAGAAAAACATTAAAAATTAAATAATTTTTAATTTCCTTGGTGTTGGTGTTAGAACAAGGGAGACTAACTGCAGATAATCCGGTGCTAATATCCTGGAAGTTGATACGCCTTGAAGTCCGTAACGCAGGAGTTGCGTCAACTAGCACATTCTGGCTGTCGGAGGCGGCCATTGCGGCGTCAAAATTAAAAATGTGATAGAATAATTGTTTATCTTATTCAATGTTGATGTTATGAGTTTCCTGTGATTCGTCACCATGCTGGTCACCATTGGCGGTTGGTGACATTGCTTGGTCACCATAATTGAAGGGCTCAGTGCCAAAGATAACTTACCCACAATTAGAAATAACTTGGAAAATTGGACTTAAAGTTAAGAATGTGAAAACGATTATTGTTAATGGCGGAAATGGTATTACTTGGTCCAGTTAAAATAATTTCTGTTACCAACACTAATTTTTTTCACATTCATCTGAACATTAACTCCAATTTTCTCAGCTATTTCTAAATGTGGGTTAGTCACCTTTGGCACTGAACCCTTCAATTAACAAAGCAGATTGTAGCAGCAAGAGACTAAGAGAAAGCATGGTTGCTAGGGACTTGCTGAAAAGAGCAGTATCTAGCAACCAGCTGTTCTAAATAAATAAATTTTTATACACAGTGCACTATAACCTTGAGTCTTCTAGTCGAAGAGCTGGCAACGCACTTTTCATGAAGTGTTTTATGCAACTTGAAATTTTGCTATAATGTACATCTTAGGTAGATAAGAAGGTAAGTATGTGTTTCCTGGATATACCTCGGAACACCAGGTACTGCGCATAGGGGAAAGGTCCAAAACATTATTTCCCCAAAATAGTGTTTTATTCAGAAGCCAACTATTATTAATATAAAAAAAATGCAAATTAAGGAAATTTTACAATGAATAATAAATAATGCAGACACTTTTAAGGGGCTTAAAATGAAAATAAATAAAAAAAACGAAAGTACCTAGTTTTTATTTTTAATATTAAATGAAGTGCTTTATTCACGCTGCGATTTTTTTATTTTTTTTTATTTTTTTTTTTTATTTTTTTTTTTTTTTATTTTTTTTTTTTTTTTGTTTTAAGGGCAATATCAACCACAATGGGTCATGGTCACCCTGTGAAAGTAAGACCCAAGAGGGTACTTAACGTATTAAAGTTGTCATTTAGTAGTTATTGATGTTGTTGTTTGTTGCAATATGGAGACATTTACAATTACTATAAATTAATATTAGAATAAAAATTAAATAATAATAAAAAAAAAAAACGAAATGTTAAATAATCATTAAAAAATAAAATAAATAAAAGATTTTATATAGAGTGACAGGTTAAAATAAAAATAGCTGTTGAGAATAACATTAATTTCTAGATGCGGTTATAATTAGTAGTATCGAAACACAAGAACGCCTATATTATTTCGTTAACTGTATTTTGTTAGAATATTCTGTATCAACAAAATACAGTTTTATGTTAAATTTTGTCTGTTAAATTTGTAGCCTCTAGGAATTTAAACAGGTTAATGATTTTTTCTGGATAATCCCCTAGAATTTCGTCTAAGGTGCCACCAATTTTGAACCGATTCCTTTCACATTGGTATGCTAAGCACTCTGTAAATATATGCTTCACCGTGAGGAGGACTCCACAGCTTATACAGTTGGGTGGTTCATCTTTAGACATGAGGTAAGAGTGTGTAAGCCTTGTATGCCCTATTCGCAACCTGGCTAACACAATCTCTTTCCTTCTGGTTGGACAAACCGAAGATCTCCAAGTCCTGGGGGTTCCCTTTATTTCCCTTAGTTTGTTATCAGAAGTTTCCCTCCATTTTCTTTCCCACTGAAGCCAGATTCCGTCTTTTACTTGAGTTAAAACATCGGACCGTGGAATGAATGGATAATGTACTCCTTCCTTTACACCACTCTTCGCTAATTCGTCGACTCTCTCGTTGCCTGGAATGCCACAGTGGCTCGGAATCCAAGAGAAGCTAGTTAGGGATTTCTTTTGATGGAGATTATATACGGCGGTGAAAATATCGGCAATAATAGGATGAATGGAAAATGGAACGGTTAATGAAAATAAAACTGAAAGGGAGTCGGAAAATATGGAAAGGGCGTTTCCCTCGGGAATTACGATGGACAGAGATTTAAGTATAGCAACTAGTTCGGCTGTATAAATTGAGCATGCTGGATCTAAAGTAAACTGACAGGACTGAGAGCCATAAAGATATGCAGCCCCTACTCCATCATTTGTTTTGGATCCGTCTGTATATACATGGCTATCTGCTGGGTGAGTGTTACACATCCGTGTGAATTCGGTTCTGAAGAGTATTAGGGTTGTGTGTTTTTTAATGAATTTGGAAAGGGATAAGTTGATACGGAGTGGTGGCAATTCCCAAGGGGGATTCACTGAGTAAGATTCTTTCATTAAGTTTATCGTTTCTATCTTGAGATTTTCTTTTATGAGCAGGGATCTTATTAAAAAATGTTTTCTTTTACTTCTGTGGTGCAATGGATTTAAGAAATTATTGAATTGTTGATTTAAGGGGTGGAATGAGGAAGCCAAGATAGAAATGTAATATTTTAGAGTTAGCTGATCTCGCCGAAAATTTAGAGGTGGCTCTCCGGAGTCAGCACATAAGCTTAGTACTGGGCTAGAACGAAAGGCACCAGTAGAAATTCTGATTCCGCCATGATGTACTGAATCCAACATTCGTAAAGAGCTAGGTGACGCAGATCCGTATACCATGCACCCATAGTCTAACCTTGATCTTATTAAACTCCGGTATAGCATCAACATGCTCGTTCGATCTCCTCCCCATGTTGTACTGGCCATTGTTTTCAGGATATTCTGCATGCGAAGGCCAGTTGACTTCAACTCTTTTAGGTGGCTTGTCCAGTTCAGATTTCTATCAAAGAGCAAACCTAAATATTTTACACTGTCACTATATGCAATGGTCTCATCGTTAATACGAAGAGGAGGAGGGTTTTTAACTTTTCTCTGCGCAAAAATTGTACAAACTGTTTTTGTGGGAGATATGGTAAATCCGTTGTTTAGTAGCCATGTGGTTATGGAGTTAAGATTATTTTGTATAATACTTTGGAGATTATGCAAAGAGTGACCAGAGCAGTAGACAACAAGGTCGTCTGCATATAACATAGCCTTAACTGGAAGCTGAACTAATGAGAGGACTGGGTTAATGGCTAGAGAGAACAACAATGGACTGATAACGCTTCCCTGTGGGACACCATTTTCTTGGACGAATTCATTTGATATATGCAATCCATTGCGTATCCTAAATGAGCGATTAGAGAGGAAGTTTATTATAAATTTCAGCATATTGCCTTGTACGTCATATTCGATTAGTCTCTTGATGATCAATCTTCTCCATACACAATCAAAAGCGTTTTTTAAATCAATGAAGACTGCTAATAGTTTTTCCTTACTTTCGAAGGCTTCGCGGATGTCCATTTCTAACCTCACCAGGTTATCTCTTGTGCTGTGTCCTCGTCTGAAACCTGTCTGCCAGGTGGCCTGACGGGAATTACTTTCAAGAAACCAGTGGAGCCTATTGACTACCATTTTTTCAAATAGCTTACATAGGGAACTGGTCAAGGAAATAATTCGATAGCCGGGTAACTCGTCGCTTGACTTGCCTTTTTTGAGTAGTGGGAGAGATATAGATGTCCTCCATGCTTCAGGGAAATCAGACGTTCTATAGATTTTATTAAAAAATGAAAGAATTATTTTTTTATTGTCTATTGATAAATTTGTCACCATCGCTATACACATATTATCAGGGCCAGGAGCAGAATCCTTACGGGACTTTAGTGCGTGAATGACGCTGCGATTTAAGCAGCGTCTTCAATAAACATATTTGAAAATAATTACAAAAGGGCAGACACTTTTGTGGGGCTTAATTATCAAATCACGTATGAGAATTTACTCATTTAATTAAGATGGTACACAAAACTGAACATCATGGAGCTATAGTCCGACCGCAAACAAAAGAACAAGAAGGAGCGTGGCCGGAGGGGAGCTAGACCTTCCGCATATGGGCTAAAGGCAGCGCGTGCGTACTACCTTGTTATTTTTTGGGGGGGGGGGGGCGGACTATAATTCATTTGTAATTAATAAATTCCATGAAGTTCTCAGCACTGCAGATTTCCCATCAACGCCACTGTTGGTTGAAGTGAGGTTTCCTGCCATATCCAATGATGAAAAAATTCCCATGAGTTTCAACGTTTTCTTCCTAACGGGTACTCGGAAGTTTCTTCTTTCTTCTGTAAGAAGGCGAAAGCATCTGATGAACGGTTTGTGAGAGCTACCACTGAAGATGAAGGCCTATTAATTGAAAGGGATAGGAAAAAAAAAAAAAAAAAAAAAAAAAAAAAAAAAAAAAAAAAAAAAAAAAAAAAAAAAAAAAAAAAAAAACCTAACTAAGGCGAAAATCTCATCCAATTGCCCCCAAAAATGTTTCTGAAATATATAAATCCTTAGCCAAATATAATTTTAATAAGAAAAATAACAAGGTATCATTAAATAATAAAACATTAACAGAAAACTAAATAAAATAAGTAATTAATTAAAAAAAATAATGATACAATAAAAATATTAAATTATGATTTTCGCAAAAAAAAACTTATAATAATATATCAATCAATACGGCACGCTAGGGAGATAGTGTGGTCAATACTATGCTCCGGCCGCCTGATTTTTCCCTTTGCAGGTACCCATTAATTAATTAACTAATTAATTAAAGGCTGGGTGAGCCTAGGGACGATCTGGGACCCCAAATCCAACCCCCGAACGACGGCACTAGACGAAAAATCTTTAGAGCGCGGGTTTTGAACCTGGGTCCTCCAGTTCATTAGTCGAGTGCTTTACCACTGAGCTAACCCTGCCCCCTCCCAAAGGGGATAAGCTCTTACTATTCCTTAAAATCGTTCTTTCGTTGCGCACTAAATGGTCTAAAAACACTAAGTGCTTTATTCCCTGTAGGAGTTGTGGAGATGTAATGACTGGACAGGTGACCACTGGCGACCAATGAGAAGCATCCAGGAACAGCCAATAGGAACGAGCGCTCAGCCGAGCTTCCCCGACTACGACCGAGGCGCCCCGACCTTGGTCTATGACTAGGGGCGTTCCTGCTGGCCAGAGGACATTCTACTCCGGCGGTCTCTCAAGGACACACTAGCAGCTCTCTCAAGACTAGACTCCAGCCAGCCATGCACTCAGGACCAAGCAACCGGCGCTCCAGCAACCATCCAGCCATGCACTCAGGATCAAGGACCTAGCTACCTGCTCGACCTCTATCTCTGGACAAAGTACGAAGCCGCCGTCTCGATGTACCCAGTGGTCAAGCCAGCCTCCAGTCACTACACTCCCGACTTCTACTTCCCCCAACTCTAGTCAATACCTGGCTTATTTATTTACTTCCTTACCCCTCTCACTCCTGCTTCGAGGAACGGCTACGGCTCAGTATCGAACACCTTCTCCCCGACTCAGTGGAACAGCTAAGGCCTAGTACCTAGTCGGTATCCCCCAGGATCAAGGAAGCGCCCTTACCGGGACACAGTACTTACCTGGCTACCTTCTCCCGACACATCCTTCCTACCTTTCCTAGCCTACCTTTAGTAGCGACAACCACAGAGTTAAGCTGCAACTATTCCTAAAAATGTCACCATTGTTGTGTTATGAAGATTCGACCATTATTTACAATGCTGACAGTATAAATACTGACAAAAATTATAATTCAATTATCAAAAGATTAAAACTTTAAAAAGTGGCCAGGATGTAGATGCGCCGTTAAAAAAAAAAAAAAAAAATTAAAACTTTAAATTTCAGTTCTAATATAAAGATTATGTTGGCACACGTGTAAGCTTAACCTCAGGCCGGGCGCAAATTGAGCCCAGCGCAGACGCAGCAGAGACGAAGCACAGGCCTCGGCGTTTCTGCAACACATTGGTTTCAATGGAGTGCCGCATATTGAAGCCAGCGCAGGCGCAGGCGCGGCAAGGGCCTCTGTCGTCCCTCGGCGTTTTTGTGTTTTCACACAGATTCCTACGTCCTCTGTCGGTACTGGCTCGCTCGCCATTCCATTTAATCATGGAAAGTTTAATATGTGAAGTGAAAATTTTTACTGTGTTGTGCGATACAAGTCTTCTGAATTATATGAGGACGACAAGTAAAGACCAGTCATGGGATTAAATCGCCAAAGAATTAAACACGGACAACGGTAAGTACAGGTTATTTTGTCTGTTTTTAATATATTAATTGAAATGCAAAGTAGATTTACATTTAAAAGCGTTGCAACTCTTTGAAATATTATTGAGATTACAATTGAGTTAAAACAAATAAATCAAGTGAACAAAAATAGTGAGTATTATAAAAATGAATTATGTAAGTACAGGTTATTTTACCTGTTTTCATTATTTTAATAGAAATACAAAGTAGATTTACATTTAAAGATGTAGTAACACTCAAAAATGTTATTAATATAACAATTGAACTGAAACAAATAAATCAAGTGAAGAAAAATAGTATTATTATCAAAATAAATGGTAAATGTCAAGGAGCGTGGTCTCCACGCCGATTCTTTTGAAACTTTCCACTATAACGTATTTTGATGCACTAAACACGAATCCGTTAAAAAAAAAGGTCGCTTTTCACTAGGAAAGAAGTTATGAAACACTAAAGTTCACTGTTATGAAGGTTAGGGAAGACTGCCTTGGACGACTTTTGGGCCATAGAATTCTTTTCATTTCTGCGAGTTGGATTGACTAGGGGTTTTGATGTTTTCTTGAGCGAGCGGAAACGCATAGCACGTATGCCCAAAAGCGACAGTTTACGACCAAGTCAGCTACCACAAGGTGAGTCTAAATTTCAATTACACTTCGTCATTAAGGACTATTGCGCATGCGCGTGTTTACAAATTCGCCGTTAACCCGTCTTTTATAACCTCCATAACAGTGAACTTTAGTGTTTCATAACTTCTTTCCTAGTGAAAAGCGACCTTTTTTTTTAACGGATTCGTGTTTAGTGCATCAAAATACGTTATAGTGCAAAGTTTCAAAAGAATCGGCGTGGAGACCACGCTCCTTGACATTTACCAAATAAATAATATAAGTACAGGTTATTTTGCCTGTTTTCGTTATTTTAATAGAAATACAAATTAGATTTACATTTAAAGATGTAGTAACACTCAAAAATATTATTAATATATCAATTGAATTGAAAAAAATAAATTAAGTGAACAAAAATAGTGAGTATTATAAGAATGAATTATGTAAGTTCATGTTATTTTACCTATTTATTTAATTAAGTAGATTTAAAAATAAAGTAACTTTTAAAAACATTATTGAGATTACAATTGAATTAAAGCAAATTGTATTAAGTGAACAAAAATAAGTGAGAAAATTGTTTGTAGTTAAAGAATGAAGAACCACTCAAAGCTGGTTTTCTTATGGTTACATGTTTACTGTGAATGGCTCAAAAAAATTTGTATAAAATTGCTACTTTCTCTCATACTCTATTGTAATTGTTTCCCACATTTTGACATTAGGTTCAGGCATTTAAATAGGTTGAGAGTGTGTCCATATTGCCCGGCATGCTTCAGACATAATGGTGAGAACAGTCCTTTCTCCCAACCTATAGCTATTATTTTAAACATATCCCCAGAAGCTTTGTTTTCTAATATCTAATAAATGTTGTTATAGGAAAGAAGGCTGAAGACCAATGGACAAAATTGATAAACTACCAAGGGAATTCGATATACAATCTAACAAAAGTTATGCCCTTGCAATCTCAACAGTTAAGAAGAAGAAAACTATTTGTTGCAGTTAAGGAAGCTGAAGACAAAATTTATCCTCAATCTCGGAATGATGGCTGAGAATTAGCTGATAATCCATCATATTTACTAACTCCCACGATTATCAATTAACATGATGAGGAAGAAACAACAAAAACCTTCATTGAGATTGAATTATTTTGTCTATTTACTCATTTTACTTATTGTATTAGTTCATTCTCCGGTTCGTTAATTATTTTTCTTGTCTCATTTTTTCTGTTATTTTAAATAAAATTGTTAAATATGATATGTACATAAAATAAAACTATGATTGCCTAAGACATATTGCTACCTTCACTTCATTTCCAATTGGCCTCTGAGCACTACATTCCTTTCCTTTAATTTCACTTTAATAATCTCATGTATTTTATAAAATTGTTGTCGAGTTGTATATTAGAAATTCAAAGTAAATACTCATTTAAAAATATAGTAAACACATTAATAGGCACACATTTGGTAGGTTTTTAATATGGCCTAAGTTTCATACCACTTCATTTCATTTTTTAGGGTTAATTCAATTGTTTTAATTTCAAATTTCGTTAAGAATAAATTTGAAGTCTAGTCTCCCTTCAAAATGTACGCATTCAATTGTTATGTTAATGGTATTTTCGATTAAAAACACCCAAATTTATTATGATCACCACCTCAAACCATAAATATTTTATTTATTTATTTCCTCTTCTTACACGTAACATTTCGGCCTTTAGGCCATTTTCAAATCACTAGAAGAAAAATAAAGTAAGTGTTAACATCACATTTTTAATTAAGCTTGGACCTCGGAATTTTCTTCTGGAGTAAATAAGGATGGATGGATGGATTGGGTGTTTAAGGGCAGAAAACATCTAGGTCCTCACCGAGTAAATAAGGATATGAGATAATTTTTTTGTTTATTCCTACCCCCAAAGAAAATGTACAAATCAAAATTACTGGCTTGTGCCAGTTCATGCTCTACTCCACGTGCATTTGTTAGTGTTTGAAGGTGGAGTACATTTTTTTTTATGCAAGTCTTCCCTTGGAGGGTCCATCGGTTATAATATAATTAGAATGGAAGCAGATCAAAAAGGAGCTTCGATGAATGAGTATTTAAGAAGAAAAAAGGAGGAGTGTAAACAATTTTTCGTGGATTAAAGTTGAGTAAAGGATTTGTTTTTAGGAAGAAAAAAGCACCTTAAGGCACTGGGGGAAATTTATTATTTAAAAGAATGTAAAAATAATTTTTAAATTCCACCACATTTTCTGTATGGTTCAAAAATTGTTGTCAGCCTAACGTTTTTAAGAAACTAAAAAATACTGATATTTTTAATAAATCTACTGAAGAACAAATTGATTTTGATATTAATCAAGGATACTGGCTTGTTGGGAGTACTAAGAAAGATTTAAATTCTATTATTAATAAACTAAATGTTAATGCTAAGGTAAAATGTTAAGAAGAGTTCAATGTTTTCATAGATTACGTAATAATAAGGAAATAACTTAAATCTAGGTAAATTAAGGAATAAATTACAAACATACCAGAGAATAAAAATAATAAAACTAAAATGTGATAATAGATATAAAATGGCACTAATGATCCGAGCAATTGATGCACCATAAGAATAAAAAGGTATAAAAATGGTAAACATAAAACCTTTGTAGTTGTAAGAATATAAGAGAAAATTTATTATTTAGAAATAATGATGCGGATAGTGAACTAATAAAGAAGTATAATGAGTATTTGTAAGAAAGAACTGGTTGTGAATTTAACTGATATAAAAATCCCTTAGGAAGTAATTAATTAAATGAAAATGTAGATTTGTTTCTGACGAATGCCCAGATAGATATAATAAATGTAATAGTAGATGTAGAGTGTATTTTAAAATCATTAGATACTTGTAAGAACCATTTTAATAGCCTTAGAAATGATATAAGTAGGAAATTTGGAAATTTTGTAGAGAAGAAAGAAAAAAATGATTTTCTCTTTTTCTCAAAAAGTTCCTAGATTTCCCTCTCTTTCATTTTTTTAAAAATACAGACGACAAAAAAAGCGTACTGTTTTTGTATCGTCAGATTTGGACTCAAGGCTCAGCAGCGCAGCGCATGGCTTCTATCGGAACTAAGCAAGTTACTGAGCTGGGTTCAATTTGCGGTCCCGTTTCTGAACTGGGCCCTACGGACCTCCTCGGTCTGTTTTTTCGCTATTTCTGAAGCCCCTGTGCTGCGTCTGCGCTGGGCTCAATTTGCGCCCGGCCTCAGTGTGGATATAACTTATCCACTTATAAATCATGGTAAAATTATCTTCCCCTTTTTTCCTTTTTAATTAATCATTTTTTAATGTCACCACTATAAGTCTTAAACCCTTTCAGAAGATTCTTACCTGACTTTAATGTTCACTCTCAAAATTCAATATTTATGGACCTTAAGATGAAATTCAAAAATTACAGAAGACCTAACTCATTTTAATGTAAGGAACCTAATATATTGTATTAATATATACCTCATTTGTTGTATTTCTAGTGTTCTTAGTGAAGTTGGAGAAGTTTCCTCCATATTCTTCATATTACTTTTATTATATTTAGATGCCTGATGATGAACTTGAACAGGTTCGAAACGTCCCAAATATAAGTTAATGTGTTAAACAATTTTTGGGAGCAGGTCCTGCCATTTTCTTTATATAGATAATACCTCGAACCACTAGACTCTTCACACCACAAAAACAAAGTGTAGGAGAGTATTTCCTTCTGAATAAGATAAGCTCCAACTATTCTTGAATGTCTCTTCTTCAGTGATGTCTAACTACCCTGAAAATAAATGATACCTCGAAGTGCTAAATTTTTAATACTATTTAGAAGGTGTAGGTGTGTACTATTCCAGGTATGAGATAAGCTCCAACTATTCTTGAATCTCTCTTCTTCAGTGATGTCTAACTGCCCTGAAAATAAATGATACCTCGAAGTGCTAAATTTTTAATACTATTTTGAAGGTGTGGGTGTGTACTATTCCAAGTATGATATAAGCTCCAACTATCCCTGAAATTTCTTCTGTTGAAGTATTCTATATGCCCTGAAAATGCTTAATACTTTTAAAGACTAGACTTGCCAAACCACACAGCAGATGTAGGAGTGCACTATTCCATGTATGGGGTGAGCTCCAACTATTTCTGAAAATTGCTCCTTTGTTGTATTTTAAATGCCCTGGAAGTAAATAATACCCAGAAACACTAGACTCCACCCTGCGAGTGTATTACTCCCTGAAGGAGATAAGCTTCATCTATTCATGAAAATCGCTCCTACATTATAGTTTATACGTCCTGATAATAAATAATACCTCAAAACGCTAGACTCTTTATACCAAGCTGCACCTGCTTGAGTGTACTACTCCCTGAAGGAGATAAGCTCATTCTATTCATGAAAATCCCTCATATGTTGTAGTTTATACGTCCTGAAAATAAATAATACCTCGAAACGCTAGACTCTTTATACCACCCTGCACCTGCTTGAGTTTATTACTCCCTGAAGGAGATAAGCTCCATCTATTCATCAAAATCCCTCCTTTGTTGTAGTCTGTGTCCTGAAAATAAAGAATATCAGGAAAAGCTAGACTCTTTATACCACGCTGCACCTGCTTGAGTGTACTACTCCCTGAAGGAAATAAGCTCAGTCTATTCATGAAAATCCCTCCTATGTTGTAGTTTATACGTCCTGAAAATAAATAATACCTCGAAACGCTACACTCTTTATACCACCCTGCACCTGCTCGAGTGTACTACTTCCAGAAGGAGATAAGCTCCATCTATTCCTGAAAATCCCTCCTACGTGTTAGTTTATACGTCCTGAAAATAAAGAATATCAGGAAAAGCTAGACTCTTTATACCACGCTGCACCTGCTTGAGTGTACTACTCCCTGAAGGAGATAAGCTCCATCTATTCATCAAAATCCCTCCTTTGTTGTAGTTTATACGTCCTGAAAATAAAGAATATCAGGAAAAGCTAGACTCTTTATACCACGCTGCACCTGCTTGAGTGTACTACTCCCTGAAGGAGATAAGCTCCATCTATTCATCAAAATCCCTCCTTTGTTGTAGTTTATACGTCCTGAAAATAAAGAATATCAGGAAAAGCTAGACTCTTTATACCACGCTGCACCTGCTTGAGTGTACTACTCCCTGAAGGAGATAAGCTCCATCTATTCATCAAAATCCCTCCTTTGTTGTAGTTTATACGTCCTGAAAATAAAGAATATCAGGAAAAGCTAGACTCTTTATACCACGCTGCACCTGCTTGAGTGTACTACTCCCTGAAGGAGATAAGCTCCATCTATTCATCAAAATCCCTCCTTTGTTGTAGTTTATACGTCCTGAAAATAAAGAATATCAGGAAAAGCTAGACTCTTTATACCACCCTGCACCTGCTTGAGTGTATTACTCCCTGAAGGAGATAAGCTCCATCTATTCATCAAAATCCCTCCTTTGTTGTAGTTTATACCTCCTGAAAATAAATAATACCTCGAAACGCTAGACTCTTTATACCACGCTGCACCTGCTTGAGTTTATTACTCCCTGAAGGAGATAAGCTCCATCTATTCATCAAAATCCCTCCTTTGTTGTAGTCTGTGTCCTGAAAATAAAGAATATCAGGAAAAGCTAGACTCTTTATACCAAGCTGCACCTGCTTGAGTGTACTACTCCCTGAAGGAGATAAGCTCCATCTATTCCAGAAAATCCCACCTACGTTGTAGTTTATACGTCCTGAAAATAAAGAATATCAGGAAAAGCTAGACTCTTTATACCACGCTGCACCTGCTTGAGTGTATTACTCCCTGAAGGAGATAAGCTCCATCTATTCCTGAAAATCCCACCTACGTTGTAGTTTATACGTCCTGAAAATAAATAATACCTCGAAACCCTAGACTCTTTATACCATGCTGCACCTGCTTGAGTGTATTACTCCCTGAAGGAGATAAGCTCCATCTATTCATCAAAATCCCTCCTTTGTTGTAGTTTATACCTCCTGAAAATAAATAATACCTCGAAACGCTAGACTCTTTATACCACGCTGCACCTGCTTGAGTTTATTACTCCCTGAAGGAGATAAGCTCCATCTATTCATCAAAATCCCTCCTTTGTTGTAGTCTGTGTCCTGAAAATAAAGAATATCAGGAAAAGCTAGACTCTTTATACCACGCTGCACCTGCTTGAGTGTACTACTCCCTGAAGGAGATAAGCTCCATCTATTCCAGAAAATCCCACCTACGTTGTAGTTTATACGTCCTGAAAATAAAGAATATCAGGAAAAGCTAGACTCTTTATACCACGCTGCACCTGCTTGAGTGTATTACTCCCTGAAGGAGATAAGCTCCATCTATTCCTGAAAATCCCACCTACGTTGTAGTTTATACGTCCTGATAATAAATAATACCTCGAAACGCTAGACTCTTTATACCACGCTGCACCTGCTTGAGTGTACTACTCCCTGAAGGAGATAAGCTCATTCTATTCATGAAAATCCCTCCTATGTTGTAGTTTATACGTCCTGAAAATAAATAATACCTCGAAACGCTAGACTCTTTATACTACCCTGCACCTGCTTGAGTGTACTACTTCCAGAAGGAGATAAGCTCCATTTATTCATGAAAATCCCTCCTACGTGTTAGTTTATACGTCCTGAAAATAAAGAATATCAGGAAAAGCTAGACTCTTTATACCACCCTGCACCTGCTTGAGTGTACTACTTCCAGAAGGAGATAAGCTCCATTTATTCATGAAAATCCCTCCTTTGTTGTAGTCTATGTCCTGAAAATAAAAAATACCTCGAAACGCTAGTCTCTTTATACCACGTTGCACCTGCTTGAGTGTACTACTCCCTGAAGGAAATAAGCTCAGTCTATTCATGAAAATCCCTCCTATGTTGTAGTTTATACGTCCTGAAAATAAATAATACCTCGAAACGCTACACTCTTTATACCACCCTGCACCTGCTCGAGTGTACTACTTCCAGAAGGAGATAAGCTCCATCTATTCCTGAAAATCCCTCCTACGTGTTAGTTTATACGTCCTGAAAATAAAGAATATCAGGAAAAGCTAGACTCTTTATACCACCCTGCACCTGCTTGAGTGTACTACTTCCAGAAGGAGATAAGCTCCATCTATTCCTGAAAATCCCTCCTACGTTGTAGTTTATACCTCCTGAAAATAAATAATACCTCGAAACGCTAGACTCTTTATACCACACTGCACCTGCTTGAGTTTATTACTCCCTGAAGGAGATAAGCTCCATCTATTCATCAAAATCCCTCCTTTGTTGTAGTCTGTGTCCTGAAAATAAAGAATATCAGGAAAAGCTAGACTCTTTATACCACGCTGCACCTGCTTGAGTGTACTACTCCCTGAAGGAGATAAGCTCCATCTATTCCTGAAAATCCCACCTACGTTGTAGTTTATGGGTCCTGAAAATAAAGAATATCAGGAAAAGCTAGACACTACATACCACGCTGCACCTGCTTGAGCGTACTACTCCCTGAAGGAGATAAGCTCCATCTATTCCTGAAAATCCCTCCTACGTTGTAGTTTATACGTCCTGAAAATAAAGAATATCAGGAAAAGCTAGACACTACATACCACACAGTAGGTGTGGAGTACTTCTCCCTGTAGGAGATAAATTCTACCTATCCCTGAAGTTCCTCAAAATAGCTAGTTGATTGTATTCTCAATATTCTGAAAATTAAAAATACCTCAAATTCAAGACTCTACATATCATGCAGCTGCTGTGAAAGTGTATTATTCTCTGTTGGAGATAAGCTCTACCTACACCTGAAAATTGCTCCCTTGTTGTAGTCTATAAGCCCTGGATGGTAATAATCTCTCGTAACGCTAGTCTCTTCATATCGCACTGCAGATGTCGGAACGTACTATTCACTTGTGTAGATATGTTCCAACTATTCCTAAAAACCTCTCCTTTTTTGTAATCTAAATGCCCTGGAAATAAGTAATACCTTGAAACCCTAAACTCTGAATACCACAAATCAGATAAAGGAGTGTTCTACTACTCGTAGTAGATAGGCTACAACTATTCCTAAAAACCCCTCCTTTTTTGTAATTTAAATGCCCTGGAAATAAGTAATACCTTGAAACCCTAAACTCTGAATACCACAAATCAGATAAAGGAGTGTTCTACTACTCGTAGTAGATAGGCTACAACTATTCCTAAAAACCCCTCCTTTTTTGTAATCTAAATGCCCTGGAAATAAGTAATACCTTGGAACCCTAAACTCTGAATACCACAAATCAGATAAAGGAGTGTTCTACTACTCGTAGTAGATAGGCTACAACTATTCCTAAAAACCCTTCCTTTTTTGTAATCTAAATTCCCTGGAAATAAGTAATACCTTGAAACCCTAAACTCTGAATACCACAAATCAGATAAAGGAGTGTTCTACTACTCGTAGTAGATAGGCTACAACTATTCCTAAAAACCCCTCCTTTTTTGTAATCTAAATGCCCTGGAAATAAGTAATACCTTGGAACCCTAAACTCTGAATACCACAAATCAGATAAAGGAGTGTTCTACTACTCGTAGTAGATAGGCTACAACTATTCCTAAAAACCCCTCCTTTTTTGTAATCTAAATGCCCTGGAAATAAGTAATACCTTGGAACCCTAAACTCTGAATACCACAAATCAGATAAAGGAGTGTTCTACTACTCGTAGTAGATAGGCTACAACTATTCCTAAAAACCCCTCCTTTTTTGTAATCTAAATGCCCTGGAAATAAGTAATACCTTGGAACCCTAAACTCTGAATACCACAAATCAGATAGAGGAGTGTTCTACTACTCGTAGTAGATAGGCTACAACTATTCCTAAAAACCCCTCCTTTTTTGTAATCTAAATGCCCTGGAAATAAGTAATACCTTGGAACCCTAAACTCTGAATACCACAAATCAGATAAAGGAGTGTTCTACTACTCGTAGTAGATAGGCTACAACTATTCCTAAAAACCCCTCCTTTTTTGTAATCTAAATGCCCTGGAAATAAGTAATACCTTGGAACCCTAAACTCTGAATACCACAAATCAGATAAAGGAGTGTTCTACTACTCGTAGTAGATAGGCTACAACTATTCCTAAAAACCCCTCCTTTTTTGTAATCTAAATGCCCTGGAAATAAGTAATACCTTGGAACCCTAAACTCTGAATACCACAAATCAGATAAAGGAGTGTTCTACTACTCGTAGTAGATAGGCTACAACTATTCCTAAAAACCCCTCCTTTTTTGTAATCTAAATGCCCTGGAAATAAGTAATACCTTGAAACCCTAAACTCTGAATACCACAAATCAGATAGAGGAGTGTTCTACTACTCGTAGTAGATAGGCTACAACTATTCCTAAAAACCCCTCCTTTTTTGTAATCTAAATGCCCTGGAAATAAGTAATACCTTGAAACCCTAAACTCTGAATACCACAAATCAGATAAAGGAGTGTTCTACTACTCGTAGTAGATAGGCTACAACTATTCCTAAAAACCCCTCCTTTTTTGTAATCTAAATGCCCTGGAAATAAGTAATACCTTGGAACCCTAAACTCTGAATACCACAAATCAGATAAAGGAGTGTTCTACTACTCGTAGTAGATAGGCTACAACTATTCCTAAAAACCCTTCCTTTTTTGTAATCTAAATGCCCTGGAAATAAGTAATACCTTGAAACCCTAAACTCTGAATACCACAAATCAGATAAAGGAGTGTTCTACTACTCGTAGTAGATAGGCTACAACTATTCCTAAAAACCCCTCCTTTTTTGTAATCTAAATGCCCTGGAAATAAGTCAAGACGATTGTCGGCTTTTATTCTCATTTTGCTCAAAACTGAAGATGAAAATAATTATAAAATGCCCAAAGTCCTATAGCGAAGTAATAGAATTTTCGTTCTGGCTCTGAGAAGCGAGGGCCCGTGATCGGGTCCCGGGCCCGGCTCTGAGATGTGGCGGCCCTGGTGTGTGTATGTGTGTACATTTACATGTATCAGAATACAATTCACCAGAATGAAAACAGTTATTTAACTAATTAAAGACAGAATTATTTGTATTACTTACACATATTATCAATTCATTATTAAACTAGTTAAACATAAAAATGTATTATAGATTTTTTTATATTTTTAGCAGATTCAAGTCTAAAACTTATAAAACGGCTAAGTTTTAAAACCAAAGAAAATATAAGTTGTCAACACTTACGGTTCAAGGAGGCTTTCGGTCGACTACTTCAGCTAGAGCGAGTAAGGACAGCAAGACTACACACATCACTGCCATTGGCGTAACTGGTTGCTGGAGACGAGTGCAGCCCTTTATATACGCGAAGATGGTGGTGGGAATGCTTCAAGGGGATGTTCTAGGACCCTTCTTATTGTATTATTTAGGGAGGGAGAACTGGTTAGGTGAATAGGGGAGAACCGTGGGAATTCTAAAGTTTATATTTTCCTTTTAAGTAACAAACCATACAATGTAATGAACTTGGTCAGGATAATTTTGAGCAATTACCAAAACTTGAAATTAAATAATGATAAAAGTTAAATTTAAAATATTTTTATGAAAAGGTGAAGGGTATTAGGTAATAATACAATCCAAGGTGAGGAATAACCCTTCCAGGTTCAAATATACTTTTATTATATTGATATTATATAATAAAAGTGTATGTGAACTTTAAAGGGTTATTCCTCATCTAGGATTGTATTATTAAATTTAAATTAAATGGTATTTACTAAACATATTCAAAAAGAGTACATTAATCGTTATGGAATGACAATTGGCAGTAAAAATTACATTTTTACTATCTTCACTATCCTGGAGGCATGGCCTTCAAAATTTGTTTGAAAAGGAAACAGTCAACAAATCGTAAATTCATATGGCAAATGGTCTTAGAAAAAAATTGAGGATTCTTGGAAAGTTCCGTTCGGGTTCTTTTCCTCAAATTGTCTGAATCTTACGGAATTTAGATTTGTCTGTTAATGTGTAATTTAATTTTACTTAAATATCACTAACATAGTTATATACAATGATATCGCTTTATGGATACTTTGTCTTATATAAAATTGCAAAACATTTAAAATAGAAATCTAAGACTTAAAATTACTATTTAATTATTTCAAGATCCACAGCTTTAAGGGTAAAGAAAAATCCAATGTGAGTTATATATTTTAAGAGTCAATCTGTTTATAGAAAAAATTCTTATTATAGCCCCTAAACTATAATTGTCCATAAAATGTACATTACATCCGCAAGAAATCGATCAAGTAAATGCAAGCAGTTCTTAGTCAGGAACTAGTGCATTACGGAAATGTACATTACATCCGCAAGAAATCGATCAAGTAAATGCAAGCAGTTCTTAGTCAGGAACTAGTGCATTACGGAAATGTACATTACATCCGCAAGAAATCGATCAAGTAAATGCAAGCAGTTCTTAGTCAGGAACTAGTACATTACGGAAATGTACATTACATCCGCAAGAAATCGATCAAGTAAATGCAAGCAGTTCTTAGTCAGGAACTAGTGCATTACGGAAATGTACATTACATCTGCAAGAAATCGATCAAGTAAATGCAAGCAGTTCTTAGTCAGGAACTAGTACATTACGGAAATGTACATTACATCCGCAAGAAATCGATCAAGTAAATGCAAGCAGTTCTTAGTCAGGAACTAGTACATTACGGAAATGTACATTACATCCGCAAGAAATCGATCAAGTAAATGCAAGCAGTTCTTAGTCAGGAACTAGTGCATTACGGAAATGTACATTACATCCGCAAGAAATCGATCAAGTAAATGCAAGCAGTTCTTAGTCAGGAACTAGTGCATTACGGAAATGTACATTACATCCGCAAGAAATCGATCAAGTAAATGCAAGCAGTTCTTAGTCAGGAACTAGTACATTACGGAAATGTACATTACATCCGCAAGAAATCGATCAAGTAAATGCAAGCAGTTCTTAGTCAGGAACTAGTACATTACGGAGATGTACATTACATCCGCAAGAAATCGATCAAGTAAATGCAAGCAGTTCTTAGTCAGGAACTAGTGCATTACGGAAATGTACATTACATCCGCAAGAAATCGATCAAGTAAATGCAAGCAGTTCTTAGTCAGGAACTAGTGCATTACGGAAATGTACATTACATCCGCAAGAAATCGATCAAGTAAATGCAAGCAGTTCTTAGTCAGGAACTAGTACATTACGGAAATGTACATTACATCCGCAAGAAATCGATCAAGTAAATGCAAGCAGTTCTTAGTCAGGAACTAGTACATTACGGAAATGTACATTACATCCGCAAGAAATCGATCAAGTAAATGCAAGCAGTTCTTAGTCAGGAACTAGTGCATTACGGAAATGTACATTACATCCGCAAGAAATCGATCAAGTAAATGCAAGCAGTTCTTAGTCAGGAACTAGTGCATTACGGAAATGTACATTACATCCGCAAGAAATCGATCAAGTAAATGCAAGCAGTTCTTAGTCAGGAACTAGTGCATTACGGAAATGTACATTACATCCGCAAGAAATCGATCAAGTAAATGCAAGCAGTTCTTAGTCAGGAACTAGTGCATTACGGAAATGTACATTACATCCGCAAGAAATCGATCAAGTAAATGCAAGCAGTTCTTAGTCAGGAACTAGTACATTACGGAAATGTACATTACATCCGCAAGAAATCGATCAAGTAAATGCAAGCAGTTCTTAGTCAGGAACTAGTACATTACGGAGATGTACATTACATCCGCAAGAAATCGATCAAGTAAATGCAAGCAGTTCTTAGTCAGGAACTAGTGCATTACGGAAATGTACATTACATCCGCAAGAAATCGATCAAGTAAATGCAAGCAGTTCTTAGTCAGGAACTAGTGCATTACGGAAATGTACATTACATCCGCAAGAAATCGATCAAGTAAATGCAAGCAGTTCTTAGTCAGGAACTAGTGCATTACGGAAATGTACATTACATCCGCAAGAAATCGATCAAGTAAATGCAAGCAGTTCTTAGTCAGGAACTAGTACATTACGGAAATGTACATTACATCCGCAAGAAATCGATCAAGTATATGCAAGCAGTTCTTAGTCAGGAACTAGTACATTACGGAAATGTACATTACATCCGCAAGAAATCGATCAAGTAAATGCAAGCAGTTCTTAGTCAGGAACTAGTACATTACGGAAATGTTTGTTCTTGTGGAGAATTACACGAGACCACAAACAAAAATAAAATCAAAAAAGATATTATTAAATAATGGAGTCGAGACCACATTATTATTTGTTCCTTCTGAAAACGTTATGCAATAAAAAAAAAAAAAAAAGTGGGAGTTACCTGTACATTTCCATTTTAACGGGGGGTAACTTTTTTTGTTTTAAGTTTATGTAAAAGACTTATTTACATGACAAAACTCAGACCTATATATACTTATGGCATAGAGCTCTGGGGATCCACAAAGCCCTCAAACTCCTACAAAATTCAATCATTGCAATCTAAAATCCTCCGTACAATAGTCGACGCTCCATTCTTTGTATCCAATTTGACTCTTCACAACGACCTCCATATTCCATTTATCCAACCCTTATCAAAACAAGTATATAAAAAATTTCATTCTAAATTACACGGTCATCCAAATTCTTTAATTAACTCCCTATCATCATATCTAATCCCAAACAACCCCATTCGCCGTCTGAAGCGTAACTGGCCTAGAGACCAGCTCCAAGAGTAGTTAGTACAATATTACTCTCTGCCTTGTGGGTACTGCAACTGTGCAGCTTCCCTCCTCACGAGCTTCAAGACACATTCACATGTATCTTTTTACTGGAAATGTATTTTTACATTGTTGTAAATTCTGAATAAATAAATAAATAAATAAATAAATAAATAAAAAGTTTATGTATTTATATTAATTTACTGATCACAAATTTGCAGTTAAAAGTAAGGATAACCGAGATACACTCGGATCCTCATGTTTTTTCTTTAAGTTCCTTGGTTGAGTAAGTACATAATAATTATTGGAGGCCCATTGGGCGTGAGTGCTCAACCTTGTGCACTCCGTTCCTTAGGTCGTGGGTTCGATTCAACTAGATATGGTGGCTTTTCATTCGAAAATAAGGAAAGGCATCAGCCCTATCCTGGCTAGAAAAGAGTGGCATTTTGTAGATTAGCGGTCTCAAAAATGTTGGTCATGTGTAAGTGGAAGTTAAAATTTAAATAATAATAAAAATATTTAATTCTATTCTGGAGTAACTAATAATGGAGACGGCCAAGATATAAAAAAGTCCGTCACGCAGGAGCTGCATAACTAAGCACTTTCCTCAGAATTTGGGTAGTGTAGACTGCTTTCCAGAACAATTTGCTTAAAATATCCTACATAAATAAAATAAAAACGTGAATAGTTCTCATTTTGTAATGAGTAACTGATCAATTATTAATTTGCATCCAGAGTTATGTTTACACATGGTACCTACTACACTACGTAATAAATACAAAAATCCTCATATTATCGTATTTTGATCTAACGCAGGAACAGGATACAGTCACTCTAGTGGTAGAAAGCGCTCCTTGCGGCGGCTTTGTGAACCTACGTCTGCCGGCTTTTCTATTCAAATATATTACAAATTAAATCCCCGCTTTCCGATTGACCGATTCAGCTCATTTTTACAACACTTCTTTCTCATGAGTTACCCACGACGTATACAGCGTTTCGTTACAATACAGCAGAAATTACGACCGGTATGAGTATATTAGGAATTTGGGTCCGGAGTAAACCCCCCCTTCTAATGAACCGATTTAGTTTATTTTTACAACACATATTTACCTGTGGATTAGCACTACGAATACCGAGTTTCGTCGAAATATACCAAAAATCACGGCTGGTAGTGGCGAATTGGTATTGTGGGTCCGGAGTAAACCCCCCCTTCTAATGAACCGATTTAGTTCATTTTTATATCTCACTTTTCTCTCTATATTAACACTACGAATACCAAGTTTCGATGAAATATAACAAATATTACGGCTGACATAGTCAAATAAGTGTTTTGGGTTCGGGGTAAACCCTCCCTTTCGGTGGACCGACTTTGGTGGTTAACGAACTCGTTCAATCGTTTGCTAATTGAATGCTATATACCAAGTTTCGTGACGAAAAAACAAAAACTCTGGCCGCTATCGTGTTAACAGACACACATATATATATATATATATATATATATATATATATATATATATATATATATATATATATATATATATATAGATAGATATATATAAATTTTAACGGGGGTCATTTTCGGTGTCTACTAGGTAGGATCGATAAAGATTTGAAGAAATTTTTCAAAAATTCCGTCATGAGTCCAACCTCAATAGCTACTTTCCTTCGGAGGAAAGTGCTAAAACCCAAAAATTTCACGAGGCTATCTAACGAAAATGAGAATGATGAAGGGAGTATGTTATTTCCATGTACAATGGTTATTGTCACTTTTACATGCATTTGGGAACCCAAAATTCCATTGTTAACTTTGCAGGAAGCTGATTATCTTAACATTAGCAGGCCATTAAGTTCGTTTTAGTAAAATGAGATTATTAATCTAATTTTGGCGCTAATAGCCACGATTTGTTGATGCGCCGTAAAAAAAAAAAAAAAAAAAAAAAAAAAAAAAAAAAAAAAAAAAAAAAAAAAAAAAAAAAAAAAAAAAATTAATCTAATTTTGAACAAAAATAGCAAAACATTTTCTGTTTTCAGGAAGCAAAATATTAGGGTATTCTGGTATAATATATCAAATCAGACCTGAGTGAATGGGGATTTTTTTATATTTATCTGAATTACTTGCATCAATTAATTTAATTAAAATAATATTGTTTTTTTATTACCGTTTTGTGTTTACGGTTTTATTATGCATTTGTCTTGATTTCTTACGATATATGTTATGTATAATTTAAACTATTAGGGCAGTAACAAAAAAAAAAAAAAAATCTTTTCACACAGTCTAGCGTTCTATCTATGTATCACAGTAAGGAATAATGTCTCTTTGTTGCCGATATTTCTTCGAAGGGAAGTGAGATCTTTAAATCAGCTTACAAAAGACATGGCCTTTAAAAAGCGTCACAACCCCAAGGTCTGGGACAAAGGGCGCATCCTCCCTTCTTCTCATGCACAACAGCTGGTGGGAACGAGAATTCCAACCGACGAAGTTTTGGTATTTAAATATTGCGTCATAGGTTCAACTTCATAAGCGGGTTTACACCTTATAGGGAGGGAAATTATATTATAATGAACCGTATCCTCTTCTGGGACTAGATATATCTTGAAATTAGAAATTAAACTAAATTTTAGCACATTACTATGGAATGTATCATGGACGTATATAAGAGGGGATGCAGCCCCCCTCCGAAATGTTTATTTAATGGGTAAAAATCAAGGACCGAAATAAAAATTAAATGTTTCCTAAAAATTATAACAAAAAAATTATTTAATAATTTATATTTTTAAAATTAATAAATAACTGTTATGAAATAATTTTTACCTTTAAGTTTTTAAAATAAAAATTATTAGAAAATTGTTTTAAAAAAATTATAAAATATATCAATTACGATGGAATTTTTATTTTTACTTCCCAATAATAACAATTAAAGGTAAAGTGAAACTCATTTATTAAATATCTTTTACCTTCAGAATAAATAAATAAATACTTGATTTGGAACCTTTTGATTATTAGAAGTTATTTCTTTATGTGAGTGAATCAAAGTTCCTCTAAATCCAATTGATTTCTATGAGTATATATTGTATATTATAGAATTGATTTCTATGAGTATATATTGTATATTATAGAATTGATTTCTATGAGTATATATTGTATATCATAGAATTGGTTTCTATGAGTATATATTGTATATTATAGAATTGGTTTCTATGAGTATATATTGTATATTATAGAATTGGTTTCTATGAGTATATATTGTATATTATAGAATTGATTTCTATGAGTATATATTGTATATCATAGAATTGGTTTCTATGAGTATATATTGTATATTATAGAATTGATTTCTATGAGTATATATTGTATATCATAGAATTGATTTCTATGAGTATATATTGTATATTATAGAATTGATTTCTATGAGTATATATTGTATATTATAGAATTGGTTTGTATGAGTATATATTGTATATTATAGAATTGATTTCTATGAGTATATATCGTATATCATAGAATTGGTTTCTATGAGTATATATTGTATATTATAGAATTGATTTCTATGAGTATATATTGTATATTATAGAATTGATTTCTATGAGTATATATTGTATATCATAGAATTGGTTTCTATGAGTATATATTGTATATTATAGAATTGGTTTTTGTGCATTACTTTCTATTCATTATGGCACTAATATTGTTTTTTTTTTTTTATTTAAAATAATGTTTAAAGTTAAAGTAATAAAAAATTCTTATTAAAAATTTGTATAAAAATTTTTTTTGAAATAACATTATTCAAATAATTTTTATTTTTAAGTTTTTTTTTTATTTTTTTAAATAATACAGAATATCAATTACGATGGAATTTTTATTTTTACTTCCCAATAATAAAAATTAAAGGTTAAGTGAAACTCATTTGAAATAAAAATTAATAGTTATTTTCGGTCCCTGGTAAAAATGTGTCATAAAAACCTTAAAAATAAATTAAATAGGACCACTTAGTTCAGAAAAAATAATGTGTTGAGTGTAATAGCGTTTTAGTTGGCCAACAATTCCAAGATCTAGATTGTTAGTATTTCATACCCCCCAAATTCTCTCAGCCCCCCTCCTCGAATTCCCCCCCCCCTGATATGATTAGGTCAAAATAGTCTAGGACCTCCGAACTGTGAGTCATAGGCTATCTTGACCTAGCTTAAAACACTCCCTGGATCAATACCTACCTGTGTGCAAAGTTTGATCAAAATCTGTCTAACTGTTTGGGTTTTTATAAGGAACAAACATACTGACAGAAAGCTGGTAGACGTTTTTGACTAGCGTACGAGACTCGCCGGATCAAGACCTACCTGTGTGTCAAATTTGGTCAAAATCGGTCAAACGGTATGGATTTGTGTAAGGAACAAATAGACAAAGTGACAAACAGACAGACACGTGATTTATATATATATAAATAAAGAAAAACTCTCTATATTTCGTGGCACATGTAATTGCGAGTGTGTTTATTTGCATTAACTAATATGTGATATGTATTCTCGTCACACAATGGGACAAATTCATTTACTATCGTGGGCGTATATAAGGGGGGGGGCTGCAGCCCCCCCCCGAAATTTTGATTTGATCGGTAAAAATTTCATAAAACCCTTAAAAATAAATTAAATAAGATCATTTAGTTCATAAAACATATTCTCTTTTGGGTTTAATAGCGTTTAAGTTGGCTAAAACTCTTCCAAGATCTAAATTGTTAGTATTCCACACACCGGAAATGGTCTCAGCCCGCCCCCCCGAAGTTTTCCCAGCCCCCTCCGAAATTATTTTCTATATACGCCCATGTTTACTATTTCGTAATTTTTTGTTTACTAATAAATGGTTTTGATAAAAACAAAATTACATGACATACCAGGACCTTCAACAGTCGGACGCTTTTGTAACATAACAGAACTTTATTTTTTAGGATTTAAGAAGAAAGAAATAGTTTTATCACCAAACGGTAAAAAATTAAAACTAAAGTCAAAATTTTACAAAAAAAAAAAAAAAAAAAAATAATAATAATAATAGTAATTAAACGTTTTTATAAAATAATTTAATGAGAACCTTGGGATTGTATTGTGGTCCGTTGTGTTCCACTTCTCACCAGCTGCCTCCTAACAGCTGTTGCACCCTCCCTAGCTAGACTTTGGGCTTCTATTCATCGGCTTTAAAGGACTAGCCTTTTGTTCGCCGATTTAAAGGTACCACTTCTCCTCGTAGGACTAACGGAAATTGAGATTTAGGAACTGAAATGTCTAATGAGAATAGTAGCTTGCGACAATTTTTTTTGCAACTAATTAGTTCCTAAATAACAAACGATTGGACGAGTTCGTTCACCAGCAAAATCGGCTAATCCGAAGAGAGGGTTTAGTCCGGAGCTAAACAATTGATATGCCTCTTACGGTCAATGTGTTTGTTATGTTGCTACGAAACTTGTCATGCAAAGCACTCATCTAAACAGAAATAGAGAAGGTTTTGATTATCGGGGTTAGGTATTTTGTTTGAATAAAAACTAAACTTTAACTATAAAATGTATTTTTTGTTCAATGAAAAGACCGAACCCCGATGATCAAAACCTTCTATATCTCAACGGTCGACTGTATCTTCTCAATTAAACAGAAAGATGTATTGTAAAAAAAACTAAATCGCCCTATTAGGAATGGCGAATTATCCTGGAATCATATAATGTATTTAGGCCCAAGAATCTTTATTTTTACTTCCTTACAACAAAATTCGGTAAATATGCGCTACTAATGAAGAACAAGTGTAGTAGAAAATAGTAAAAATCGGTCTGTTGGAAGTTTGAGATTAATCCAGGAGAAAATTATTCATTTATCGTTTGTGGTTCGGTGGTAGATGCATGCACCTGGAAGAACATGGAATGATATAGGAAGCCTCCCACGGGAACAGTGTCCTCCCGTAAAACCCATCCCCAAAAAAACATAAATGTGAAATAGAGGCCAAGTTCCTGCCACCACAAAGAAACACTCCCTTCCTCAAAAATATCCCCTCCTAAAACCCCCCAAAAACGCCTTACCATTCTACACTCCAAAAAAGTAGTATGGGTTGGTGTATTAATTCAACCAAAAATATTTGCCAATACAAGAGATGATACAAGAAAGAAATGGCCAAGTTCATTACTTGGAAGACCTCATAGTTACTTACTAAGAACAGTAAAGACACTTCAACTGACCTTTAAAAACAACAATAAAAATACTTATATCCAGTTACTAAAATATCACTTTCCTCAACCAGGTATATTCTTAAACTTGGCAATGTTTAGTTTTTATCTAAAGATAATTTCGGCACAAAAAAAACATTGCCAAGTTTAAGAATATACCTGGTTGAGGAAAGTGATATTTTAGTAACTGGATATAAGTATTTTTATTGTTGTTTTTAAAGGTCAGTTGAAGTGTCTTTACTGTTCTTAGTAAGTAACTATGAGGTCTTCCAAGTAATGAACTTGGCCATTTCTTTCTTGTATCATCTCTTGTATTGGCAAATATTTTTGGTTGAATTAATACACCAACCCATACTACTTTTTTGGAGTGTAGAATGGTAAGGCGTTTTTGGGGGGTTTTAGGAGGGGATATTTTTGAGGAAGGGAGTGTTTCTTTGTGGTGGCAGGAACTTGGCCTCTATTTCACATTTATGTTTTTTTGGGGATCTCATTGCTTTTTTCTAAGTATTAAATAGAATTTAGTTGCCGCATACCTACTGGCTTTTGTACTTCATATAAAACCAGGGTCTTTGGATTCTGCATAAGGTTCTCCATACTGCTTAATATTTGATACCAATAATCAACCTACATACATCTAATCACTAGACTAGAAAAGTTAGAAGCTCTTCCAAATGACATTACTTTAGAGGACAAATTGATTGCTCTCTTTACTAAACTATTACACTGTAAAACACAGGAACCTTATCCCGAGGATAAAGATCACAATAGGGAAAGTGTAGAAGGCCTTCAAGAAAAATATAAGAACAAAAATGACTCGACTTTGAAAAACTTAGTATCTGTTTTGAAGTATATTATGCAGTGAACCCCTACGACTTTATTTACTACATTTAAGAAAGAAGTCAGAACTGTTTTTAAGATGCGTCGAAATGTTTTTTAAAACATCAAATATAGGTTCTCCTTACCAAGACGATTCATTTGATACCCCACATGATGGGTTTCAGAAGGAATGATGGCATTTCGATGGAGCAAGAAGTAGAAAACGTCATAGGTAATATGACACTCCCGTATCAAGACCTACCTGCGTGCCAAGTTTGGTTAAAATAGGCCAAACGGTGTGAATTGGTATAAGGAACAAACATACAGACAGACAGCTGAAAGACCTTTTTTACCTAGCCTAGTGCATTCCCCGGACCAAGGCCTACCTGTGTGCCAAGTTTGGTCAAAATCGGTCAAATGGTGTGAATTTGTGTACGGAACAAACATGCAGACAGACAGCTGATAGACGATTTTGACTAGCCTATGGCACTACCCGGATAAAGACCGACATGTGTGTCAAATTTTGTCAAAACCGGTCAAACGGTGTGTATTTGTATAAGGAACAAACAGACAAACAGACAGCTGATAGACAATTTTTCCTAGCCTATGATTCTCCCCGTATCAAGACCCATCTGTGTCCCAAGTTTGGTCAAAATCGGTCAAACGGTACGGATTTGTAAGAGGAACAAACATACAGACAGAAAGCTGGTATAAGATTTTTACCGAGCCTGTATGCGTCTCTATTTGTTTCTTAAAACATCAAATATAGGTTCTTCATACCGAGACAATTCATTTGATACTCCACATCATGGGTTTCGGACGGAATGACGGGTTTCCGATGGAAGTACAAAACTGGCACGCCCCCGCCCCGGAAGCGGAGTCAAACACAACTTTTCGCGATTTTTCGATTTTTTCCTTTAATAACACCTTCATATCTATCTTCATGCAAAATTTCAAGTCTCTAGCATCATGGGAAGTGCCTAATAATTTTGATGAGTCAGTGAGTGAGTGAGTGAGTGAGTGAGTCCTATAAATCCCGATTTTCGATCGCTTATATCTCAGAAACTATTCGATGTAGAATTATGAAAATTTCCAGTTTTACTCACATCCAGTAGTTTAATACCTGTGTAAAATTTCATAAATTTATCTTCACCTGGTTGAAAGTTATGAGAGGGTAAAAATCGGCTCTAAGACCGCCTGTAATATACACACAGTATGCTTAGGCCGGAACTTGGCCTGGCGCACTACCGTGCGCCTAGATTTCCATAATTCTTGGAAACTCTCCGCTATTGTCTTGACTCCCAAACCCAAATATTCTTGTAAGCTCCTATCGGCTAATCAGTCTTCTATCTATTATTTCCAAAATATTTGAGAAAATCCTTTACAAACGTCTCCTAACCATAATGAAATCCCGAATCACCAGTTCAGTTTCTTTTTTCAACATTCTACTACTCAACAAGCCTTCCGAATAGTTGATGTCATATCCTCCACACTCGAGCTTAAAGGTTTTTGCGTAGAGATTTTCCTCGACGTATCCCAGGCCTTCGATTGAGTGTGGCAATTTGGATTAATGTTCAAACTCGAGCAACAATATAGTAGATCCCAATTATCATCCCGGAAAATCTCAGCAGGAGTTCCTCAAGGCAGCATCCTAGCTCCCCTCTTGTATCCAATTTTCACTGCGGATACCCCAATCAACCCAGACATTAAAACCAGCATTCTTGCAGTTGATACCGCATTTCTCTGTTGCACGACAGTACATGAAATTATGGTGAATCGAATTCAGCCCCATCTGAATGTAGTTGAAACTTGTCTGAATAAATGGCGTGTCAAAGTCTACCCTGAAAACTGAAGGCATGTAACATTACATTAAATGTAATAACTAGAGCCCGGAAGATAGGCATTTATTTTTGGCTAAAATAGGCAGGCAAAAAGGCACTTAAAATACTGAAAATAGGCAGTACTGTAATTAAAATAGGCATTTATTAGGAGTGAAGGCAAAGAGGAATCTCACTCATTATTAATGAAAATATGTATTTTAAATACTCATTCATTTCTTTATTATCAATTTATCACTGAATTAGTGTACTTACTCTTACTTTCCCTTGTTACAAGCAACAAGATACTTTTTCAAAGTATCAACTCACATAGACCTTCTCAGAAAAAAATGTTTTTCATCATGGAAAAACTTCCTCTGCATTATCTTTTTTTTTTTTTTTTTTTTTTTTTTTTTTTTTTTTTTTTTTTTTTTTTTTTTTTTTTTTTTTTTCTTTTACGGCACATCTACATCTAGGTCATTAGCGCCGACATCCAGGGTGTAGCGAGGAATTTCACCAGCGAGCCGTGGGATGATAAAATTCCTGCCGGAGGTTGGGAATCGAACCCACTATCTCCCGCTTATGAATCCAAGGCGCTAGCCATTAGACCACGGGAGACCCCAATTATCTTATTATTTCGATATCCGGAATACCAGGTAACTACACCATTGTCACAGCAAAAGGGGTGTGAGGAAGGAGACGTACTTCTCTCATTCCTGCTATTCGTTATGCTTGTGCATTCCTTCTACAAGGAAGGTTCTGTTATTTACAGAGGTTCAATCCATGGGTTGGGAAAATAAGCTTTCGAATTGATATTTGTGACGGCAATATGTAATTTAATTTGTGAAACCTTTTTTGTCTTCGACGAACTAAAATTCGAAATTTGTTATGTGCTTTTTAAAGTGTTTAAGTCGCAGAAAAAATTGCATAACGAGCAAAAAAAGGCTTTAAATCTTAAAATAGCCAAAATAGGCAAAATAAAAATGATCTCTACACTTCCTAAATGCACGAAAACGTATTTATTTCTATCTGATTCTTCAATACATCCATTCAGATAAAAAAGGCATTTTGCCTAACTTCCGGGCTCTAGTAATAACTCTAAGAAGAGATGAGTAGCCCTCCCAATTTTATTCATAACCTTCCAATCACTCAATCCGAAGAGGCCCGCAACTTACGTATCCACTTTAACAGACATTTAACTTGGAAACCCCATATCCAACAAAGTATACAAGAACTCAACTAACCCTACGGACTCCTTTGACGACTACTAAGGCCCAAATCAAAGCCGACAACTAATAACAAACTAACCATATATAAGACTATCGTTCAACCAATCTGGATCTACAACAGAAACATAACAAAAAAAAAAAGAAGAAAAAAGACTATTATATTGAAGTTTATATAAGTATATCGGTATATAGGTGCTAATAGTAACATAAATTAATTATAACAAACAGATAGTATCTTATTTGTTTGTTATAAATAATTAATTTATGTTACTATTAGCACCTATATACCTATATACTTATATAAACTTCAATATAATAGTCTTTTTTCTTCTTTTAGCGCGGTTCCTCCCTCCCCCATAGGGAGGAACCCCGCTTATAAGGTTGATACAATGAAGTGCCGACTAGAAAATTTTGCGTTTCAGAACCCCTAGAAACCGAAAATAACGGTGGTTCAAATTTGTATATATATATATATATGTATATATTTATTTATATATATATATATATATATATATATATATATATATATATATATATATATATATATATATATATTTGTCTGTTCGCTCTCTAAATAGAAGACGAATGGTCCGATTTTGATGAAATTTGGTACAAAAATCTGTCGTCCAATTTGAAAGGTCAAGTTCGTTAACCAGCAAAATCCGCCCACTGGAAGATGGCGTTTGGGGCGAAATTCGCGCAGAAAAAATCGTAACGCTTACGTTTTTGAGTTCATAAGCTTGTAAGTACTCGTTTTATAGGCTTCTTGGGCTAGAAAAACGAATGAACCCATTTTCAAGGCGATAGCTTTAACCGTTGTTGAGAAAATTGGAAAAATAGTTTTTGAATACCGTTTTTCGTTTGGGTACTTAGAATAACGGGATTCAGTTGAAACATTATGTGCATGTTCTACTTTCATTAAAACTAATATGTTGAAAGTTATGTTACGTTTGGAGTTAAGGAAGGGTTAGAATAAAATATTTTATGAACAGATATGAAAAGTTTTGGAAACTTCGTATACTTTCATTAATATCTCGAACACGGTTGGGAAATCGTGGTAAGTGGATTGAAACTATTTGAAAGCTTACTAAATTCTCTACAAAAATGATTCTAAAACTATTTTTGATTAGGTTATGTCAATCGGAGAAATAAGTGCTTAAAACTTCAAATACGTCTGTTTTGTTCTTATGAACGGGTTTTTGTCGTTCTTTTTGTAATTTTTGTCTCTTTCCCTTGGTTTTTTATTGCTTTTTATTTCTTTAATTTCTTATGTTGTATTTGTAAGGAAAATGTATGTGTGTGTAAAACAGGATAGGTAAAATGAGTCCAATTTTCTGTTGTCAGAAATAATGAAAAGTTTTGGGAACTTCGTATAATTTCTTAATATCTCGAAAACGGTTGAAAATCTTGGGAAGCGAAAGGTTACCATTCGAAAGCTTACTAAATGGTCTACAAGAAAGGTTCTAAAGAAAGTTTTGAATAAGCGAAGTAATGTCAGCTTTGGATTTGTCGATTTCCTTCAAATGTCTTGAAACTGTCGAGGCTCCTACTCTGAGTTCTTTGGCATATTCCCTAGTGTTTTTAATTGCTTATAGTAGTCAAATGTATTTGTCAATAAAACAGGATACGTATAATTAGAATCAATATTTTGTTTGTTAGAATTCGAAGATGCCGTATGAATATCTAGATTACAGTACTGGTGTTGATTTCGTTCTTTAGAATTATTCTTGGTATTCCCTATTTTCATCTGTTACCCATAGTTTTTTACGATACGTAGGATACGTAAAATTAGTGACAATATTTCGGAGATTTCTGAGCGAAATACTTTTAAGATTTTCTACCACCACGAACGGCTTTTTTCCTCTATTTTTATCCACTAGATAGGCTTTATTTTGCATATTATTCTATATAAGTTTTATTCAGCAGGGGATTCTGATGAAATGTCGTGTTTTTGCTGTGGATTTTAAATACGATGTATCTAAGATTGGATAACATTAGCGAGTCTACATAGTTAAGAACCGACGACGGAGGATTACTTCTTGCTATGATTTAGTCTACATATGTATATTAAGTCCTAAATCCAAAAAATAAACTTCACAACGGTTAGATACTATGAGCGTATATGGCGGTTCAATGCCCGTAGAACACAATGGGGCCGCAGGAAATTTACCTGCTAAGAGTTAATCCTCAAGAGCTGTAAATATACCCCAGGTATCTGCCGACACAAATACAAAGCCTAGGCGGAGAGCACCCCAAAAACACAGATCCAAAAATAGGTTATATACTAAATATTCATAAAGACTACTTAGTTGTAAGCCGATTCATCAATTAGCAATCAATAATTTTCAACAAAGGTTATATACTAAATATTGATAAAAAGTATTTAATTAGAAAAAAATCAATATTCCACAAGACTTGTTTTTGGTCCATTTGTGTCTACTCCGTAGACTTAATTAGGTATATTATTCTATTGTAGTTGGGCAACTAAACTTTGTTTTATTTTGTTAAATAAAGTTTTTTTTTTGACTTGTTATTCGTCAAGACTTTTATTTGTCCTTGTGTATTTACTAGATAGGTTTTATTCGGCATATTATTCTATATAGGCTATATTAGGCAGGGTATTCTACTCAATCTTGTGTACTTCTTCTTGATCCTTCTGTACATGGGCGTATATAAAAACAATTTCGGGGGGGGGGGGGCTGAGACCATTTCCAGGGTATGGAATACTAAATATTTAGAGCTTGGAATAGTTTTAGGCAACTAAAACGCTATTGCACGTAAAATAAAATATGTTTTATGAACTAAGTGATCTTATTTAATTTATTTTTAAGGGTTTTACGAGAAGTTTTTATCATCAATTCAAAATTTCGGGAGGGGCTGCAGCCCCCTCAGCCCCCCCCCTCATATACGCCCATGCTTCTGTATCCTCTAGAAAGGCTTTATTAGGCATATTTTGTATTGATTTATAGAGCTTTGCTTTAGAATGAGAGCCAGATTCTGTAATTTCCGCTTCTGTGTAAAAGTTAGCTACTGTCGGTGTCCCTGACGCCTTAATATCACTTTTATTCGAGATGTTCGAGAGGATTTTGACAATTTTCACGAGATATATAAAAAAAATAAGTTTATTTCTTTTCTAAGCTTATCAAATGGCACTAGGGACATGAACGGAACCGCGCTAAGATGCTGCAGTTCCTGCGAGTCGGACTTTTTTTTTGTTATGTTTCTTCTGATTTTCATTCTACTCATTCTAAGAATTTTAGACCAAATTGTTCTTTTATAATAAGTTAAGTGTATTTATAGTTCTGTTACTTATCTCAATTATAAACTTTTTTTTTGTATTAATTTCTGTTTTTCTTGTCATTTTAGCTGACGAAGGCTACCAATGAGTAGCCGAAACGTCCTAAATATAGATTTTTTTTTAAACAAAATTCATATTGATGTTTCTTTAGCCGAATCCCAACCATTCCATCTTTACTTATCACCTCGACGGCTAACTATCTAATCATCATGATGAATATAATACAATGTTTCCAATCTAAAGACCTTCGTAGAATCCTTGATCCTCATTTTCATGTTTGCAATTTTACTATCCATCGAGACCTACAAATCCCATCCGTACAAGAACTAGCCAAATCCCGATTCCTGACATTCCATTCCTAACTCAGTGCTCTTTCGAATCCTCTTGGAAGTTTCCTCTGCTCTGATACGATCCCTGATGGTCCTCTCTTTCGTCTCCAAAACCGTTTTATATATATATATATATATATATATATATATATATATAAATTGAATATATTGTAAATACATTGATCCTTGAAATAGTTAACAAGTGTAAAAATAGAAAAACTTACTTATTTTTATTTATTACTAGTCGTATACAATAAGAGTGCAACAATGGTTGTCTTCTTCCCTACTATATATCATGGGCGTATATAGAAAATAATTTCGGGAGGGGCTGTGAAAATTTCGGGGGGCGGGGGACTGAGACCATTTCCGGGGTGTGGAATACTAAAAATTTAGAGCTTGGAATAGTTTTAGGTTTAACTAAAACGCTATTACAAGTAAAATAAATACTTTTTATGAACTAAGTGATCTTATTTAATTTATTTTTAAGGGTTTTACGACAAGTTTTTACCATCAAGTCAAAATTTCAGGGGGGGGGGTGCAGCCCCCCTTATATACGCCCATGCTATATATCCATGAGTTATATCCATATTGTACTATACACATGTTGTATACATTCTCCTTTAAACTTTCTCGCTGAAATCTCGTTCCTCTAATTCCATATCTCCGACAACTCTGTCCAGCGGTGTCCTGGTTGCTGGGTTTGTAATATTTATAATTGCTAGGGAGGGAGTATTACTAAATTTATAAATTATTGTACAGTATTACTTAAAATTATACTGACGAAATTTATTACTGTGTAAGCTTTGTTATTTAAGAAAAACATATTTAGAATTCTGAATTCCCAAGGGTTTCCCATCCCCCTAACCAGTTTCCGATTCTTCCCCTCCCAAGAAGAATAGAATAAGAAGGGGCCTAGTGCACCCCCCTGAAGCATTCCCTCCCCTCCTAGCGATATAAATAGGGGCTGCCTTATTCTTCAGCCATCAGTTAGAGCAGTGACTGCGATGAGTGTACTTTGGTTATGTTTATTCCGAACAGCTGGAGTCAAAGACAGTAAACCTCCATGAATGGTGAGTTTTTACAATCGTAATGTTTTAATGTATGTTTTATTTCGAATTTATTAAATTATTAAATGCGATTTCAACTATGCAAAAAGAAATAAAACAACAAATGGAATGAATGTTGCTTATTAAGATTTTAAATTTTGGCATGGTAATTCAGAATTTCCCGTATTCCGAATAATATTGGTCTTAAACAGAAGGGATGTTATCAAAATATTATTATCCTTGATTTGCAGTTGTCCTTGATTTGAAATTCTGCCAGGCTTCTGATGTTCAATTTAAGATTTATCTTGCAAAATACTAGAAACAGAGCCTTGTATTAAAAATAGTACCAAAAACTCGTCGTATTTTGATTCTTTCGTAATTTTGATGGATTTCTTTAGGTAACGCCATTTTTTAAAGGTATCTATTAATTTATTTCAGCAGAAATATTGCATCAAATTTATTTTCATCTTCTACAAGATGCTGATATTTTTCAGGACATTTCTTCGTATCTGAAACGAACCTTTTACAACAATATGACAAAAATTCTATAAATAAATATACCTTTAGGATATAACCTTAGGAGGTTAAAGTTACTTTATGATAAAGCCTTTTTTGAAGGAGAAAAGCATAAGCTTTAATTTGATATTAAGAGCAGTCGGTATTGTTGCAAAAAAAGTAAAGCACAAACGTTTTTCAAAACTTATATCTGAAGTACAAAACATAAAATCCTGCAAAAACCAAAATTTCAAAAATTCCCCCAAGTTCATTTTTGAACAAATTAATTTGATATTTCATCAATAGACATAAGGACACATATCTCAGTGATGATGTCTCATAAGCGAAGGGTGATGAGTCGCCAGATGGTACATGGTTGGAATTTTCAGATTTATATTCCGAAACGGAACAAAATAAATGGTTTGAAAATCACGTTTTGTTATACTCAAGAAAAATTGCTAATTCTTCGAAAGATTGCGAATAGATTTGGTATTTTTTTCTTTTATTAAAAAACTTTTTAACTTTTGCACATCATGAATTCTAAATAATTACTGTTAATAAAAATGCCTAAAATAATACATAAACAATTAGAATTTATTGCAGGAATATATCTACCCTCTGAGAGGATTTAAAATTTTTGTAAATACCATAACATCGGCTGTTGCGTGTCTTGTTCCTTCTAACTGTCACGGAAAATGAATAGTTTTTAATTCAAATAATAAATATTATTTTATATAAATTTTACATAAATCAAGGAAAATACTTGATGTTTATCACTGTTTCAAGATTGCTTTAAAGACGAAGCCCTTTGTGTTAATCAGTTGATTGGTGGAACTGCAGCGTCCAGGATGGCTCCATCAACTCATGGATTGATGCAGGTACACCAACCAGGAAGGCTGCATCGACACATTGATTGATGGAGGTTCACCGTCCAGGAAGGCTGCATATCACATGGTTTGATGACGGTTCATCAACCAGGAAGGCTGCATCAACTCATGGATTGATGCAGGTACACCAACCAGGAAGCCTGCATCGACACGTTGATTGATGGAGGTTCACCGTCCAGGAAGGCTGCATATCACATGGTTTGATGAAGGTTCATCAACCAGGAAGGCTGCATCAACTCATGGATTGATGCAGGTACACCAACCAGGAAGGCTGCATCGACACATTGATTGTTGGAGGTTCACCGTCCAGGAAGGCTGCATATCACATGGATTGATGCAGGTACACCAACCAGGAAGGCTGCATATCACATGGATTGATATATTATTTGAATAGGCGGAAGGTCATGCATATATAAAACTCGTCAACTTCACGTTATATGGTTTATTTTATGCTCTACATGGAATGGACGTGGCCCTACCTGTGGAAGGTCTTCCGTAGCTAAGGCTAAATTTATGTATATGTAATTAAGTTGCTCCTGAAGAAGCGTCAAGAGACGCGAAACATGTAGAGCATAAAATAAAGCATATAAAGTGAATTTGACGAGTTTTATATATGCATGACCTTCCGCCTATTCAGATAATACATTGAAGGAAAAAAGGGTCACAATTTTATAATATAACATGGATTGATGAAGGTTCACCGTCCAGGAAGGCTGCGGATCAAATGGATTGATGAAGGTTCACCGTCCAGGAAGGCTGCGGATCAAATGGATTGATGGAGGGACAACGTCCAGGGAAGGCGTGCAGCTGACATATTGAAGGTAGGGTAGTTTTTATTGGTATAATTAGCTAATAGTTTGCAAATATTCTTAATGTTGGGTTTACAGATAGAACACATCAAAATGTTTTTAATATATAAGAAATATTTGATGGATTATTTGTTTTTTCTATTTTATTTGTATTATATGTTTATTGTTACTAAGGCAATTCAACTAATATGGTGTAATATTACAAGGGAATTGTCATAGAGGTCAGAAACTAAACAAGTAATAATATATGTCAGAAACTAAACAAGTAATAATATAGGTCAGAAACTAAACAAGTAATAATATAGGTCAGAAACTAAACAAGTAATAATATAGGTCAGAAACTAAACAAGTAATAATATAGGTCAGAAACTAAACAAGTAATAATATAGGTCAGAAACTAAACAAGTAATAATATAGGTCAGAAACTAAACAAGTAATAATATAGGTCAGAAACTAAACAAGTAATAATAAAGGTCAGAAACTAAACAAGTAATAATATAGGTCAGAAACTAAACAAGTAATAATATAGGTCAGAAACTAAACAAGTAATAATATAGGTCAGAAACTAAACAAGTAATAATATAGGTCAGAAACTAAACAAGTAATAATATAGGTCAGAAACTAAACAAGTAATAATAAAGGTCAGAAACTAAACAAGTAATAATATAGGTCAGAAACTAAACAAGTAATAATATAGGTCAGAAACTAAACAAGTAATAATATAGGTCAGAAACTAAACAAGTAATAATATAGGTCAGAAACTAAACAAGTAATAATAAAGGTCAGAAACTAAACAAGTAATAATATAGGTCAGAAACTAAACAAGTAATAATATAGGTCAGAAACTAAACAAGTAATAATATAGGTCAGAAACTAAACAAGTAATAATATAGGTCAGAAACTAAACAAGTAATAATATAGGTCAGAAACTAAACAAGTAATAATATAGGTCAGAAACTAAACAAGTAATAATATAGGTCAGAAACTAAACAAGTAATAATATAGGTCAGAAACTAAACAAGTAATAATAAAGGTCAGAAACTAAACAAGTAATAATATAGGTCAGAAACTAAACAAGTAATAATATAGGTCAGAAACTAAACAAGTAATAATATAGGTCAGAAACTAAACAAGTAATAATATAGGTCAGAAACTAAACAAGTAATAATATAGGTCAGAAACTAAACAAGTAATAATAAAGGTCAGAAACTAAACAAGTAATAATATAGGTCAGAAACTAAACAAGTAATAATATAGGTCAGAAACTAAACAAGTAATAATATAGGTCAGAAACTAAACAAGTAATAATATAGGTCAGAAACTAAACAAGTAATAATATAGGTCAGAAACTAAACAAGTAATAATAAAGGTCAGAAACTAAACAAGTAATAATATAGGTCAGAAACTAAACAAGTAATAATATAGGTCAGAAACTAAACAAGTAATAATATAGGTCAGAAACTAAACAAGTAATAATATAGGTCAGAAACTAAACAAGTAATAATAAAGGTCAGAAACTAAACAAGTAATAATATAGGTCAGAAACTAAACAAGTAATAATATAGGTCAGAAACTAAACAAGTAATAATATAGGTCAGAAACTAAACAAGTAATAATATATGTCAGAAACTAAACAAGTAATAATATAGGTCAGAAACTAAACAAGTAATAATATAGGTCAGAAACTAAACAAGTAATAATATAGGTCAGAAACTAAACAAGTAATAATATAGGTCAGAAACTAAACAAGTAATAATATTTATACTTCTTCTTTTATTACATTCTAGCTATAATCCTGGGAAAGGGGGTAAATTATTTTTTGATTTCAATTATTAATATTACAATTTCAAATAAAATCGATTTAATTGTTTATTATTTCATCTAATAGCTCAGCGATATCCGCGTCCTTTATTTATTTGAGCAATTGGAAACGTTTTAACATTATTGACGTATTAAAGGCAATATTGCTTTCATTAATAATTTCTTTATCGAATATCAATTTCTGAACATAAATACATTTTGTAATGTGATGGCTTATTGGGGGAAGAGTATCCTCGAAAAAGAACGTTCAGATATCGTTGGAAGGTGCCCAAGTTCCCTCATTATAATCAACGAAACCGTTGCACAGTGTCACGTGCAGTGGGAGGGTGGGGGACTGACCTCGAGGCCTCCGAAGAGTATCCTCGAAAAAGAACGTTCAGATATCGTTGGAAGGTGCCCCAGTTCCCTCATTATCATCAACCAAACCGTTGCACAGTGTCACGTGCAGTGGGAAGGGGGGGGGGGTCTGACCTCGAGGCCTCTGAAGAGTATCCTCGAAAAAGAACGTTCAGATATCGTTGGAAGGTGCCCAAGTTCCCTCATTATCATCAACCAAACCGTTGCACAGTGTCACGTGCAGTGGGAGGGGGGGGGGGGGTCTGACCTCGTGGCCTACGAAGAGTATCCTCGAAAAAGAACGTTCAGATATCGTTGGAAGGTGCCCAAGTTCCCTCATTATCATCAACCAAACCGTTGCACAGTGTTACGTGCAGTGGGAGGGTGGGGGGTCTAACCTCGTGGCCTCCGAAGAGTATCCTCGAAAAAGAACGTTCAGATATCGTTGGAAGGTGCCCAAGTTCCCTCATTATCATGAACCAAACCGTTGCACAGTGTCACGTGCAGTGGGAGGGGGGGGGGGGGGTCTGACCTCGTGGCCTACGAAGAGTATCCTCGAAAAAGAACGTTCAGATATCGTTGGAAGGTGCCCAAGTTCCCTCATTATCATCAACCAAACCGTTGCACAGTGTCACGTGCTGTGGGAGGGTGGGGGAGGGGGGGGGCTGACCTCGAGGCCTCCGAAGAGTATCCTCGAAAAAGAACGTTCAGATATCGTTGGAAGGTGCCCAAGTTCCCTCATTATCATCAACCAAACCGTTGCACAGTGTCACGTGCAGTGGGAGGGGGGGGGGGAGTCTGACCTCGTGGCCTCCGAAGAGTATCCTCGAAAAAGAACGTTCAGATATCGTTGGAAGGTGCCCAAGTTCCTTCATTATCATCAACCAAACCGTTGCACAGTGTCACGTGCAGTGGGAGGGGGGGGGGGGGGTCTGACCTCGTGGCCTCCGAAGAGTATCCTCGAAAAAGAACGTTCAGATATCGTTGGAAGGTGCCCAAGTTCCCTCATTATCATCAACCAAACCGTTGCACAGTGTCACGTGCAGTGGGAGGGTGGGGGGGGGGGTCTAACCTCGTGGCCTCCGAAGAGTATCCTCGAAAAAGAACGTTCAGATATCGTTGGAAGGTGCCCAAGTTCCCTCATTATCATCAACCAAACCGTTGCACAGTGTCACGTGCAGTGGGAGGGGGGGGGTCTGACCTCGTGGCCTACGAAGAGTATCCTCGAAAAAGAACGTTCAGATATCGTTGGAAGGTGCCCAAGTTCCCTCATTATCATCAACCAAACCGTTGCACAGTGTTACGTGCAGTGGGAGGGTGGGGGGTCTAACCTCGTGGCCTCCGAAGAGTATCCTCGAAAAAGAACGTTCAGATATCGTTGGAAGGTGCCCAAGTTCCCTCATTATCATGAACCAAACCGTTGCACAGTGTCACGTGCAGTGGGAGGGGGGGGGGGTCTGACCTCGTGGCCTACGAAGAGTATCCTCGAAAAAGAACGTTCAGATATCGTTGGAAGGTGCCCAAGTTCCCTCATTATCATCAACCAAACCGTTGCACAGTGTCACGTGCTGTGGGAGGGTGGGGGAGGGGGGGGGCTGACCTCGAGGCCTCCGAAGAGTATCCTCGAAAAAGAACGTTCAGATATCGTTGGAAGGTGCCCAAGTTCCCTCATTATCATCAACCAAACCGTTGCACAGTGTCACGTGCAGTGGGAGGGGGGGGGGGGGAGTCTGACCTCGTGGCCTCCGAAGAGTATCCTCGAAAAAGAACGTTCAGATATCGTTGGAAGGTGCCCAAGTTCCTTCATTATCATCAACCAAACCGTTGCACAGTGTCACGTGCAGTGGGAGGGGGGGGGGTCTGACCTCGTGGCCTCCGAAGAGTATCCTCGAAAAAGAACGTTCAGATATCGTTGGAAGGTGCCCAAGTTCCCTCATTATCATCAACCAAACCGTTGCACAGTGTCACGTGCAGTGGGAGGGTGGGGGGGGGGGTCTAACCTCGTGGCCTCCGAAGAGTATCCTCGAAAAAGAACGTTCAGATATCGTTGGAAGGTGCCCAAGTTCCCTCATTATCATCAACCAAACCGTTGCACAGTGTCACGTGCAGTGGGAGGGGGGGGGGGTCTGACCTCGTGGCCTACGAAGAGTATCCTCGAAAAAGAACGTTCAGATATCGTTGGAAGGTGCCCAAGTTCCCTCATTATCATCAACCAAACCGTTGCACAGTGTTACGTGCAGTGGGAGGGTGGGGGGTCTAACCTCGTGGCCTCCGAAGAGTATCCTCGAAAAAGAACGTTCAGATATCGTTGGAAGGTGCCCAAGTTCCCTCATTATCATGAACCAAACCGTTGCACAGTGTCACGTGCAGTGGGAGGGGGGGGGGGGGGTCTGACCTCGTGGCCTACGAAGAGTATCCTCGAAAAAGAACGTTCAGATATCGTTGGAAGGTGCCCAAGTTCCCTCATTATCATCAACCAAACCGTTGCACAGTGTCACGTGCTGTGGGAGGGTGGGGGAGGGGGGGGGCTGACCTCGAGGCCTCCGAAGAGTATCCTCGAAAAAGAACGTTCAGATATCGTTGGAAGGTGCCCAAGTTCCCTCATTATCATCAACCAAACCGTTGCACAGTGTCACGTGCAGTGGGAGGGGGGGGGGAGTCTGACCTCGTGGCCTCCGAAGAGTATCCTCGAAAAAGAACGTTCAGATATCGTTGGAAGGTGCCCAAGTTCCTTCATTATCATCAACCAAACCGTTGCACAGTGTCACGTGCAGTGGGAGGGGGGGGGGTCTGACCTCGTGGCCTCCGAAGAGTATCCTCGAAAAAGAACGTTCAGATATCGTTGGAAGGTGCCCAAGTTCCCTCATTATCATCAACCAAACCGTTGCACAGTGTCACGTGCAGTGGGAGGGTGGGGGGGGGGGGTCTAACCTCGTGGCCTCCGAAGAGTATCCTCGAAAAAGAACGTTCAGATATCGTTGGAAGGTGCCCAAGTTCCCTCATTATCATCAACCAAACCGTTGCACAGTGTCACGTGCAGTGGGAGGGTGGGGGGGGGTCTAACCTCGTGGCCTCCGAAGAGTATCCTCGAAAAAGAACGTTCAGATATCGTTGGAAGGTGCCCAAGTTCCCTCATTATCATCAACCAAACCGTTGCACAGTGTCACGTGCAGTGTTCAAAAATAAGGAAATGAAGTTTGACAAATAGGTTTTTGGAGGTTAATATTAAAATTAGTATCTTAGAACAGAAAGAAAACATCAAAATAAGAATATAAAAACAAATGTTGATAAAAATACAAATATTAAAACTGGTTCGGTTAGTAAATATTTACTTTGGCTGTTCCGATCTTATTACTTGGACATTTTCATTCTTCTTTTAACTTGTTCAAGTGTCAGTCCTAAGTTACTCGTTGATTTACTAATCATGGCCAACAATCCAAAAATGGGGGAAGTTCTAGTGCTTTAATTATGTAAGAAATTATGACAATTCTTTCAACTTCGGAAGTTATTTAAGAAAAAACGTAAAATAACGGGTTTTTCATACTTTAACCATAAATAGTACATTGCTTCAAAATTATTATGATATCTAGTTTACCTGCTTTTGGCTGCTTCTTACAGAGATTTTGCGGTTTTATTTTTTATAACCAATGCACAATTGTATGAAGTCTGCCACAGTAATGAACCAAAAACTAGATACGATGCTTTATTTGATTGAATCGTCCAAGAATATAATTTATCTGTATGTTCAGATAATGTTAAGGAGCATATAAGAAAATTTGTACTATTGTTTTACCTAGATATTCAACAAAAGTAGGATCCCTGTTACAAGTTTTCAGGAAAATTATAAACAAAATACGAAGATTGGTTAGGTAAAAACATTAATCTTCACAACGACAATTTTTGAAATATGTAGACGAGATAATACTCAAGCAGGCCCTTCACGTGGAAGACCGCAAGTAAGTTTCGTGGAAGCATCATACTCTAAACAGAAGAGACGAGTAGTGGACATAGAAACAACGAAATCTCCGGATGAAATGGAGTTTGCCGCTAAGATTATTTTGAAGGACGTTTCAAGGAGAAAATGTGCCAATTAATAGATACACCAAAACCATTTTTTTAGTTCCACTAAAGAAGGTAATATCGCTCGCAGATTTTTTGGGTATCTAAAATTAAGTACCGAAATTATTTGACTGGAGATAATATTAAAAAATCAATTTTGAAAATGGTTCTAGTGGTAAGGGGGCGAGGTTAGCTCAGTGGTAGAACACTGGACTAATAAGCTGGAAGCCTGAGTTCAAATCCCGAGCAAGCAATAACGATTTTTTCTTCTAGTGTCTTCGTTCATGGGTTGAATTCGGCCTCCCTGACTGTCCCTAGGCCGACCCAGCCTTTAATTATTTAATACTGGGTACCTTGGGTGCTAATGACTCTAGTAGTCGAAGCAGCCAAGGGGAAAATCAGGCGGCCGGAGCATAGTACTGAGCACACTATCTCCCTAGTGTGCCGTATGGTCATAAATCAGATACCTCTATAGTATCTGCCCCTCAGGGCCTTACGGGACTGATTTTTTTTTTCTAGTGGTAAATCAACTAATATTCCGAAATTAACTGAATTAATTTGTGAGACTAAAGATTTATATTTGAAATATTTTTTCATTATATGCCAATGACTTTACATTAACTATTTTCACATGGACCTGATATTATTTCCTTTTTCATTACACAAATTAGACAATTAAGAGAATAATCATCAATAATATGGATTTAATGAAAATGCTTCTCTCATCTGATCCATATTTGTCAACTTTAAGAAACATTAGCTTCAAAACCGAAAAAAATTAGAAGAAATCCTTTTATCATACCTAATTTTAAATAAAAATTATAATATTTGTTTACTATCTAATGATTCTGAGGAGGAATAATTTTTTTTATGTGTAAATGTTCTGTTTACGTTCGTAAATATCATATGTATGTTTCCATATACATTTCAAGTAATTTTATACCATAATAAATTATTTTTTTAAGTCAAAACTTCTTTTTTCTCTTATGTTTGTGTTTTCCAATAACAGAAAAAAATAAAAAAAACCTTTTCTAGACAAAAATACGATTTTTGAATTTTTACCACCTATACTCGTGACACTGTGCGTTGGCTTGAGTCGGCAAGAACTCAGAAAGCACAGACGATAGCCGCACTTGAAAAATAGAAAACTATTGATAACACTTCACGCTAGGCTTTTATGTAACGTACTTGTCACAGCAGCAGATCCCTGGGCCACTGTTTTCTGAGTCGCATTGCTGTAGAGAGAGAATGGTCGATGCTGGATAGAGATAGTTCGATTCGTAATCGTTGGAATCTGGACAATATAAAACCTTTAACGAAACGAATATTCAGGTCTTTGAAAGGAGAAGATGGAGCAGTTTTGCAAATACAACAGTTTCGTGGTGTTCGGTAGTCCTGGGAACTACACCACTACAGATTGCAGCGGAGAATACAGTTCTTCTGCTTCCTCTACGCTTTCAGAAGAGTGAGACGAATCGAGGTATTCTTTATTTTCAGGGTTTTCCAGGTTAACATATGAAACAGAATCGTGGTGTTTGGGAATCGTGGGAGCTAAATTTCAAGGGATAATACAGCTCTCTACCTCCTCTACTGTTTTAGAAGAGTGAGATGATTCGAGGTAAACTTTATTTTCAGGGTTTTCCAGGTTAACATATGAAACAGAATCGTGGTGTTTAGGAATCGTGGGAGCTACATTTCAACGGATAATACAGCTCTTCTACCTCCTCTACTGTTTTAGAAGAGTGAGACGATTCGAGGTATTCTTTATTTTCAGGGCATGGCATATAAAACAGTTTCGTGGTGTTTGGGAATCGTAGGAGCTACAGTCCAATGGTGAATACAGTTCTTCTGCTTCCTCTACACTTTCAGAAGGCTGGGACGATTCAACGTATACATTACTTTCAGAGTTTTCCAGTTTAGCATATACAACAGATTCGTGGTGTTCGGTAGTCCTGGGAACTACATCACTACAGAGAATACAGTTCTTCTGCTTTATCTAAGACTTCAGAAGAGTAAGACGATTTGAGGTATTCTTTCTTTTCAGAGTTTCGAAGTTTCGCGTGTACAACAGTTTCGTGCTGTTTGCGAATCGTAGGAGCTACATTGTAACGGAGAATACAGCCCTTCTGCTTCCTCTACACTTTCAGAAGACTGGGACGATTCAAGGTATACATTACTTTCAGTGTTTTCCAGTTTAGCATATACAACAGTTTCGTGGGAGCTACATTCCTACTGAGAATAAAGCTCTTCTGTTTCCTCTACACTTTCAGAAGAGTGAGATGATTCGAGGTTTTCTTTACATTCAGAGTTCTGCAAATTTGCATATACAACAGTTTTGTGGTGTTCGGGAATCGTAGGAACTGCATAGCAACGGAGAATTCAGGTCTTCTGCTTCCTCTGCACTCTCAGAAGAGTAAGACGATTCGAGGTATTCTTTATTTTCAGGGCTTTGCATATAAAACAGTTTCGTAGTGAATCGTGGGAGCTACATTGCAACGGATAATACAGATCTTCTTCTTCCTCTCCACTTTCAGAAGAGTGAGACGATTCGAGGTATCCTTTATTTGCAGGGTTTCGCAGCTTTGCATATACACCAGTTTCGTGGTGTTTGAGAATCGTGGGAGCTACATTGCTAAGGAGAATACAGCTCTTCTGCTTGCTCTCCACTTTCAGAAGAGTGAGACGATTCCAGGTATTCTTTATTTTCAGGGCTTTGCATATAAAACAGTTTCGTGGTGTTTGGGGAAAGTGGGAGCAACATTGCAACGGTGAATACAGCTCTTCTGCTTCCTCAACGCTTTCAGAAGAGCGAGACGATTCGAGGTATTCTTTATTTTCAGGGCTTTGCATATACACCAGTTTCGTGGTGTTTGGGAATCGTGGGAGCTACATTGCAACGGATAATACAGCTCTTTTGCTTCCTCAACGCTTTCAGAAGAGTGAGACGATTCGAGGTATTCTTTATTTGCAGGGTTTCGCAGCTTTGCATATACACCAGTTTCGTGGTGTTTGGGAATCGTAGGAGCTACATTGCAACGGATAATACAGATCTTATGCTTACTCAACGCTTTCAGAAGAGTGAGACGATTCGAGGTATTCTTTATTTGCAGGATTTCGCAGCTTTGCATATACACCAGTTTCGTAGTGTTTGGGAATCGTGGGAGCTACATTGCAACAGAGAATACAACACTTCTGCTTCCTCAACGCTTTCAGATGAGTGAGACCCTTTAAGATATTCTTTATTTTCAGAGTATTGCATATACACTAGTTTCGTGGTGTTTGGGAATCGTGGGAGCAACATTGCAACGGTGAATACAGCTATTCTGCTTCCTCAACGCTTTCAGAAGAGTGAGACGATTCGAGGTATTCTTTATTTTCAGAGTATTGCATATACACTAGTTTCGTGGTGTTTGAGAATCGTGGCAGGTACATTGCAACGGATAATACAGATCTTCAACTTCCTCTCCACTTTCAGAAGAGTGAGACGATTCGAGGTATTTTTTATTTACAGAGTATTGCATATACACTAGTTTCGTGGTGTTTGGGTATCGTGAGAGCTATATTGCAACGGATAATACAGATCTTCTGTTTCCTCTTCGCTTTCAGAAGAGTGAGACGATTTGAGGTATTCTTTATTTGCAGAGATTCGCAGCTTTGCATATACACCAGTTTCGTGGTGTTTTTTGGGAATCGTGGGAGCTACATTGCAACGGTGAATACAGCTATTCTGCTTCCTCAACGCTTTCAGAAGAGTGAGACGATTCGAGGTATTCTTTATTTGCAGGGTTTCGCAGCTTTGCATATACACCAGTTTCGTGGTGTTTGGGAATCATGGGAGCTACATTGCAACGAATAATACAGATCTTCAGCTTCCTCTCCACTTTCAGAAGAGTGAGACGATTCGAGGTATTCTTTATTTTCAGAGTATTGCCTATACACCAGTTTCGTGGTGTTTGGGAATCGTGGGAGCTACATTGCAACGGATAATACAGCTCTTTTGCTTCCTCTCCACTTTCAGAAGAGTGAGACGATTCGAGGTATTCTTTATTTTCAACGTATTGCATATACATCAGGTTCGTGGTGTTTGGGAATCGTGGGAGCTACATAGCAACGGAGAATACAGCTCTTCTGGTTCCTCTCCACTTTCAGAAGAGTGAGACGATTCGAGGTATTCTTTATTTTCAGAGTATTGCCTATACACCAGTTTCGTGGTGTTTGGGAATCGTGGGAGCTACATTGCAACGGATAATACAGCTCTTTTGCTTCCTCTCCACTTTCAGAAGAGTGAGACGATTCGAGGTATTCTTTATTTTCAACGTATTGCATATACATCAGGTTCGTGGTGTTTGGGAATCGTGGGAGCTACATAGCAACGGAGAATACAGCTCTTCTGGTTCCTCTCCACTTTCAGAAGAGTGAGACGATTCGAGGTATTCTTTATTTTCAGAGTATTGCTTATACACTAGTTTCGTGGTGTTTGGTAATCGTGGGAGCAACATTGCAACGGTGAATACAGCTATTCTGCTTCCTCTCCACTTTCAGAAGAGTGAGACGATTCGAGGTATTCTTTATTTGCAGGGTTTCACAGCTTTGCATATACACCAGTTTCGTGGTGTTTGAGAATCGTGGGAGCTACATTGCTAAGGAGAATACAGCTTTTCTGCTTCCTCTACACTTTCAGAAGAGTGGGACGATTCGAGGTACACGATATTTTCAGAGCTTTGCATATAAAACAGTTTCGTGGTGTTTGGGAATCGTAGGAGCTACATTGCAGCGGAGAATACAGCTCTTCTGCTTGCTCTCCACTTTCAGAAGAGTGAGACGATTCGAGGTATTCTTTATTTTCAGGCCTTTGCATATAAAACAGTTTCGTGGTGTTTGGGAATCGTGGGAGCTACATTGCAACGGATAATACAGCTCTTTTGCTTCCTCAACGCTTTCAGAAGAGTGAGACGATTCGATGTATTCTTTATTTGCAGGGTTTCGCAGCTTTGCATATACACCAGTTTCGTGGTGTTTGGGAATCATAGGAGCTACATTGCAACGGATAATACAGATCTTATGCTTACTCAACGCTTTCAGAAGAGTGAGACGATTCGAGGTATTCTTTATTTGCAGGGTTTCGCAGCTTTGCATATACACCAGTTTCGTAGTGTTTGGGAATCGTGGGAGCTACATTGTAACGGAGAATACGACACTTCTGCTTCCTCAACGCTTTCAGAAGAGTGAGATGTTTCGAGGTAAACTTTATTTGCAGGGTTTCGCAGCTTTGCATATACACCAGTTTCGTGGTGTTTGGGAATCGTAGGAGCTACATTGCAACGGATAATACAGATCTTATGCTTACTCAACGCTTTCAGAAGAGTGAGACGATTCGAGGTATTCTTTATTTGCAGGGTTTCGCAGCTTTGCATATACACCAGTTTCGTAGTGTTTGGGAATCGTGGGAGCTACATTGCAACGGAGAATACAACACTTCTGCTTCCTCAACGCTTTCAGAAGAGTGAGACGATTCGAGGTATTGTTTATTTTCAGAGTATTGCATATACACTAGTTTCGTGGTGTTTGGGTATCGTGAGAGCTATATTGCAACGGATAATACAGATCTTCTGTTTCCTCTTCGCTTTCAGAAGAGTGAGACGATTTGAGGTATTCTTTATTTGCAGAGATTCGCAGCTTTGCATATACACCAGTTTCGTGGTGTTTTTTGGGAATCGTGGGAGCTACATTGCAACGGTGAATACAGCTATTCTGCTTCCTCAACGCTTTCAGAAGAGTGAGACGATTCGAGGTATTCTTTATTTGCAGGGTTTCGCAGCTTTGCATATACACTAGTTTCGTGGTGTTCGGGTATCGTGAGAGCTATATGGTAACGGATAATACAGATCTTCTGTTTCCTCTTCGCTTTCAGAAGAGTGAGACGATTTGAGGTATTCTTTATTTGCAGGGTTTCGCAGCTTTGCTTATACACCAGTTTCGTGGTGTTTGGGAATCGTGGGAGCTACATTGCAACGAATAATACAGATCTTCAGCTTCCTCTCCACTTTCAGAAGAGTGAGACGATTCGAGGTATTCTTTATTTTCAGCGTATTGCATATACATCAGTTTCGTGGTGTTTGGGAATCGTGGGAGCTACATAGCAACGGAGAATACAGCTCTTCTGCTTCCTCTCCACTTTCAGAAGAGTGAGACGATTCGAGGTATTCTTTATTTTCAGAGTATTGCATATACACTAGTTTCGTGGTGTTCGGGTATCGTGAGAGCTATATGGTAACGGATAATACAGATCTTCTGTTTCCTCTTCGCTTTCAGAAGAGTGAGACGATTTGAGGTATTCTTTATTTGCAGAGTTTCGCAGCTTTGCATATACACCAGTGTCGTGGTGTTTGAGAATCGTGGGAGCTACATTGCAGCGGAGAATACAGATCTTCTGCTTCCTCTCCACTTTCAGAAGAGTGAGACGATTCGAGGTATTCTTTATTTTCACAGTATTGCTTATACACTAGTTTCGTGGTGTTTGGGAATCGTGGGAGCAACATTGCAACGGTGAATACAGCTATTCTGCTTCCTCTCCACTTTCAGAAGAGTGAGACGATTCGAGGTATTCTTTATTTGCAGGGTTTCACAGCTTTGCATATACACCAGTTTCGTGGTGTTTGGGAATCGTGGGAGCTACGTTGCAACGGATAATACAGATCTTCTGCTTTTTCAACGCTTTCAGAAGAGTGAGACGATTCGAGGTATTCTTTATTTGCAGGGTTTCACAGCTTTGCATATACACCAGTTTTAGTGGTGTTTGAGAATCGTGGGAGGTACATTGCAACGGATAATACAGATCTTCTGTTTCCTCTTCGCTTTCAGAAGAGTGAGACGATTTGAGGTATTCTTTATTTGCAGAGTTTCGCAGCTTTGCATATACACCAGTGTCGTGGTGTTTGAGAATCGTGGGAGCTACATTGCAGCGGAGAATACAGATCTTCTGCTTCCTCTCCACTTTCAGAAGAGTGAGACGATTCGAGGTATTCTTTATTTTCAGAGTATTGCATATACGCTAGTTTCGTGGTGTTTGGGAATCGTGGGAGCAACATTGCAACGGTGAATACAGCTCTTCTGCTTCCTTAACGCTTTCAGAAGAGTGAGACGATTCGAGGTATTCTTTATTTTCAGAGTATTGCATGTACACCAGTTTCGTTGTGTTTTTTGGGAATCGTGGGAGCTACATTGCAACGGTGAATACAGCTCTTCTGCTTCCTCAACGCTTTCAGAAGAGTGAGACGATTCGAGGTATTCTTTATTTTCAGAGTATTGCATGTACACCAGTTTCGTTGTGTTTTTTGGGAATCGTGGGAGCTACATTGCAACGGATTATACAGATCTTCTGCTTCCCCGGTGCTTTCAGAAGAGTAAGACGATTCGAGGTATTCTTTATTTTCAGAGTATTGCATGTACACTAGTTTCGTGGTGTTTGAGAATCGTGGGAGCTACATTGCAACGGTGAATACAGATCTTCTGCTTCCTCTCCACTTTCAGGAGAGTAAGACGATTCGAGGTATTCTTTATTTTCAGAGTTTCAAAGTATTGCGTGTACATCGGTTTCGTGTTGTTTGCGAATTGTAGGAGCTACATTTGTACGGAGATTACAGCCCTTCTGCTTCTACTGCACTTTCAGAAGAGTGGAAGGATTCGAGGTATTCTTTATTTTCAGAGTTTTGCAGTTATGCATATACAACAGTTTCGTGGTGTTTGCGAATCGTGGGAGCTACATCACTACAGAGAATACAGTTCTTCTGCTTTTTCTAAGCCTTCAGAGGTGTGAGACGATTCGAGGTATTGTTTATTTTTATGGCTTTGCGTATACAACAGTTTCTTGGTGTTTGGTATTCATAGGAGCTTTACTGCAATGGAGAATACATCTGTTCTGCTTCCTCAACGCTTTCAGAAGAGTGAGACGATTCGAGGTATTCTTTATTTTCAGAGTTTTAAAGTTTAGCATATACACCAGATTCGTGGTGTTTGGGAATCGTGGGAGCTACATTGCAACGGAGAACAGCTCTTCTGCTTCCTCGGTGCTTTCAGAAGAATTAGACGATTTGAGTTATTGTTTAGGACCGGATGGTATCACAAATGAAATGCTAAAAGCTGGCGGGGAGGAGCTATACCGAGAACGGTGCACACTTTTTAATTTAATACTAAAAAATTATCAAGTGCCTGTAGAATGGAAAAACACCAAGATCATTTTGTTGCCAAAGAAAGGAGATAGGAGATATGTAGAAAATTATCGCCCCATTTCATTGTGTTCTACAATCTCTAAATTGTTTACAAAGATTTTAAAAGATCGGATTTCTCCTAAAATAGAAATGAACCTAACTCCAGAGCAAGCAGGATTTCGAAAGGGATACTCTGTTGCGGACCACCTTCAGGCTCTAAACCAAATCATTGAAAAATCTATAGAATATCAGCTACCACTGTACCTTTGTTTTTTAGACTTTTTGAAAGCTTTTGATTCCGTCATCCATAACGATATATTTATAGCTCTAGAAGATATAGGAGTGGAAAACAGATATGTAGAGGTGATCAAGGATCTGTACCAAGGGAATGAAGCTTACTTAGTGACTGACCTAGTAGGCCCCAAGTTCGCAGTACAAAAGGGAGTATGGCAAGGAGATAACGCATCGCCAACTCTTTTTATAAATCTTCTAGAGATGGCCAGCAGGAAAAGTAGTAAGCTTGACACAATGGGCATAAGTATAAATGGAAAAATACTTAGTAACCTGAAGTTTGCGGACGATGTGGTCATTTTAGCAGAGAGCCTAGAAAGCTTGAAAAATATGTTGGATGAATTCCTCAAAGAGTGTCAAAAAGTGGGCCTGAAACTAAATTTCGAGAAAACAAAACTTATGACACACCAAGAGAAGGTAGAAATCATAATAGAGGACAATAGGCTGCAATACACGGAAGAGTTTATCTACCTAGGCCAATTGGTTTCCTTCCATAATAGCACTTCAAAAGAACACCAAAGAAGAATATGTCAAGGTTGGAAAAAGTTCTTGCCATTGAAATTCATAATGAAGGGGCAGTAAAGTTTGGAATGGAAAAGGGAAGTTTTCGAACAATGTATAATGCCAGTGGTGTGTTATGGTTGTCAAACCTGGGCACCTACAAAATCAGAAGGAAAGAAAATTCAAATATGGCAACGCTCTATAGAGTGGTGTATTTTGTACGTAAGTACGAAGGAGCGGATCAGGAGTCAGGAAATAAGGAGCCAAACTGGCGTGAAGGATGTCCTGGAGCATGCCCAGAATATCAAAGGGACTTGGGCAGGACATGTGGCTCGACAGGCGGAAAATAGATGGGCAAAGCTGACCACAAAATGGATACCCTATGGAAGGAAAAGAATAAGAGGCAGATAGCGGAAGATATGGTCTGATTACATGCGGAACAAGGCTGGTGCAGAGTGGATAAGAAACGCAAGAGACAGGAGAATATGGAAAGACATTTGGACACACCAAAGGGAGAACTCCGCTTCTCGGTAGGACTAGGTCACCGTGGGAAGTTTAGACCATTACCCGAATAATTATTTTTTTTTTTTTTTGGGAGGCCCTACGATAATAAATAAATACTTAAAATAGGAAAAGATACTTGTTTGTTTTGTTTGTTACATATTTGTAAAATGTTTTTCTAATTTTGTTAAGGAACAAATTCTATTAATATCTATATTATATCTTTATTTTACTTTTACCTTTTTTATATATTTTTTACTTTTACTACTTATATTAATATCTGAAATTGTCAATATGTTTAAGTTATTATCGTAAATAAAGGCTATATTCATTCATTCAGCTATTGTTTATTTTCAGAGTTTAGCATAAGCAACATTTTCGTGGTGTTTGGGAATCGTGGGAGCTATATTGTAACGGATAATACAGCTCTTCTGCTTCCTCAACGCTTTCAGAAGAATGATCCAATTCGAGGTATTCTTTATTTTCAGAGTTTTGAAGTTTTGCGTATACAACAGATTTGGAGTGATTGGGAATCGTAGGAGCAACATTACCGTTGAGAATACAGCTCTTCTGCGTCCTCTACGCTTTCAGAAGAATTAGACGATTTTATTTATTGTTTATTTTCAGGGTTTAGCATATGCAACTTTTTCGTGGTGTTCGGGAATTGTGGGAGCTACATTGCAACGGTAAATACAGATCTTCTGCTTCCTCTCCACTTTCAGAAGAGAGAGACGATTCGAGGTTTTTTTTTATTTTCAGAGTTTTGCATATACACTAGTTTCGTGGTGTTTGGGAATCGTGGGAGCTACGTTGCAACGGATAATACAGATCTTCTGCTTCCTCAACGCTTTCAGAAGAGTGAGACGATTCAAGGTATTCTTTATTTTCAGGGTATTTTAGTTTAACATATACACCAGTTTCGTGGTGTTTGGGAATCGTGGGAGCTACATTGCAACGGATAATATAGATCTGCTTCCTCTCCACTTTCCGAAGAGTAAGACGATTCGAGGTATTCTTTATTTGCAGGGTTTCGCAGCTTTGCATATGCAACATTTTCGTGGTGTTCGGGAATCGTGGGAGCTACATTGCAACGGATAATAAATACCTTCTGCTTCCTCAACGCTTTCAGAAGAGTGAGACGATTCGAGGCATTCTTTATTTTCAGAGTATTGCTTATACACCAGTTTCGTGGTGTTTGGGAATCGTGGGAGCTACATTGCAACGGATAATACAGATCTGCTTCCTCTCCACTTTCAGAAGAGTAAGACGATTCGAGGTATTCTTTATTTGCAGGGTTTCGCAGCTTTGCATATACACCATTTTCGTGGTGTTTGGGGATCGTGGGATCTACATTGCAACGAACAATACAGTTCTGCTTCCTCTCCACTTTCAGAAGAATGATCCAATTCGAGGTAATCTTTATTTTCAGAGTTTTGAAGTTTTGCGTATACAACAGATTTGGAGTGATTGGGAATCGTAGGAGCAACATTACCGTTGAGAATACAGCTCTTCTGCGTCCTCTACGCTTTCAGAAGAATTAGACGATTTTAGTTATTGTGTATTTTCAGGGTTTAGCATATGCAACTTTTTCGTGGTGTTCGGGAATTGTGGGAGCTATATTGCAACGGAGAATACAGCTCTTCTGCGTCCTCTACGCTTTCAGAAGGATTAGACGATTTTAGTTATTGTTTATTTTCAGGGTTTAGCATATGCAACTTTTTCGTGGTGTTTGAGAATCGTGGGAGCTACATTGCAATGGATAATACAGATGTTCTCCTTCCTCTCCACTTTCAGAAGAGTGAGACGATTCGAGGTATTCTTTATTTTCAGAGTATTGCATGTACACTAGTTTCGTGGTGTTCGGGAATCGTGGGAGCTACATTGCAACGGAGAATACAGATCTTCTGCTTCCTCTCCACTTTCAGAAGAGTGAGACGATTCGAGGTATTCTTTATTTTCACAGTATTGCATATACACCAGTTTCGTGGTGTTCGGGAATCGTGGGAGCTACATTGCAACGGAGAATACAGCTCTTCTGCTTCCTCAACGCTTTCAGAAGAGTGAGACGATTCGAGGGATTCTTTATTTTCAGAGTATTGCATATACACTAGTTTCGTGGTGTTTGGGAATCGTGGGAGCTACATTGCAACGGATAATACAGATCTGCTTCCTCTCCACTTTCAGAAGAGAAGGCGATTCGAGGTATTCTTTATTTGCAGGGTTTCGCAGCTTTGCATATGCAACATTTTCGTGGTGTTCGGGAATCGTGGGAGCTACATTGCAACGGATAATACATTCCTTCTGCTTCCTCTACGCTTTCAGGAGAGTGAGACGATTCGAGGTATTCTTTATTTTCAGAGTATTGCATATACACTAGTTTCGTGGTGTTTGGGAATCGTGGGAGCTACATTGCAACGGTGAATACAGCTCTTCTGCTTCCACTGCACTTTCAGAAGAGTGAGACGATTCGAGGTACACTTTATTTTCAGGGTTTTCCAGATTAACATATGCAACAGAATCGTGGTGTTCGGGAATCGTGGGAGCTACATTGCAATGGAGAATATAGCTCTTCTGCTTCCTCAACGCTTTCAGATGAGTGAGACCATTTACGTTATTCTTTATTTTCAGGGCTTTGCATATAAAAGTGTTTCGTGGTGTTCGGGAATCGTGGGAGCTACATTGCAATGGAGAATACAGCTCTTCTGCTTCCTCTACGCTTTCAGAATAGTGAGAGGATTCGAGGTATTCTTTATTTGCAGGGCTTTGCATATGCAACAGTTTTGCGGTGTTTGGGAATCGTGGGAGCTACATTGCAACGATGAATACAGCTCTTCTGCTTCCTCAACGCTTTCAGAAGAGTGAGACGATTCGAGGTAATCTTTATTTGCAGAGTTTCGCAGCTCTGCAAATACACCAGTTTCGTGGTGTTTGGAAATCGTGGGAGCTACATTGCAACGGATAATACAGCTCTTCTGCTTCCACTGCACTTTCAGAAGAGTGAGACGATTCGAGGTATTCTTTATTTGCAGAGTTTCGCAGCTCTGCAAATACACCAGCTTCGTGGTGTTTGGGAATCGTCGGAGCTACCTTGCAACGGATAATACAGATCTTCTGCTTCCTCAACGCTTTCAGAAGAGTAAGATGATTCGAGGTATTCTTTATTTGCAGGGTTTCGCAGCTTTGCATATACACCATTTTCGTGGTGTTTGGGAATCGTGGGAGCTATATTGTAACGGATAATACAGCTCTTCTGCTTCCTCTGCGCTTTCAGAAGAATGATCCAATTCGAGGTAATCTTTATTTTCAGAGTTTTGAAGTTTTGCGTATACACCAGCTTCGTGGTGTTTGGGAATCGTCGGAGCTACCTTGCAACGGATAATACAGATCTTCTGCTTCCTCAACGCTTTCAGAAGAGTAAGATGATTCGAGGTATTCTTTATTTGCAGGGTTTCGCAGCTTTGCATATACACCATTTTCGTGGTGTTTGGGAATCGTGGGAGCTATATTGTAACGGATAATACAGCTCTTCGGCTTCCTCTGCGCTTTCAGAAGAATGATCCAATTCGAGGTAATCTTTATTTTCAGACATTTGAAGTTTTGCGTATACAACAGATTTGGAGTGATTGGGAATCGTAGGAGCAACATTACCGTTGAGAATACAGCTCTTCTGCGTCCTCTACGCTTTCAGAAGAATTAGACGATTTTATTTATTGTTTATTTTCAGGGTTTAGCATATGCAACTTTTTCGTGGTGTTCGGGAATTGTGGGAGCTACATTGCAACGGTAAATACAGATCTTCTGCTTCCTCTCCACTTTCAGAAGAGAGAGACGATTCGAGGTATTTTTTATTTTGAGAGTTTTGCATATACACTAGTTTCGTGGTGTTTGGGAATCGTGGGAGCTACATTGCAACGGATAATACAGATCTTCTGCTTCCTCAACGCTTTCAGAAGAGTGAGACGATTCAAGGTATTCTTTATTTTCAGGGTATTTTAGTTAAACATATACACCAGTTTCGTGGTGTTTGGGAATTGTGGGAGCTACATTGCAACGGATAATACAGATCTGCTTCCTCTCCACTTTCAGAAGAGTAAGACGATTTGAGGTATTCTTTATTTGCAGGGTTTCGCAGCTTTGCATATGCAACATTTTCGTGGTGTTCGGGAATCGTGGGAGCTACATTGCAACGGATAATAAATACCTTCTGCTTCCTCAACGCTTTCAGAAGAGTGAGACGATTCGAGGCATTCTTTATTTTCAGAGTATTGCATATACACCAGTTTCGTGGTGTTTGGGAATCGTGGGAGCTACATTGCAACGGATAATACAGATCTTCTGCTTCCTCTCCACTTTCAGAAGAGAGGGACGATTCGAGGTATTCTTTATTTTCAGGGCTTTGCATATAAAACAGAATCGTGGTGTTTGGGAATCGTGGGAGCTTCATTGCAACGGTGAATACAGCTCTTCTGCTTCCTCAACGCTTTCAGATGAGTGAGACCATTTGAGGTATTCTTTATTTTCAGGGCTTTGCATATAAAACAGTTTCGTGGTGTTTGGGAATCGTGGGAACTACATTGTAACGGAGAATACAGCTCTTCTGCTACCTCTACGCATTCAGAAAAGTGAGACGATTCTAGTTATTCTTTATTTGCAGAGTTTCGCAGCTCTGCAAATACACCAGTTTCGTAGTGTTTGGGAATCGTGGGAGCTACATTGCAACATTGAATACAGCTCTTCTGCTTCCTCAACGCTTTCAGAAAAGTGAGACGATTCTAGTTATTCTTTATTTGCAGAGTTTCGCAGCTCTGCAAATACACCAGTTTCGTAGTGTTTGGGAATCGTCGGAGCTACATTGCAACGGATAATACAGCTCTTCTGCTTCCTCTGCGCTTTCAGAAGAATGATCCAATTCGAGGTAATCTTTATTTTCAGAGTTTTGAAGTTTTGCGTATACAACAGATTTGGAGTGATTGGGAATCGTAGGAGCAACATTACCGTTGGGAATACTGCGTCCTCTACGCTTTCAGAAGAATTTGACGATTTTAGTTATTGTTTATTTTCAGGGTTTAGCATATGCAACTTTTTCGTGGTGTTCGGGAATTGTGGGAGCTACATTGGAATGGTGAATACAGCTCTTCTGCTTCCTCAACGCTTTCAGATGAGTGAGACCATTTTAGGTATTCTTTGTTTTCAGGGCTTTGCATATAAAACAGTTTCGTGGTATTTGCGAATCGTAAGAGCAACTTTGCTAAGGAGAATAGGAAGATTCGAGGTACACTTTAATTTCAGGGTTTTCCAGTTTAACGTATACAACAGAATCTTGGTGTTCGGGACTCGTGGGAGCTACATTGCTACTGAAAATACAGCTTTTCTGCTTCCTCTCCACATTCAGAAGAATGAATCGATTCGAGGTATTCATTATTTTCAGAGTTTTGCATATACACCAGTTTCGAGGTGTTTCAGAATCGTGGGAGCTACATTGCAACAGATAATACAGATCTTCTGCTTCCTCTACGCTTTCAGAAGAGTGAGACGATTCGAGGTAATTTTTATTTGCAGGGCTTTGCATATGCAACAGTTTTGTGGTGTTTGGGAATCGTGGGAGCTACATTGCAACGGATAATACAGCTCTTCTGCTTCCACTGCACTTTCAGAAGAGTGAGACCATTTGAGTTATTCTTTATTTTCAGGGCTTTGCATATAAAACAGTTTCGTGGTGTTTGGGAATCGTGGGAGCTACATTGCAACGGTGAATACAGCTCTTCTGCTTCCTCAACGCTTTCAGATGAGTGAGACCATTTGAGGTAGTCTTTGTTTTCAGGGCTTTGCATATAAAACAGTTTCGTGGTATTTGCGAATCGTAAGAGCTACTTTGCTAAGGAGAATAGGAGGATTCGAGGTACACTTTAATTTTAGGGTTTTCCAGTTTAACGTATACAACAGAATCTTGGTGTTCGGGACTCGTGGGAGCTACATTGCTACTGAAAATACAGCTTTTCGGCTTCCTCTCCACTTTCAGAAGAGTGAATCGATTCGAGGTATTCATTATTTTCAGAGTTTTGCATATACACCAGTTTCGAGGTGTTTCAGAATCGTAGGAGCAACATTACCGTTGAGAATACAGCTCTTCTGCGTCCTCTACGCTTTCAGAAGGATTAGACGATTTTAGTTATTGTTTATTTTCAGGGTTTAGCATATGCAACTTTTTCGTGGTGTTTGAGAATCGTGGGAGCTACATTGCAATGGATAATACAGATGTTCTCCTTCCTCTCCACTTTCAGAAGAGTGAGACGATTCGAGGTATTCTTTATTTTCAGAGTATTGCATGTACACTAGTTTCGTGGTGTTCGGGAATCGTGGGAGCTACATTGCAACGGAGAATACAGATCTTCTGCTTCCTCTCCACTTTCAGAAGAGTGAGACGATTCGAGGTATTCTTTATTTTCACAGTATTGCATATACACCAGTTTCGTGGTGTTCGGGAATCGTGGGAGCTACATTGCAACGGAGAATACAGCTCTTCTGCTTCCTCTCCACTTTCAGAAGAGTGAGACGATTCGAGGTAGTCTTTATTTACAGGGGTTCGCAGCTTTGCATATACACCAGTTTCGTGGTGTTTGAGAATCGTGGGAGCTACATTGCAACGGATAATACAGATCTTCTGCTTCCTCAACGCTTTCAGAAGAGTGAGACGATTCGAGGTATTCTTTATATGCAGTGTTTCGCAGCTTTGCATATGCAACATTTTCGTGGTGTTCGGGAATCGTGGGAGCTACATTGCAACGGAGAATACAGATCTTCTGCTTCCTCAACGCTTTCAGAAGAGTGAGACGATTCGAGGTATTCTTTATTTGCAGGGTTTCGCAGCTTTGCATATACACCAGTTTCGTGGTGTTCGGGAATCGTGGGAGCTACATTGTAACGGATAATACAGCTCTTCTGCTTCCTATGCGCTTTCAGAAGAATGATCCAATTCGAGGTATTATTTATTTTCAGAGTTTTGAAGTTTTGAGTATACAACAGATTTGGAGTGATTGGGAATCGTAGGAGCAAAATTACCGTTGAGAATACAGCTCTTCTGCGTCCTCTACGCTTAGTAGCGTGGTATAGGGAAATCGCAGAGGTTACATTGCTACGGAGAATACTGGTCTTCTTCTTCTTCTAAGGATTTTGAAGTATAAAGCGATGCGAGGTATTCTTTATTTTTACAGTTCTACACATCCAGTGGCGTGGGTAGGTGGCATTGAAAAATCTACGTACAATACTGCTCTTCTTCTTCTTTTACGTTTATCAACAATTATGCGGTGTAAGGAAATCGTGGATGCGACCTTGCTACGGAGAATACAACTCATATGCGCTGTCTAAGCTTTCAGAAGCGTACGACGATTCGAGGTATTTTTTGTATTTTCAGAGCTTTGCATATTTAACAGTTAAATGGTGTTTGGACATCGTGGGTGCCGTTTCTAAGCAGATGTTGCTACAGTGAAATGATGGAATTGTGGGAGCAACATTGCTGCGGAGAATACAGCTCTTCTGCTTCCTTTACACTTTCAGAAGAGTAAAATGATTCGAGGTATTCTGTTTTCTCATGTTTTGCAGTTTCGCATTTACAGAACGTTATTGGGTATTTTGGCATCGTGGGTGCTCCATGGGTATGGGGATTACAGCTCTTTTGCTTTCTCTACGCTTTCAGAAACCTGAAACGATTAGAGATATTCTTTATTTTCAGGGTTTTCCGTACACAAAAGTTATGAGCTATTTGTGAATCGTGGGATCTATATTAGTATGGGGAATACAGCTGGATGTGATCTTTGAGTCTTCAGCTGATACGTTTTCAAAAGATTGAAAGGATGGAAGTATTCTGTATTTTACGGGCTCTTCGAACTCTTTAGTGATGTCTTATTCGATCATTTTTAGGGTATTGGTACAACGCTTTAATCTTAAAAGGTTGATTGGATTCTGATTGTGTAATAAGAAAGTTTCCCTAGTCTGATTCTAGTAAAGAACGTCTAAAATTGTTTTTTCTTCTTATATAAATGAATGTTATGTTCTTTAATATAGATTATATCTGTATGTTTATATTATCTAGTGAGTTGATGTTCCTATTATTTTTTTTTTGTTGATGTTGATAGCTGCATATTGAATTTATTTTGTTGATTATTTATAAATGTATATATTTTGTAATGTTATCTAATAATATATTTTTAAAAGTCAATTTAATTTAATTGTTTTGACTTTTACATCTTTATACTGTGATATATTTTTTATTTAGGAATTGGATAGGAAATAATGCGAACAGCATACGAGAAAATTGCTCTTTTTCTTTTACGTTTTTTAACTAGAGAAATGATTAAAGTATTCTTTATATTCAGAGTCCCGCAATGACAAGGTATGTTACAAATACCACACTCAAAAGCGCTCGAATATATATATTATAGACCTCTTTTATTCTTCTACGATTTTAGAAAAGTGAAGTGATTCGTGATATTCATCATGTTTAGAGCTCTGCTTTTACTACAGTGAAGAGATACTTGTGAATCTCGTGGGCGTTACATGGCTGTAGGGAATACCGCTCTTCTGCTTTTTCTACGATTTCAGAAGGGTAGAGTATTTTGAGGTGTCCATTTTTTTTTTCAGGGTTCTGTATATACGACAAGGTACGAGACATAGGGGAATCCATCTCATTTACGGTATATGAAGCGAATTTAAATGAATTATTGTTTCTTTCTTTAGGCATTTTAACCTTCCAGGCTTAAGGAAATTGAATATTGCTATCCATTATTACTGATTAATTATTTTCATTACTTTGGTATTGACACTATGTAGAAGATTGTTGTCAACTTGTATGTCAATCCTAGTTTTTGTATAATATTTACTTTTCCAGGTACAGAATGGAACGCCAGATTTTTTGGGGGGGGATTGAAAGTTTGGTAAATACATTAATATTGGTATTAAATTTATTATTATACAAATACTTATGAGGATTAAGAAGACAGAAATAACGAATGGTTTATTGAATATGAGCTTTAAAATCAAAATATATTTATTTATAAATCTGATCTGCAATAAAGGGGATTATCAAGTATTGTATCAAAAATACATATATATGATGCAGATAATAATATTTAATGTTATTAGGAGATGATAATTGGCAATTCTAATTGAAAGAATAGACGTCTCCCCGTGGAAGGGTGGATAGCTTATCCGACTCCTACTGCAGGAGATGTGGGTTAGATAGATGTATTATTTTAATTAATTTGTTTTGTGTTTTTTTTTCACTAACATTTTATAGGGCTTCTTTTTAATATTAGATTTGCTAAGTTTATCATTTTTATTTTCAGGAAGGTGGGGATTTCGTCATGAGGTGGTTTATTTCAAGGCAACTAGTTTCGGTTACGAGGCTCTCAAGAAAGAAAATGCTTCATTATTCTTCCATTATGCCATTTACGCTTTATATATGAGAAAAAATGAACCTGTCTAATTACCTTCAGGAAGAAAACGTCTTGAAGGATATTCTTCATCTCCGAATATCGTGAAGCGATACAGAAGGAAGGCATCAGCGGGGTCTACATCAATGGCAACTTTGGGAAGCGCTCATGAAAAAAAATTTTTTTTTAAAACATTGTTTTTTTATTTATTATGCTCTTCCTGCTTTTATTATGTGCATTTTTTATTTTTTTAAATTTTAACGCCCATTTATTGACACAGCATTTTAGGACTGGTTATTTATAGGTTACAACCCTTTTCTAGGAAGGATAGGGCTGATGCCTTTTCTTTGTATATTTTATTTGATTTTGTGTTTATTCATATTTTTGTCTTTGTAAATGAGAACATTGTCAAAATCAAATTTGTGTTTATATTTAACCCATATTCCAAAATATGTCAAACTTATTTTATTGTTGCCTTCGTCCAACTTTCAAATTATTTTTTCCCCTCTTCCTTAATAAATAACCTGAAGAAAGTAATAAATAAAAAAAATATATATATATATATTTTTAACTTAATTAGCGATAATTAATAATTTGATTTAAAAGCTTTTAATATAAACATTCTTAGAATCTATAAACATTAATTCAAAAATGTAGCTTTATCTTGATCCCCTCACCATTTTCCGCCTATTTTTTTCTTTCTTTTTAATATTTCTTATTTTATTGAGGAGGCCAGGTGGCCATGAGTGCTAAGGCGTGAGCACTCTGTGTTTAAGGTCATGGGTTCAATTCCTACAAGGGATGATGGCTTTTCTTTAGAAAAAAGAATAGGCATCAGCCCTATCCTGGCTAGAAAATGGTGGTAACCTATAGATAACCCATCCTGAAATTCATATTATTGAACGCTGACTACAAAATTTGTAAATTATATTGATAAATTACTACAGAGCTCATTGCCAAAACTTGTGTAATTCTTAATAAATAAATTATTCTCTTCTGAAGTAACTCTCCAATGTATTGTACTGTTATTAACCTTCTGCATACTCAGTAATAAGTAGATTAAATAGAATTATTTTCAATAATTAGAACATTAGTTAAGTATAGTTAAATTGTTTGCATACAAGTTTGTCATTTCTCCTAATTAAAAAGAGATTATACAAGTGGGTATACAGCATAAGAAGCAATCGAGCAGTGGTTGTCACTGTTCCTCGCCATCTTGGCATAGCCATCATCACCCCAACCGATGCCCCAGGAGTTCTTCACGAGCCAATAATCCTGCCCGCCCTCCATTCCGTAACCAATTACTAAAACTGCATGGTTGATAGATTTGTTGTAACAGTTGCAATCATGGAACACACCTGGAAAAAAATGTATCCTCTTTTATTTAAATATGAAATTACTTTGAGATGGTTTACAAATGATGGCTCTAGAAGTCAAGGGATCAGAGAGACAATTTTTAAAAAAATGAGATAGATACTGGAATGGGTTGTGAACACCGTAATATTTTGGGTGGTAAAGAGTTCCAAGTGATTTTCTTGACAGTTGTTGCCACCTAGCTTGTGTTCTCTTGAGTATTGCCACTTTTGAAATATTAAATCCAGAAGGAAATTACGGAGTCTATGGGCGGATTCTCCATTTCTTTTGCATGTTATAAACCCAATGATGTACCTATTATTTATCATCGATAATAAACAGCTAAGGACCTGAAGATTCGTCTTGTGATAAAGGCAACTACTTAATGGTTGTAGAAGTTTATTGCTTTGTACATAAGAAAGAAGTGGACTCCGTAAATTTGTAACACACAGATGTAAAAAAATAATAGTTAAAACATATTGAAATAATTAGGCTGCAATAATATTCCAAATTCAGGTTATGACAACTTCTCCCCCCGCCGAGTGTTTCTGCCGTATGTTTGCCGATCGAAGGTGGTCCGCTTGCTTCTTTTTAATTCTTCCTTTGTAAGAGTATGGAGCAGGTTTGTTCGATTTTTTTCCTTTTGTAACCCCTTTTCCGTGTGTGTTCTAACGCCAAAATCTCGATATTTATACTTCAGGTCCTGATGCAGCTTCTGCTTGTCTAGTGCCTTGTCAATGTTTCGGGATAAATCAGGTTTTAGTAAATCAAAAGAAGTTCTGAGTCTTCTTCCATGAAGAACTTCTCCTGGTATCCTACAGGTTGTTTGTTCAGACGAATATCGGTAAGTATAACATAACTGCTGCGGTCGAGTTTCCTGGAGATTTGTCCTGGGTAACGGTACTTCGTCTGACCGTAGGTTCAATAAATCCCTCCTTTTTGGATGGCCTGCATGATCCACGTTTGAAACTTCTGTTGAAAACAAAGTACATAAAGTGGCTCCTGGTGGTAATGGGAGACAAAAAGCGAGGACCCAATCCAGCCCAAATAATGGAAAATCTTCGCCTTTTATAATATAGACGGGTAGCATTTTAATTCGATCAAAAGCTGTAACCTGTACTTTTGTTGCTCCTAATACCGTAACTGTATGCCCAGTGTATGCTGTCAGGTCGTTCGCTGGCTTTAACTCAGGTGAACCTAAAGCTTTCCAAATAGATTCACTAATAATTGAGTGACATGCTCCAGGGTCGTAAAGCATTTTAACAACTTTCTTATTTAACTTCACCTTAAGCATAACCTTAGACACCTTAGTAATATTTTCTTTCAAAGAGTAAATGTTCGATTCGAAAGATTGTTAACTGATGCTTTCTTCATCTAAAGAACTGGAGTTAGATTTCAAAAGAGCACTCAAACGTGGAGATAACTTAGATACACCTCCTCGTTCAATAACAGCATTTCCTGAAACTATGGAAGGTTTTGCGAAATGATTAGGCCTTTGGCATGTCCTACATGTTGTTTTCCTGGCAGGACAGTCTGAATGCTGATGCAATTTGTTTCCACATCTGAAACAGTGGACTCCCTTTTTTAATTTAAGCACTCTTGTACTGTGTTTGTTATATGTTACTTTGTTAACTTGATTTTTCTGCCCTAAGCTAAAAGCTTGTAAATGTTTTTGTTGGATGTCAACATTTTCTAAAAGCATTGCGGTTTTCTGGACGTCCGCGAAAACCGCCGTTGCAGTAGAATGTAATCGTATCAATTCCCGCTGCCAAAACTCATTATTAATGGCAATAATGAGCTGGTCCCTCATGTGCTCGTCCAGAGTATTCTGAAATTCACAAGAAGATGATAAGCTTCGTAAATCGTCAATGAAATGTTGTACGGTCTCCCCCTCATGCCTATACCTGTGAGCAAATTTTATATGCGCAGTAAGAGGGTTTTCAAATTTATAAAAACGCTGCTTTAGGACATTAATAATACTATCCAGACATTGTTCGATTACATCTTCTGGATAAAAATGGTCTACTAATATCTTGAATGGCTCTGCACCCATATGAGATAGCAAAATATCTCTTTGTAAGCTGTCATGTGTAATCCCCGATGTTCTCACAGAGATCTTAAAGCGTTGGAGCCAATATTTCACTTCTTCACCTTGAGATACATTAAATGTGTCGAGCTTAGGGTAATTATGATTAATAGATCTTACGGTAGCCTCCTGTATTGGTCCTTGAGAAGATCGCAAGACTGAGTGACAATCTTCATCGATGTTTCTGTGCGTTCCTTTTCTCCTAGGCATTGCTTTGTGTATGTTTAAAACTTTGTCCTCGTCGCCAATGTGATAAAGGCAACTACTTAATGGTTGTAGAAGTTTATTGCTTTGTACATAAGAAAGAAGTGGACTCCGTAAATTTGTAACACACAGATGTAAAAAAATAATAGTTAAAACATATTGAAATAATTAGGCTGCAATAATATTCCAAATTCAGGTTATGACACGTCTAGTATGATCAGAACTGTAAAAATCTAGTTTTTTCTATTACCACCTATCGTCCCTACCATGTCAAACTATCGAAAATGCAAATTGGAGCAAAATAGGGAACAAACCTATTCTATTCCTTGACGAAGTAATATATTTAAAAATGGTTTTATTTGATACTTTGTTTAAACAAGTAGAGGCTATTCTAAAGGGTTTAGAGTTGCGACAATTTGTGACAAGCCGTATCGTCCACAATCCAAGAACAAATTCTCGAATCTGAAAAATTACGTTTTCCATATTCGACAGTTTGACATGGTATGGATATGATCATCTTTGACTCCATTTTCCTCAAAACATTGCATTCGTTACTTCGACCTCTGGGGTCCTCAAATTTGTTAGTAATTAGCTGATGTACACATTGTTGCCAGGTGTGTAAAGAACATTCAAGGAAACAGCAAATTGGCACGCCCTGACTGACTTATTTTATAAGTTATTATAATTCATTAACACATTGGTCTGAGTTAACAAATTTAAAAAAAAAAATACTCAATTCAATCAAGCTTTTAAAACTTCAAATAAATAATTAAAACTGGCGCTATGCTTACCTCCGCCATAATATCTGAAACTCTTCGATACATAGATGCAAGCAGACACTGGTCCAATAGTAGCTACTGCAGCCTGTAATTCTTTTTCATCTCTTTCCTTCGTACTTACATAGCCACTTATCTTAGCTCCAGGTACAGTTTTGTTGAAATGGCACATCATCGACTGATAATGAAAAAATTAAGTGCATATATATATATATATATATATATATATATATATATATATATATATATAGAGAGAGAGAGAGAGAGAGGAAGGTGTTGTACCTTTGACCACTTTGCAAAATTGAATTTTTTTTAGCTTGAATATTAAATTCATTTTTTTTTATTTCATTGTAATTAGAATTCTATTGCTTATCATATTTAATTTTTTCAAGGTTCTAGCTTTACATTTAATATTTTTTATTAATTTAAAAAAAAATAATCGTACAATGGTCAAAGGTACAACATGTAGTTGTACCTTTGACCATGGGGTGTTGTACCTCTGACCACGTAAAAACAATATAGCAGTGCAGAAAAAAAATTGTTTTCAGTAATATTGTAATTAATTGTAAGATTAAATATCAGAGGTACAACACCCTGGTAGTGCAAATTAAAAAGCATGCTAAACATTTTAGGGTTAAGATAAATCAATTTCAGAAGCTACACCATATTTCTTATTGTAATAGCTGCTTTGTCAAATGATTTCCATCTAAAAAGACATAATACAAAAAATATTATGAGGCAAAACATCATGAATAACTAACATTTTTATGATAGAAATGGATAAGTATTTTTTGCAAGAATCCTCGTTGACTTGAATAATCCAAAGTAGGTTACACAAGCCTTCTAGGGAAGGAGCTAAACACTAATTACACCAAAATTTATAAAATGTTGCTACATGCCGTTACAGCCTTGGTAGTCAAAGGTACAATATGGTCAGAGGTACAACACCTTCCCCTATATGTATATATACATATATATATATATATATATATATATATATATATATATATATATGTGTGTGTGTGTGTGTAATTATTACATAATCACATAGGTTCACTACTAACTACCAGTTCTACAAGTTATTATAAGATTTCAAAATCCTCTTAAAATTTAACATATTTTATAATGATTGTATAACATGATAGTGTATTTTCCCATGACTTGTCAAAACTACAATTATTAAATTTCCATGTTTTTAAATGTTTTTAAAACACATCTGGCTAAAACTTTTAGGTATATATATATTTATAAATAATTTTAAAGTTTAACGTCCATTATTATTAACTAAGAATTTTGGGGTGGGTTATCTATAGGTTACCACCCTTTTCTAGCCAGGATAGGGCATATGCCTTTTCTTTTTTCTAAAGAAGGCTGTGGGTTCGATTACCACCACCACATAGTGGGAATCGACCCACAGCCTTTGGCACGGAGTTTTAAGTGCTTACGCCTTAACACTCACAGCCACTGGCCCTCCAAATATATAAATAAATATAAATATGTATAAATGAATAAATATTAAAAAAATAGAATACTTACTGGCTTGTAGTAAGGATAGGTTTCTTCTGTGACAATTCCGCCTGTGCCCTGGATATATTGGAATGCATGCTCAGGTAGGCCACCGTTGCATCCACGGTTTCCATATTTATCGCTACAGTCAATCAGTTCTTGATGGCTGAGAGGCACCAATTGACCAGTCTTTCTGAATGCAATGCCTTCTAGAGATCCTATCTATAACAAAAAGTTCTATCTTGTACTCGGAGTATATATATGTACGTTTGTATGTAATGCGCAGTTCACTTATGTATTTTATTTGGAGCATTTAAAATACCCCAAAAGGAAGAGTTTAGTCACAAACATTATTATTGTGCTAAATAAGTTCAAAAGAAATTTTCTTCAAATCCCTCCCCCCCTACAAGTCAGAGAAGAACTGACCATTTCAAGTGAAATGGTTTGCTCGGAATCTGATGGTTCTCCAGTTGTACTTTTGGTCATTATATTTGTCAATATGATGTATGTGTGTTATGATTGTGCTCTGAGTTGTGACGTTGTACAGTTTTCAGGAACTAAAACTTCTGAGGAGCTTGATGAGTGCTCCTACCTTAAGGACAATACGTAAAATAAATGTATGGGGTATATAAGTCGACTCCATCCCTGCATAGGTCCTTAGTTTCTCTCCTTCTCATGAATTTATTAACTATGTTTAGGAAGAACGTAACAATTAACCAAATTCTGAACTACCGGTTACAGATAAATATATTGAAAATCATAGGAAGGGTATACTAACCGCACTATATGCCCAGCAGGATCCACAATTCGCCTGGTCCCTCACCCTGGTGACAGCCTTCTCCTTTCGCCAGTCAACTGTGTCCGGGAGTCCACTGTTCGAAGGAATTTTAAATGGCCTACCTCTTCTCACGCTAGAATCATGGATTCCTCTCAGCATCAGTTCTTCGAATTCCTCATCAGTCTGCAGTTAAATAATAATTGTAAAAAAGATAATACAATTTGAAATATGCCAATCTCTGGGTGATCAGCATAACGGTTATGCCATAACCTGTTTTATTGGTTAAAAGTTTCTCTGCAGGATTTGAGAATAACAAAAAATGAGCCAACAGCCATAGCCACGTTGAATACACCGGTTCCCGTAGATCACCGAAGTTAAGCAACATCGGGCGTGGTCAGTACCTGAATGGGTGACCGACCATGTGCTGTTGGCATTATAAAAGGGTGGCAACCTGTAGATAGCCCGGCGCTAATGGCCAAGTTGTAGATGCGCCGTAAAAAAAAAAAAAAAAAAAAAAAAAAAAATGAAAATCACGGAAGAATATGAATACGATGTACAATTTTCTTTTTTTTATAGACTATTTTTTTTTTGTGTGTGTGTGTGTGTGTGTTTAACGGCTATCAACTGGGCGACTAATGTTATTGTCACTAACTAAATGTTATTGTCGGTGACTAATGTTATTATGACTATTGTTATTGTCTCAATTTTTAGTTTTAACTAACAAATTTCTGAAATTAAGTATTTTTGAACTCCCTACTTCATTTATATACTGTTTACCTTAGACAAGAGATCAATGAAGCTTTGTATATTTCCGTTTTCTTTTATTTATCTTACAAAAACGTTTCCTGGGTTTAATTTTGCTTCATGGACAAACAGTTTGATGCTGGAGTGTAACTGAAAGCAACTACACAAGATAAGCACCTGAAGAGAGTCTGGCTGCACGTCGAGCAGACAAATAATGTAAGGTACATAAGATAAATTCTTCTCTGACCAAAATAATGCAGTAAATTTATTGAGGAAATATAATTAAGATATTGTAGCTGTGCCCCATCAGCTTAGTTTTCACTAATGGCAACACTAGAGCAGATTTCGCTAGGTTACGGGACAACACTGCATGTGGATAAAGACATATGCTAAAGTGCTTGAGCCCTGTAAATTAGCAACATTAATATACTGCTAAAATATAATTTATTTATTGATTCTAATAAAATATGTATGGGTCGTAAAAGTGTAAATTTACAAACAACCTCAGGATTTCAGTGGATAAAATAAATGCAATGGGCACAGACAATATACATCAAGCCGGATTTGTTAAATATAAGCTTTTGTTTAGTATATATAAATAATAAAGGGATTAGGTTCATAATCTGATCTGGCTAGATCGGCATAAATGCTCTTTTTGATATAGTAAGAAAGGCGATTTTGTTGAAATAATTTGTTCCATTCGGTAATACACTCCAAGTTCGCTTTGAACACGCTATCTCAGTGCTGATCTTCTTTAGTGTCGGAGAAAGATTATGAAACGGATTTTTGACCCAATTAATGAACAGGGAGCCTGTGGTTATTTTTGGTTGGTTTTGACTATAACCGAGAATTATAGAAAAGTTCTTCTTGGAGAATTTCCTGGAAAGGGAAAGAGATTACGCCCACGTGAGAGCTGGATTAAGGACTCAGTAGAGGACCTTAGAAAAATTGGAGTGATAATGGAAACTGTAAGAGGAAAGCTATAGAAAGGCACGGGTGTTTGTTGGAGAGGACAAAGTTAATCTTGGATTGTAGAGCCGGATACATTAGTAGCTATGTATTACTATGAGTTCAAATTCTGATCTTACCAAATCGCCATACTTGTTCATTTTGACGTAATAAGAAAGAAGACCCTGTTGAAATAAGTTGTTCTGCTCTGTAATTTACTCCAAGTTGGCTTTGAACACATTCTCTCTGTGCTGTTCTTCCTTAGAGTCCGAGTAATATTTTTCAAAAGTTACCTAAAAAAGTATTTACAGAAGAAAAAACAAAGGCATCAAAACTTTTAATTGTACGTAGAAAATTATGCAAAATTCCCTTCCTTAAGAAGGAAACACTACTGAAATTGACATGATAGAATATGGATGACCATGAACATATATAGCATTAATACATATTATAGCATTAATCACGGACAGTCCATCTCCGAGACTCCAACAACAATAATAATAAGAAGCAACATTTTTTTATTTCAGAAAGTACTCCTTATCCTCAAATTATTCTAGTATACCTTCCCATGAGCAACGTCACCCATGGTGAAGAATATTAAAAAAAAAAAACTTACATGAGTTCATCTTCAATAGATACATACCTTGAAGTTGTCCCAGTCTTCAATTGCACATTCAGACACCAACAGCCAGGATGCAAGGATTATCGGTACTTACGTATTAGCGTCAAAGCAGTTTAAAGAGCCGGATCACAGAGAACTAGATCTACACCGTGTCAGAGATCTGGATCAAGGAGTCAAATCAGATTTCGCCAATATGGCGACGGGATTATCAACGATTTAGGTTAACTAGAGTTTTGATATAACCTTTAGCTAGGGAAAACGCGTAGCACTTATATTAATAGCATAATTGCTATGCGTTTACGCTCGCTCAAGATTATATCTAAACTCTAGTCAATCCAACTCGTTGATAATATAGATCAAGGATGGTTTTTCGCTGTATAATGGACTGATAAACAAATTGGCATCGCTTCGAAAAAGTAGCTTTCATCCGAGCTATTCTGAAGTCGCTATCTCGCAAGAAACTGAAATCGCGTAACAAAAAAAAACAATAACAATTGCGTGGGTAAATAAAGCACAAATGAATTGCGTTAAAAAGACAAAGGGGACAAGATGGCTACTATAAACACAATAGATGATATCTCTGATAGTGATTGACCAATAGAAATGCGTTATCCATGATCCAGATCTCTGAACGAGACACGCCTCTTTAACCTGCTTTGACGCTAATACGTAAGTACCGGATTATCAATGATTTCATTGTGTAGTCTGATCCCGAATTCTATGACAAGAAATTCCTGAAAAATATCAGGGCACCACAATAATAACAAATATTAACCAAATTTGATTTCATCATGGGCCCCAACAGCTTTTAGCGGATCGTTCAACCATCATCAGAGCTGGGAAAAAATAAAAATACTTCAATGAGTTGAGCTGTCAGTCGTCATCCCTGATGCTCAACTTATAATAGTATTTTTATCCTGAAACTGCTTCGAAGAGGGTGGTCTACATTGAAAGCTCTTAGCGCTCATAACTAAACAGTTTTGTAAAGGAAGTTGTAATTTTAATTTCTTTCGAACTTCTTTCTCTCTGCCAGCAACCACGACTTCTGATATAATATTATAAGATGATGACTCTGTTTATCACTATGTATTTTTATGTGGCAGAAGGTCAAAGCTCATTTACTACACACTATTCTGCAATAGCATTTCCGGGTCTTTTTGCGAAGACCACATCCAGTTACTTTTGAAGTAGCAGTAGTGATTTATAACAGTTACTCGTACTCGCTGATAAGCTTACTGATTAGCTTATAGGTTCGTTGCTGGTTATCTACTACTTCTTGACTCAATATTTATTAATAAAAAGGTTAATATGATCAAAATCAATTCTCTCAACTATGAAATAAGTTATTAAGCTTTAAAGTTGACTGTTTTGCAGGTTATGAAGGATAACAAACAACGTTATTTGTAAACAAACATATTTTATTCCTTTTCTCTCTCTCTTTTTTGGATATTTTACATTTGTTAGGCATTACATGCTATGCGTTTCCGCTCGCTCAAGAAGATATCAAAACCCTAGTCAATCCAACTCCCAATTAATAGAATTATATTAATTGTAGCGACTCTAGTCTATCCAACTCGCTAAAATTAATAGGATTCCATTAATTTTTCCCAGTAAGAAACCAATCCCTTTTACTTTGTCAGGAACATCGCGAACTAATTGTAAAAGACTCATTTTTCTCACAAACATAAGCAGAGCTTTTTCATAAACAAAAGCTAATTCACTGTTGAAGGTTACTTTACTCCCAGCAAGAACGAATGCAATTGGTCATCCAATCCTCCAATAGGAAGGCAAAGGAGTTATGCGCATGCGCTAAATCACTGATACAATCACTACTGCTACTTCAAAAATAACTGGATGTGGTCTTCGCAAAAAGACCCGCATTTCCTTTTGGAGTAAATGTTTCATGCCTTTTTGACGCCTCTTTAGGACCACTTAAAATACAAATTACAGCCTTAACCGTGAATATTCATTTTGAGGCTCAAAATAAAGCTTAGGGAAATTACAAAAATGTTATAAAAATGCTTTTAAATTAACATCGAAAGATTCCTAGACGCCTCAAGGCCATACATATTTCCGAAGAATAGACTAATCTTATGAAATCCGGATAAAAAAAAAGTTCTAAGGGTGTTAATAAATTAAAGGGTTAAATTTATTACAGGCTAAGTATTGATAAATATTAAACACTATCTCTCTTGCCTGAGCTTTCAAAGCCTTCCCTGGTTCTAAAGGAGATATAATCAGTTTTTATAGAGTTCCACGGAACTATCGCGAATATTTCCCACAGAATTTCGCGCTTGCAGAATTGTACTTTTCCATTTATCTGAACGGACTATAGGAGACGGGTGAATCTAGTACTTAACCCAGAGGTGAAATAGAACGCTTGTCTACCACATTAATAAAGAATAAATGATTTTACCTGAGACATATTTTACCTGAACGAACTGCAATTTATTCTTGTTTTGCAGGAATGAACGGTCGCATTCAGCTATTATATCGCAGTTGTCAAAGCTCCTAATGATAACATGGCCGAAATCAAAGATTAAAAAATTGATCTCTTTAAAAGAAAGATAAGATAGTTATTTGTCAGTATTTGCATATTTAAACATAAATTTAACTTCTAATGCTCCGAGTTGTCTTAGTTCTCATGAGTCAAATATTTGTATGTATAGAATAAAGGTTTCCTCTGAATTAAAGTAATAACGAAGGTTTCTTTATTTAAATTAACCCTTTCTGGACGGTGGGCTTCTCCAGCAGCCAGCAGAAAGCCGTGACTGGCTGACGGTGGGCTTCTCTAGCAGCCAGCAGAAAGCCGTGACTGGCTGACGGTGGGCTTCTCCAGCAACCACCTCACTCTATAACGTATAAGGACGGCTGCTTCTTTTCTTTTGTTGTATTTAGTTCTATAAGTTTGTATTTTTGTATAAATCGATATTTGTTGTATTTTAAAAAGAGCAAATCGCCGTCGCTGCGATGCTCGAAAATTACATTAAAAAAAAATAAGGACGGTGGACTTCTTTAGTTCTTTTAGAATATTAGTCAGATTTCTTAGTAGACGTGTTTGAGACTTCTCGGAAGATGATACATCGCAGCCCAGTCCTTCCTCAGCTCCAGGAAGTAATATTGAAGAGCATTCTAGGATTTCGACGAAGACGATAAGCTTTTTCCGAAGCGTAAATAATGTAATTTGCTGAGGAAGCATCGCAGTTTCCAGGGATATAAGTTTTCTATTAGTAGTAAAAAGGTGTTACGTGGAAAGGTTTCTGCACTAATTAAAGAATATATATATATTACTAATACGAGAATACAAATCTAAAAAAAAAAACAACACAATTGTCTAGAGCCCGTGGAAGGTAGCTAGCTAGTAGCCGTCAGGAGGGACAGGCAGCAGGGCTGCCACATGGGGGGGGGGGGACAACCGGGTACAGTTGTCCTGGGCCCGGGCACCGTGGGGGCCCGGGCCGATCCTCGCTAATTGGAATAAAAGTACCGAAAGTGACCTTTGCAGCACCGATTGTTGGCTTTTATTCTCATTTTGCTCAAAACTAAAGATGAAAATAATTTTAAAATGCCCAAAGTCCCATAGCAAAGTACTAGAATTTTCATTCTGGCTCTGAGATGTGGCGCCCCTGACAGGGAGGTATCGGGAGGGTCCCATCACCGGGTACCTTTGCTCATACGACTGCTGACGTCTCTATAGGGTTAATACTTTAAAAAAAAATTATATATAAAAATTGGCAGGATGCCAAGTACTAACCATGCAGAACAGTGCTTAACTTCGATGATCGGAAGAGAACCGCAATATTCAAGGTGATCTAAAACAGTTTTTTGTTTTAATGCATTATCAAAAAAAAAAGATTCTTCAAAATAGTTTTAGGCTATAATCATGAACGCATTTCATTAAGTATCTCACCTCCATACATGGGCGTATATAAGAGGGGGGCTGCAGCCCCCACCCCCCGAAATTTTGTTTGGTGAGAACATTTCATGTAAAAAAAAAACTTATAACAACGAAAAATGTCTCCTACATTTACCCTGGTCTACTACGTGTCTAGAGGACCTTAAAACTCACCATTTTGCACTAAACTATTTAAAATTTTCCCTACACCCCAAATGCCTAGGTGCTCCCAGCCCCTCCCGAAATTATTTTCTTTATACGCTAGTGCCTCCATACATTAAAATAAAAATATATCATATAAAAACAATTCCTCATAAAATATAACTTTCTGTCAAATAAAATAAAATTAACAGTATTTTAGGTGACTAATTTTATCATCATATTTTATAGTACAATTCCGGAGTAAACCCCCCCCCCCCTCCTAATGAACCGTTTTAGTTTATTTTTACAACACATATTTACCTGTAGATTATCACTACGAATACCGAGTTTCGTCGAAATATAACAAAAATCACGGCTCGTAGTGGCGAATTGGTATTGTGGGTCGAAGTAAACCCCCCCCCTCCTAATGAACCGATTTAGTTTATTTTTACATCTCACTTTTCTCTATATATCACCATTACGAATACCAAGTTTCGTTGAAATATAACAAATATTACGGCTGGCATGGTCAAATTAGTGTTCTGGGTTCGGGGTAAACCCCCCCCCCCTTCCGGTGGACCGATTTTGGTGGTTAACGAACTCGTTCAATCGTTTGCTAATTGAATGTTATATACCAAGTTGCATGACGAAAAAACAAAAACTCTGGCCCCTATCGTGTTAACAGACACACATATATATATCTATATATCTATATATATATATATATATATATATATATATATATATATATATATATATATATATATATACATATGCATAAATATAGATATATATAAATTTTAACGGGGATCATTTTCGGTGTCTACTAGGTAGGATCGATAAAGATTTGAAGAAATTTTTCAAAAATTCCGTCATAAGTGCAACCTCAATAGCTACTTTCCTTCGGAGGAAAATGCTAAAAAATCCGTCACGCAGGAGCTGCATAACTAAGCACTTTCCTCAGAATTTTTGTAGTGTAGACTACATTACTGAATAATTTGCTGTAAATAACATATATAAATAAAATAAAAACGTGAATAGTTCTGCTCATTTACATTTCTTATGAGAACTGTTCAATTATTAATTTTGTAAATAATTTGCTTCCAGAGTTATGTTTATGCATGATACTGTACTACTTAATAAATAGACAAAAACTTCATTTTCCGTACTGTCGCAGGAACAGGATACAGTGGAAGATAGCGCTCCTTGTGGCGGCTTTGGGAACCTACACTCAGTCAAAAAAGTTTCCATACACCCAAAAAAAATGGAATATATGCCAATAAAGGAATTCAAGAAATGTGCAATAGTATTATTTGTATAGCATTTTGTATGTTTAACATATATAAGTGCAATTATTCCAATAATAAGCAAATACATATTAAATTTATCATATTTTAAAAAAAGTATGTCAAATAAGTTTCCATACACTATAAACATTAATCCTATTTCATGTACTGTGACCCTCTTTTAAGTCTTAGTTGTATAAATCTTATCTCTTCCCTTAATTCTTAGTCCAGTATTAGGTTTACTTGTGCCTGTGAAAGACTGACTTTTTTATAATGCGTGTTTCCCATGATATAAGAGCTAATAGTTCGCTGCCATAATCAGGGCTTGTCTCTTCGAAAAATTGCTCAATTATTAAATAAACCACGCGCAACAGCACAATATGTGCTTAACATGCATAGGGGTTTAAAATCTCTGGAGGATAGACCACGGACGGGAAGTCCGAGGAAATTGGAGTCACTACAGGAGGTTCATCCTTGTTCGAATTAATAAAGATCCTCACACATCATTGACCACTGAACTAAATAGGGACTACGGGATTCAAGTCGACCCAGAGAACGTTAGAAATGCATTCAGAAAGGAATGTTTCAGGGGTCGGATTGCCAGAAGAAAGCCCTTCATAAGTTAGGTTAATCGGGAGAAGCTGCTACAGTTTGCCAAGGAATTTATAAATAAACCAGACAGTTTCTGGGAGAAGGTGATATTTCTTGACGAGTCAAAATTTAACATTTTTGGGTCAGATGGAAGGTCAAAACTGTGGAGAAAACCAAAGGAAGCATTCAAGAGCAATAATTTAAAACATACATTTAAACACGGAGTTGGAAGTGTCAAGGTGTGGGGGTGTGTTAGTTCATCTGGTGTAGGAAATTTAGTGTTTGTTGATGGAATTATGAACCAAAACGTTTATTTGGATATTCTAAGGGGTAATTTATAACAAATCGGCTGAAAAACTCAGACTTGGGCAAATATACTTTTTCCAATAAGACAATGACCCCAAACTCACAGCTAAAAAAGTAAAGGAATGGTTGCTCTATAATGTTCCAAATCAATTAAAAACACCTCAAATTTACCTGGCCTAAACCCCGTTTAACACCTATGGGATGAAGGACAGCTGTTTTTTCTTTGCTAGTGAAAACTAACCTGTAAAAGTGCTCTCTAATATTTAGTTAATTTGTGTTATTTAACAGTGAATTAGTGTTATTATTAGTGTTAAAATTCTCATTTAGTAGTCATTCTTGCTAAGTAGTGTGTAATTGATACGAAGAAGACACCTATAGGCCCTGGAGCTCACATGCTTCCAGGAGGCTGTAGGAACAGGAAGGTGTAACACTCCTGGTATTTTACAGGATTAACCGGGCAAAGGCCTATTTGTCCGGCCAGATAAGTGGAAAAATAACTTTTTTAATCATTTATCTAAGTAGTTAACCTTTAATTTATATAGTTTCCTATTTCCTTAATCTAATTTTTTCGTTATAAATTTCATAGTAAAAATGAATAAACCCCCGGATATATATTCACCAAATCGAAAAAAACCTAGAAGGTCTTGGACAAACATACCAGAGCCTAATATAAATACTATCAATGAGGTTCAAAATAATAAAAATAAATTTATAATAATTGAAAGAGCAGAAGAGGGAGATCTAAAAAGTGTCTCACCTTTCCTAATTAATAGGAGTATTAATAATCATTGTGGAGAAACCAAAAATATTAAAATGCTGAGAAATGGGACGCTCTTAATTGAAACGAAACATAAAGAACAATCAGAAAAAATATTAAAATTAACTAATTTTGGAACAATAAAAATAAATGTAAGGCCCCATGAAAAACTCAATATAAGTAAAGGAGTCATTTTCTGCCCTGATTTAGACGGGTTAAGAGAAACTGAAATATTAGAAGAACTAAAAAATGATAACGTAAAGGAAGTAAAACGAATTATCTCAAAAAAGGGAGGCGTTGAGAGAAAAACTCATTTGTATATTCTAACATTCTCTCTCCCGACCCTTCCTGAAATAATTAACATCGGCTTCTATAAAATAAAAATAAAAATGTATATCCCAAACCCCATAAGATGTAGGAAATGCTTAAGACTAGGACATTTTGCAGATAGCTGCACAAAAGAACCTATCTGTGGGTTTTGCAGTAAGCCTGAGCACCACGGTACACCCTGCGAAACATTTGTTCCTAATTGCGTAAATTGTAAAGAAAATCATCATAGCTTAGATATAAAATGTCCCCGTTTTGTTGAAGAAAAAGAAATAAAGTCAATCCAATTCCGGGAAAAAATAACATACGGCTTAGCCAGAAAGCAATACAAAGTTAGGAAAGGTAATACTGGAGATGGAAGCTATGCTGAAGTAGCTAGGAAGGTTAGGAAAGGAGTAGAAGTAGGCTGTCAGACAGATCCGTGTATTATAGCAATAGACAATAATAGAATTATAAAAACAGGTAATTGTAAGACTATCACAGATATTACTGGATTATCTCTTGTAAAATATCCCTCCAACCCCATTACTCTCACCCCTATCCCTCCTCCCTCTCTCTCCCCTATCCCTCCTCCCTCTCTCTCCTCTATCTCTCCTCCCTCTCTCTCCTCTATCCCTCCTCCCTCTCCCTCCCCTATCCCTCCCTCTCCCAGTCCTATCAAGTCCCCATCGTTAGTTAAAGCTAGTGGATCATCAGATCCCAAACCATCGATCAAAAAGCCTGGAAAGGAACTTGAAGATCCCTTCAAAACTCCCCAAGCTTAAATCAAGTAAGAATGTCGAAAAACAAAATAAAAATAAAAATGAAAACAAAAAAAGTGAAGATGAAATGGAAACAACATAAATAAATTTTTAAAAATGCGGTTTAAGACACTTGAATAAACAGAATTTATGGAAAACATAAACATTAATTCAGTTCATAACAAAATAAAAACATTACATATCATGATTCTCATAAATATGCACTTTTATATTGAAAACCTAACTATCACTATAATAAACATAAATTCTAAACTGTTCTGCTTAACTATACACAAAACAACTCCCATTTCGTCAAAAATCAACTCACACAACAAAAGAACATTACAAGTAACACTCATGACTCAGTCTCACACACATAACACTACATATTTCTGTAATATACTCTCTCAGGTATCCAGTATATCTTTAAAATTATATTATAGAAAATTTATTAAAAATAATTATATACTATGTAATCCTCTAAGAATATCAACAAAAGAATTGAACATTATTTATCATAATATAATAAGATACATGTTAGGAAAAAAGCATCTTTTCAAATATTATGCCAATCATCAGCTGGAACTGTAATGGTATTAGAACCCAGATTGAAAATCCTATTAGAAGAAACACAACCAGCAGTTATGTGTCTGCAGGAAACCAAACTATCTCCTAACTGGGATTTGAAAATAAAGGAGTACGAGATTTTTAGAAGAGATAAAGAGACAGAAGAAGGAGGAAGAGCACACGGAGGTGTCGCCATTGCCGTCAGGAAGGACCTTTATTCTGAAACATTAAATAGAGAAACCCCTTTACAAGCTTTAATAATAAGAGTAAAGCTAAATTTTCCAGTTACTGTATGTAACCTATATTTACCACCCGGAGAAGCAATAAATGAAACAGCTCTGACACAGCTGATAAATAGTCTCCCTTCTCCCTATTTAGTCGTAGGAGACATGAATGGCACCCACCGTTCTTGGAGTCTGGGTATAACCAATACAAGGGGAAATATACTCCGTAGAATAATAGATTCAACAGACTCATTACTTCTAAATACAGGAGAGATGACGTATCTTTGTCCCAGAACTGGTACCTTATCAGCCATAGATCTAGCATTCTCCTCTCCCATCCTGGAAAATCATCTGACATGGGAAGTATGTTGTCAGCAATATGGGAGCGACCACTTTCCAATAAAGTTAAATTTTAATGAAGAGACCGTTAGAATAAAAAAACATCCACGATGGATCACCGAAAAGGCGAACTGGGATGAATTCCAAAATAAAATGAATATATCCATTCACGATCTCCCAGATAATATTGACGAAATGGTAGAACACTACACCAAAACAATAATAGAAACTGCCACAGACACAATACCGAAAACTAAAGGCCGTCCGAAACCAAACCACGCTCCATGGTTCGACAATGAATGCCGTGCTGCAGTAAAATTAAAAAATAAAGCACTAAAACTTTTTCAACAGAACCCAACCACCCAAAACCTGATAAATTATAAAAAAAGGAAAGCCTTTACCCGAAACCTTGTAAAAAATAAAAAGAAAAGCTCATGGATCTCATATGTCGAATCTATCAATATAAACACTCCCATTAATAAAGTTTGGAAAAAAATTCACAGTGTTTCAGGAAAATACACGGCAGAAATACCCGTTCTAAGGATACGAGAAGAAATAATCACTCAACCTCAATCCCTAACAGAACACTTTGTAGATTATTTTTCAGCCATTTCAAATTCGAATTTAAATCAAAATCATGAATCAGAGCTCTCACAGGAAATAGACTTTACCGAATCTAACGGGGACGAAAATGAACTGCACTTAGACTACAATAGTCCTTTCAATACTTGGGAACTCCACACTGCTATTGAAGAGCTGAATTCGTCTAGTCCAGGGCAAGATGAAATTCACAATACAATGATAAAAAATTTGCCTCCTGAATCCAAACAAACATTACTACACATCTATAATAGAATTTGGGAAACCTCCTCTTATCCAATAGCATGGCGTGAATCAATAGTCATTCCAATATTAAAACCGGGAAAAAACAAATTACTACTTACCAGCTATAGACCAATATCACTCACAAGCTGCCTATCAAAATTGCTTGAGAAAATGGTCAATAAGAGGCTTATGTGGGTTATAGAAAAACTCAATCTTTTATCTCCATTCCAGAGTGGTTTTCGCAAAGGTCGATCAACAATGGACGAGCTAGTAACTATGGAGGCTGAGATATTAAATACATTCATTCAGCAAAAGGAAGCAGTGGGGATATGTTTTGACATAGAAAAAGCATACGACACCATAAACAGAAACTCAATCCTCAACACTCTGTACAAATGGGGTTTCAGAGGAAAACTGGCCAATTTTTTGAAAAGTTTTCTGCAAGGAAGGTCTATAAGGGTAAGAGTAGGAGACTCGGTTTCTAGTTGCAAGGAAATAGCTAACGGCATCCCTCAGGGAAGTGTTCTGAGCTGTACTTTATTTGCAATTGCTATCAACTCGATTGTAGAAGTAATACCTAGGTCGGTTAAAGCATTCCTCTACGTGGATGATCTTACCATCTTCCTTCGATTTAGAAGCTATGAATGGATGAAGCGAATTCTCCAAAATACTATTTACAATCTACAAGCCTGGGCAGAGAGAAATAAACTTCGATTCTCTACAGCCAAGACCAGATGTATAATGTTCTCCAGGAAAAGAACTCCAACTCAGTATCCAGAGTTATACATGTATGGGAACGCACTGAGATTCTACGAAGAAGCTAAATTCCTGGGGCTGACATTGGATAAAAAATTAACTTGGTTGTCCCACATTAAATTCCTACGAGATGAATGCTTTAAACGATTAAGGATAATGAGAGTACTGGCCAAAACATCCTGGGGGGCTGACCGTAAAACAATGCTAATGCTGTACACTAGCCTTATTCGATCAAAACTCGATTATGGCAGTGCAGTATATTCGTCAGCAAAGAGAAACCATCTTCTACTCTTAGACTCGATCCATCATACCGGTATAAGACTTGCCACTGGAGCCTTTAGGACAAGTCCTAGTCTTAGCCTTTGTGCCGAAGCTTCTATGCCGCCTCTAATGTTTCGACGTCAGGAATTACTAATTTCATATATAGCAAAAATTAAGCTCCAACCTAATAATCCGGCATACAGTCACATCTTTCATCCTCAACATATCAATTCTTATGAAGAAAAACCAGCAAGTCCTGCTCCAATAGCTATTAGACATAGGCAAATCATCAGTGAAATAAATGACATTTCAGTAGAAATGGCAGACTATGCACTGGATAAGGCTCCGTGGAAACATCGGCCACCAACTATTGATCTAAGTTTAAAAACATTAAGGGCACATCACAATTATTACATGATCAACATTCCGAGGAAATATATGAATTGGGAGGTAATTTATACCGACGGTTCCAAGAAAAATGACAACGTCGGATATGCAGTTTTCACGAACAATATAACTGAAAAATACAAATTACCTCCATATACATCTATTTTCACTGCCGAACTTCATGCCATAGCTGCAGCATTGCATCTTGCAATTCATTCTAACAAAACCCATATAGTAATATGCTCGGATTCCTTGTCTGCCTTGCAAAGAATTCAAAATCCGAAAAATTCTATCATAATAATAAACAAAATTTACAATTCCCTGAACAAACTATCCGAGCTGAAAAAATCTATTAACTTCCTTTGGGTTCCATCTCACAGCGGCATTCCAGGAAACGAAGCAGCAGACAAGGCAGCAAAAGAAGCGGCGATTATGGAAAGACCAGCACAACAAATTTACGAGGCATATGATGTTAGTTCATGGTTGAAACAAAGAATCCGCAACAACTGGGAATCCATGTGGAATGAGGTGCCTTTAACTAATAAACTTAGAAAAATAAAGCCAACCACAAGAAAATGGAGCAGCGCATTTAGGGGCAACCGAAGGGAAGAGGTTGTAATAACAAGGGCTAGAATAGGACATACTAACCTGACCCACGTACACCTAATAACAAAAGAAGCTCCAAGAATGTGTGAGACCTGCCAAGTTCCTCTATCCATCCAACATATTCTAGAGGAATGCCATCCACTCAATGAAAGTTTTGAAAAATATGGGATTTCCCGCATTGCATCAGCGGCACTACAGGATTCAGCTGAAGGAATCGATGCAATTTTGAATTTATTTAAAGAAATAAGCATTTACAACAGATTATAAAAAAAAAAAAAAAAAATAATAAAAAAATAAAATATATATATATATATATATATATATATATATATATATATATATAGAGTTATATATATATATATAAAAAAAATGCAAAAAAAATAGTCATATAAAGAAGAAAAAAGGAAAAAAAAAAGAAAAAGAAAAAAAAAGAACAAAAAAAAAGAGGAGTCTTAAATGGAAAAAATAAATAGTCTATGTACATATAATAACAAAAACAGAGAGTATATTACACACAGCATACATTACAACACACAAAACACATAACAACTCACAGCATATAAAAATAAAAATAAATTTAACATTATAAATATAATAGTTTACTCAGAAGGGCGTAATAACCTTGCCTGTTTAATGCCCTCCAAAACAGGAATCTAATCTAATCCTATGGGATGAACTTGGCCGGAGAGTGAAAAATCAGAACATCCGAACGAAATAAGAGCTGAAAACTGGACTACAGACAGATGAATTGAAATTAATAATCAAGTAAGAAAACAACTGGTTTGGAGTATGAAGCCCAGACTACTTGAAATCCTAAAGCCAAAAGGAGGATCCACAAGTTATTAAAAAAGTCCGTCACGCAGGAGCTGCAAAACTAAGCACTTTCCTCAGAATTTGGGTAGTGTAGACTGCTTTCCAGAACAATTTGCTTAAAATATACTACATAAATAAAATAAAAACGTGAATAGTTCTCATTTTGTAATGAGTAACTGATCAATTATTAATTTGCATCCAGAGTTATGTTTACACATGGTACCTACTACACTACGTAATAAATACAAAAAACCTCATATTATCGTATTTTGATCTAACGCAGGAACAGGATACAGTCACTCTAGTGGTAGAAAGCGCTCCTTGCGGCGGCTTTGTGAACCTACGTATGCCGGCTTCTATTCAAATATATTACAAATTAAACCCCCGCTTTCCGATTGACCGATTCAGCTCATTTTTACAACACTTCTTTCTCATGAGTTACCCACGACGTATACCGCGTTTCGTTACAATACAGCAGAAATGACGACCGGTATGAGTATATTAGGAATTTGGGTCCGGAGTAAACCCCCCTTCTAATGAACCGATTTAGTTTCTTTTTACAACACATATTTACCTGTAGATTACCACTACGAATACCGAGTTTCGTCGAAATATACCAAAAATCACGGCTGGTAGTGGCGAATTGGTATTGTGGGTCCGGAGTAAACCCCCCCTCCTAATGAACCGATTTCGTTTATTTTTACAACACATATTTACCTGTGGATTAGCACTACGAATACCGAGTTTCGTCGAAATATACCAAAAATCACGGCTGGTAGTGGCGAATTGGTATTGTGGGTCCGGAGTAAACCCCCCCCTTCTAATGAACCGATTTAGTTCATTTTTATATCTCACTTTTCTCTCTATATTAACACTACGAATACCAAGTTTCGTTGAAATATAACAAATATTACGGCTGAAATGGTCAAATTAGTGTTTTGGGTTCGGGGTAAACCCCCCCTTCCGGTGGACCGACTTTGGTGGTTAACGAACTCGTTCAATCGTTGGCTAATTGAATGCAATATACCAAGTTTCGTGACGAAAAAACAAAAACTCTGGCCGCTATCGTGTTAACAGACATATATATATATATATATATATATATATATATATATATATATATATATATATATATATATATATATATATATATATATATATATGCATATATATATATATATATATATATATAGATATATATAAATTTTAACGGGGGTCATTTTCGGTGTCTACTAGGTAGGATCGATAAAGATTTGAAGAAATTTTTCAAAAATTCCGTCATGAGTCCAACCTCAATAGCTACTTTCCTTCGGAGGAAAGTGCTAAAAAAATTATGTAAATTTAATCATGCTTTGTTTGTAATGTATGGAAACTTTTTTGACATACTTTTTTTAAATTATGATAAATTTAATATTTACTAACTTATTATTGCTTTAAATGAACTTATATATGTTAAACATAAAAAATGCTATACAAATAATATTATAGCACATTTCTTGAATTCCTTTATTTGCATATATCAAATTATAATTGGGTGTATGGAAACTTTTTTGACTGAGTGTACGTCTGGCTGGCTAATTCTAATGAAACAGAGTTTAAAGTAAACCCTCCTTTCCAATAGACCGATTTACTTCATTTTTACAACACTTCTTTCTCATGAGATACCCGCGACGTATACCGCGTTTCGTTACAATACAGCAAAAATTACGACCTGTATGAGTATATTAGTACTTTAGGTCCGGAGTAAACCCCCCCCCCCTCCAAATAACCCGATTTAATTTATTTTTACAACCCATTTTTCTCTGTTGATTACCACCACGAATACCGAGTTTCGTTGAAATGTAACAAAAATTACGGCTGGCAGTGGCAAATTGGTAATATGGGTCCGGAGTAAACCCCCCTCCTAATGAACCGATTTAGTTTATTTTTACAACGTATTTCTCTCTTTAGATCAAAATAACGACTACCGAGTTTCGTTGAAATATAACAAAAACTACGGCTGGTATGGTCAAATTATTGTTTTGGGTCCGGGGTAAACCCCCCCCCTCCCGGTGGACCGATTTTGGTGGTTAACGAACTCGTTCAATCGTTTGCTATTTGTACGCTATATACCACGTTTCGTTAAGAAAAACCAAAAACTCTGGCCGCTATCGTGTTAACAGACACACACATATATGTATATATATATATATATATATATATATATATATATATATATATACATATATATAGATAGATATATATAAATTTTAACGGGGGTCATTTTCGGTGTCTACTAGGTAGGATCGATAAAGAGTCGAAGACATTTTTCAAAAATTCCGTCATGAGTCCAACCTCAATAGCTACTTTCCTTCGGAGGAAAGTGCTAAAAAAATTATGTAAATTTAATCATGCTTTGTTTGTAATGTATGGAAACTTTTTTGACATACTTTTTTTAAATTATGATAAATTTAATATTTACTAACTTATTATTGCTTTAAATGAACTTATATATGTTAAACATAAAAAATGCTATACAAATAATATTATAGCACATTTCTTGAATTCCTTTATTTGCATATATCAAATTATAATTGGGTGTATGGAAACTTTTTTGACTGAGTGTACGTCTGGCTGGCTAATTCTAATGAAACAGAGTTTAAAGTAAACCCTCCTTTCCAATAGACCGATTTACTTCATTTTTACAACACTTCTTTCTCATGAGATACCCGCGACGTATACCGCGTTTCGTTACAATACAGCAAAAATTACGACCTGTATGAGTATATTAGTACTTTAGGTCCGGAGTAAACCCCCCCCCCCCTCCAAATAACCCGATTTAATTTATTTTTACAACCCATTTTTCTCTGTTGATTACCACCACGAATACCGAGTTTCGTTGAAATGTAACAAAAATTACGGCTGGCAGTGGCAAATTGGTAATATGGGTCCGGAGTAAACCCCCCTCCTAATGAACCGATTTAGTTTATTTTTACAACGTATTTCTCTCTTTAGATCAAAATAACGACTACCGAGTTTCGTTGAAATATAACAAAAACTACGGCTGGTATGGTCAAATTATTGTTTTGGGTCCGGGGTAAACCCCCCCCCCCTCCCGGTGGACCGATTTTGGTGGTTAACGAACTCGTTCAATCGTTTGCTATTTGTACGCTATATACCACGTTTCGTTAAGAAAAACCAAAAACTCTGGCCGCTATCGTGTTAACAGACACACACATATATGTATATATATATATATATATATATATATATATATATATATACATATATATAGATAGATATATATAAATTTTAACGGGGGTCATTTTCGGTGTCTACTAGGTAGGATCGATAAAGAGTCGAAGACATTTTTCAAAAATTCCGGTGCAACCTCAATAGCTACTTTCCTTCGGAGGAAAGGGCTAAAAGCACGCAAAAATTCAATATCAATCACGAAAACTCATTTGGACTATATATATATATATATATATATATATATATATATATATATATATATATATATATATATATATATATATATATATATATATATATATATATATATAAATATACATATATATAGATATAGATATATAAATTTTAACGGGGGTCATTTTCGGTGTCTGCTAGGTAGGATCGATAAAGAGTCGAAGAAATTTTTCAAAAATTCCGGTGCAACCTCAATAGCTACTTTCCTTCGGAGGAAAGGGCTAAAAGCACGCAAAAATTCAATATCAATCACGAAAACTCATTTGGACTATATATATATATATATATATATATATATATATATATATATATATATATATATATATATATATATATATATATATATATATATATATATAAATTAATGCGTTTCGTTCTTTTAGGCTTAGGGTCGGGAAAAAGTAGTACTTCCTTGTGTCACACCACTTTATTTTTTCCTGCCCATTTTTTTTTTTGTTTTTTTTTTTTTTACATGTTTCGTGCTTAATTCATTCGCACCTCATCAGGGGCACTTCTGCAACCAAATCCATTTTTGTACCTCCCAATATTAAACATATTTAAAATATACAAAATTTTTAAAAGTCCAGATTTTAAAATAACTTTAACAAACATTTTTTAAAAGTCCTACCTTGCTAAGAAGTCCTCTCGTCTCCTCATGTACCTTCTACGGAGGCAGGGGTAATACTAGTCATGTCCTAAGCCTACCAGTATGGCCGCGTCTTTATCTATATGTGGTATTTGTAAAGTCCGTCCGTTACAATAATTAGGTCTTAATCTATTACAGAATGGAAAATTTTATGTACGTTTCTAAGATCGGTCCTTTTATTAACAGCTGTTTTTGATTTTTTTAGAATATAAATATTTTCTTTAATTTTTCTTTTCAGCGTGTTTCTTTCTTTGTTAAGTATTTTTACTTCTTTGAAATCAAAACAGTACTTTTTTGATATTGCAGGCTCCGTCAATGCGGTACCGTTTTCCTGTGTGTCAATGCTCTTTACGTGTTGTATAATTCTTTTACCTAATAATTGTGCAGATTCCCCAATATAACATTTTCCCGACCCTAAGCCTAAAAGAACGAAACGCATTAAGAAATATTTTGGGTCATCCACAAGAATAATAATAATAATAATATATATATATATATATATATATATATATATATATATATATATATATATATATATATATATATATATATATATATATAAGGCCAGAACACCCTTGCATACCAAGTGTTTGTTTCAGAATTCGACGTTTTTCTGAAGTTTTCTTTTTAAAATGCATTCGATCCGATGCACATGATGAGGAAGTTTATTGCTTTCTCCTTGATTCAGCTCTCTGAGACCCGCCTCTTTAACCTGCTTTGACGCTAATACGTAAGTACCAAAAATTGTTTTAGGATTTGGTAATGTGACAATCACCGTTATTTAATCATTTTTTTTGTAACTCAGTGACGATCTAGTTTGTCACTAATATTTTCCAACTCCCATTTGTGACGAAAGAACTCAAGAATATTTTTATTGATGACTTGGATTTAATGTGATAAGTTTTATACTTTTAGTCTGCAAAAAAACAAATATAGTTATTCGTCTTTCTTTATTTAATCATATAGTTGATGGAATCGCTGTTGCCATTCTATCATCTGGATTGAATTATCCACTGCCTCCTATTTAGTTTTTATTAATATCGTTAGCACTCGACGAGAAATACTCGTGAGTCAATAATTAATAATTAAATTGAACTTATTCATAATTTTAATATTGTTTTATTTCAAACATATATCAATGAAGGACCAGTGATACTGATCACAATCACCGATACTGATAAGGTACTCCTCACTGTGATATCAGGATCTATCTGGAGATTTTGTATTCAATCCGATTATTGTTAGTGTTATTGTTATGGCCTCTGTTGATCCTTGGTCGAGTAATAAAGAATCTCAGAGTACTCTAGTTACGAGTAACTCATTTGAAGACAATTTTACTTGTGGCTTGCCGGATTCTGCTGAATATATTGCTTCCCTTGGTAAGATTTTTTTTTTTTTTTTTTTCTTTCATCTCTACCTATTACATAACTGACCCACCACTTGATCTCCAACTCTTGATTCTAGAGAGGAAGCTCAAACAACTTGGAAAAAGCAAAGCTAGTAACAACAGAGAGTTTCTTGAAAGTTTGGAAGAGAAAAAAAGGGATGTCTTTGTCCGATTGTTGACTGAGGATAATTTCTTTGGAGAATCTTTCTCTGATGAAAATATTCCAACAAAGTGGCTGAAAAATTATATAAATCCAGAACAAGCGCTCACTGTTGGAGAACTACTGAGCTTGGTCAAGGAAGATTATCTAGCTAAATCGTCGGAGGAACCTGAGGAAAAAACAGGTTAGACACGACTACTTCATAACAAATTACTCTTAAAAATGTATGTGCTTTGTCATTGGTTATGTTTGATGTTTTCATTAATTTTCCTTTTTTCTTGTTATCTGATTAATATTTCAATATAAATTATAAATCTTCTCATTGCACTTTACCCATGTTTTGGAACCGATTTCTTATTGTTTTGTATGAATGCTTTGGAATCCCCTTTTTAGAATTTTATTGCTTATCGTGATATATAATTGCAATTGTCTTTAGGGACTAATTTTCATATATACCTGGGAGATAATAGAAGATTGTTCTAATAAATAATTGAATCCCTTGATATTTTTGTACAATTAGTTAAAACAAAAAAACTAGTTGGATATAAATTTTCACTATTTCTTTTTAAAGTGGAATTCCAGATATTGATTTTAATTTAATTATTTGTTTAATTCCAAATTCCATACATTTTACGTGTTTGTTCACCACATAAATTGTGTTTAACCAATATATTTTCTTATTATATGATGATGGTCATTGTTGTAATGTGCTTGGTTTTCTCTAGTTTCCTTGGCCGTAGTTACACACATTAATGTTTCTTATGATTGTAAAGTTAATGGTCATTTTGAGCACAGATTTCAGTGCTGTTTGATTTTGTAGAAATTATCTTATATTCTTCTTTTTGTCAAGTGGACAAGTTATCAACAATGAGAACCTAATATTTGAATAACCTGATTAGAGATTGGGTTATGGTATATTTTGAAATATATATTGGTATGTATATATACTTATTTCCCTGTCTTGATTAAGGAAATACATTTTTTTAATAATTGAATTAATAAACTTCTTTGATTAACATAACAAAAAAAACAAAAAACATTAAATTACTCAATGGAATGATGTAATGGTTTCTGTAGAGGACAATGTCAGCGTGGGCTAAGAAGACGCTGTGCCTGGTGACCGGAGCCAGTCAGGGAATAGGGCGGGAGATAGCAGTACAATTCGCTCAGAAAGTAGCCCCAGGATCCACTCTCATACTCACCGCTCGTTCGGAATCAGGACTTCAAGAAACATCTGCTTTAGTCTCAAAGGCTCAGCCTGATTTAAATATCAAGGTAAGATTTCCTTAGTTAGTATTAATTTTTTTCTTAACATTTTCAACTTATTATATCTTCAAATTTTTATTATATTACTAATCCTATCTTAGCATAATAAATGTATTAATAAACATAATCGTACACCTAATATGTCAAATAAGGTAATAAAAGATGCATTCAAATAAATCAGGGTGTCTACTGCATGAAAATGTCACAAAATTGAAAATAAGGCACAAATATCAAGAGAAAGTCATGAATTTTGAAACCATGTCCCAAAATTTCAGTTTTTACCGGAGTCTAACATATTCCTGGTACTTGGGCGCATTCGTAATTGTTGCTGTTTTTGTTAACGACACAATTTTATCTGCGTCTCCCACCCCCTTCCTGTGTAAGATTAATTTGTTGTAGCTTTTACACATCAATCATGCATTTTTTAAATATATGTAGACTTAAATAGTGAAATTCTGTGTACCTTAATTAAACTAAATTATGTACTTTGACAATAAATATTTAGTTAGTACTATTTTTAGAAATTTTGAATTCTGCTACCAACAACATCAACATTTTTAAGGTTGCTAATTCCATAGTCATTCTAAAAATTTTTTGTATAATCATTTCTTCCCTTTTAAAATTAATGTAACTATTCTCTCTAACATAAGATGTACATTTTATGCAGTCTTATTAATTGTTTAATATATGTATGTAAAAATTGTAAGTTTATAGATATAGTAATTCGTCTAAGATTACAAATAATCTTGAACTATTAGTTAAGGCTTTTTCTTTTTGATTGAAATTATTTTCTTTTTAATAGGCATAAAATTTGCTTTTCAAATCATGAAAATGTCCCAAAATTGGCTGTCACAAAAGTAATAGACACCCTGTAAATGCTCTCTTTGTAGGGTTGCATTTTTTCTTACTTAACCTGGGGGGGGGGGGGATCACACGTGTGGAAAACCTTGGCAAAACTAACCAAAAACACTCTTTTAGTCTTATTTAATCAGACATGTTCTGTCATCCGAATTGTCTCGGTCCCACTGTATACATTTTGATAATAAAAATAATTGGGAAAAATCGTGAATGTGTTTCTGTCTGTTTAACTTGTTAACACATTGTCTACCATAGTATTTTTTAGGATTATTATTTAAATTTTAACGTCCATTTATTATTAACTAAGAATTTTAGGACGGGTTATCTATAGGTTACCACCCTTTCCTAGCCAGGATAGGGGCGATGCCTTTTCTTTTTTTTCGAAAGAAAAGCCACCACCCCTAGTGGGAATCGAACCCACGACCTTTGGCACGGAGTGTTAAGTGCTCGCGCCTTAACCCTCACGGCCATCGGGTCTCCTTTTTTAGGATTATAAGAATGTGTTAGTTGTTGGCATCAAATTAAGTTGAGCCCAAGTATTAGCACAAACTTTGAGTTTCAATCAACTTAAAACATATAGAATCAACCTGTTGAATGTTAATATAATATTGCATTTAAATATGAAACCTCTGAAAAATGGAATGTGAAAGGATTGCTTCAGTTGGGATAAGCAATTTAGCTGCTCCCACCTATGATGGATCTCAATCTTTTCTATTTTATTAATATATTTATGTATATATTATGTTTGGTAGAAGAAATTGTTAGTCACATTGTTTACTGTGTGTTTAGATATTTCCATACGACATGTCTAACCCTCAAGGGGAAGACTTCTCCTCACTGCTTTCTGCGTATTCTTCATCAGACTGGGATTTGTACTTACTCGTCCACAACGCAGGCAGCGAAGGCAGTGGTCGTCCGATCAGAAATTGTTCCAGTCTTGAAGAATGGCAGAAGTAAGTCAAAGCTATTTCCTCATAAAGCCTTCATTGCCTTCATGATCAGCCCATGTTTAGTTATACAGTTGATTAAAAATTCGTCTTGAACTAATGACTTATTCGTACACATTTTGGCTTTAATTCATTTGGGCTATAAGAACATCAAATGGACAAATTGTGTTTCTAATAAATAAAGATTATTCTATTTATTATTTAAATCCAGAGCATTTTCAGTCCCATTATTTTTTAAACTTTGTCGTTGGGTAACTCCACCACCAGCGGTGTAGTTCTTTAAACCACAAATTTTCTTTGGCAAGCATCATGTGCCGTCAGAGGAAGCTGGCTGTAATGCCAGAGAAAATTTGTGGTTTAATAAAATGCACCACTGCATAATGAGCCGTTTTTCAGATCTAGGCAAACAAGCTCACAAGATGATTTTACATATTAGCGTAAAATGTTTCAGACTCATGTAGATAATTTTATTTAATATTATTGTATTTATTGCAGAGAAAAATAAGTTAACCACTAAACATTTTAAATAATTTATATGGTATTTTTCATTCAGCAATAATGAAAATGTTGAAAAAGCTATCAGGAATTTGTTCTATTTAAAAAACGTTTTTTTTGCAATACCACTACGTAATAAAAAAAAATCACTCTGGCCTTCTTTGGCTATCAAAAAGTTTTTGTCCATAGAAAATTAACTGTTTTTATTTCTCTATAAAAAAAACACCTTTGTTTCAAAGGTCATATTTTTTCGTATTATATTAATCTACATCAAATAAGTGCATAAATAGTGTCTACTTACTCCTAATTGTTGTATCTATAATGAAAGTATTCACCAAATTAAAAACTGATAAATTGCTCTGCACAAATACACTCGGTAACTATGTCGGAATTAGTATGAGCAGCTTCTCGCATGTTTTCCCCAACTTCAAGATCCCCGAACTTTCCAGGAGTCGATGATATTTAGTTGATACTGAAAATTTGCCTTATCTAAAGTATCTCCAGTAATATAATTTGCCTTAGTTTTATAATCTGTTTACTTGAGTTTTGTCCATCTAGTTATGGGAATCGGTCAATTGTGCACTGGTGATATATGCCGGAATGTGGGAGGACCATTGTTAGTATGCGTGCAGAGCGCCCTCCTTATAAAATTGGCAACAATAAATAATAATATTTAATTTTAAGCACCAGGCTATCTACAGGTTTCCAACCTTTTATAATGCCAACAGCATAGGGGGAGGGTCACCCATTCAGGTACTGGCTGGGTATTCAACGTGGCTATGACTGTTGGCATTCCTTCTTGTTAAAAATATTTTTATTGATTTCAATAAACAAATTATCTATTTTATGTTCTTATCTCCCTGATGAAAAATGGTTCTCCAAAACAATGTGTCAGCATATAGAAACCCATTCCCAGGAAATATATTTTAACATTAAGACTTTTGTTCTTCATTTTCAGATACATGAGCTTGAATTTATATTCAATGGCAGTATTAACAACTGCATTCCTTAAAACATTTCCCCAAGATGAGAAAACTGTAATAGTGAACATAACATCCCTAGCTGGTGTGCAGGCTATCGCAGGTCTTGGGGAGTATTCTGTGAGTAAAGCATCCCGGGAGATGTACCTCAGAGCTTTGTCTGCTGAATCGCCTGCTCTTCGAATTCTCAGCTATTCTCCAGGTTACTACCCATGTTTAATCGGAAATTTATTATTTTTTTTTATTTCAATGCTTGGATATTTAGCTACTTAAGGGGTAATAATACCTTGTGCAATCAAAATCATTTTCTTGAATTTATAAATAACAAATAAATAAACATTTTGCAATTCTTTATGTCAAACGTTTTATATGGGATGTTAATGTATAAATAAAAAAGTTTCAATTCTTTGAGAAATAAATGGGGCACTGTATCTGACGAACGGAAACCCTCTTTTTTCACGGGCGATAGTCTGCAGGCGGCAAATTTTAGAACAAAAAACTAAAATTACTTCGAAAGAAGAAGGTTAAATCAAGTAAAGTACTTGATTGAAAATGATGAACAATTATTCATTTTCTATTAAAAAATCCGTTGAAAATCGATCATAAAATCGTTATAATTCAATGAATTGAAAAAATCCTACTTACGTTAATAGCAAATATCATTAGAAAGCTGCAGTTAAAATATGAAGTAGATCGAGCTAAAATTTAAAACGCCAGAGTATTGCCCGATTTGAAAATCATAGTTTTGAGAAAACGACTTTAAAGTTTAATGTTCTGAAATGGTCATTTTTTTCCTATTTAATTTTTTTTTTTTCATACTTTCTTGTAATAAAGATAAAAAAAAATGGGTTTTAATTTTGAAATGTATTAAAGGAGGACCAAAAAAAAAACTTAACAATTAAAAAGGGACCAATCGATGCTCGCACAAACAATTATCTTATTGTTTACAGGAAAATATAAGGGGAAATTGTATTTTTTGCCCATTTAATCATTTTTTTCTTCACACAAAAAATCTTGGATACCATTTTTGATTAGTTAAGGAAGAATTTTAGCCCATAAAAAATAAGTTACAAGATAGTAATATCCCTTAACCTCCCAAATCAAGGAACAACAGAGAAAATCTATAAAAATAAACTACACTCTTCTGGGACTTCTTAACTACACTTCATCTACAGTTTCTTCCTAAGAGAATGTTGTCTTCATAAAATACTTTTTACAAAATATATCAAGGAATCACAAAAAGTGCAGTACTTATATTTCTTCACATGGTCATTTTTTTTTGTTTTTTGTTTGTATGTTTATATACTTTATCATTGAATTAAACTTGTTGAACCACTTGCTTGATCCAGAATTATTAAAAATTGTGACTTATACTTGTCCTTCGTAAGTAAGGCAAAAAATGTATATGAAAAGTCTCGTCCGTTATCCATACCTCAGGCAAAACAAATACTCAGTCTCACTCATCAAATGTATCAAAGGGGTCAAATCATGTCAGTAACTATAATCTGTTTATCTTTCATTAAGCTATAATAGTCTTCTTCATAATGTGCCTCTCTGCTCCAGTCCCTATGACCTCCCAACAACTAACCATTTTTATTCAGATTAATAATTTGTTTTTTCAGGTCCTGTTAGTACAGCCATGGTGGACAGATGTATTGCCAAGATCGGAGCCGATGAAACGAAAGGAATGTTTGTAAAAATGAAGACTGAAGAGACACTTGTGAAAGCACCTGACACTGTTAAAAAACTTGTGAATATTATTGACACAGGTCTTCCTCCATATTTGAGAGTTGACTACTTTGATCGAGACTGAATTCCTTTGTGCTTCAGCAAAATATTAATTTGTAATCAAAATATATGAGCTTGTTGCTGATTACATGAACAAATAAAAAATGAATTAATATTACTTACTGATTTATAAATATTTCAGTATTTTTTTATGATATTCATTTTATTTCCTGTTGTACTCAATTATTTTCCTTCTTTTATATAAATTTATAATATAAATTTATATTATGATATTATAAAATATATATTATTTTAGAAAAGTGATGGCAGTGTATGTAGTTACTTATTTACTGTAATCTCATTCAAGCAACCTTGAACTTATAAAAGGCTACAGAATCATGACAGCCAGGCCAATGAAATACATTTTGGTTAAAAAAATGTTGTAAAATATGATAGAATCCAATTAGAAGATTAGAATTCTTGAATCTGGTAGGCTGGTTACAATCATTGGTTTATGATTTTCTAAGCTCTATACAACAAAGAGGAGTGAAGAAGGGCTGGCCGAATACACAAGGAGGAAAGCTCCAAAAACAATGGGAATAACAGGACTGACTTGAAAGGGGCCTTGTGGCTATAATAGTTTTTATTTAAAGCTAACGAAATGTTAATGTTACGGACACCTGTCGCAACAGAAAAAAAGTTTTGGTTTGAGTATTGCCATGAATGACACTCAATCAAAAAGTACAATAGAATCGGTCTTTTTTAATGACTACATCTTTAAAATTTATAATTATTTCTAGCTGAAGGCTGTTTAAAGAAAATTTCAGAATATTTTTTTTTACATGGATATGACATCACTGGGGATCAGGTAGAAAATTAATGAGCCAAAGATAATGCTCAATAATTATGTTATAAGCACTGATGAAGATATATATATTGTTGTGATACCTCCAATATAAATAAATTCAATTTGAATCAAGTACTCGCTCAAAATTAAAAAGAATGAGTGGGGAAACGTAAAAATTAAAAGGATATTTTTGTTAAACACATATATTTTGGAATAGATAATAACATTACATAAATAAAAACATATCTTACTATTTTTTAGTAATATGAAATTTTTATATAATAATTTTTTCCTTCATACGAATCAAGACTTCTACCAATCCGAAGATAGAAGGAGGCTATGTCTCATCAGTCTCTCGCAGTAACAGTCTCTCCAAATCATCAGTTGGCGTAATCAGGAAGTTTTATGAAGAAGTTTTAGTTAAAGTGATGTTGGGTCTTAAATGCATGAAAGGTGCAAGTTGAGAGAAATTGAATACAGGATCAAGTATATTATTGAAGTCTCTATTACGACTGAAAGCTGTGCCAACAGATACAAGGTAGTTTTTGTTGTATAATATACATTTGTATTGTTCCCTAATAGTCAGATTTTTATAGTTAAACACGTGTTATTTAATTTTAAAATTCATGATTAATGTCTCAATTTGCTGGAACCCAATACAACCCGAGATTTTATGTTAAATGAAAGTTAAATTTTAATTTATTCAATTTAAATAAATTATAAATAATAATTAATCACTAGAATATATATACAATTTATTCTCAAGATATTTCATCACTCAAAATATTTCTAAATTGTTTTCAATTCTTTGGTGGCTTGGGGTCGGCAATGTAGCAACCTTTCGTTTTCAACCACTTTATTTATTATATATGTTTGACTAGGTTCTTGCCTTTTTCGCACCTCTTTCGGTGCACTTCTTGTTAGTAAGTCTTCTTGTCACCTTTTACTCAAAGGAGGCCGGTGTATTAAGCCCTCTACTTATAATAAAGCATAGAAAATTGGAAAGGATAATGGAAAAATAACATTTGACTTAAAAACATATATTTACAATAAAAAATATTACACAACTATACAAAATTTTAATATTACTAAATTTACGAGTAAGTTATACTCCAAATTTTAAATCACAAGCTAAAGAGGTTACATCACGAACTTACAAAACCCTCGTTGTGTATAAATGCTCTCATGTTCTGTTAAACAGCCAAAGAGTATAATATTACTGGCTAAGCCTATACAGAGCTATATTAGCAAATACACTATACAATATGCGTATTATTTGAGTATGTACAAATATGAACACTCCGTTATACCTCTCGGATGGCTCCAAGACTAGACGAAAGGATGGAGTATTCCTTAACTTATTTTTTTTTTTTTTTTTATTACTTTCAAGATTTGCTTAAACTAATGAATTGCTTACACGTTTTGTTAATATTTTTGAAAGTTCATATTAATATTCCTTAATATTAACACCCAGTTGAATAATTATTTTATAGTTAAAGATTAATTTATTATTTTTAATCTTTGGCAAGAGTTGGCCCTTTTAAAACTGGTTTCTGCACCAAGTAAATACTTTTTTTATTAACTTTGTACAACCCAGTGCCACAGATCAGTATTTTAATTCTTATCAACTGGCTTTATTGAGATTGTAAAAGCAGATGTATAGTGGTACCAAACTGATGCAACAATTGCACTGCCATCTTTATTTATGCTCCGTATCATATATCATGAGCATTAATTAAGTAGTGGTTTCACTGTACAACGATGGTGTTTCAGAAAACTGCTTAGAGTTTATAAATTAAGCCAACTGTGAAGAAATGAATTTAATAGCATGAAAAAGTTTTGTTTTGATATCAATTAAATAATATTTTTAATAATTCTAATATTTAAAATAATAAAGAATTAGTAGGAATGAAGGAAAGTTTTATCTAGTTTAAATCCTCATCTGTAAACACTGAATCTAAAAGCCTATTATAATGCCTACAGTAGAATAGACAGTGATTTTATTTTACATATAATTGGCCTGTGTTTATGTTATTAAAATATGTTTCCATATTTTTTATTTATTTGTATAAAATAAAACAAAACTAATTGTCTGATTTAGTTTGCATGTGTGGGTAACACTATTAAAACCTACTTCATAGAAAAAATATATTTGAGTATTATGCATAAAATTCAATAAATTAATGCCAGAATCATACAATTAGTTCAAATTTCAATAAACATATGTCTCATCGGTGACGTCTCTTGGACTTTACATTGGAGTTTTTTTTTTGTTGAGAATAGATAGTATTATTCTGATTAATTACGTATACATTAGCTGGATCAAATAGAATTTGAAGTCTAGGAATATAAAGTTAGTTAACATCAATATTCAAGCTACTTTAGCTTGAAAAATAATTAAAAAAAAACTACAATAAATACAGTGTTTCAACTTAGCTTATTATATTATTCAAAAATATTCCCAAAAATTCAAATTTACTGCTTTCATTTTAGTACTGTAATTTAACAAAAATCTTGTTTATAACAGGATTGTGGAATTTCATATTGCTCATTGATGAATAACACAATGCTTTAGAGATATTAATTATAGAAAACGTTTCATATTGTCTAAGCATTGAGCAGATTTTGGATTAATGGCCTTTATTAGGGAACAATTTCATTTTGGGCTACATCATGTTTTCCCATTATTATCATTTTATTATTTTCCTTTTTAATTTGGTTTGTTATACATATTAATATATATGAACTACAAGAAGAAAGGTTTTGCTTTATTATTGTCTTATACATTTTTTTTTTTTTTTTTTGACTGGCGTAATGATTAGACAAAGGAAGCAATAAATATGTCAGTAAAATTAATTCACATTCATTGCCTCATTATTGTATTAATATGGCTGAAGTCCACAAATTTGAGGAGATGTCATATAATCATATGCCTGTTATTATTATATTAATATTATTTTTGTCTTGCATTTTGTCAAAATGGTTACGAATTACAAAACTGCAAAATTGTGTCGATTGAGGTTTTCTGAGGTAGTATTTTTCATTTCATAGTTAAGTGGCACTCCTCAATTAAACTAAAGGCAGCTAAAACTCTGCTGTTTTTAAAAAAAATATATTGTGGATTTCAATAGCTTTTTTTAATAGACCTAATATGCCTATCACGGGACAGCTTCGCAAACAAAGTAAGTTTCAAAGCTACAGGCTGAGTCGTTCCACTTGAGTCCTTTGCCGTCTCGGTCCCAAAGCTCGAGGCAGTTCTCTTCCTCGCCATTCTCGTATCTGAAGTTGTTCGGCTCTCCAGCATTCCAGTTGGTGAATGTAATAGGCCTGCCTGTCGACATCCAGAAGTACTGCCCTTCTTCTGCTAGATCAGTTCCGGAAACCCAGAAATGTTCGAAGCTATAACCTGAAAATGGAAATGGAACTTTTAGAAAAATCAAATGCGTAAATATTGTGCTATTAATGAATAATTAGTATCAAAATTGGAGACCCGATGGCCGTGAGGGTTAAGGTGTGAACACTTAACACTCCATGCCAAAGGTCGTGGGTTCGATTCCCACTAGGGGTGGTGGCTTTTCTTTCGAAAAAAAGAAAAGGCATCAGCCCTATCCTGGCTAGAAAAGGGTGGTAACCTATAGATAACTTGTCCTAAAATTCATAGTTAATAATAAATGGACGTTAAAATTTAAATAAATAGTATAGTAATAAATTGAACTTTCTTGCTCAATCAACAAACTCACACATTTATTTTTTTAAACCTGTATATGTCACCTTAGAATAGAAGAATATTAATATTTTGTTAAACCATTCAGTTTTACCATTTGCTGCTGTTAACGCAGATTTGTGATTCTGAACAACTGCTGCTCTCACATATTTGTGTGCCAGAGAACTGGCATCTAGCGGTATCTGAATCAACTAGTAGACTCTTTGAATTGTCAGTAGGCACCTCCTTTTCAAACTATGCCAGCTTTATGACCACTAATCCTTGGATCTTTTTATAGCTCCTTTCGGAACTCTGCGGGGGCGAGGTTAGCTCAGTGGTGGAGCACCTGAGTTCAAATGCCGAGCTAGCACTAAAGATTTTTTCTTCTAGTGTCTTCGTTCATAGGTTGAATTCGGCCTCCCTGACCGTCCCTAGGCCAACCCAGCCTTTAATTCATTTTTTAATGGGTACCTTGGTGTTAATGACACTAGCAGTCGGAGCAGCAAGGGGAAAATCAGGCAGCCTGAGCATAGTACTAACCACACTATCTCCCTAGTGTGCCTTATGGTCATGAATAAGATACCTCTATAGTATCTGCCCCTCAGGGCCCTTGTGGGACTGATTTCTTTTTTTTTTTCGGAACTCAGCACTGGGCGGTTGTTGAGGCACCAGCCCTGTAGCACCTGTTCAATGTCAAGTGTTACCTGCTCAGCAGCAAATGGGTTAAATATTTGTCTAATAGTAAGATATTTTATTAAAACTTCTATTAATATTTTATCAGTCCCTGAAAGAGGTCACAAGGGCCCAGCAGGGCAGTACTGTACAGGTATCAGATTCATGACCATGCGGCACACTAGGTAGATAGTGTGGACAGTACTAAGCTCCAGCTGATTTTCCCCTTTGCAGGGTCCCATTAATAAATTAATTAAAGACTGGGTAGGCCTAGGGAAGGTCAGGGACCCGAATCCAACTCACAAACGAAGACACTAGAAGATAAAATCGTTGAACTCAGCATATAGTGCTCTACCACTAAGTTAACCTAGCCCCTATCAATACTTTGTAGTGAGTAAAATTTCTTAATAAAAAGAAAGTGAGAATTAACACGTATTTTAATTTATTTTAACTAGCTGTAAACGTTTCACACACTTTTAGGTACCTCTTCAGCAGCCAAAAAAATCAACTATACTATTACTACAGTCTAACTGTAAAAGGGCAAGCCTTCCCCTGCTACAATGGGCACATCAAGAGCATGGGCATATATAGGAAATAAATTCGGGGGGGGGGGGGAGGCTGGGACCATTTCCGGGGTACGGAATGCTAACAATCTAGAACTTGGAATAGTTTTAGCCAACTAAAACGGTATTATATCCAAAATAAAATACTTTTTATGAACTAAGTGATCTAATTTAATTTATTTTAAGGGGTTTATGCCTCATTTTTACCGATCAAATCAAAATTTCGGGGGGTGGGGGTAGCCCCTCAGCCCCCCTTATATATGCTCATAATCAAGAGAGATTACTACGTATGGCATCAATCAGCTGTATACAATTGATAATAGTCCAAAAAATAAAAATTGCTTATCCAGAAGAAGATAGGTCCATTGAAAATAAAATAAAATGTTTAGATTTAATCAATGAATCAAATATTAATTCTAGCAAATTGATTATCCAGAAGAAGATAGGTCCATTGAAAATAAAATAAAATGTTTAGATTTAATCAATGAATCAAATATTAATTCTAGCAAATTAAATAGTATAATATTTTATCTGCTTTTTTTTTAACACATTTTTCATGTTTTTTATAATATGAATATTTTCTTTCATTTTATGCTTTATCGTGTTTCTTACAACTGTTTGAATTAAAATTAGGCTCCCTTAGTGCCATGAGTTTTTTCCCCCTAAAAGACCTAAACTGTAGAGCTGATTTTAATAGATGAATTGACATGTTAATTATATATTTATTGACCATCCATCTTGCACATATATATGTTTTAGCATTTTCTTATTTCACTTCTTGGGGTTTCTCTTTTGTGGCTAAAAATATTTACACTCTAAATACCATTTAGGAACTATAGAAAGATAATCCTTCTGCTACTAGGTCCATGTCAAGATATGAAAATGATGAGAATACTTGGTGTAGCAACACCCATATAAAATTCATAAAAACCAACCGCCGACTGCTTATTGAGTTTGGCCTCTCGGTTTAAAAAAAAAATGTTCAATTATGAAAGAAATTATTTTTGTTTAAATTTTGTTTTTTATGAGCTATAAACATCTTTATTGTTCCTTGAAGGCCTCTCTTTAACACGCTCTTTCTCTTATCTTATTGTAACTTATAATACTTCAAATGGTTGCCTTTTATCTAGAATTTTGGTCCTTTTTAGCACTTTCCTCCGAAGGAAAGTAGCTATTGAGGTTGGACTCATGACGGAATTTTTGAAAAATTTCTTCTAATCTTTATCGATCCTACCTAGTAGACACCGAAAATGACCCCCGTTAAAATTTATATATATATATATATATATATATATATATATATATATATATATATATATACATATATGCATATATATATGTGTCTGTTAACACGATAGCGGCCAGAGTTTTTGTTATTTCGTCACGAAACTTGGTATATAGCATTCAATTAGCAAACGATTGAACGAGTTCGTTAACCACCAAAATCGGTCCACCGGAAGGGGGGGTTTACCCCGAACCCAAAACACTAATTTGACCAATTCAGCCGTAATATTTGTTATATTTCAACGAAACTTGGTATTCGTACTGGTAATATAGAGAGAAAAGTGAGATATAAAAATAAACTAAATCGGTTCATACGGAGGGGGGGGGGTTTACTCCGGACCCACAATACCAATTCGCCACTACCAGCCGTGATTTGAGGTGTATTTCGACGAAACTCGGTATTCATAGTGGTAATCTACAGGTAAATATGTGTTGTAATAATAAACTAAATCGGTGCATTAGGAGGGGGGGGGGGTTTACTCCATACCCACAATACCAATTCGCCACTACCAACCGTGATTTTTGGTATATTTCGACGAAACTCGGTATTCGTAGGTAAATATGTGTTGTAAAAATAAAATAAATCGGTTCATTAGGAGGGGGGGTTTACTCCGGACCCAAATTACTAATATACTCATACCGGTCGTAATTTCTGCTGTATTGTAACGAAACGCGGTATACGTCGTGGGTAACTCATGAGAAAGAAGTGTTGTAAAAATGAGCTGAATAGGTCAATCGGAAAGGGGGGTTTACTTTGTAATATACTTCAATAGAAAAGCCAGCCAGACATAGGTTCACAAAGGCGCCGCAAGGAGCGCTACAGGGACTGTATCCGGTTCCTGCGTTAGATCAAAATACGATAATATGAGGATTTTGTATTTATTACGTAGTGTAGTAGGTACCATGTGTAAACATAACTCTGGAAGCAAATTAATAATTTATCAGTTACTCATTACAAAATTAAAAGAGAACTATTCATGTTTTTATTTTATTTATGTAGGATATTTTAAGCAAATTGTTCTGGAAAGCAGTCTACGCTACCCAAATTCTGAGGAAAGTGCTTAGTTATGCAGCTCCTGCGTGACGGACTTTTTTCTGTTAACACTGGATTTACCAGACCTGGTACTGGTATAAATGTAAATAACAAAAAAAATGTATTTGTTACTAATATAAATAAAGTAAAATTAAGTTCATTAAATGTATTCTCTACTTATAGCGACAAAAGTCATAACATCATTTAGGAAAGCAAATGTTATATCTAGTAGGAATTTTGAATTGAAATTGCACGACCAGTCAAAATGACTGCTCTGGTAAATCTAGTGTTAATATAACTTGTAAAGTCATGTCATCTAAGAATATGTTGAAGACGAAGTGTGCACAGAGTTTTCATTTTTTCGAAATTCTATTGTCACACAAATAGCACTCACCGAAATCCTTTATAGTCTCTTCAAGCTTGTCATTTTCCTCCTGGCTGGATATGCTTGCAAGATGCATTCCGTGGTATCGGCAGTATTGGTTAGCTCTGAACCAGTTTGCCTGCGGGAAAAAATAAATAATTAAAAATAAAATAAATCAAGAAATATTAATCCCTATAAAATTATCATATAATTGTGTTTTGGAGTAAATTTATGTTTGTTTGCTTCCAAAGTATATGGACAATAATTTAAAAAACAAACAGTAAGTACAGTAAAGATTACGATAAATATTTGTGTTCTTTATTTGTATATTGTGTGACTGTATTTTAAGATATTTCAAATAGAGCTTATTCCCCAGTAGTGGCTCTTCAATCCAATGTATAAGATATTTCAAATAGAGCTTATTCCCCAGTAGTGGCTCTTGAATCCAATCTATAAATAAATCAAACACAGCAGGAATATTAAAATAGTAAATTACCATATATATTGTATGACATAGGAATGTAAAATAAAATAAAATTAGTCAAGGAAGCTAGGTCGACAATAAAAGAAAGAACTGCTCTTACTGTTACAAGAACTTCACTTGTGTAGTGAGAAAAAATAATTATAAATCTGAAAAGGATATATTTTCTCAAATATCTGTCTCTTTGTCTTTAATGAAGTTTTTTTTGTTACTAAATTTCCTCAATCAAGAAACATGGTTTATTTGAATTCAATGAGAAGTTAATAAATATCTCAGAAATGTCACAGGTTGTGCTTGAAAATGTTTTTTTCATTGATGAAAGAAGGCCAACTAGTGATGGCTTGCTCAGATTTTTAAGAATCTGAATCCTTGAAATTAGATAAATTAATTTTGAGGCAGTTTATTTTTCTTAAAATAAAATATATAGATGTGGTTATTTCTTATAATTCATAAGAAGGGACCGACTGCCTCATTTTTTGCAGGAAGTAGGCTAATCGGTTTATAAATCTTATCAAGGAAATGTGAGTATTCAATCACCCTCAAAATTTGTATTCTAAATTTTAGCAATTGTATTCACAAGATGTCACTATCCACAGGTAGTCAACTTCTTATAATATGCCACCTAAGTATTAATTACGACGAACATCGGCGTATATAAGGCTGCAGACCCCCCCCCCCCCCAAATTTTGATTTAATCGGTAAAAATGTGTCATAAAAACCTTTAAAATAAATTAAATAAGATCACTTATTAAAAATATTTGTTTGCTTGTAATAGCGTTTTAGTTGGATAACTATTCCAAGTTATAGATCGTATTCCATACCTCCCAGCCTCCCCCCCCGACATTATTTCCTATATACGCCCCTGCGAAGAACTCCAAGGTAAATACAGGCATTGGAGGAACTGCTGTAAGATCCTACATATGAATATGAAAAAGAAGCAATGAAGAAATGTTATATTTGTGTAAAGAGCCAGCTATGTATTAATTATTGTAATTTTTTTTAAGCTATTCTGGCATCGATTTTAAACTGATAATAGTACTAAAGAAAAAATAATTCAGGTTTTGCGATTAAAATGCTGTTCTTCAAAAGAAGTTTTCAAGCAAAAAATTATTCTAAAATCAACATGAGAACCCTTAACTGAAATATACGTAGAATGCCCAGAGGTTCATTTGGCCCTGCCTTCCACTGCTATTGCCTTCATTTTTATATCCTGTTCCACTCTTGCCTTCTTTGTTTTTTTAAGGAAGCCCACAAGTTCTCAAGTGCTTCACCTATTCTTTATTTAAAATCTTATGACTCAGAAGAGATAGATCACACAAATTATCCAGATGGACAGAGTCCAGTCATGAAAGTTGAATTAAAATATCTTTTTAAAAAATAAATATATATAATAACAAAATTGAGAAAGAATAAATTGAGCACAAATAAAATTACTAAGCTGAGCATGAATAACATGACAAAATTGAGCATAAAATGGATTTTAAATCCATTTTATGGTCACTTTTGTCATTTTATTCACTTACTTTTTACATTAACACTTTCTGTTAAAAAAGTAGGTGATTTATCATTTATGTTTTAAAGTTATTATAACTCAATGAACGATTTCTCCGATACTTCATCGATCCTATCTACTAGGTACCCAAAAATGACCCTATTAAAATTCAATATATATATATATATATATATATATATATATATATATATATATGTATATGTATATTTATATGGAAACAGAAAGAATGCCATCTCATTTTTAAAAAATATTTGTTTTATTCAACTGAGTCCTATTATCTTCATCTTTTTAAAATGAAATCATTTTATTATTAAATTAATCTGCTGTATATTTCAAAAACCTTTTTGGCCCTTTTATCTCTGAGCTCATGGTCTACTTTTGATACATTAACAATGCTTCTTTATTGGGATGTAGGTCACAATTTTCAAAGTCTTGGAAAGAAACTACCTAATGGAGTTCTATTCAATTCTTTTCATGGCTATTCGATTATAGCATTGAGTATGTTTTCTATAGAATGCCATGGGTTCCATTATCAAGGCAGATTATTTTGAAATTATTGAAAACAACTGATAAAATACATAATGGATATTGTAAACATCCACTTAAGCTTGTACCTATTGTATTTTCAACAATGTCTTTTTGCTGATGGTGCTCCAATCAGCTTCTAGGCAATGAAGGGTCATGAATGGCCTATCTTACTGAAAAGGCTTTGTTTGTGTTCATTGATTTTAAACTACTTTAGCTAAATTACGAAGAAACGTATTACCTCTTGTTCCTCATTCTATTGTGGTATTATGAAGGAATTCATTTAAGAATCTTTTATTGAACTGTTTAATGATTTTTTGTGTTATATAGCATGGCTTTGTATAAGGAATTATAAATTCTTCATGCTGTTTAATTTAGATTGTCATAATTTAAAGCGTGGCTGAAAATAGATTCTGACAATTTTGTATTCCTTTATTTTAAACTGGACAGACAATTGATTTTAAAATAACATGCAATGAACAATGTCATTCTGTTAGTGTAGGTCACATTGCAGTTCTTCGTTTTTATTTTAAGCTCTTTCCGAAGGAATGTTTTCCATTAGGCTCTGGTTATCTCTAAAGCAAACCAAATCAAGTATATACAGTGGCCGCTAAAGGGGGGGGGGGCTAAGCCCCCCAAAATGAAAATTCACAATATTTTCCGATTAAGTTAGAAAAGTAAATTGTTTAGGCAAATTAATAGTAATAAGTTCTAATTAATGTATGTTCTTAGTTTATCAAAAATGATTTCCAGGTGCCTAGTTATAAAAAATTGATCCTAAACCTGAGGGCATGGTGGTAATCCCATACTAAATTAGCCCCCCCCCCAGAAATGTTTGTCATAGAAGTTGAGAATTACCTTTATCTACTGTTTATCCCAGACATGGTATGGAAAAAAATGCAGAAGGAATCCAGACAGGATTTCTGGGATAGACTTACTAATTATTAAGAAAAATAATTAAGGGTTTCACAATTAGTAATATTTTTGTTTGTTGAAAAGGGGTGAATACTCACTTTGAAGAATATGCCAAGGTAGTATCTCTTCTCTTTGTACTTGAAGATAGGCATGGCATACTTGTTCATGTCTGGCAACGAATCGTCGATGCAGTTCGTGCATTCTCCTGCAACAAACAAATAGTATATATTTAATTTAAATGACTATACATTTGTATATAATTCATTATATAGTCAATCACTCCTTTGGTACCACCCAGCTCGAATACTCTCTTTGTTCTGAGTATTTCACCATTCAATACATAATATCTAAATTTAATTTTTTTAAAAATAGTATAATAATTTTTGGTGTAGGTATAATATAATAATGTTACACAAGCTCAATTTCATTCCCATTTGAGAACCATTATAATAAAATACTTTTCTTTTTAAGCGCCATTAGGATAGTTTATATTGTATTTTGAGAGTCATTAAGATAGAAGTTTGGTTAAAAATCTTTCTTTTAATTTGAAAGATCAAGTTCATTAACTAGCAGAATCCATCAACAGGAACATGGTTTTGAATGATAATTAAATAATTGAGAATTGATTGGCTCCATGTGCTGTAAATAGATGTCAAAAAGGTAAAGCTGGGTAGACTCACCTTTTTGATTGGCCAACTTTAATTTTTTGACATCCACTCACAACACAATCAATCAATTAATTAACTAATCAATTCTCATCTTCATTTTCGAAAACTATTTCGGGGGGGGGGGGTGCAGTCCTCTCAGCCCCCCCCCTTATATACGCCCATGGTTCAATAAGGTGTTTTGATGCACTAAACATGAATCTGTTTAAAAAAGTTAGTGACCTGAAGCCTCAATAATGTTTTCTTGAACAGGCAGAAAGTCAAATAAATAAAAATTCGCACGTTGTTCAATTAAGGAAAATCTTTCTAGACGTTCCTGATCTTTAGCTGCCTCTTAAGGGGTTTAAAAATAAACACAACCTAATGGAATGAAGGCAAACCTTCCATTACAAGGGCCACTTCATAATTAGGCATGGGTTATCAATCAGCTGTGTAAAATATCGATAGTCTATTCATAAAAATCGATTATCTAGAGCAACACTAGTCACTGATTTTTTTTTTTTTTTTTTTTTTTTTTTTTTTTTTTTTTATATATATATCTTTATTTGAAAATTATACAATACATAAAGTATTTTTGGTAATACTGAAGGAGAGTGTCCTCAGCACCGATTTTCTTCAAAGTTTGCACTATAACGTATTTTGATGCACTAAACACGAATCCGTTGAAAAAAAAGTTGCTCGCAACTAGGAAAGAAGTTATTTAAAAAAAAAGTTCACTGTTACGAAGGTTAGGGAAGAATGCCTTGGACGACTTTTAGGCATAGAATTCTTTTCATTTCTGCGAGTTGGATTGACTAGGGGTTTTGATGTTTTCTTGAGCGAGCGGAAACGCATAGCACGTATGCCCAATGCCCAATGCGCAGGCGCGTGTTTACATGTAAGCTGTTTACCCCGTCTTTTATAGCCTCCATAACAGTGAACTTTAGTGCTTAATAACTTCTTTCCTAGTTGCGAGCAACTTTTTTTTTCAACGGATTCGTGTTTAGTGCATCAAAATACGTTATAGTGCAAATTTTGAAGAAAATTTGGTCGTTTGTAACCCGCTAACAGCACCTTTGGTCGTTTGTAACCCGCTAACAGTGAACTTTTTTTTTTAAATAACTTCTTTCCTGGTTGAGAACAACAATTTTTTTCAACGGATTCGTGTTTAGTGCATGAAAATACGTTATAGTGCAAACTTTGAAGAAAATCGGTGTTGAGGACGCTTTCCTATAGGTTTACCAAAACGATTTTATAATTATTTCCCGTAGATACACAGTTCAATTAATTATCATGAGTGTTTTTACTTGTCCAAATAATATAGAATTGACATTCTTTTTTGGTGACAAAAAAATTATTATTTAATCGCACAGCGTCAGTCGGCTGGATTTCACGGAATTTCCAATCCGCAACAACTTCATATCAAATATTATGTTATGATGATTAGATAGTTAGCCGTCGAGGTGATAAGTAAAGATGGAATGGTTGGGATTCGGCTAAATAAACCTCAATATGATTTTGTTTTAAAATTAATCTTTAATATTTAAGATTTTTTTTAAAACAAAATCATATTGAGGTTTATTTAGCCGAATCCCAACTATTCCATCTTTACTTAAATATTATGTTGTTATTCAGCCATACTTCTCGCACTTTGAAATGCCGTGTGAATTGACACGTATAATTCCCAATAGAGAATTAAAGTGCAGTGGCCGAGACGGGACACGCCTTAGTCTAGAAGGTTCTGGCGTAGGGAGGTGGCGGTCCCATCGCCCGGTCTTTTGACCGCAGTCAGCCACTGGCCCTCCAGGTTGGGGGAACATAAACACTGACACACACACAGTACACTAAATACAGCACACTACACACACCCCACACCAAAAAACTAAGGACATCTACAGTACACAACCTAGGATCACCTTCCCTAGGCGAAGGACATGGATGGTCATTAAACATCCCCCAATCCAAGGTGGAACAGCATGGGCCGTTGGACGAATGGCTGAGGGGAACTCAGTCCTACCATGCGGACTCTGGATACCGGGCGACCTCCAGTTTCAAGAACTGCCTTACTGCAGTATGCGGGGCTCTGCTGCAGGTGACCTTTAGATCCCTTGCTTCTCGTGGGAACTATTGAGGAATTAAATAGTGAATCTTTGTCTTCGGACATAACAACAACGGAGGCTCTAACGCCCCTATCGATCGAGTTCAATCTCGACCTTCTGGAGAGGGTTGCCTCTGAAGAAGAAGGGAACGCCAATATGGAATTGGAAACGGAGGGGATGCAAATTCCACCACCTGTACAGGAGGAGGAGCATACTCACACGGACAAGGGGGAGGAGAAATCCATGCCCCCTACCACCAGCGATAAGAAAATTAAGCTTGGTGGAGCTACTAGGAGACGCTTTCGCTGGCTCCGAAGACATGGGTATAGCAAGGAAGAGGCTACCAGGATGTGTAGGGACCCTATGGGAACGCATGGGACCAAGAAGAAGAGGAGCAGATCCGAGGAGGAGGGTGAGAGGACTCGCTCCAGTGAGACCACTCCTGTGGCGCGCAGCAAAAGGGCTAAGCTGAGCTCATCTGTACAGCAGTCACAGGAGGGAAAGGAACGGGAGAGGGACATGGCTCCAGCTCTCTCGTACCGGAGAGCCCTTGAAGGGGTGAGGATTGGCATTTGCTGTCAGGAACACCCCACAGTTCAACTTGAAGGAGAGCAGTTTGAACTGATTAAGGAGGCTCTTCTATTGAAAATAGGCGAGGAACCGGACAGGGAGGTGAAGGTTCGGTTCTACGACATCATATGGAAGAGCGGCTGGATACAGCTAGTATGCTCAAACCAGGAGACAGCTGACTGGGTCCTGGAAAATGGTCCACTGCTAACACCGTGGGAAGGGGCCAAATTAAAGGTCCTGAAGGAGCAAGACCTACCTCGTAGGAGTACCTTAATTGTGTATCTCCCTAAAACAAACAAAGAGGACAAAGCGCTTCTTAATTTGCTAAGGGCTCAGAACCCAAAGAACTTAAGGATAGAATCCTGGAGAGTGTACAGTAGAGATGATTCGATGCCTAAAATCACTCAGCTTGCTATGGGGATCGATGAGGATACAGCCCACAAGCTTCTGGAAGGCAGGGATATGCTGCACTACGGCTTTCATAGTCTTAAATATAGGGTGATTGGAGGCCGCAAAGGGAAAGAGGCAAGGGGAGGCGAAGATTCAGTGCCTGTGGAAGAGAAGATGCAGGAGAGAGAGGAGGGAGCAGCTAAAGTGGATAGGGAAAAAGGAAGGCAAGAAGCCCGGACCCCTGAGGGATCGGAAGGAAAAGGTAAAGAGGAGAAGAGGGCTGGGGAGGCTACAGCCAAGAAGGATGACACGAGGCCCAGCACCTCAAGGAAGGAGGAGGAAGAGGAGGAGAGAAGGAAAAGATCTCGACGCCCTCCCCTTGCTCATAGTCATAGGGACAAAGAAGAAGGAAGGGGCAGGCAGGATGGAAGAAGGCACTCCTCACCGACCCGTAGAGAAAGGCACCACTCACCTGGGAGAAGAAGGGAGGATGACAGGATGGAGTGGCGCACCGAAAAGCGGAGACCCAGGGGCTCAGGGAAAAGGAGCCCCATACCACGGCCTTGAGTGAAAACTTAAGGTTCGTGCAGGTGAACCTTCATCGTGCAAGGGCAGCGACCAGCGTCCTAAATAGAGGGTTCATCTCCAAAAAATTAGACGTAGGCATCCTTCAGGAACCCTGGGCAGGCAAAGGAACTGTGATGGGCCTTTCATCTAAAGCAGGTAAGCTAATCTACTGTACAAGTGTTGACAGACCAAGAGCAGCCCTGCTGATTAACAAAAGAGTCAATTTTTACTCTGTTCCAGACTTCATTAGAAGGGACCTGGTTGCGGTGGTCATAGAGGTGCCGACAGCGACAGGAAGACGGGAGGTGCTGATTGCCTCGGCCTATTTTCCTGGAGATGCTGTGGAAGTACCTCCAAACGAAGCTAACGACCTAATCAATTACTGCAAGGACAGGAACCTAGACCTAATAATGGGTTGCGATGCCAACGCTCACAACAAGGTCTGGGGAAGCAGCAACAACAACATGAGAGGTGAGTCGCTCCTTGATTACTTAATATCGAACAATATTGATGTAGCTAATCGAGGCTCTGAGCCCACCTTTGTTACAGCAAATAGAAGTGAGGTGTTGGATCTCACACTGACAAAACAGTCCCTTAGTAAAATGATACTCAATTGGCATGTCTCCAAAGAGGTCTCGATGTCTGACCATCGGCAGATAAGGTTTGAGGTCGGGGCAAAAATGGAGGCTCCACAACAGGTGAGAATTCCAAAACTGGCTAATTGGACCCTCTACGGCAACATACTTCTAGAAGAGTATGAAGGAGAGGAGTTAGCAGTGGGTACTACAGAGGAACTGGAAAGAACCTCTGTAAAAATCCACAACGCCATGCATGAGGCGTTTGAAATTAGCTGCCCGCCAAGGATTAAAAGGCAAGAAAAGGAGCCACCATGGTGGAACAGCGAATTAGAAAAGCTCAGGAAAAAGGCCAGGGGGCTTTTCAATCGGGCAAAACAAAATGGTAATTGGAGGGACTATAAACAGTCCCTGACGGAGTATAACAAAGGAATCAGGCAGGCTAAGAGAAGGACCTGGAGAAATTTCTGTGAAGATGTTAGTAGCCTACCAGAAGCTGCTAGGCTACAGAAAGTGCTTGCCAAAAGGCACACAAATGAGATGGGACTGCTAAAGAGACCCGATGGGACGATCACGAGTAACCTGGAAGAGACAGTTAGGGAGCTACTAGTGACCCACTTCCCAGACTGCTCAGACGAAACAGAGGAGATAGATGAGCCTCCGAGGCATGAAAATGCAAATAAATGGATGCTTCAAGCAGCCAAGAAAATCTTTACAATTGAAAAGGTAAAGTGGGCAATAGGAACCTTTAAGCCGTACAAGGCTTCTGGAGGAGATGGTGTTATCCCTGCTCAGCTAATCCATGGGAAAGAAAAGCTTGCAGGCATTCTAGCAGCCATGTTTCAGGCAAGCTATGCACATGGATACATCCCCTGTCTCTGGAGGGACACGGATGTGATCTTTATACCAAAGGGACCAACAAGGCCCCTGGACTTACCTAAATCCTATAGACCTATAAGTCTCTCTTCCAACGTGTTGAAAACGATGGAGAAGGTAGTGGACATGCACATCAGAGAGGACCTCTTAGGAAGGCATCCTCTGCATGCCCAGCAGTTTGCGTATCAAAAGGGCAAATCAACAGAAACTGCCCTGCATTATCTAGTGGGAAAAATAGAGGACTCACTTCAGAACAAGGAAATTGCGCTATGTGCATTCCTGGATATAGAGGGTGCCTTTGACAATACCTCATATGCAGCCATAGAGGAGGCTACCAGGGAGTTTGGTGCTGAGCTCATCCTCAGAAGATGGGTCAGGGCTATGCTGGGAAGCCGGCGAATCAGAGCAAGGAAGGGGTGGGTCTCCACAAGAATAAGGGCAACTAGAGGCTGCCCCCAGGGAGGTGTTTTATCACCCCTGCTGTGGACAATGGTGGTGGACTCCCTCCTTAGAACTCTCTCCGAAGCTGGATACGAAGTAATAGGATATGCGGATGATATAGTGGTTTTAGTAAGAGGGAGATTTCCGCATGTCCTAAAGGAACGTATGCAGCTGGCACTAGGAATGATTATGAGATGGTGCCGTAATCTTGGGTTAACTGTTAACCCTGAAAAGACTAAGGTAGTCCCTTTCTCTAGGAAAAGGAATCTGAATATGGAACCTATCCTGGTGGAGGGGTCTCCTGTACTGGTCACAAATGAGATCAAATATCTGGGAATAACACTGGATAGAAGGCTCACTTGGAATTTGCACCTCAATAAACAGATTGAGAAGGCGAAGGTCTCTTTATGGGCCTGTAACAGGCTCTGTGGAAAGACCTGGGGTATGAGTCCGAGGATGTTCCTCTGGCTATACACTGCTGTAGTAAGGCCTATGGTAACATACGCAGCACTAGTCTGGTGGACAAAAACTGAGGAGAAGACCGCAGCCAGCAGGCTAGAAAGAGTCCAAAGGCTAGCATGCCTGGGAATCACAGGGGCAATCAGGACGTGCCCTACTGCAGCGATGGAAGCAATTATAGGATTAACACCGCTGGCTATCCGCATCAAGAGAGAGGCACTGATTGGTGCACTGAGAATTCAGTCCCTCAAAGTGAGCAAGGATGAGACTAGGGGACATCTCAGGATTTTGCAAAGACTAAAAGAGAGCGATTTATGCCTCACCCGGTCGGATGAGACGACACGGACACTTGTCTTCGACAAGCAGTTCAGGGTTGTCATACCCAGTCGACAGAGCTGGGAGGAAGGACAGGAAAGTCTCCAAAGAGACTCACTGATGTGGTACACGGATGGCTCCCTTAAGGATGAGAGGGCTGGTGCAGGGGTATATGGTGTGGTACACGGATGGCTCCCTTAAGGATGAGAGGGCTGGTGCAGGGGTATATGATGTGGTACACCGATGGCTCCCTTAAGGATGAGAGGGCTGGTGGAGGGGTATATGATGTGGTACACCGATGGCTCCCTTAAGGATGAGAGGGCTGGTGCAGGGGTATATGGTTTGGTACAGGGATGGCTCCCTTAAGGATGAGAGGGCTGGTGCAGGGGTATATGGTTTGGTACACCGATGGCTCCCTTAAGGATGAGAGGGCTGGTGCAGGGGTATATGATGTGGTACACCGATGGCTCCCTTAAGGATGAGAGGGCTGGTGCAGGGGTATATGGTGTGGTACACCGATGGCTCCCTTAAGGATGAGAGGGCTGGTGCAGGGGTATATGGTGTGGTACACCGATGGCTCCCTTAAGGATGAGAGGGCTGGTGCAGGGGTATATGGTCCCAGAACAGAAATAGCCATAGCTCTTGGATCCTTTGCCACTGTATTCCAATCGGAAGTTCATGCGATTGAGATTGCAGCCCGAGAAAATCTTAAAAAAGGTGTTAAAGGGCAAAGAATACGAATTAATAGTGATAGTCAAGCTGCACTGAAGGCACTGGCATCGCATAGTGTCTCCTCGAAATTAGTGCTTGATTGCCACAGTGCCCTAAGTGATCTGGGCAGGCGTAACAGGGTTACGCTTGTGTGGGTGCCAGGACATGAGGGCATTGAGGGCAATGAGAAGGCCGATGAGCTGGCAAGAAAGGGATCGGAGGAGATACTTCATGGTCCTGAGCCGTTCTTCGGTGTTTCAAAAAGCTTTGTCAAAAAGGTAGTAAATGCCTGGGAACAGGAAGAAATTCAAAAGAATTGGCAGGCTAAGCCAGGTATGAGGCAGGCAAAGCTACTTGTCCGGATCTCGAAAGATAGGGCAGGGTATTTCCTTCAACTAACAAGAGTAGAATTAAGAAGGATAGTCGGACTTCTCTCTGGACATGGTCCGCTAAGAAAACACCTGTGCACGATGGGACTAATAGAGGACCCTACATGTCGCTGGTGCCTCGAAGAAGAGGAAACCTCACAGCACGTCCTCTGCGAATGTGAGGCGTTGGCCTACAACAGGCTAGTGCACATAGGGAAGGCAATTGCTACGCCCAAGGACATAGCCGAGGCTACTCCCAAGGAGCTCAAGCTATATGTGAGGAGCTGCAAGTTGGAAAGGGAGTAAGACAGGGACGCAAATCACAATAGATCCAATGGGGTCGCAGTGAATAAGGGCGGAGGGCCCAGGTCCCCTTATATTGTATTGTATTGTAGTCTAGAAGGTTAGTTTTTGTCGATTGAGGCGCCGTCTATAGTTGCGTGTTTCAGTGTGTTATTTCTTCCGCCTAAAAGGCTGTTTTGAAACTAAATTATTCAATTGTATCCTAACCTTTAGGGATTGCAGTCGGAAGCAAGAATGTTTCTTCTTCTTGGAAAAAGGACAAGAATCACTATCACAGGAGCTGCATAACTAAGCACTTTCCTCAGAATTTTTGTAGTGTAGACTACATTACTGAATAATTTGCTGTAAATAACCTATATAAATCAAATAAAAACGTGAATAGTTCTGCTCATTTAAATTTCTTATGAGAACTGTTCAATTATTAATTTTGTAAATAATTTGCTTCCTGAGTTATGTTAATACATGATACTGTACTACTTAATAAATACACAAAAACTTCATTTTTTCGTCTTTTGATCAGACGCAGGGGCAGGATACAGTCCCCTTGTGGGAGATAGCGCTCCTCGCGGCGCCTTTGGGAACCTACGTCTGGCGGACTAATTCTAATGAAACAGTTTAAAGTAAACCCTCCTTTCCAATAGACCGATTTACTTCGTTTTTAAAACAATTCTTTCTTATGAGATACCCACAACGTATACCGCGTTTCGTTACAATACAGCAAAAATTACGACCGGTATGAGTATATTAGTACTTTAGGTCCGGAGTAACCCCCCCCCCCCTCCAAATAACCCGATTTAGTTTATTTTTACAACCCATTTTTCTCTGTTGATTACCACCACGAATACCGTGTTTCGTTGAAATGTAACAAAAATTAAGGCTGGTAGTGGCAAATTGGTAATATGGGTCCGGAGTAAACCCCTCTCCTAATGAACCGATTTAGTTTATTTTTACAACGTATTTCTCTCTTTAGATCAACATAACGAATACCGAGTTTCGTTGAAATATAACAAAAACTACCGCTGGCATGGTCAAATTAGTGTATTGGGTCCGGCGTAAACCCCCCTCCCGGTGGACCGATTTTGGTGGGTAACGAACTCATTCAATCGTTTGCTAATTGAACGCTAAATATCACGTTTCGTGAAGAAAACCCAAAAACTCTGGCCGCTATCGTGTTAACAGACACACAAACACACACACACACACACACACACACACATATATATATATATATATATATATATATATATAAATTTTAACCGGGGTCATTTTCAGTGTCTACTAGGTAGGATCGATGGAGATTTGATGAAATTTTTCAAAAATGCCGTCATGAGTGCAACCTCAATAGCTACTTTCCTTCGGAGGAAAGTGCTAATAATTTGATCCCCGAGTAAACCTACACTCCTTATGGACCGCTTTTGCTTATTTTTACATCTTTCTTATTAATTAAGCATTAAGTATACAGATATTTATTGTCTATATTAAAACATCGAGGTAGGGGCTTGTTAACAATTTATGGTTGGTCTAAATTCCTCTTTCAGATTTACCAATTTTGCTGGTTAGCGAACTGGTCCAATGGGAAACCAACAAAAGAAGTTTCCTGGCGAAAGAACTTCTGGCCCCTATCGAGTTAACAGAAACACAAACACACCTACATATATATATATATATATATATATATATATATATATATATATATATATGTGTGTGTGTGTGCTTGTATAGTGGGTGTTATTTTTGGCCAAATCATTGGCTCCTAATGTCCATGATTTTGGTTTTGTTTTGGCACGAATCTCATAACTTAATTAACTAAGCACGCTCTAGGAAACCGGAAGTGATATAATTAAATAATTCAGGCGACTAACTTGCAGGATTTTTACCCGCCCTAAAATTTTGAGTTCATTATAAATGGAAGTTAAAATTGAAATAAAATAATAACATAAAAGTGTATATTTCTTAATATATTAGAGTTTATATCATACTTATGTCGTGAGTCTTGGTTTATTTCTTCATCTTTGGAACCATAAAATTGTCGCAGATATTAAATCATCTTAATATTTTTATCCAATCCTTCTCTCGAGTCCTTCCTGGATGATATTAATACCGACGCTATAAATGAAAGGTGAAAGGATTGATCCTTGAGGTACACCAATGTCATTGGCGTTGTATCTTTTGTTATGACTCTCTTCTGGCATCTCTGATGGATGTACTTGTTGGATTTCTTAACAGGATTTGAGACTGGAGGAATATTAATGGTGCGTGCACCTGTACGCGGTAATGTCTTACAGGCTCGTTTTGAAAGTAGTGTTTCCTTGTATTGATGCAAAAAGGCTGATATCAAGAACTTATCTTCAATTAATCTTTACTTAGACGTGCATATTAAAACTGAACGCACATTAACTGTTCTTTATGACCTGCAATCTGATAATAGTTCCACACATGTGACAAGATAATACAGTTTCTGCGTTTCTAGAAATATATATTTCTGTTCGCTCTCAACTGTCAACAAACATAGTCCAATTTGATGAACGTTTGTGTGGAAATACGTTGTCTGAAACGAAAAATCTAGTTCCTTAGCCAGGAGAATAGAATGGTTGACCCCGACTAGAAAATACCACCTTAAATAAACACGAACCTCCCATTTAAATTTCTGAGCACAAATTAGAACAGTTATTATAAATAAATTACAAGAAGATTACAATAGCCATAAAGCCCACGACAATCTGCCCCATCTGTAATATCAATCAGCTGGAGGACATTACTATATATTAGTTGATGGGATATAGCTTGAACAATTTACAAACCCTACAGATCCTGTACCTTTCAGATACAGCAAACGTCTCTTTCGATAAGCGCTTTATATTTCTCAAGGAGCTGTACATAACAGTGTAGTTTCTGTAACCACAAGAATCCTTTGTGTGACACGGGAATAAGGAATTTGTTGGAGAATTTGTATACGAAGATCTAGTTTAATCTTAATTTTTAATTACGAAATAGTAAAGCGGCAATTGAAGCTGCTGCTGAAAAAGGCTCCTTAGCAGGAACTACATCGTCTTAGCGTGTTTCCTTATAATGCTTATTATGTCTCTTGATTATAATATAGTAGTAGCTATAAGTGAAACAGAAATACAAATACGTGTAGTATCCAAAAAGGATGGCATACGTAGTTAAATAAACTCCCACGCTGGAGGGTCACTCCAATGTGGAAAACATGAAAAAAAAAAAGTGAAACAGAAAGGAATGTACCATCTATTGTTAACTTTAATTTAATGAAAAAAATAAATAATTTGTGTACAGTTATATGTTATTCTATTAAAAAAAAAAAAAAAAAAAAAAGGAACAGAATGTGCTTACAATTTCATGAGATAAAATCTTAAGTTTAATAATAAAAAAAAAACAAAAAAACAAAAGGTTCGTAGGGCAATAAAAACAGTAAGTTGTTCGTCCTTTAATTCATTCCATTCCATTATTCGTGATTATAAATGGTTGGAATAGAAAATCTTATTAATAATTAATGAATCTTATGCCCGAAATGTATATTATTTCACCGTGGTATCCTTAAATCTCTGAACGTTTGTTGAGGAACCCAGAATAAGTTATAAAGCACACCCTATCCGCATACCGAGACACTGTTTTTTTTTCGGCGAAATTAGCGCCATAATCATAGGACTTACGGTTTTAACTTAATAGCCTTTCAGTTTTCTTTTTCGTGGAAAGTCGTAGAAAGCCACAAGTCGTGAAGAAAACCTGAAGTTCAAGAGTGTTTGCACCGAAGTTATTGCAGACATGTGAAAGGTGGCTGCCTTATGCACCGGCTCCTCTTAGCTAAGCAGTGGATCGGAGCAACCTCATCCGACGGTAGCATCGGTGTCCTTGCTTATGCACCGGCTCCTCTTAGCTAAGCAGTGGATCGGAGCAACCTCATCCGACGGTAGCATCGGTGTCCTTGCTTCTATACCACAGGGAGAAAGGCATCATCTTCCTTCAGGATTGTGCAAGTAAGTGACGGATCCCCGGATCTCAGGGGCAATTATCGGTGGTCTACCTGTATTGTGTGCGGTCCAAGGATGGAACCATATGGAGGGAGTGATTTCTTCCTCTGTCGCAAAATTGTGGCTTGGCCAACACACTGAGCGCGTTGTGAAATTACAACGAGTATGTATCGAATGGATATGTGGCACATTCACTTATTAACATTTCGGCTAACATTCGTGTTGAAATACTAACCACAAGAATGCTTTGATGTGTGACACGAAGATAAGGAATCGGTTGGACAGAAGGGGAATTTGTACACGAAGATCTAGTTTTAAATATGATTTCAAAATACAAAACAGGCAGCGCCAATTAAAAATTTCCATGGAAGCTTCTGCTGAAAAAAGCACCCTAGCAGGGACCACATCACCTTATTCTGATTCCTTATACTGCGCATTTTTCTCGTGATTGTAAAATATTAGAATATAAATTCTTAAATTCGCCTTTAATAGATCGAAATCTACACTTCCGAACACTGAAGCGCTGTTTTCTGGGACTGAAGTACCTCTCTCTCGTAGTTTTCGTCCCTAACCGTTTTCGAGATATTTAAGAAGTAAACGAAAAATCCCCAAGTGCTCTTTGAAAAAAATGTCTTTTGTTCATATATTTTGACAATTATTTTTTGTAATACCTTTTCTACTCAAGAAGTTATATATCTTAGATTGGATTAACATCAATCCTTTGAAAATATTTTCAATTCAACCCCCCATTTTTGGATCGGACATACCGTCGTTTGGGGTGAGTTCGGACACATTTTCGAGGTTTTTTTCGTAATTAAAAAAGACAGAATTTTTGTAAAAATCTGAAAAAATTAATGCATGAACCCTTAACATTCGTCTATCGAATAGCGTATTTTGTTTTTTGAATATATCAAAAATTTTCAATTTTTCTATCGCTAAAATGTGTCCGAACTCACCCCTAGGTGTGGGGTGAGTTCGGACAGCCTTTAATTTCTGTAAAAATCTTAACTTAAACTATAGTTGGAGTGAGCTCGGTCATAATTGACGATATTCTAAAGAGAAATATTTTCTATAATATTTTTTAGATTTACAAAATATTCTTTAACTTTTTCCTTATCAACTTCTGCTGTAAACCTTTTGATGCTTTGTGTAAGGCGTTCCAGTAATGGCTGATTCCTTTTCATAAACCTGTCAAACCATTCCAGTCTGAGCTTGCTTTAAAATCCTGCGGTTTTTTTCCTGACCTATCCAGATATGTTTTTAGGATTTGGCGAATATCTCAATCGAGTTAATGGAAAATCACATCCAGCTGGAGTTATAATCCCTTTGATATTTGTTTTTCTTATTAACTGAATTTTGTTTGGCCACCACTTCTTTTTGGTGTGCGTTCCTCTAACTTTATCATCTAAAGTCGATGTAAATCGATCCGCTACCTCCCTCAAGGTCTTCATCTTGGTTTTGACATGGCTAATCACATTTTTCAAAGCCTCTTTGGAATAAATACTGTTTTCCTTTAAGCCAAGAGGAAGCGGGTATAATTGATGCATGGCCGAACTCACCCCACGGTATGCGAGTTTTTTACTTAAACGAGAAAAAAAATCTTTTGAACCAAAAAAATAAGTATACTTATATATATATATATATATATCATTAGCCAACATATAAACCTACTATAAAATATGAGAAATTAGGGTTTGACTACTTCCAGAGCCTCTTCACAGACGTTTGTTTCTAGCATTTTGAAAATCAAGGAAATTACAACTAACATTAAAATATTTGTTACACACTTCAAAGTGTTCTCAGGACGATTTCGGTTTAACTATATGAGAAAAATGGAATATCAATCGTATTTGTCAAGCCAATTATGACTCTAATGAAAAAGTTTGCTCAAGGTCACGTGATTTCCTGCGCCATGCACTACTGTCCGAACTCGTTCTACCTGTCCGAACTCACCCCAAATGACGGTACTTCTAGTTTATTGAACTATGCATGTATTTTCAAAATCGGGTATAGATCGGTTACCGCTTGAACCGATTCATACGATTTTTCACTCTTTAAAAAGTTTACCTGGAAGCCTACTAAAGTAAAACCAATTAACGCATTAATATTTTATAGTAACATAAATTTATCTGTTTTATTGCTCTTCGGCCTGCCGTAAATATTATTTGGTAAAGCCGTAAGCGCTAAGTTTGTTTTTGTGAGTATTTCACCGAAAAAGCTATGTTATTTTTGGCAAATTCCGATGGTTAACGAATTCGTCCTTTCATTCAATACAAAATATTTTTGTACCAAGTTTCATTTTAGCACTTTCCTCCGAAGGAAAGTAGCTATTGAGGTTGGACTCATGACGGAATTTTTGAAAAATTTCTTCTAATCTTTATCGATCCTACCTAGTAGACAGCGAAAATGACCCCCGTTAAAATTTATATATATCTCTATATATATATATATATATATATATATATATATATATATATAAAAATATATATATATATGTGTCTGTTAACACGATAGCGGCCAGAGTTTTTGTTTTTTCGTCACGAAACTTGGTATATAGCATTCAATTAGCAAACGATTGAACGAGTTCGTTAACCACCAAAATCGGTCCACCGGAAGGGGGGGTTTACACCGAGCCCAAAACACTAATTTGACCATTTCAGCCGTAATATTTGTTATATTTCAACGAAACTTGGTATTCGTAGTAGTAATATAGAGAGAAAAGTGAGATATAAAAATGAACTAAATCGGTTCATAAGGAGGGGGGGGGGGTTTACTCCGGACCGACAATACCAATTCGCCACTACCAGCCATGATTTTTGGTATATTTCGACGAAACTCGGTATTCATGGTGGTAATCTACAGGTAAATATGTGTTGTAAAAATAAACTAAATCGGTTCATTAGGAGGGGGGGGGGTTTACTCCAGACCCACAATACCAATTCGCCACTACCAACCGTGATTTTTGGTATATTTCGACGATACTCGGTATTCGTAGTGGTAATCTACAGGTAAATATGTGTTGTAAAAATAAACTAAATCGGTTCTTTAAGAGGGGGGGCTTACTCCGGACCCAAATTACTAATATACTCATACTGGTCGTAATTTCTGCTTTATTGTAACGAAACGCGGTATACGTCGTGGGTAACTCATGAGAAAGAAGTGTTGTAAAAATGAGCTGAATCGGGCGGTTTACTTTGTAATATATTTCAATAGAAAAGGCAGCCAGACATAGGTTCACAAAGGCGCCGCAAGGAGCGCTAGAGGGACTGTATCCGGTTCCTGCGTTAGATCAAAATACGATAATATGAGGTTTTTTGTATTTATTACGTAGTGCAGTAGGTACTATGTGTAAACATAACTCTGGAAGCAAATTAATAATTTATCAGTTACTCATTACAAAATTAAAAGAGAACTATTCATGTTTTTATTTTATTTATGTAGGATATTTTAAGCAAATTGTTCTGGAAAGCAGTCTACACTACCCAAATTCTGAGGAAAGTGCTTAGTTATGCAGCTCCTGCGTGACGGACTTTTGTAGACAGTAGAGTGCAAACGGAGTGTAGAAGGAGATACCGAGGCGTAACCACGAGCAGTATACGGCTTACAACCTTTACCTGCTCGGGCCAAAACCAAGGCACACCCAACTCTGAGGAAAGGGGGATTACTATCCAGCCACGCCCCCGAGAGAACAGCCCAAGGGCTGCCACCCCCTGGGAGGCGAGTAACCACGACCACCACGTCTACTCCAGGCATCCTTGAAGAGGATCCTGGTACCGCCGCCTGCATTAACAATGCAAGCTGGTGTGCGCCGGGCGGCAAAACACACCCCCGTGGTGCCATTTGATGTCGTACCCGAAGGTAAGACACCTCATGCCCGAATGGGTAGCGGGCCCGGACAGCAAAACTTAAATGGGACAAGCCCACGCCAGTCTACTGTCCGTACGGATTTCTCCCTCCCGGAGCCGGAAGGTTTGGACTTGCCGTGTCCTCAAGTAGAGTACAGACAAATATGTACAGTTTAGTAAAACTAAATATTAGTCTGTTCGCACTCTACCCTCACCAATCGTGCAAGATCTTTTATGTATACGTTGGTGTTAAATTGTTTTCAAGGAGAAGAAAATAGCCGTACGAATTCCCAAAATGTTTTATTTATATCAGACCGTTTTTGGGGTTACCACCATTTTCAATGCACATGGATTGATTCCTAACCAAATGACCCTTGCTCATAAACTCGTGATTGTCTCCTAGAGTAGACATTACAGAAATGCACATGGATTGATTCCTAACCAAATGACCCTTGCTCATAAACTCGTGATTGTCTCCTAGAGTAGACATTACAGAAATGTTGTTTAAGGTTTGCCTCTAATTTCATTTAGCGAATTATCGAAATAGGCGGAAGCCCAATAATACTATAATATACACTGCCACACTTCCCTACATGTTTCGCACCGTTTTCGTGCCTTTTCAGGGGAATATGTTACAGAACAACATCAGCCTCAACTTGAAACTTGTCATTGTCTGCACGAATCCAATATGGTGGAAGGTAGTCAGCTGGTCGATAATCGATATCTCATATAACGATAAATATATGTTCATATGATTAAAATAAATTTTAATTTTAATATTGGTTTCGTTCAGTCAATGACCACTTTCCACGAGACCCAACTAGTGGAAGATTTTCCTCTCCATGTTGAGCCCGAAGCTTTTGTATTTAAACTATATTCCCTTGAAGAGGCACCAAAACGGTGCGAAACATGTAGGGAAGAGAAATAAATAGTGTGAATGTGTAGTATTATTGACCTTCTGCCTTTTTCGATAATTCGCTAAATTTGAGCAAAGGGTCAGTTTATGATTAATTATAATTTCATTAATTTTATATTGCATACCGAAATGGTTAGAGTAACTTCAAATAAGGCCTGAGTTCAAATCCCGAGCAAGCACTAAAGATTTTTTCTTCTAGTGTCTTCGTTCATGGGTTGAATTCGGCCTCCCTGACCGTCCCTAGGCCGACCCAGCCTTTAATTAATTTAATAATGGGTACCTTGGGTGCTAATGACTCTAGCAGTCGAAGCGGTCAAGGGGAAAATCAGGCGGCCGGAGCATAGTACTGACCATACTATCTCCCTAGTGTGCCGTATGGTCATGAATCAGATACCTCTATAGTATCTGCCCCTCAGGGCCCTAGTGGCCTGTTACGGGACTGATTTTTTTTTTTTTTTTTTTTTTTTTTTTTTTAACTTCAAATAACACGAATGGAGCTGTAAAACTGTTGGAATGAAATTTAATTTCATAGAGTTCGTATTCCCGTCTAGAAGCTCGATATAAAACTACTGTATAATAAGGCACCTTGGTGCTTTGGTTTTCTTAATCAACATTCCAGACATGTGTAGCTTTCAAATAAAAAAAAAATAAATCCTTATACATTCCCTATATTGGAATGGGATTGGAAGCTTAGTTCGATGAAAGCCCTCCGATAGACCATGAATGGAGTGCAGTGGTTATGCAACGACTTGGAGACCATTATCCTTTCTAAAAGTATTTCCATCATTATATGCTCAAGAGGTTGCACTAGAAAGTAAGAAAAAAATCAGGGACTCCCTGAACATGGAGGAGAAGGGAGCTGATTACCGTGTGGCCGGGTAAAATTTACACAATTCCATTAGAAACCTTTCCGAAATTGTTTGCTTGAATGCCTCCGCTGCAGTGCAAAATGAAAATGTTTGTTTCAGTTGCAGTTTCGCAGAAAAAAACAGAGCTTGGCTCTTTCAGCCAGACTGGAGCTTGGTCTCTCCCCAGGATTCTTCCAAAACAGAGCTTGGCTCTTTCAGCCAGACTGGAGCTTGGTCTCTCCCCAGGATTCTTCCAAAACAGAGCTTGGCTCTTTCAGCCAGACTGGAGCTTGGTCTCTCCCCAGGATTCTTCCAAAACCGCGAAATTGAGGTGATATTTTCACCAGAAGTTGGCTAATGAAGTCGTTCAGCGAATCACCTGCGTTATGAGAGTCTTGATAATAAATAAAGGTAAACCTGAAGGAGAGCGTCCTCAACACCGATTTTCTTCAAAGTTTGCACTATAACGTATTTTCATGCACTAAACACGAATCCGTTGAAAAAAATTGTTGTTCTCAACCAGGAAAGAAGTTATTTAAAAAAAAAGTTCACTGTTATGAAGGTTAGGGAAGACTGCCTTGGACGACTTTTGGGCATAGAATTCTTTTTATTTCTGCGAGTTGGATTGACTAGGGGTTTTGATGTTTTCTTGAGCGAGCGGAAACGCATAGCACGTAAGCCCAAAAGCGACAGTTTACGACCAAGTCAGCTACCACAAGGTGAGTCTAAATTTCAATTACACTTCGTCATTAAGGACTATTGCGCAGGCGCGTGTTTACATATAAGCTGTTTACCCCATCTTTTATAACCTCCATAACAGTGAACTTTAGTGCTTAATAACTTCTTTCCTAGTTGCGAGCAACTTTTTTTTTTAACGGATTCGTGTTTAGTGCATCAAAATACGTTATAGTGCAAATTTTTAAGAAAATTTGGTCGTTTGTAACCCGCTAACAGCACCTTTGGTCGTTTGTAACCCGCTAACAGTGAACTTTTTTTTTTTAAATAACTTCTTTCCTGGTTGAGAACAACAATTTTTTTCAACGGATTCGTGTTTAGTGCATCAAAATACGTTATAGTGCAAACTTTGAAGAAAATCGGTGTTGAGGACGCTCTCCTTCAGGTTTACCTAAATAAATAAACAATGAAGTCGTTCAGTAAATTAACACCATCCGTTTCATTAACTATTATTTAAAGGATTCATTGAACTCTGTAACTTGCTGAACCGTTCAACATGAAATTTGGCGAATGTGTATGGATTTTTATCCCCTTTATCATATTTAGTCCAACTTTTGGTTTGTTCCAAATATCTTGCAAATGTTTGGGAATTTCGATTGAAAGAATTTTACAGATTTTGCAGGGTGGTATAAATATCTGGCAACACATGGGCGGATTGATAGCTTTATCAACCTTTTATTTACTTTTAGCACTTTCCTCCGAAGGAAAGTAGCTATTGAGGTTGGACTCATGACGGAATTTTTGAAAAATTTCTTCCAATCTTTATCGATCCTACCTAGTAGACACCGAAAATGACCCCCGTTAAAATTTATATATATATATATATATATATATGTGTGTGTGTCTGTTAACACGATAGCGGCCAGAGTTTTTGTTTTTTCGTCACAAAACTTGGTATATAGCATTCAATTAGCAAACGATTGAACGAGTTCGTTAACCACCAAAGTCGGTCCACCGGAAGGGGGGGTTTACCCCGAACCCAAAACACTAATTTGACTATGTCAGCCGTAATATTTGTTATATTTCAACGAAACTTGGTATTCGTAGTGGTAATATAGAGAGAAAAGTGAGATATAAAAATGAACTAAATCGGTTCATTAGAAGGGGGGGTTTACTCCGGACCCACAATACCAATTCGCCACTACCAGCCGTGATTTTTGGTATATTTCGACGAAACTCGGTATTCGTAGTGGTAATCTACAGGTAAATATGTGTTGTAAAAATAAACTAAATCGGTTCATTAGAAGGGGGGGGGGGTTTACTCCGGACCCAAATTCCTAATATACTCATACCGGTCGTAATTTCTGCTGTATTGTAGCGAAACGGGTACCTCATGAGAAAGAAGTGTTGTAAAAATGAGCTGAATCGGTCAATCGGGAAGCGGGGGTTTAATTTGTAATATATTTCAATAGAAAAGCCCGTCAGACGTACCTTCACAAAGCAGCCGCAAGGAGCGTTTCTACCACTAGAGTGACTGTATCCTGTTCCTGCGTTAGATCAAAATACGATAATATGAGGTTTTTTGTATTTATTACGTAGTGCAATAGGTACCATGTGTAAACATAACTCTGGAAGCAAATTAATAATAGATCAGTTACTCATTACAAATTTAAAAGAGAACTATTCATGTTTTTATTTTATTTATGTAGGATATTTTAAGCAAATTGTTCTGGAAAGCAGTCTAAACTACCCAAATTCTGAGGAAAGTGCTTAGTTGTGCAGCTCCTGCGTGACGGACTTTTATTTTTTATGAGCATTCGGAAATGTGGCGATTCGCTCAAAACAATTATTACATATTGTTAGCTTACAAAAAAAAAAAGTAACTGCAACATTGAGGAAATCAAGGAAGAGCATTATATTCATCTGGGTACCAACGCATATGGGAGTAAGTGGTAACGGTCTCGCTGATGAAGAAGCTAAGAATGCCTTACAGGACTGAGTCTGGCTAGAACCATTCTTCTCTCAAAGATGGATGAATGGATTTCCTGTTTAAGGGCAGAAAACATCTAGGTCCTCACCGCCCTGAAGTTTAGTGTTAGACAGTCGTGAAAGGGTTTCCAATTTTGTGTTTAGGACAGTGTGCGCTTCCAATTCAGCATTTATGACAATTCTGCTACTAATGTCATTGCTTATTAATAACACCAATATTACTTACTACTACAACTATTTGTACTAAAACTAATACTAATATGCAGTATAGCAGTATAAATACAAATAATAGATTACATGACAATATTAATTTTTTTTTTCGTTTTTAACGGCGCATTTTTTCTTTCTTTTTTTTTCGTTATTAACGATATTAATATTTGGTAAAAATGAAGTTTCACGCCCTCAAAACCGATTTCTTTCAAATTTTGTACAATAACGTATTTTTTAGGGGTCTCCTGTGGTCTAATGGCTAGCGCCTTGGATTCATAAGCGGGAGATGGTGGGTTCGATTCCCAACCTCCGGCAGGAATTTTATCATCCCACGGCTCGCTGGTAAAATTCCTCGCTGCACCCTGGATGTCGGCGCTAATGACCTAGATGTAGATGCGCCGTAAAAAAAAAAAATAAAAAAATAAATAAAAAAAAAAATAAAAATAACGTATTTTGATGCACTAAACACGAATACGTTAAAAAAAAAAACCTTCGCATTTAACTACGAAAGAAGTTATTAAGCACTAAAGTTCACTGTTATGCAGGTTATGAGAGCTAATGTTAACAACTAAATTTGTGACGACTTTAAGGCATAAATTACGACTTTAAGGCATAGATGCTATGCGTTTCCGCTCGCTCAAGAAGATAACAAAATCCCAGTCAATCCAACTCGCTAAAATTAATAGAATTCTATTAATTATTCTATTAACTTTAGTGCTTAATAACTTCTTTCCTAGTTAAATGCGAAGATTTTTTTTTTTTAACGTATTCGTGTTTAGTGCATCAAAATACGTTATTGTACAAAATTCGAAAGAAATCGGTTTTGAGGGCGTGAAACTTCATTTTTTCCTAATATTTACTTATTTATTTCATTTTTTCCCTCTGGTATAATTTTTAATTATACAATTTAATTCTCTCAAAGATATTGGAATCATTACTATAAATTCTTAGGGCAAGATGTTCAATAATGCCTGAAAAATATAATCGAAGCTTTAAGAAATATCGTTTATGCAAACATGTTCAAGATATAATTTATGGTAACGGTTAGGTACTCATACAGGACAAGAGACAACAAACTACGAGAAATTAAATCTACAATTACTGACTGGCCATCGAGCAACAGAAATACAAGAAGAGAAGAAGTAGTACTGACACGTTTACGGATTGGACACACTAGACTTACACACTCATTCCTAATGACCAGAGAACAAGCACCGATTTGCCCAATATGTAACAGTTTTTTAACGATTAAACACTTACTAACTGACTGTTTAAGACTTAACTCATTTCCCCTCCCAGCTATAAATCTAACAGAGTTGTTAGCAGAAGGAAGCCAATTTATAGATTTTGTTTTTAGATACTTAAGGAAAATTGGACTATTTGAAGAAATATGATATATACGAATATGGTTTTCTATGTTTGTATACGAGCTTATCTGTTTGTGGATGTGTATATGTGTATGTATATTTATTTTTCTCTTTACGACCTCCTATCATTAATAAGTATGTAAAAACTATGATTTGAAATTCATGACGAGCTAAGTCTATAATTGTATTTACAGACTCCCCTATCTGCCTCTGTGTTGTTGGTACCTTTTTATAGTCAATGCACATTTTATTTACAGACTGCCCTATCTGCCTCTGTGTTGTTCGTACCTTTTTATAGTCAATGCACATTGTATTTACAGACTGCCCTATCTGCCTCTGTCTTGTTCCTACCTTTTTATAGTCAATGCACATTGTATTTACAGACTCCCCTATCTGCCTCTGTCTTGTTCCTACCTTTTTATAGTCAATGCACATTGTATTTACAGACTCCCCTATCTGCCTCTGTCTTGTTCCTACCTTTTTATAGTCAATGCACATTGTATTTACAGACTGCCCTATCTGCCTCTGTGTTGTTCCTACCTTTTTATAGTCAATGCACATTGTATTTATAGACTGCCCTATCTGCCTCTGTGTTGTTCGTACCTTTTTATAGTCAATGCACATTGTATTTACAGACTGCCCTATCTGCCTCTGTCTTGTTCGTACCTTTTTATAGTCAATGCACATTGTATTTACAGACTGCCCTATCTGCCTCTGTGTTGTTCGTACCTTTTTATAGTCAATGCACATTGTATTTACAGACTGCCCTATCTGCCTCTGTCTTGTTCCTACCTTTTTATAGTCAATGCACATTGTATTTATAGACTGCCCTATCTGCCTCTGTGTTGTTCGTACCTTTTTATAGTCAATGCACATTGTATTTACAGACTGCCCTATCTGCCTCTGTCTTGTTCCTACCTTTTTATAGTCAATGCACATTGTATTTATAGACTGCCCTATCTGCCTCTGTGTTGTTCGTACCTTTTTATAGTCAATGCACATTGTATTTACAGACTGCCCTATCTGCCTCTGTGTTGTTCGTACCTTTTTATAGTCAATGCACATTGTATTTACAGACTGCCCTATCTGCCTCTGTGTTGTTCCTACCTTTTTATAGTCAATGCACATTGTATTTATAGACTGCCCTATCTGCCTCTGTGTTGTTCGTACCTTTTTATAGTCAATGCACATTGTATTTACAGACTGCCCTATCTGCCTCTGTCTTGTTCGTACCTTTTTATAGTCAATGCACATTGTATTTACAGACTGCCCTATCTGCCTCTGTGTTGTTCGTACCTTTTTATAGTCAATGCACATTGTATTTACAGACTGCCCTATCTGCCTCTGTCTTGTTCCTACCTTTTTATAGTCAATGCACATTGTATTTATAGACTGCCCTATCTGCCTCTGTGTTGTTCGTACCTTTTTATAGTCAATCCACATTGTATTTACAGACTGCCCTATCTGCCTCTGTCTTGTTCCTACCTTTTTATAGTCAATGCACATTGTATTTACAGACTGCCCTATCTGCCTCTGTGTTGTTCGTACCTTTTTATAGTCAATGCACATTGTATTTACAGACTGCCCTATCTGCCTCTGTCTTGTTCCTACCTTTTTATAGTCAATGCACATTGTATTTACAGACTGCCCTATCTGCCTCTGTCTTGTTCCTACCTTTTTATAGTCAATGCACATTGTATTTATAGACTGCCCTATCTGCCTCTGTGTTGTTCGTACCTTTTTATAGTCAATGCACATTGTATTTACAGACTGCCCTATCTGCCTCTGTGTTGTTCGTACCTTTTTATAGTCAATGCACATTGTATTTATAGACTGCCCTATCTGCCTCTGTGTTGTTCGTACCTTTTTATAGTCAATGCACATTGTATTTACAGACTGCCCTATCTGCCTCTGTGTTGTTCCTACCTTTTTATAGTCAATGCACATTGTATTTACAGACTCCCCTATCTGCCTCTGTCTTGTTCCTACCTTTTTATAGTCAATGCAAATTGTATTAGTATTTTTTTTTTTTTATTTTTATATTTTTTTAATTATTTCATTTTCAAATTTGTTAACAATTGTTTACTATTGTTTATTCTTATGTATGTATTTTAAGTGATGAATTGCCCTTGTCGCGGTCTCACTAATAAACCAATAATAATAATAATAATAATTTATGAAAAGATGTAAACCGTACATCCTATTATTATCAGCTATTTATTTCATCGGAATCCCCCCCCCCCCAGGCTAAACTTTAAGCGATAAGCCTGAGGCTTGGTCGGCTAAAATTTGTCGAATATATATAATTGCTTGCAATAGTATTTACATCAACATCCATTAACATTTAAATAAAATTACAAATGTTTTTGTTAAAGGAATTATACTTTCTCCTTTTGAAACCTTCTCATTCCCTAAATCTGTCTGTAAAGAGGTTAAAAGAGCAACTTATTTATTACAGATGGAGTGTGATCGGACCTCGACCTGAAGGTATCAACAAGGACAGGATTGATATGTCAGTGTTGTAGCCTTGACACTCCATCAACCTGTTGTTGATCCGAAATTCCTAAGCCACTCCTCCCTTTTTCTTCCTCAATTCTCCGAATTCCTCAGGCATAATCTCCAATCCTTTCTTCAAGGTAGCAAGCAGCGTTATTTGCATTAATATTTAGGAAGGAATCATACGCCTGCTTGAACTGCACTGTCAAACTGCTGAAATAATTTGGTCTATCTATTGGCTAAGTATGAGATCACGTTGTCGCCATACTTAGTAATTTTTATATAATCCTTATATTTGGAGGCCCGGTGGCCGTGAGTGTTAAGGCGTGAGTACTTAACAATCCGTGTCAAAGGTCGTGGATTCGATTCCCACTATGGGGTGGTGGTTTTTCTTTAGAAGAAAGAAAAGGCGTCAGCCCTATCCTGGTTAGGAAAGGGTGGTAATCTATAGATAACCCGTCCTAAAAAATTTTAGTTAATAATAATGGACCTTAAAATTTAAACATATAAATAAATCATTGGTATTTGATATGGAAAGCTTACTCATTTATTTATTTTTTGGAGCCCCGCAATAATACGATATGCCCCCCCCCAATTCTCAAGCTTAACAGTTAAAAATAAAAATAAATAAAATGTACGAAAACGACGATGTGTGGGGGGGGGGGGGGGGTAAAATTTGTAAGAAGTCTTTGAAAATCCTACAAAATGGGCAAAAATGAACGAAAGAAAAATTACTTTAATAAATTATGTGATTTTAGAATGAACATTGAGGGGAATAAAATAAACAAATGTTATATTTACAATGAAAACATTAGACATAAATGAATTTTAATTGATGTTTAGCATAAATATGCTTTAGCGGTGACTAAACTGGAAAAAACCAGTTACGAAAAAGTGTCCGCGGGCGTTCGCGCATGCGCAATGCCGTAACAGAATGCGCAGTGGCGTTCGCGCACGCGCAGTGGCGTTCGCGCACGCGCAGTGGCGTTCGCGCACGCGCAGTGGAGTTAGCGCACGCGCAGTGGCGTTCGCGCACGCGCAGTGGCGTTCGCGCATGCGCAGTGGCCATGTACGAAAAAGATGACTATTATAGAGTACATTACATAGGTTTGTCGGGTGGGCCTAATGCATATTTATGTTGCTGAATTTGAGCAGAAGGCTCTAAACGAAATAACTTTAAATTTATATATTATATTATTAGATATTCATTAGGTGATAAGCCGAAACATTATGTAGCCAACTAATTTGTTAGGTTCGTTAGTGGACTCGTTACTTCATTAATGCCTAGTTTAAACGGGCTTAGTACTTGTCACCTAGTACTTGTAACCAAAACTTGTCACCCTTCCTGTAATGAGGTTCTTTTTTCAGTCATTTTTTTTAGGCGCTAATTGCCTTGTTGTTGAAGCGCCGTTAAAAAAAAAAAAAAAAAAAAAAAAAAAAAAAAATTACAACTGAATAAGCGACAAATAAGCTCTCAAACAGCCCAATAAGTGTTAAGTGACAAGATAGATACTGGATGGACCGTACTGTACGCACTAGTCCACCCACGGGTGAACGAGTACTTGCCACAAAGCCAGCTTAGTAAGAGGAGCAAGCACTAATCAACAAGTATTAAGCTTATCTAAGCTAGGAATAATGGATAATTTCAATCAGAATCACAAAGAAGACCAATACACCAGTGTAGATAGTCAAGTATCTTTATCGATCCTACCTAGTAGACACCGAAAATGACCCCAGTTAAAATTTATATATATATATATATATATATATATATATATATAGAGTTATGCGTCCGTTAACACGATACAGGCCAGAGTTTTTGTTTTTTCGCCATGAAACTGTGTATGTAGTACTCCCCCATCAAACGATTTAACGAGTTCGTTAACCTACAAAATCGGTCCATCCTGATGGGGAGGGGGGGTTACTCCTGAGCCAAAGCAGTTATTTCTCAATACCAGCCGTAATTTTTGTTATATTTCAACGAAACTCGGTATTCGTTGTGTTCATCTGAAGAGAAAAAAATGTTGTAAAAATAAACTAAATCAGTTGAATAGAAGGGGGGTTTACTCCAGACAGAAGTTTAGTATGTATTAGTTAGTTAGTGTATTAGTAAAAAAAAAAAAAAATTGATATATATAAAATTACAAAAAGAGGGGAAAAAATATATATACATAAAAAAAATGTATGTATTAAAAAAGATAACAAATAAAATTATACATAAAGGAAAAAAAAACAAACTATACAATAGGGGGAAAAATAAATAAGTAAATATTAATATGGTATGTAGTCTATTATTTGTATTGCTAGTGCTATAGTGTATATTAGTATTACTTTTAGTATAAATAGTTCCATTACCTAGTAAGTTAGTAGTAAGCAATGATATTAGTTAAAAAAGAAAATTGAATACAAGTTATCAAAATAACAGTTGATTGTCATTCACTGTCCTAAACACAAAATTACTAACCCTTCCACGACATATACACGACTCTCTAACACTACACTTCAGGGCGGTGAGGACCTAGATGTTTTCTGCCCTTAAACACCCAATCCATCCATCCATCCAGACAGAAATGACTAATTTCGTTATACCGGTCGTAATTTCTGTTTTATTGTTACAAAACTCTTTACAGTACTGGCTATCTAATAAGAAAGACGTGTTGTGAAAATGAACTAAATCAGTCTGTCTATTGGAAGGGGGGGGGGGGGGTGTGTTACTTTGTACTATGTTTGAATTGAATTCTCCCGCCAAACGTAGGTTCGTGAAACTCATCAAGATCAATAGATGAATATGTTAAGCTTTGTGTATTTAGTACGTAGTGTAGTACCACGCATACACAAAACTCTGGAAGGAAATTAATTACAAAATTAATAATTGAAACAGCGGCTCATAAAAAATGCAAAAGAGTAGAACAATTTATGTTTTTATTTTATTTATCTATATAGGTTATTTTAAGCAAATTATTCAGGAATGCACTTGACCCTACCCAATTCTGAGGAAAATGCTTAGTTATGGAGCTCCTGCGTGACGGACTTTTTACATTTCTTAAAGAAAATAAATAAGTAAAATGATTTGTTATATTTTCATTTGAAGATGATAGAAACATGACACGAGGCTAAAGAATGGTCGAGATATGTTCCCACTGAGAGTAAAAGTGGGTGAAAGTAAATAAGAACGTCACTTTAACGAGCCTCGAAGCTCTTCAGACCTCTTTGGGCTCCTGTCTCATTAGAATGGAATATCTCTATGCAGAACCCTGTGAAAGGCTCCTTCAATGAGTTTTTGTTCAATAAATTGCCTTATATATCATCTTGTACGTGCGGGATTTAAAGATAAGGATATAGGATTATGTGTTTGTATTAAATTCATATAGATTCTTCCTAAACAAAAATGAATCACATAAATGAAGTTTTTGATTTTCCCCCTCTCAATTTCAAAGAATGCTTTCACCATTCACCAATGAAGAGTTCATGAAATTTGAGAATATAAATTATCAAACTATTCTATATTTAACAGTTGTCCAAAATGAATTCTTTAAATTGAGTATCATGAATTAGCGAAAAGGATATTTTATCAAAATTATAGACCGGCATCAACGCTAAACTCATTATAAGGTAATGTACATAACTAAAACTCAAATAAAACCAGAAGATCGAGGTATATTTAACTTCATAAAATAATTCAAAGGGGAAAGTGTTAGAGGTAATACCAATTAATTTTTCATCCGTCCTACTAATCATCATAAAAACTATTCTTTGTTGTTTTAATGTAAAGTGACTACGTTGTGGCAATCGTAAAAAGGCGAAATTTTAACATGAAAAGCGAATAAAATAAAATATGGGTGAATGAACATTTCAAAATGAGCACACTTTTAGCACTTTCCTCCGAAGGAAAGTAGCTATTGAGGTTGGACTCATGGCGGAATTTTTGAAAAATTTCTTCGAATCTTTATCGATCCTACCTAGTAGAAACCGAAAATGACCCCCGTTAAAATTTATATATATATATATATATATATATATATATATATATATATATATATATATATGTGTGTGTGTGTCTGTTAACACGATAGCGGCCAGAGTTTTTGTTTTTTCGTCACGAAACTTGGTATATAGCATTCAATTAGCAAACGATTGAACGAGTTCGTTAACCACCAAACTCGGTCCACCGGAAGGGGGGGTTTACCCCGAACCCAAAACACTAATTTGACTATGTCAGCCGTAATATTTGTTATATTTCAACGAAACTTGGTATTCGTAGTGGTAATATAGAGAGAAAAGTGAGATATAAAAATGAACTAAATCGGTTTATTAGAAGGAGGGGGGGGGGGGGTTTACTCCGGACCCACAATACCAATTCGCCACTACCAGCCGTAATTTTTGGTATATTTCGACGAAACTCGGTATTCGAAGTGGTTATCTACAGGTAAATATGTGTTTTAAAAATAAACTAAATCGGTTCATTAGGAGGGGGGTTTACTCCGGACCCACAATACCAATTCGCCACTACCAGCCGTGAATTTTGGTATATTTCGACGAAACTCGGTATTCGTAGTGGTAATCTACAGGTAAATATGTGTTGTAAAAATAAACTAAATCGGTTCATTAGAAGGGGGGGGGGTTACTCCGGACCCAAATTCCTAATATACTCATACCGGTCGTAATTTCTGCTGTATTGTAACGAAACGCGGTATACGTCGTGGGTAACTCATGAGAAAGAAGTGTTGTAAAAATGAGCTGAATCGGTCAATGGGAAAGCGGGGGTTTAATTTGTAATATATTTCAATAGAAAAGCCCGCCAGACGTAGGGTCACAAAGCCGCCGCAAGGAGCGCTTTCTACCACTAGAGCGACTGTATCCTGTTCCTGCGTTAGATCAAAATACGATAATATGAGGTTTTTTGTATTTATTACGTAGTGTAATAGGTACCATGTGTAAACATAACTCTGGAAGCAAATTAATAATTGATCAGTTACTTATTACAAAATTAAAAGAGAACTATTCATGTTTTTATTTTATTTATGCAGGATATTTTAAGCAAATTGTTCTGGAAAGCAGTCTACACTACCCAAATTCTGAGGAAAGTGCTTAGTTATGCAGCTCCTGCGTGACGGACTTTTTATCCATCCCCTCACTTTAGTCGGAAGGTTTTATCCATCCCCTCACTTTAGTCGGAAGGTTTTATCCATAAATAGAATTTGTACTGTGGTTTGTTCAATCATTTCATACAGCTAGAAATGGTTCAACTCAAATGAACGCATTTACGTGTAAATCTCTCAGCACACAAAACGATGCACATGCTTCAATGGAGGCATACTTTGAGAACAAGATCAGCGCATTTTAAGGAGCACTCCCACAACAAATATTCTAGAAGATAGGGAAATATGATTGTTTCAGATGTTAGGATGACCAGCAAATAATTATTTGCTGGTCATAATTATGATATTTCATTATAATGGAAGATTTACAACGGGATGGATGGAGACTTTGTTTTGGTATGGTTTGGAGGGTTCTTTTAAAAACTATAAATTATCTTAAAAAATTATCGGTGTCAGATCATTACTAAAAGGAGTTTATTCACGATAATATTTATCTTCGTTATAAGCGGTATATATCGGATGTATTCTAGAGCCGAATTAATTTATATTTTATTTGGGGTCTTGTTTAGAACAGGTCCGCCAGTGATTTTATCTAGTAACAGTTACTTATTGATAAATAAAAAAATATGGGTTAAAGGAACATATGATTTATTTAATAAAAACTTTTTACACATAACCAAAATCATTATCATACTTTTAATCAGTTCCTCCAAGTACATCTGGAGGCCAAAATTCTACTATGTCCTTAAGGATTTTATCAAAAACATCTTCATTTGAGTTTCTCTGCCTCCACATGTACTCACATAAATAGGAGTCTATCATAGAGCGTTGTGTCCCACATTCCTTTTTGTTTCTCCTTTTGGCCTTCGCCCACATAGACTCAACCCTTTGAGTGTGAACACCGGTCCTTTGATCAACGAAATTTTTGGAGTGATTTACAGTAAAATGCCTGTAATCCTTTCCAATCATTTTTTCTATCCCACTATATGACTTCCACATGTCAGACATTATAATGGAACCCGGTCTAATTGATGTTTTTATGCACTCCTCCAAGGTTGCTCTTGTCCTATCGGGTACTGTGTAAAAAAAAAACACTCTTTTGTCTCACGACAGATCCCGCCAAACACCCATTGCTGTGGATAGGTTCGTCCTCTATTATACTTTCGATGAGAAAAACAGGACTCGTCAATCTCAACTGTCAGTCCTTTCCCTCCAATAACAGTTGGGGTTTTCAGCAAACTAGCCGCGCACACCTCCCGCAGATAATTTTTCCAATCAACAATTGTAGCAGAGCTCACATTGAATTCTTTTGAACAAAATTTAAACGTCGTATACTCCTGTGCCCATGAATAAATGAATAAAATGGCTTTACTTAACGGTAACTTGCTGTCACATAGCCACGTACCCTTATACACGCCACGGTAACTTGCTGTCACATAGCCACGTACCCTTATACACGCCACGGTAACTTGCTGTCACATAGCCACCTACCCTTATACACGCCACGGTAACTTGCTGTCACATAGCCACGTACCCTTATACACGCCACGGTAACTTGCAGTCACATAGCCACGTACCCTTATACACGCCACGGTAACTTGCTGTCACATAGCCACGTACCCTTATACACTCCACGGTAACTTGCAGTCTCATAGCCACGTACCCTTATAAACGCCACGGTAACTTGCTGTCACATAGCCACGTACCCTTATACACGCCACGGTAACGTGCTGTCACATAGCCACGTACCCTTATACACGCCACGGTATCTTGCTGTCACATAGCCACGTACCCTTATACACACCACGGTATCTTGCTGTCACACAGCCACGTACCCTTATACACGCCACATTCAAACCGACATTCTCTTTTCTTGCATCTATATGTTTTCCTTTCTTCGTAAAATATCATAATGTGGCCTTTTTTACAATATCTTTCCTTGGGTAGAATTCCTCTTTCGACAAAGAAAATCCTGGCTCGTTGCTCTTCTTTGCATAAATCGTAAACATCAAAAATATTCATAGTTTAATACTTTTATAACCGCAAATACACAAACAATACTAAATTAAAAAGTATTTAAACATGTGTTTTTATTTCTGTATCGATGGTATCAAATTACATAGTAACAGTTACTAAATATCATTATAAAATCACTGGCGGGCCTGTTCTAAACAAGACCCTTTATTTGAAATCCACCAAGAGTGAGAACCCCGCCTTTGGGCGGGAACTTCTCAAGGTTATGTTTGATATCTCGATTCGTCTGTTTTCCATTCATAGTTTCGACTCCCACTCCCCGAATTTTATAATCTCCTGTTAAAACTCTTTGCCTACGAAGGTCAGGCGGAGGCTGGTGCGAACGAATACCATCTCTTCTTTTAAATCATTTTGGTTCTTTTCAATAGTAAAATGCGTTCCGTCTTCAATGTCCTGTTGTTGATTTGAAATAAATGCATCCATTTAATACCCAAATCTCCAATTTTGAACAACGTAGTAAATATATTATTTATTTATTGACATTTTAACGTCATTTATTATTATTAGGGACCGGATTCTTAGGTTTTCACCTATTTTTTTCCTTTCTTCTAAACATGATAATGATCGGTTTTTTATATGATTCGCGGCTTGTAGTATCATTCATGCAAATTTGGAAGAACCTAAAAAAACCTATTCAGGATGAAAGCCCAGCCCCACTTCTCTCCACCCCCTCCCCCCATCTTCTACTGTCTAGCCCTGCCCCATCCTTCCAGTCTTCAGAAATGTTCTCTTCTTGAAACGGGACAGTTCTCAATCTTCTCAATAGGTATGTTACTATGACACTTGTACTGTATTCGCTTGGATACCATATACATGTATATTTATTTATATTGCTATTATTATACTATATATATATATATATATATACATATATATATTTATATTTATATTTTCAAGCATATAGGTACTCATATTTATGTTAATATTTCTAGCCTTTTTTTTTCCTTACCATTGTTATACCATATATGTTTTTACAGCCCTGAAGATGGCTTGTATAGCAAGCCGAAACGTTGGCGGCAATAAATATACATTTTAGCAAATAAAATGTGTTTTATTGAATAAGAACACTGACCGAAACCCCGACGATCAACGCTTCCTACTTCCGAACGGTCGGTCATATCTTCTCAACTATTCAGGATGATATCACCTAAAATCACCTAAATAACTATTGAACGACCTAGACAGACCTAATCTTTGAAATAGAAAATACAATTCGATGAACTCCCATTTAAACACACTGGGGAAAAAATAAAAACAGCTGTTGACGCTTTGGATATGAATGAAGGAGCTGCCATTTCTAAGGATTCCATGTTCCTCTACACCAACGAGATTCGTGGTGCACTCGCATTCCTAACAACACATTTCTAAGATCATCTAAATCTCATTTAGGCTTTATTTCTAAAATGTATTTTATTTAAATAAATTTCATTCAATTTGTTTTTTAAATAAATATTTTGTTGAATATTTGGACTACTTATTCTTTTTTTAAAATAATATCTTTTTTTTTTCTCAATATACTATTCTATAAAATAATGTTATTTGTTGTTTATTTTTATATCACTATTTATATATATAATTATTTATCAATTATAAATTAATCAAAATTGTTAATGATAAATTATAATAGGTTAAACTTATTTTTTTAACTTATTGAAACATTTTTATCATATAAAAAAACCTAAAATGGATTTTTGAATAAAAACCTAAAATGGATTTTTAAATAAAAACCTAAAAAGACCTATTTTTTAAACCTATTCAAAGCATTTTTATCACCTAAAATGGATTTTTAAATAAAAGCCTAAAAATACCTATTATGTCTGTTGCAAAAACCTAATTGGGTGCTTATTTTATCCTAAAAATCCGGCCCCTAATTATTATTAACTAAGAATTTTGGGACGGGTTATCTACAGGTTACCGCCCCTTTCTAGCCAGGATAGGGCTGATGGCTTTTCTTTTTTCTAAAGAAAAGCCACCACTCCATAGTGGGAATCGAACCCACGACCCTTTACACGGAGTGTTAAGTGTTCACGCCTTAACACTCAATACGGCCATCGGGTTCCAATTTGTAAGAATTAATTTGTCATGATGTGATATGAAGCACAAATGCTGTTTTGTGTTTGAATTTTAGCCTAAAAAATAAAAATTCCAAAATTGAAATACACAGGCCGACGTGGGCGTATAAAGAAAATAATTTCGGAGGGGGCTGGGAAAATTTCGGGGGGGGGGGGGCTGAGACCATTTCCGGTGTATGAAATACTAACAATTTAGATCTTGGATGAGTTTTAGCCAACTTAAACGCTATTACACCCAAAATAGAACACGTTTTATGAACTAACTGATCTTATTTAATTTATTTTTAAGGGTTTTATGAAATTTATACCGATCAAATAAAAATTTCGGGAGGGGGGGGGCTGCAGCCCCCTTATATACGCCCATGCAGGCTGAAGTCTTGTACGTTTTGTCAATCTTTTCGAGATTAATAAAAAAACGTGTCTTCCATCTTTGGCTCCTTGTCATGAAATGAGGCAAGCCCTGAGTATTAAACAGTGGTATAATAAGTCCATTGGTTTAATTACATAATAAATGGCAGACATCTGATTGTCAAACTTATGTTTAACCTTGTACTATTATTACAGTCATTGCTACATGACCTCACCCAGTGCAGTGGAACAGACAAGCCCGACTCCGGTATAAAGATGACAAGGTTACAGCCACAGTTTAGCTTTCTCTACAACTTTCAGCTTCGTTATCACCATTACGGCTGCTGATAAACAGGTTCCAAGGAGCATTTCTCTCTTATTTGTCAAACTTTCCTTTAGCCAAATACGTTTGCTTAGTTTTTATATAGTAGACGATGGTAAAAGATGGTGAATGTTAATAAGGACTAAAAAAAAATTAAAAAAAGGTTGTCTTAATTTCGCTTTATTGGTGAAGGAAACTTTTATTTAATTTCTGAAATGGATAATTTTAAGCGTGAAGGAGTATGGCATTTTGGTTCCTTTCGCTTATCTAGTACCTCAGAAATGTTATTCATTCATAGAACCACAGCGAAAATGATTGTGGTATTATTTTGGGAACAAGTTCGGATAAAACATAATTTACTGAATCTCAGTGAGGCTATAATTTTGAGGATGGTTTTATCAGAACGTTGATATCTTCGCTTGATAACTTTCTGCTCACCTTGTATATGATCAAATAACAATAATTTTATATTATAAGATGGTGAACCTATTTTTCTATAATATTCATATGTGGCAGAAGGTCAAATTAAAACAAAAAAAACTCACTTTCTACACTACTCTTGTACTCCATTCTGCTCTGCATGTTTCGCGTCTTTATGTCACCGCTTCAGGAGTACTTAAAATATCATATAATTACAGCCTACACCTCCGAGAACCTTCGGCAGGTAGGGCCACGTCTAGACGTGACCCTTTCTCTACGGTTGACTTCCTTTAATCCGGCACCCTATGGTCCGGCACGCTTGATAATCCGCCACGGCAGGGGCGTCAATACCAAACATGAAAAGTGCGCTCGACGGGGTCCGTAGAAAAATTCCCGCAAACCTTCTCTGTGATCAAATGCGTACTTGTTGCCAGTTCAGTTTAAAGCTTTCAACTGAGGCAGTATAATTCTAACAGTGTGCCATTTCATTTTAGTCAGTTTACATTAAATATACTAATGTTATAGACTATATTTCGTTTAATTTTCACTTCTATCAATTTTTCCGACATGCATCCGATAATCCGGAATATTTGATAATCCGATCAATTCCCGAACGTGCCGGATTAAAGGAAGTCTATATAACTGAATCACCACCGGGAGTCTTCATCAACGCTGATAACACTAATTATTAAAAATAGACCAAACTAATCTCTAGATCTCATGACCAAAAATTAGATTCCTCGGTACCAAAATCTGCAGAATTAAGTGGCTTGCAGCATTTATTTGAAGCTTTTTCCTGTAACATCATATATTGAGTGCTTACCGGGGGATTTGGGGTGTTAGCAGGGTTTCAGCGCGGTTAATCCCTACCTCCATAGGGAGAACCCGCTTATTGAGTCCTTACCGGGGGATTTGGGGTGTTAGCAGGGTTTTAGCGCGGTTACTCCCTACCTCCATAGGGAGAACCCGCTTATTGAGTCCTTACCGGGGGATTTGGGGTGTTAGCAGGGTTTTTAGCTCCAGCGCCTCCACAAAGCATTTCCTGACCAATGTTGATATGAACTTTTTTGCTCAAAATCACATTTTCTATGAGCACCTTGATGCTTGAAACACTAGTTTAGAGCCAACCTGTGTATATATATATATATATATATATATATATATATATATATATATATATACATATACACATTTATGTTTGTATTGGTAGGTGTGTGTTTTTCTGTTGACACGCTATTATTAATTTGGATTATTTGGTATTTAGATAGGTTCTATTAAGCTAATTCTTGCTAAGGAATGCGCTTAGTTATGCAGCTCCTGCGTTAAGGACTTTTTTATTTCAATCTTCTATCCATTAACCTCCAACCTACCTAAAATGGGAGTGTTTTAATGAGTGGCTAATGTGTTAAAGAGAGTCTTCATTTCCTACCAGTTGAAGAAACATTAGTCAAGTTAAAATCCGCCAAAGGTCAACTTCATTAGGAGCGTTAAATGTTTTGCGTGTAACTAAAGTGCTACAGTATCCTCATTTGCATATCTTCTTGAAATCTTTCATTCTAACAGTCACATAAATGCCTTAGCGGCAGAAGCTAAAATCCAAAATTTAGAAAAATTAATTTAAAAAAGTCCGTCACGCAGGAGCTGCATAACTAAGCACTTTCCTCAGAATTTGGGTAGTGTAGACTGCTTTCCAGAACAATTTGCTTAAAATATCCTACATAAATTAAATAAAAACATGAATAGTTCTCTTTTAAATTTGTAATGAGTAACTGATCAATTATTAATTTGCTTCCAGAGTTATGTTTACACATGGTACCTACTACACTACGTAATAAATACAAAAAAACTCATATTATCGTATTTTGATCTAACGCAGGAACAGGATACAGTCACTCTAGTGGTAGAAAGCGCTCCTTGCGGCGGCTTTGTGAACCTACGTTTGGCGGGCTTTTCTATTGAAATATATTACAAATTAAACCCCCGCTTTACGATTGACCGATTCAGCTCATTTTTGCAACACTTCTTTCTCATGAGTTACCCACGACGTATACCGCGTTTCGTTACATTACAGCAGAAATTACGACCGGTATGAGTATATCAGTAATTTGGGTCCGGAGTAAACCCCCCCTCCTAATGAACCGATTTAGTTTATTTTTACAACACATTTTTACCTGTAGATTACCACTACGAATACCGAGTTTCGTCGAAATATACCAAAAATCACGGCTGGTAGTGGCGAATTGGTATTGTTGTTCCGGAGTAAACCCCCCCTCCTAATGAACCGACTCAGTTTATTTTTACAACACATATTCACCTGTGGATTACCACTACGAATACCGAGTTTCGTCGAAATATACCAAAAATCACGGCTGGTAGTGGCGAATTGGTATTGTGGGTGCGGAGTAAACCCCCCCTTCTAATGAACCGATTTAGTTCATTTTTATATCTCACTTTTCTGTCTATATTACCACTACGAATACCAAGTTTCGTTGAAATATAACAAATATTACGGCTGACATAGTCAAATTAGTGTTTTGGGTTCGGGGTAAACCCCCTCTTCCGGTGGACCGACTTTGGTGGTTAACGAACTCGTTCAATCGTTTGCTAATTGAATGCTATATACCAAGTTTCGTGACGAAAAAACAAAAACTCTGGCCGCTATCGTGTTAACAGACACGTATATATATATATATATATATATATATATATATATATATATATATGCATATATATATATATATATATAGATATATATCAATTTTAACGGGGGTCATTTTCGGTGTCTACTAGGTAGGATCGATAAAGATTTGAAGACATTTTTCAAAAATTCCGTTATGAGTCCAACCTCAATAGCTACTTTCCTTCGGAGGAAAGTGCTAAAAAGCAGCGTTAAACTAATTTTACTTGTCTTGTTGAAGATTTTTTCCCCCGAGGAAAAATTTAGAGGTTGATCAATTTTACACATTCTTACTTTAAAGGATCTTCACTTCCAACCTTTATATATATATATATATTTTTAGATGGAACGGCATTTTTCTCCAGCGGTGGTACTCCCCCTCACTTCTTCCCGGAATATTTCGATGGATTCATCTCCATCTTCTTCAGCCAGATACTTGTTTCTTCCTCGGTGGTTGCCAAGGGAATGACATTTTTCTCGATATGGGCTCCTTTTAACCCCTCTAGCCACAGTATCGGCGGACGAATGGTGTTGAAGCTCCCTGGTGTAGTTGGGATTCTGTCCGTTGGCAGCGCTGATGGTATTGCGTCTTTTTTTCTCTCCTCCTGCTTCTATTTTCCTCGCCGTAAGGTTTTATATGTTTGATGTAATTTTTCGTCGCTGGGATAGTATTTTTAGATGGAACGGCATTTTTCTCCAGCGGTGGTACTCCCCCTCACTTCTCCCCCTCACTTCAACCGAGATGAAGGTGCCGTCCTACACCCTACATCGAAGCCCGTACTCAGAAACATTAAAGGAAGATTGGCTGGGAAAAGACAAGCACGTGCATAGCAACAAGACGAAAAACAGCTTCAAAACAGTCCCATCGGCTCCACGCCGTGTCGACAGGCGAAAATACATGAATGCACATCTGGAAGGCGCCACAAGTTAAAATAAGCTCAGTCTATTATAGGTTATTGAAAAATAACAAACTTTAGAAAGTAAAAACGCGAAATTTTCTAGTCGGCACTTCCGGATCGTTTCATGAGATCAACCTTATAAGCGGGGTGCCTCCCTATGAACAACACGAAAAAACCGACCGCTGGAGAATGCCGTATAAAAAACTCAAATGATTATCCCCAGCAAAGTAACCTCAAAAGTAATATATACATACATAATACATAATACTAGCTGTTACCCAGTGTGCCATGCTACACCTACTTTCTGCCAATGAGTCTCCCCGTATCAAGATCTACCTGTATACCCAGTTTCGGCAAAATCGTTCAAACGGTGTGAATTGGTTTATGTCTGTCTAGTGCTGTCTCGTGAAACAGACAACAGAGGCCAACACCACAGCAATTCATACTACCGCCGACAGAGGCCAGCACCATAGCCAGCGAATAGATAGCTCTTATCAAAGAAAGGCCAGCGCTCCTTAGTTAGACAGTGACTGTTGATATAAAATTGAAATAAACTGCATTACATGATTATATAATGATGTAAAGTCATCAATGAGTTCGAGTTATTCTAATTATCAAGAACATTAATAAATAAATTCGAGACATTATTCAAAATGGCTGTCGATTCAAAATGGCCGTCAGAATCTGAATGGTTCAGAGTAGCCAATTTTTCGTCAACAAAACTTTTGACCAAATTTTGAAATTTGACTATTTTGACCTAGCCTTTCCCGTATCAAGACCTACCTGTGTGCCAAGTTTGGTCAACATCAGTCAAACGGTGTAGATTTGTATAAGGAACAAACAGACATACGGACAAACAGACATACGGACAAACAGACATACGGACAAACAGATATACGGACAAACAGACAGACACGTGATATATATATATAAGTAACCAAAATAAATTGAATTTTACATTTTCTAGCACATCATGTGTTAAAATTTTTAGCAAACTGTACACGAACTTGAATTGCGGCATTGGCCGATCTTCGGTCAGTGTCCCCTATCGCCGAAACGGACGTCAGATCGCGACGGATCGCGTCCTACGTGCCCGAGCATTGAAGGAACGATTGGATTAGTAATGTGGAAGTAAGAAGAAGATTACACCCACAATGATATGTAAATATAGTCCAATCTCTCGGTTTCTCTTCTATTTTCTCCGAATCCTCAGAGATATAGAATGCATATCCTAATAACCCTGGGAATTACAATCACTGGATGTGAAACTTTCACGCTCCATTCCCACAGAAGCTATCACTAATCATAGAAGTAGATTTTTTTTTAATTTTTAATTTTATTTTACTTTAAGAGCACAGCAATGGTGATCTGCCCTAAAAGAAGAGCTGCACAGCAATGGTGATCTGCCCTAAAAGAATTTATATAAAATATAATAAATAAAATAATAAATTATAAGCTAAGGATCAGTAACAAAATTAAAGGGTATGGAAAATGAAATGAAGAAAAGAATAATAATAAAAAATAATAAAGAAATATATAAGGAATTAATAAAATGAATAAATACAGAATTAAACTTATAATTTTAATGGTAATAATAAATAGTAATCATAATGATATTTGCGCAGTTGATATCTGAGGAATATTATCCTGAAATAAGAAACTTTGACTTGGGAGTTATGTGTGGTATAACTATATTTCATTATATGTCTTTGTCTTCTTTAAGTATGCCAGTATGGTATCAATGTTGGGGCTCCTATCAGATAACAGTTCACTAAAGGCTTCGAGGAATCTGTAAGTTGTCTCTTTTAAGGCAGTCTGTTTGTAAGTGTTTTACAGTTAAAGGTACGTTGCATGCCTCACATAGTGGTTTGTCTTGTCTTGTGAAGAGGTACGAATGGATGAGTCGTGTATGTCCGATTCTAAGTCGTTAAGTAGTTAGTATTACTTCGTCGCGTCTTGTTCTTAGTTCGCCTGACGAATATGGCTGTATACTGCACTTTACGTGCCTGAGGTGGTTATCTTGTGTGCAGTACCACGTTGCTTGCCATCTATTCAGAAGTAGATTTAAAAGTTAATTATTACACAATTTACTCCTGTATATTTGAGATATATATTGAAGAACTTTCTGACAGAGCTTACACTTAGAATAGATTTTAAATTTCACTAAAACTTTATCGACTGACTTTCCATGATAGCCAGTACATTGATGAACTTATTAAATACTTAATAAATACACATTTCTACAAGAATATTTAAAAAAGAAAAGATAATTACAGTAGAATCTCTTGTATCCGACCATGACGGGACCGGGCTATGGTCGGAACGGCCAAAAGGTCGTATATCGGGAGAAACAAAAAAAAAACCTTTAAAAGTTATAAAAATAGCTATAATGTACAATGCATACTCTAATACAACTTTATTGTAATTATGAAACTGTTGATATATAAATTTCAAACATTTACTCTTCTGAAAAGATGAACAGAATTTATGCCAACTTTATTTAAAGAATTCAGTTGTAGAGTTTTGTTTTAATTTTGTTAATCTTGACATTGCGGAAGTCTCCACATTTTCGCCCACAATACATCCATTGGGGTTGCATTTGGATGTTGCCCGATGTATTTCAGAGCTACGTCGAAGGCATCCTTAGCAGGAGAAAGACTCTCTACGTCGTCACTGGTGGTTTCGTCTTCGTCCGAGTCGATTTCTTCTCAGCTGTTGTTTAGTACGGTGAATCAAAGACGGACGGATATCGGTAGGAGTCGGTTATGGGAAGGTCGGATATGAGAGGTTCTACTGAACAGCCATTTAGAGCAATTGACTTTTCGGTAATTGATCAAACAAAATGCTGAATGGTGCACCTGGGGGCAAAAGAAGGAGAGGCCGACCATGACGGAGGTGGCTTGATGACCTGGAGGAGGACTTGCGGACGCTAGGGATCCGAAATTGGAGGAACCTAGCAGCAAATCGCGTGGAGTGGAGCAGGATGGTGGGAGTGGCCCAGGTCCTACAAGGACTGTAGCACCCAACAGTGAGTGAGTGATCCAACAAAAAAAAAAAAATCTTTTTGTGGGGTTAATGAAAAGGCGATGGTGGTACTCCAACAACCACAAACCCCAAAACAATAGGTCTCCATCACAATCTTTTAATTATTTTCCAAAGTACGCTTTCGGAGTCAGCAGCTCCAACTTCAGTGCGCAGTGTAGACAGTTTACACGTAGACTCAAATAATAGTGTTTTTTTCTTTTTTTCCAAGTATGACTATCCCTCCAGCGTAGGAGTAAAAATAATTGTGGTGAAAACTGTTGTTTTGGTTTTCCTAGATGAAAATAGAAATGTTTCATCTTTTACAGTTGATATAAAAAGCAAAAGAGTCACTAATTAAAAATTCCAGGTAAATCAACTTTGACTGGTCGCATTTTCACTGGTTGGAAGTAAAAACGAATAAGGCGGTTGGGGGTACAATCATAAATACTTTCACAATTTATGATAAAAAAAAAAAGAAGCGGTCACCACTCCTGCGGTCTTATGATGACAAAACTAAACCTAAACTGATAAACCTTAACTTAAGTAAATAAGTTAGTTACTTCCCACACAATATATCCACCAAGGGCTTGATGCCCGAAGGCCTTGAAGGATGTTTTTTTCACTTGGTCAGAACTCTTTTTGTAGGAAAGTGTTATATTACGTCGGGCGAGATCTTTGCCAAGTTTGCCGAGATTTAGGTCTGGTTACCTCCACGTTTTAGTTTTTTAGAGGCCCCTGAAGAGGCTTAAAAATGAAATAAATCGGTTTACTAAAAGTTGGGATATACTCTGTGTTATTTTCAAATTCAATTAGCCGCTAAACCTGCATTGGTTGTTACTTCAACCACTAGAAGCGCTGTATCCGTTTTCTGCTCTTCATTGAGTCAGATGTTCATTATAAATATTTTATTTTTAATTATTAACGTCCGTTTATTATTAACTACGAATTTTAGGACGGGTTATCTATAGGTTACCACCCTTTTCTAGCCAGGATAGGTTTGATGCCTTTTATTTTTTTCTAAAGAAAAGCCACCACCCCTAGTGAGAATCGAACCCACGACTTTGGCACGGAGTGTTAAGTGCTCACGCCTTAACCCCCACGGCCATCGGGTCTCCTCATTATAAATATAAAAGAGTAAAACTATTCATGTTTTTCATTTTTATTTATATAGGTTATTTTGGGGGCGAGATTAGCTCAGAGGTAGAGCACTGGACTCATATGCTGAAGAACCTGAGTTCAAATCCCGAGCAAGCAGTATAGACGTTTTCTTCTAGTGTCTTACGGCCTCCCTGACCGTCCCGAGGCCAACCCAGCCTTTAATAAATTTATCAATGGGTACCTTGGGTGCTAATGACTCTAGCAGTCAAAGCAGCAAAGGGGAAAATCAGGCGGCCGGAGCATAGTACTGACCACACTATTTTCTAGTGTGCTGTATGGTCATGAATCAGATACCTCTACAGTATCTGCCCCTCAGGGGCCTCGTGGTCTGTTACGGGACTGATTTTTTTTTAGATAGGTTATTTTAAGCAAATTATTCAAGAATGCAGTCTACACTACCATATTCTCAGAAATGTGCTTAGTTATGCAGTTTCCTTTAAGTTCTGTGTAGGCTTCAAGAATAAGATAATAAACCGCTCCCATCGTTATTCTGAAATATAATGATTTATAGATTACATTTTTCCACTTAACCCGGAAAAATCTACCTCTCTCGTTGGGAATCGAGCTCTCAACAAAATTAGCTTGCTGAAAACTAAAATGTCAGCAAGGACATCATACAGCTTCAAAATTCTATATGTCAACAAACTTTTAGCCGAACGAATTGAGCCGCCGACACGCGAACACGGACGGCACCTCAATCTAGCTGCCATAAATACTAACCTATTACAGCTTTTAACAGATAGCAATCTCAGTAAGTGGCGTGTCGGTCTCGGACATTACTCTTTCATCCTCTATTGGTTAGTTGTAAACAAGAATTCACAAGTCTTGCGGACATACAACGAGAATAGCGTCCACACCTTATGCTTAGTTGACAACATTTCCAAAAATTCCAGGGGACTTTTTCTCCGCTTGAGGTGATTCTATCGTAATTTACGCCTAAACCTTTTTGGTAGGTAATATATTAGGCTTGAATTATCAAGAATCTCAAATGTTTTTGGAGAATTTAACAAAATTTAAGAAAGTTCTAATACTGCTGGTCAATATGATACTATTTTCGCCCAAATACCTATAAATAACGTTTTTTTGGGCGATTTATACCATTTACTGTTCCAAGTGCATGTAATTGCAAGCAATTAGTTTCAGATTGGGTAATTCTAATAATTTAGGACCTTGGGAGAGAAAGGGCGAATCACAAAATCCGGATTTGAGAAATCAAAGTCTAAGTTCTGACAGCACTTTAGGATAGCAAAGGCGAATGTTTACTCTATGAAACGCTGAGTCCTATGTGACAGGGAAAGTATACAATGAAAATTCAATGGTTTCATTATAACTTATACGAGTGATTTCTGGGTAACAAAATGTTAGTTTTTAGGGGAGTTTCAGACCCGGGATTTGCCCTTGATATCTAATTTTTCAAAGCTGATGGTGTTCTTCATTTTTACTTCATACTGTGAGAAAACTAAAGGCGAACCAGAGAAACAAGGCGAAGCTTCGTGTTACCTACATCTTTATGACTCAGAAAATAAAATAATAAAAAAAAAAGTTGATTTTTCAGATTCGCCCTTTCTCTTCCAAGATCCTAAATTGTAGTTAGAATTTTCCAATAAATGTACTATATATTTATTAAAATACTTGAGATAATTTATCGTCCTGTAGTATAATATCAGTCCCATAACAGGCCACAAGGGCCTAGAGGGACAGATACTGTAGAGGTATATGATTCTTGACCATAAGGCACACTAGGGAGATAGTGTTATCAGTACTATGCTCCGGCCGCCTGATCTTTCCCTTTGCCGGTACCCAATAACAAATTAATTGAAGGATGGGTGGGCCTAGTTACGGTCTGGGACCCCGAATTCGTACACAAACGAAGGGCTTAGAAGATTAAATCTTTAGTGCACTGAGTTTTGAACTAAGGTCCTCCAGCATATTTGTCGAGTGCTCTACCACTGAGCTAATCTTGCCCCGTAATACAATTTACTTCCAGGTTTTTGTCCGAGTTCCAACTACCAAGGTAGAGCAACTTTCGCGTAAATAACCTTTGTTGGGTCCTTGGGGTCTTGGTATGATTCGTTCTGGTTTAATTTGTTTGGAATTCTTCGTTATTAATTTCCATACTGAAGTCAGTGTTGGGCAAAACTAACGTTAGTAAACTAAACTAACGTTAGTAAACTAAACTAACGTTAGTTTTCTCTAACTAAAACTAAACTAATGTTGTATTTTTAGTTTTAGTTTTAGTTTAGTTTTAGATTCGTATAATTATTAATCATGTGGACTCCGCTTTTAGTATGGTAATTAGTTTAGTAATAGAGACCTAAATTTGTGATTTTAGTTTAGTTTTAGTTTTTAGTTTACTAATTTAGTTTATCAAAGAACATATGTTTGCAAATTACGAGAAAAGGCCACAATTTCTTATTCTTAAGCAAGTTCTATTAGTTTTAATAATTTAATTAAGTATCGAAATAACATATGATTTATATTAATTCATGTTATTTTAGTAAAACTAAACTAAAGCTTTAATTTAGTTTTTAGTCAATTCCCAAAGATTTAGTTTTAGTTTTAGTTTAGTTAAAATTTATTAATTAGTAAAATTTTAGTTTTAGTTTTTTTTTTAGGTTGCAATTTTTAGTTTAGTTTTAGTTTATTCCAAAAAGTGAATTTAGTTTTAATTTTAGTTTTAGTTTTTAGTTTTGCCCAACATTGACTGAAGTATAGTTGCTATGACATATATTTAGGTATGTCCTTCCATCATTTTCCAACGTTTTTGACTGATTTCTTTCTGTGATGAGTTTTATTAATTTCTTATTCAAGACGCCAGTAAGCCGTACTTCGTATCCTGCACCTTTAAGCCTGTTTTAGCACTTTCCTCCGAAGGAAAGTAGTTATTGAGGTTGCACTCATGAAGGAATTATTGAAAAAGTTCTTCAAATCCCCATCGATCCTACCTAGTAGACACCGAAAATGACCCCCGTTAAAATTTATATATATCTATATCTATATATATGCATATATATATATATATATATATATATATATATATATATATATATATATATGTGTGTCTGTTAACACGATAGCGGCCAGAGTTTTTGTTTTTTCTTCGCGAAACGTGGTATATAGCGTTCAATTAGCAAACGATTGAACGAGTTCGTTAACCACCAAAATCAGTCCACCGGAAGGGGGGGTTTACCCCGGACCCAAAACACTAATTTGACCATGCCAGCCGTAGTTTTTGTTATATTTCAACGAAACTCGCTATTCGTAACGTTGATCTAAAGAGAGACATACTAAGTTAATCGGTCTATTGGAAAGGAGGGTTTACTTTAAACTCTGTTTCATTAGAATTAGCCCGCCAGACGTAGGTTCCCAAAACCGCCACGAGGAGTGCTATCTCCCACTATGGGGACTGTATCCTGTTCCTGCGTCAGATCAAAAGACTGAAAATGAAGTTTTTGTGTATTTATTAAGTAGTACAGTATCATGTATTAACATAAATCTGGAAGTAAATTATTTACAAAATTAATAATTGAACAGTTCTCATAAGAAATGTAAATGAGCAGAACTATTCACGTTTTTATTTTATTTATATAGGTTATTTACAGCAAATTATTCAGTAATGTAGTCTACACTACAAAAATGATTAGGAATGTGCTTAGCTATGCAGCTCCTTCGTGACGGACTTTTGTTAGTAAGTAGGCTGATTCGTCCAGAATGTGTTTGATCCATTTAATTGTGAGTATAACAATTTTCTGTATATATTTCTCTAAAACGTCCAAGATTATTTTTATGATGATTAAATACACTAGAAAGAATTAAGAAACAATTTTATTATTTATGTTTTGACAAACGTTTTGATAAAAAAAATCACATAATTGATGTAGATAAAAACCTATTTCTGTGATTTTTGTTTTCTGATTACACGGCATACATCAGGTTCGACAGGTTTTGCGTGAGATCTTCGCCTGGAGCGTTCTATTTATGCAGAAACATCACGCACTTGAGATCATGCATCACTTCCACTCACGATCTCCCTTCTCTCCGCCAAGAATCGAATGCAGTTCAGATCCTCAAACAGGAAATGGGCTGTAATTGACCTTTTACCGCGTTAATAGTGACGCAATAAGAACGCAGTGACTCTAATTTTCACGTTTACTCAAGCGGAACTAGGAATGTTTATGGAAAGCGAACGACCGGGTTGGTGCCGATGTGCTCTGCGTTTGTCGGAAAAGTGTGAAAGCGAAAAATTGTTGCGAAAGGTTTTGCACAATTTCGGACAATAGAGCTTAGCCCACGGTCATTGTCGTGTTACGTCAGTGGTAGCGCCGACCTACTGACCAAAGAGATAGGCAGCACTCTCTTCAATACCTCCTCCTTTCTTATCTCTATGGCTTTATCTAGATCCTTCTCTCAAGGTTCTCCAGCAATCCTTCTTACATCACCGACATTTATTCAGGAGTAACATCGATAAGACATCTTTAAGTCTGGGAAACAAGGAAATTCTACGAACTACTTGAAATGGATTAGGTAACCTTTCACCGCTTCAGTGTATTTAGTTTGGTTTCTGTTTGACTGGCATTACTAGATATTCAATAATATTTATTATATATATATATATATATATATATATATATATATATATATATATTGCGTATAACGAGACATTGTGGGTACAGTAAACATACTGAAGTGGACGCACATAAAGAACTATATTATCTCCCGTACAAAAAAAAAAAAAAAAAAAAAAAAAAAAACCAAAAAAACAAGTTAATGATGTGGGATGCCACATAGGATCCTCGTTAATGATGTGGGATGCCACATAGGATCCTCGTTAATGATGTGGGATGCCACATAGGATCCTCGTTAATGATGTGGGGTGCCACATAGGATCCTCGTTAATGATGTGGGATGCCACATAGGATCCTCGTTAATGATGTGGGATGCCACATAGGATCCTCGTTAATGATGTGGGATGCCACACAGGATCCTCGTTAATGATGTGGGATGCCACATAGGATCCTCGTTAATGATGTGGGATGCCACATAGGATCCTCGTTAATGATGTGGGATGCCACATAGGATCCTCGTTAACGATGTGGGATGCCACATAGGATCCTCGTTAATGATGTGGGATGCCACATAGGATCCTCGTATATGTGAAGTGATCTGTTGGTGCTCTACGAATGAAAATATTCTTTAATAAATTTAAAAAAATATTCTCTGCTTTTTAGAGCAGATACTTACATTCTTTAGACAAAACATTTTTTCCCCTTAGGGATTTATTGCTTGTTATTTTGCTTATATAAGTAATTGCTTATGGTAGGAAAATGTATTTGTCAGTAAAACAGAGTCTTTTTTTATTTTTAGAAATAGAGCTTTGCGAGCGGGATTCGAAGATGCCTTTTGAGTATTTTCTACTACTTTATGCTGTTGGTTTCGTTCTTTAGAATGTTTTTTTCTGTCTATTATCTCACTTTTTAATTGGCTGTTTTTTAAAATTGCATTAACAGTAAAATGAGTATTCTAGTAAAACAAGGCAAGAAAATGAGGAACGTATTTTTCACGAAAGATCAAAACAAAATTATAACCGTTTCTATTCCTTTACAAATGTCAGTACGGATAGGTATACAAACGCGCTAAGTTGACGCTGTTCCTGCAAGTCGGATTTTTTTATTCATGAAAATAAATATAATATAAATAGTTAACTATTTTATTTTTTCGGAGGTATCATGAACACAATGCAGTCGAATAGAGTCAGAATCCCTAAAAAGTAGTATAGCTATCATGAAACACAGCGGGTTCATTTTCGTGGTTATCATGTTAATGTGGTTGGACCTCCTCCAGTGGCCGGAGCTCTGATAACCTTCAGCAACCAAATCACGGAAACCAGTGGCCGGCGAGTCCTGCACTGCTGTACAGGAACTTCAAGGGAGCTCTGATAACCTTCAGCAACCACATCACGGAAACCAGTGGCCGGCGAGTCCTGCACTGCTGTACAGGAACTTCAAGGGAGATCTGATAACCTTCAGCAACCACATCACGGAAACCAGTGACCGGCGAGTCCTGCACTGCTGTACAGGAACTTCAAGGGAGCTCTGATAACCTTCAGCAACCACATCACGGAAACCAGTGGCCGGCGAGTCCTGCACTGCTGTACAGGAACTTCAAGGGAGCTCTGATAACCTTCAGCAACCACATCACGGAAACCAGTGGCCGGCGAGTCCTGCACTGCTGTACAGGAACTTCAAGGGTGCTCTGATAACCTTCAGCAACCACATCACGGAAACCAGTGGCCGGCGAGTCCTGCACTGCTGTACAGGAACTTCAAGGGAGCTCTGATAACCTTCAGCAACCACATCACGGAAACCAGTGTCCGGCGAGTCCTGCACTGCTGTACAGGAACTTCAAGGGTGCTCTGATAACCTTCAGCAACCACATCACGGAAACCAGTGGCCGGCGAGTCCTGCACTGCTGTACAGGAACTTCAAGGGTGCTCTGATAACCTTCAGCAACAACATCACGGAAACCAGTGGCCGGCGAGTCCTGCACTGCTGTACAGGAACTTCAAGGGAGCTCTGATAACCTTCAGCAACCACATCACGGAAACCAGTGGCCGGCGAGTCCTGCACTGCTGTAAAGGAACTTCAAGGGTGCTCTGATAACCTTCAGCAACCACATCACGGAAACCAGTGGCCGGCGAGTCCTGCACTGCTGTACAGGAACTTCAAGGGTGCTCTGATAACCTTCAGCAACCACATCACGGAAACCAGTGGCCGGCGAGTCCTGCACTGCTATACAGGAACTTCAAGGGTGCTCTGATAACCTTCAGCAACCACATCACGGAAACCAGTGGCCGGCGAGTCCTGCACTGCTGTACAGGAACTTCAAGGGAGCTCTGATAACCTTCAGCAACCAAATCACGGAAACCAGTGGCCGGCGAGCCCTGCACTGCTGTACAGGAACTTCAAGGGAGCTCTGATAACCTTCAGCAACCACATCACGGAAACCAGTGGCCGGCGAGCCCTGCACTGCTGTACAGGAACTTCAAGGGAGCTCTGATAACCTTCAGCAACCACATCACGGAAACCAGTGGCCGGCGAGCCCTGCACTGCTGTACAGGAACTTCAAGGGAGCTCTGATAACCTTCAGCAACCACATCACGGAAACCAGTGGCCGGCGAGTCCTGCACTGCTATACAGGAACTTCAAGGGAGCTCTGATAACCTTCAGCAACCACATCACGGGATACCCAAATCTTCAAAGATAGGAAGAATCACTTCCTTCTTTTAATTTATTTTTTTTTTTTAATTAATAATCTTATTTATATATTTTATTTATTTTTCTATTTTTTTTTCTACATTTAATCTATTTTTCTACATATAATGTTCTCAGTTTAATTAATTTATTAAATAATTTTAATACATTCATTAAGTTTAATTTTAATTTTTTAATTGTAATTTTGAATTAATAATCTTATTTATTTATTTATTTTTTCTCTACAGATAATCTATTTTCCTACACATAATGTTCTCAGTTTAATTAATTTATTTAATCATCTTAATACATTCATTAAGTTTAATTTCAACTTTTTAATTGTAATTTCTAATTAATAATCTTATTTATGTTTATTTTTTTTTCTACATATAAAACTATTAAATCATTTAAGTAAACTGTAAAATATTGTGTACAAAATACATGCGATATGCAATGCATGGGGCATGTAGTAAATAAACGGCCACACCTCAGGGTTACTGAGGTATGGAAAACAAAAAAAAAACACAGCGGGTGGATGATGGTCTTTACAACATCGGAGTTTATCTTCTCTAATGACTAGTCCCTTAATGTGATGAAAATTAAGGTTTTTCCGTTTGTGGAATGTCTCTGTTGAAACATGAGTAGCTACGCTTTATGACGGGTTGCGAAAGCAATAAGGTTTTGTTGATTTTTTAGTTGGTCATATATTATATCATCAACGATTCAGGATTGAAATACTGTACGTCTAAGGGTTCGTATGGAGAGTGAAGACGAAGAGCAAAGACTATAGTGATATTTCAAAAGAAAAGTCACCATCCCTGTTGTTGTGGCTGGTTTTCGGAGGCTTTTTCTCAGTTGATGCATATATCTAACGCAGGAACAGGATATAGTCCCTCTAGTGGTAGAAAGCGCTCCTTGCGGCGGCTTTGTGAACCTATGTCTGGCGGGCTTTCCTATTGAAATATATTATAAATTAAACCCCCGCTTTCCGATTGACCGATTCAGCTCATTTTTACAACACATCTTTCTCATGTGTTACCCACGACGTATACCGCGTTTCGTTACAATACAGCAGAAATTACGACCGGTATGAGTATATTAGGAATTTGGGTCCGGAGTAAACCCCCCCTTCTAATGAACCGATTTAGTTTATTTTTACAACACATATTTACCTGTAGATTACCACTATGGATACCGAGTTTCGTCGAAATATAACAAAAGTCACGGCTGGTAGTGGCGAATTGGTATTGTGGGTCCGGAGTAAACCCCCCCTCCTAATGAACCGATTTAGTTTATTTTTACAACACATATTTACCTGTGGATTAGCACTACGCTTTATGACGGGTTGCGAAAGCAATAAGGTTTTGTTGATTTTTTAGTTGGTCATATATTATATCATCAACGATTCAGGATTGAAATACTGTACGTCTAAGGGTTCGTATGGGGAGTGAAGACGAAGAGCAAAGACTATAGTGATATTTCAAAAGAAAAGTCACCATCCCTGTTGTTGTGGCTGGTTTTCGGAGGCTTTTTCTCAGTTGATGCAGCAACTGCTGGGACTTTTCCTTCGCTCACCTTCTCAATCCCTCAGACCATCGAGACAATGATTTTTATATTTCTATAAAATGCAAATCACCAACTGCTTTCTCTACGAAGAATAAAGAAGCGGATCGAGAAATATTCTACCAGAAAGGACCACCCAGTATTCAAGATCTCTCTCATTGACTCGGCAAAAAAAGTTCACGCAATGCAAAAAAATAAATATTTGTTGTTGGAATTGTTACAAAATCGCGATTCTAACTCCATTGTTTTTGATTAACACCGTCTTCCAGGTGTGCGTAAATAAACGAATTACGCACCAAGTTGAATTTTTGCAGGGCTATAAGAACGAAGTAAGTTGTGCACATGGTGTATCGAAACGCCCAAAGAGATTAGTAATTAAAATACAATTTTCAGGTTTAGCGAATGAATTAAATATTCATTTTTGCCAGGCAAATTATAAATATACCATTTAAATATTTTATCTCTTTATTATTTATATATATTTTTTTTTATATTTATTTTATGAGCTTTTCGCAACTATAGCGACTTGCTCAGAACAAACATTACACATATATACATACATACACATCTACATGCATATATACTTAGATACAATTTGGTTATTACATATGTGCATACAAACACATTATTATATATATACATCAACATCAACAATATATACATCATCATTATTATATATATATACATCAAATTATACAAATATACATTACACTATGTTTATATAGTTTATTCTGCTTCTAGACATAGGATAATACTATTCAGATTAAGATATAATAGAATAAATACCTTAATAAAGATATACTATCATAGAACATTAATAAATATATAATAGAGAAAGATAAATAATGATATAATATAATAGAGCGTTAATAAAGATATAATAGAATAAATACATTAATTAAGATTAAAAAAAAAAAAAAAATTAATTTAACTTTGCTAGTTTTGTTTTGTCACAAATACATACATGCATGCATACAAATACGCATGCACACATGTACACATCTCTTTATTAATGACTCTTTACCTGATATATGTACCGTTTAGAATCAAACGCTGTCACATCCACTTAATTAAAGAGAAGGTCTTTGGTATATATGGAGTTGGTTTGTAATTTCTCAAAAAAATAAAAAGAAAAACAAACCTCTTCTATTCCTAACCCTGTTACACCCCGAGTATTTTGAATACAAACATTAGATTTCATTACACACCCCACTAAATTCAATACTACTTACTATCAGTCACTGTTACTCCGGCATTTTCCATTCAGAATGCGTCGATAGAAAAGCAAACTAACGAATATGAAAATCACCACTTTTCAGAGCGGAAAAGTATTTATTCATAACTTTTTTGTGGACAGTCAAATATTCAGCAGATTTGACCTTTTGATAGTGGAATACTTTCCCTTTAATAGAGTGAAGTCAGATTGAAGAATTTGCCGTACATTAGTCCAGCAGAAATTATTAAAGATGGACAATGAAAGATGCATTTTTTCATATTCGTTAGTTTGCTTTTGTATCGACGAATGTTTCATTTTAATTGAGAGATAAACCGTCATAGTGTAGTTGTGGCTTGTTATGACCGTCGAGGCTATTGTTTTGTAATATTGTTCAGTTTTTGTGAATAAATAAATTTCCAATGGCTAATTAAAAAAAAAAAAAAAATTGAACCCGTTGCCCCTGAATATGCAAGCAAGCGGGGTTAAACAAAGTAAATTTTTAAAAAAAAGGTCAGACTCGCAGGAACTGCGATATCCTAGCGCGTTTCTATAATCCATATCCATAGAGTAATTTCGATCTTCTGACCGTAAAAGATCGATATTTTGAATCGATCTGAACTCGCCGATCTTTTTGAGGATCGATCTTGTCATTTCGATTCGAATTGATTCAAAAGATCGATTCATATTCGAGAATCGCCCATCACTATTTTTTTTTTATTTTTTTTTTATATATATTTTTTTTTACGGCGCATCAACTATTTGGCTATTAGCGCCGGGCTATCTACAGGTTGCCACCCTTTTCTAATGCCAACAGCACGTGGTCGGTCACCCATTCAGGTACCGACCACGCCCGACGTTGCTTAACTTCGGTGATCTATGGGAACCGTTGGCTCCCATCACTATTATGAACAGAAAACATACAGGAGCGGCACTCTTCGACATCTACTTGGCAAGCTATATTACACATAAAAATAATTGTCTTATTTTACTGACAGATTAATTTTACTCCTAAAAGCAACGACATAAAACACAAATAAGAAATGGGAAACGCTGCAAATGTATCAATATTTATATATGGTTTAATATGTGTATCTCACGTTCCCTTTGTGTAAGGATAAGAACATCTCAAAAAGAGGAGAGAACCGCCATCTGAGAAAGGTTGCGCACCCTCTGCATCTAGGGGAAGGTTTGGAAGCTTAAGGTTATAAATAAGAGGAACAAGCATTGGGAATGAATTCCAGCGAGATTAAAACTCCAATGAAGATATTTATTGAACTGTTATATCTCTAATTTATTGTATCCCTCCAAGAATATCCTGTTATGTTTGATTTATGGCTGAATGTTAATGAATTATTCAAATTCATTCATTTTTCGAAATAAGCAATGTTCCTTAGCTCATAATATATTATTAATAAAAAAAATGTCAAATATAACGGGTTTACGGTTCGAATAAATTTAGGCACATATTTCTTTAAACTAAAAAACATTGTCCAGCTTTCACGTTGAATTACTTCTATTAATTTATTTATGAGATTTTTCTAAATCTATATATAAAAATCGCCTGTCTGTCTGTCAGTTTGTCTGATTCTCGGTCTTTTTGTTCCTTAACGCAGGCAGGACTTGATCCAACTTGTATGTTTATTCTTTATACAAATCCACATCGTATGACCGATTTTGACCAAAATTGGCACACAGGTAGATCTTGATCCGGGAGTGTAGTAGGCTAAGTCAAAAACGTCTACCAGCTGTCTGTCTGTATGTTCGTTCCTTATACAAATCCACACAGTTTGACCGATTTTCATCAAACTTGGCACACATATAGGTCCTATGTCACGGGCTCGAAACTTTGAACCCGAACAGTTACAGATTTGTGTTATTAGATTTTATTGTTACTTATTTGGTTTCTAATTTATTTGGGCTTTTCTAGATGCAGAATGTACGTGTAGCATTGCACGCCGGGTAACAGCTAGTAAGTGATAAAATAAAAAGTAACATAAGATTTCTAAATTACAATAACAAAAAAAAATAAAAATCAAACTAGAAGAATGTATTAAAAGAAAAAAGGAAATGAATTTTAAATAAAATGTTTTTTTTTTCCGAAGATGGGGCTTTTTTTTTTAATGTTTTAGGTATCTTATAGATAAACCCTTTTCCCAAAAACTGTATTTTTAAAAATATGGCCAAAAAATAGAGCAATATGGTCTGAATTTATTTGAAAGTAAGTTACAAAATATGCTTTAAAAAATAATTTATGATAAATATTTAAAAAAAAAGTATGTCTCGCATAAAAGTCCGTTCCTCGTAAACTACTTAATATGAGCAAATTCCTTAGCAAGGCAATATTTTGCTCTTCTTCTGTATTGTATTATACGAGCAAATTCCTTAGCAAGGCAATATTTTGCTCTTCTTCTGTATTGTATTATACGAGCAAATTCCTTAGCAAGGCAATATTTTGCTCTTCTTCTGTATTGTATTATACGAGCAAATTCCTTAGCAAGGCAATATTTTGCTCTTCTTCTGTATTGTATTTTATATATTACTTTATATGCACCAATATATTTGTTCTAAAACAGTCCACAAGGGCCCAGAGGGAGGTGTGGTCAGTACTATGCCTCCTGATTTCGTATAAAAGGGAGGACATTGGTGGAAAAAATCAATTTTTACATAATTTGTTTTGATAAGAAATGACTCCTTATTAAACAAATTGAACACATTTAGGCGCATTGGCAATCGATAAATTCTTATCTATAACCGTTATAATAACACATAAGACTGCATATTTAATGATGTTTTCTTACAGTTGCTTATGTTTACCTACGTTGCTTTCCTTTTTAGCGCGGTTCCTCCCTCCCCCATAGGGAGGAACCCCGCTTATAAGGTTGATACAATGAAACAATCCGGAAGTGCCGACTAGAAAATTTCGCGTTTCAGAACCCCTAGAGACCGAAAATAACGGTGGTTAAAATTTGTATATATATATATATGTATATATTTATTTATATATATATATATATATATATATATATATATATATATATATATATATATATATTTGTCTGTTCGCGGATTTCTGGCTTCCCTGATGGTCCGATTTTGATGAAATTTGGTACAAAAATCTGTCGTCCAATTTGAAAGGTCAAGTTCGTTAACCAGCAAAATCCGCCCACTGGAAGATGGCGTTTGGGGCGAAATTCGCGCAAAAAAAATCGTAACGCTTACGTTTTTGTGTTCATAAGCTTGTAAGTACTCGTTTTATAGGCTTCTTTGGCTAGTAAAACGAATGAAATCATTTTCAAGGCGATAGCTTTAACCGTTTTTGAGAAAATTGGAAAAATACTTACTGAATACCGTTTTTGGTTTGGGTACTTAGAATCATGGGATTCAGTTGAAACATTTTCTGCATGTTTTACTATCATTAAAACTAATATGTTGAAATTTTGGTTACGTTTGGAGTTAAGGAAGGGTTAGAATAAAATATTTTATTAACAGACATAAAAAGTTTTGGTAACTCTGTATATTTTCCTTAATATCTCGAAAAAGGTTGAGAATCTTGGCAAACAAAAGAATACCATTAGAAAGCTTACTAAATGCTCTACAAAAAAGGTTCTGATGAAAGTTTTGATTAGGCGATGTCAATCGGAGAAATAAGTGCTTAAAACATTAAAGTAATGGATTTTGCTTATTCGAACTGTTCTTTTTGTCTGTTTTTATTCCTTGTTATTTTTTAATTGCTTATAGTTGGATAATGTATTTTGCAATAAAACAGATTAGGCAAAATAAGAAAAACAATTCATTGTTAGAAATATAGCTTGCCAAGAGAAAAAGATTCGATGACGTCTTTTGAATATTTTCAATTGCCTTTATGCTGTTGGTTTTTTTATTTTATTTTTTAATTGATTTTATCTGTAGAATTATTACTATAGTAAAAGAACACAGGAATATGTGAAAATTTTTGATATTTTCCAATTCATTGAAACGTATGAAATGAAGTATCGCTAGAAGAGGTTTCTAGGGTCTTGCGGACCCGACCCTAACCCCAGGTATAGCCATAAAACCCTTTGAACAAAGGCCGAGGAAAATATCTGTTTCTATTCTATGCTTTTCAAATGAGAATAGGGATATGAAAAAGAACCGGGGTCTCCCGTGGTCTAATGGCTAGCGCCTTGGATTCATAAGCGGGAGATGGTGGGTTCGATTCCCAACCTCCGGCAGGAATTTTATCATCCCACGGCTCGCTGGTAAAATTCCTCGCTAAACCCTAGATTTCGGCGCTAATGACCTAGATGTAGATGAGCCGTTAAAAAAAAAGAAAAAAAAGAACTGGAACCGCGCTAAGATGACGCAGTTCCTGCGAGTCGGACTTTTACTACATTCTTAAGGTATCTATAAATATCTAACTATCCCTTACACTAATGCAGTTCCCCTTGGCCTCCTTCGCTCTCCCTGACCGCGCAAACTGGCACATATTTGTCTGTGTGTGTGTTTGGGTTTGTATGAGAGTAGTATTTATAGTTATATAGGTATTTAAAGCGTGTTTTAACAGATTGGATTGGAAAATAGTAAAACACTTGAGTCATAAGCAGTAGGTACCGGGACCAGTTACTAAAAGGGTACTTAGAAATAAGTTCATATATCTCTGTATGTTCTGTTACGTTTTCATGACCAAACTTACGTTTTTCCTAACATCTGGGCCATTAGCGCCGATATTCCGGGCGCAGCCAGGAATGTTCTCAACCAGTCCCGAAATGAGAAAGGCCCTGCTTTCGGTGGGAATCGAACCCATTATCTCCCGCATGACGATCCGATGCTTTAGCCACTAGACCATGGGGAGACCTTCCGACAACTAAGCTATTAAACGTATTTATGAAAAGATCAATTCGAGGACACGAGGAGTCCCTATTTCCTTTTAAATCGTTTTTATCATAACAAAGTCATTTGGACAGTGAATAAAAAACAGATATTCACTTCTTATAATAAATTGTACATTAACAATAACCGTTTGGGGTCTACCGTGGTCTAATGGCTAGCGCCTTGGATTCAGAAGCGAGAGATGGTGGGTTCAATTCCCAACCTCCGGCAGGAATTTTATCATCCCACGGCTCGCTGGTAAAATTCCTCGCTGCACCCTGGATGTCAGCGCTAATGACCTAGATGTAGATGCGCCGTAAAAAACAAAACAAAAAAAAAGACAATAACCGTTGTTGCTCATCTGTATTGAACGCAATGTTTAAAAATCAAGTCCCGCTAAATGACAAATTTAACTTCCCCACAAAAATCTATTTTCGGTCCCGTCACCGATTACGTCTCTTCCTTTAAATTTGTGTGCCACCCGTTAGCTAATATTTGCCATATGGCTTGGTGAATGGGATCGCCAGCCTAAAATCTTCTTTTTTTCTATAATTTACTTTAAAATAACAGTAGATTTTCCATATGGCTTGGTGAATGGGATCGCCAGCCTAAAATCTTCTTTTTTTCTATAATTTACTTTAAAATAACAGTAGATTTGCCATATGGCTTGGCGAATGGGATCGCCAGCCTAAAATCTTCTTTTTTTCTATAATTTACTTTAAAATAACAGTAGATTGGCCATATGGCTTGGTGAATGGGATCGCCAGCCTAAAATCTTCTTTTTTTCTATAATTTACTTTAAAATAACAGTAGATTTGCCATATGGCTTGGCGAATGGGATCGCCAGCCTAAAATATTCTTTTTTTCTATAATTTACTTTAAAATAACAGTAGATTTGCCATATGGCTTGGCGAATGGGATCGCCAGCCTAAAATATTCTTTTTTTCTATAATTTACTTTAAAATAACAGTATATTTGCCATATGGCTTGGTGAATGGGATCGCCAGCCTAAAATCTTCTTTTTTTCTATAATTTACTTTAAAATAACAGTAAATTTGCCATATGGCTTGGTGAATGGGATCGCCAGCCTAAAATCTTCTTTTTTTCTATAATTTACTTTAAAATAACAGTAGATTTGCCATATGGCTTGGCGAATGGGATCGCCAGCCTAAAATATTCTGTTTTTCTATAATTTACTTTAAAATAACAGTAGATTTGCCATATGGCTTGGCGAATGGGATCGCCAGCCTAAAATATTCTTTTTTTCTATAATTTACTTTAAAATAACAGTAGATTTGCCATATGGCTTGGTGAATGGGATCGCCAGCCTAAAATCTTCTTTTTTTCTATAATTTACTTTAAAATAACAGTAGATTTGCCATATGGCTTGGTGAATGGGATCGCCAGCCTAAAATGTTCTGTTTTTCTATAATTTACTTTAAAATAACAGTAGATTTGCCATATGGCTTGGCGAATGGGATCGCCAGCCTAAAATGTTCTTTTTTTCTATAATTTACTTTAAAATAACAGTAGATTTGCCATATGGCTTGGTGAATGGGATCGCCAGCCTAAAATATTCTTTTTTTCTATAATTTACTTTAAAATAACAGTAGATTTGCCATATGGCTTGGTGAATGGGATCGCCAGCCTAAAATCTTCTTTTTTTCTATAATTTACTTTAAAATAACAGTAGATTTGCCATATGGCTTGGTGAATGGGATCGCCAGCCTAAAATCTTCTTTTTTTCTATAATTTACTTTAAAATAACAGTAGATTTGCCATATGGCTTGGTGAATGGGATCGCCAGCCTAAAATCTTCTTTTTTTCTATAATTTACTTTAAAATAACAGTAGATTTGCCATATGGCTTGGCGAATGGGATCGCCAGCCTAAAATGTTCTGTTTTTCTATAATTTACTTTAAAATAACAGTAGATTTGCCATATGGCTTGGCGAATGGGATCGCCAGCCTAAAATATTCTTTTTTTCTATAATTTACTTTAAAATAACAGTAGATTGGCCATATGGCTTGGTGAATGGGATCGCCAGCCTAAAATCTTCTTTTTTTCTATAATTTACTTTAAAATAACAGTAGATTTGCCATATGGCTTGGTGAATGGGATCGCCAGCCTAAAATGTTCTGTTTTTCTATAATTTACTTTAAAATAACAGTAGATTTGCCATATGGCTTGGCGAATGGGATCGCCAGCCTAAAATATTCTTTTTTTCTATAATTTACTTTAAAATAACAGTAGATTTGCCATATGGCTTGGTGAATGGGATCGCCAGCCTAAAATATTCTGTTTTTCTATAATTTACTTTAAAATAACAGTAGATTTGCTATATGGCTTGGCGAATGGGATCGCCAGCCTAAAATATTCTTTTTTTCTATAATTTACTTTAAAATAACAGTAGATTTGCCATATGGCTTGGTGAATGGGATCGCCAGCCTAAAATATTCTTTTTTTCTATAATTTACTTTAAAATAACAGTAGATTTGCCATATGGCTTGGTGAATGGGATCGCCAGCCTAAAATATTCTTTTTTCCTATAATTTACTTTAAAATAACAGTAGATTTGCCATATGGCTTGGCGAATGGGATCGCCAGCCTAAAATATTCTGTTTTTCTATAATTTACTTTAAAATAACAGTATATTTGCCATATGGCTTGGTGAATGGGATCGCCAGCCTAAAAAATTCTGTTTTTCTATAATTTACTTTAAAATAACAGTAGATTTGCCATATGGCTTGGCGAATGGGATCGCCAGCCTAAAATATTCTTTTTTTCTATAATTTACTTTAAAATAACAGTAGATTTGTATTAGTGCTTGGTATTTAAAAAAAAAAAAAAAATCAGTCCCGTAACAGGCCACGAGGGCCCTGAGGGGCAGATACTATAGAGGTATCTGATTCATGACCATACGCACTCTAGGGAGACAGTGTGGTCAGTACTATGCTCCAGCCGCCTGATTTTCCCCTTGGCTGCTTCGACTACTAGAGTCATTAGCACTACAAGGAAGGTACCCATTATTAAATTAATTAAAGGCCGGGTCGGCCTAGGGACTGTCAGGAAGGCCGAATTCAACCCGTGTAAACGAAGACACTAGAAGAAAGAAATCTTTAGTGCTTGCTCGGGATTTGAACTCAGGCCTCCAGCTTATTAGTCCAGAGCTCTACCACTGAGCTAACCTCGCCCCCAGTGCTTGGTATTTAATTAAAATATTCTAATTTACTTCTAGAGTGGCTTGTGGCTAATCATGATGGTATATACATATCCGAAACTTTCCAATGTCACTAGGAATAAATATGGAACCGCGCTAAGATGACGCATTTCCTGCGAGTCAGGCTTTTTTTAAAAGTCAAATACATGTTTCTTATTTGTATGGAATAGATAAAAAAAATATATTGCTTTTGAGTAAATATACGAATCTTAATAAATTGAATCGGATAAGAAAATAAAGACTTGGAAAGACTAGGTTCCCATTGATGGGGATCTGGAGAAGATCTAGAAGAGAAAAGATAGATTTAGAAAGACTAGTTCCCATTGATGGGGATCTGGAGAAGATCTAGAAGAGAAAAGATA